>JAJHZJ010000340.1:5390000-5990000 GCA_023548195.1 Bettongia penicillata ogilbyi | reverse complement strand
ACTAACTGCTTGGTTTAACTCAAAGTCATTTGTTTCCCTGCACTCAGTTCTCTCTTTCAACGAATTATTTTGTTCAGTGAGCTTTTGAACCTTCTCCTCCATTTGGCTAATTCTGCTTTTTCAAACCTCCTTCTCCTCATTGACTTTTTGGACTTCTTTTTCCAATTGAGTTAGCCTCTTTTTTAAAGCTGTTATTTTCCTCAGCATTTTTTTGGTTCTCCTTTAGTAAGCTGCTAACTTGTTTTTTAAGGTTCTATTGCCTGAGCCCAGTTTAAGTTCCCTTTGGAGGCAGAGGCCTTGACTTTCTCTGACAGTATGCCTTGTTCTTCCTCATCTGAAAGTATGGGAGGAGACACCTGTTCCCCAAGAAAGTAACCTTTTATGGTCTTATTTTTCTTCCCTTTTTTGGGCATTTTCCCAGCCAGTTACTTGACTTCTGAGTTTCTTCTCCACAACCACCTTGGGGCTGAGATTCAGATGAGCTGCTCCAAAGCCTCAGGGGCTTTAGTCAGGGGGGGTCGGCAGGGCTGCTATTCAATGGGAGATTAAGATCAGCTGCTTGGGATGGGGCAGGGCCACCACACAGGGCTCAGTTCCTTCAGGGGGTTTATGATGATATCTTCAGCAATGGGTGTGGGCTACTGCCTACTTTGGGAGCCAGGTCTGCTGCTGCCTCTGCTGCTGCCACCTGAGGAGGCCCGAGTTACGGGGACACCCTGCTCCCCTCTTGGCAAGCGAAAAAGACCCTCTCACTGACTTTTGGCACCTGTGGATTGAGGGCTCTGCACTACCGCTGGAGATTCTGTCCCTGAAGCCTGCTTGGATTTGCTTCTTTCTGGTGCCACGTGGCCAAGGCAGGACTGGGCTCTGCTCCGTGTCCAGTGAGTGACAGACCTTTCCCCTCAGTTTTTCTGGTTTCTCTGGGATAGAAATCTCCTCCATTCCGTTGTTCTGTGACTTCTGCTGCTCTAGAATTTGTTGAGAGTTCTTCTTTACAGGTATTTTATGGGCTATGGGATAAGAGCTAGCATATGTGTACCTTTTACTCCGCCATCTTGGCTCCTCCCCCTCAAGTAATTACTTTTGTAGGAAATTATGATAACAAAGTGAGTCATTTAAATTAGATCTGACTTGTATATTAGAATGAACTAATAATTAATGTAATGAGATAATCACTCAGAAAGGTCTTCTTTGATCAGTTGTAGAATACTGAGAACTCACCTTACATTTGTTGAACATTCATGTTGAGATTGCTAGCACTGGGTTCTTTGTCCTTGAAGTCACACATAATGTGTGTGGCACATTATTGCTGCTTTTCTTTTTTAATTAGTGCCCTTGTAGTTTGCAGAAATATATTATTTTGCAGACTTCTTAGTGTAACATGGAAAAATATACCTCTCAGGGTGCACCTTGCATTTGACTTCCAAGAAGATAGCTTTAGTAGACTTTCTTCCCATTAGCAGAGGTACTACAGAGAAATGGCTTAAGAGGGAAATCTTGCTTGCATCTTTACCTTCCTTTTTGTACCCCTCTGGTCTTTCCCTGCCCCTTATAAAAAATAATGTTGATGAATTTATGCCCTTTTATTACTGTCATCTCATTTTTGCTCTTGATTTGATCAGTAGGGGAATGAGGGGCATATTTTTACAAAGTGGCTATTTGGGATTAGAGATGTACATGGAGTTCATGGGAACTGTCCATAAGAAGAGAGGACCAAACATTTAAGTCTTAGAAACTCTGACATCAGAATTTTTGACAAATCCCTACACAGAATCTCCTCAAAAAAGAACTGTTTTCTGTGCTATTGTATAAATAGCCTTACTAGGCAGTGCACCTGTAAATGTCTAATGAAATTTTCAACTGGAAGAGGTTACTTCAAACTTTTGAATTTTAATTCTTGAAGTTAAAGTATCTCATCTCCCAAACTGACATGATAAAATCAGTTAACTCTAAACATCTTAAAATTAAAAATAGAAAATGTTAGACTAGCAGTGGCAGAGTGAGGTGAAGGGAACAAACCTTCATTAGGCTTCTACTATGTGCCAGACAGACACTGCGCTAAATGTTATCTCATTTGATCTTTACAAACAACCACTTTACAGTTGAAGAAACTGAGGCAGACAAGTACCTTTCCTAGGGCTATGCAGGAAGACTCAGGTCTTTCTATTTCTAGGCCCAGTGTTGTCAACTGTGCCATCTAGCTGCCTAAAAATCCTTTTCTATTGTCTTACCTTATATATAGCAACCAAATTGGGCATTGTGCACCCTGACTTTCTGTCACAAATATCAGGTTTAACTCTGGAGTCTTGTATTAAGTACAGTCAAGTAAGAATTGCTCAGTATCAGTGTTTTGCACTGATTTGCTGTTTTCATGCATTATTTTTGTCATTGGTAATAATCAAGAGAGCACCTTCATCTTTGCATGTCAAAATCTTCCATGAGGCTTAGGTCAGGAGCTAACTCCATGAAGCTTTCCCTGGTTTCTCCTAAATATTGTCTTAAATTTTCTTACAGCCCTTTATTTTAGTTCACTTTTTTGCCCCTACTACATCCTAATTTTGTACATGACTTATCTCTCTTTACTAGTAGATTGTAAACCTCGAGATGAGGGATATGGTTTTTGATTTCCTTTTGTATCTTAGTACCTAGCACAAGTGCTTTCCGTTTAGTAGGCACCTTAATCTTTTATTGAGTTGAATTGAACCTAAATTTTCAGCATAGGGTTCCTAGGGTACCCCTAGCCCCTCCTACTTTATGGAGGGGATTGTTAAGGAAGCAAGAAAATAACCTTCATGTTTCCTTTTATTATTTTCAAAATTGTCTTTTAAAAGCTTCATCATAAATTTAAAAGGGAAGAGTAGAGCTTGGAGGTTCCTGAAGATTTCATAGGTGGCCTAAAAGCCAGGATAACTAACTACACAATTTAATTTAAAATTACTCTATAGGGATGGTTGTTTAGTTGAAATGAGGAATAATAACAGCCTCTTGTAAAAATGTGAGCTATATAGGAAATGGAGGTGGCAGCTCAGTGTAATAGAGCGTTGACCTTGAAGCACCAGCCAAGGCACTTTGCCCTTTTGAATCTCAGGTTTCTCATATATATAAGCTGAGGCTTATTTATGTCTCTTCTGTAAAAGTTATATCTGTCTGGTTGGTCAAAGAAGTAATAATCCTAATATATATATACTCTTATAAGTGCCTCTGTTGATTAGACTAGGGAAAATGAATGGTAAGCATTATGTGAGCTCTTTATAATTATTTTTGTTTTGTCAAGTAGTAACTATACTTCTACTTCTTCCCACTTCAAACATCTTAAAGACCTCAAAACAAACTCACCTCAACTTCTAAATCACTCACAAAAATATCAGAAGAAAATTCAGAAGCCAGGATAAAGACAGGATATATGTAGGGAATGAGACACAAGGAGTATGTATATATATCTCCTTCCATCCCCTATGAAATTTTGACTAATTGCTTTTACTTGCTCATTCCAAAGACAAGCTATTTTATGTCTAGACTCAGTGGGTTCAGATTGTAATTTCTGTCAGATATGGTAATTTATGTAAAAATTACCATAGACAACACAGTTTTACTACCCAGCACATTTTCTGTGGAATTTGTTATCAAGAAATTTTTTTTCTGCAGTGCTTAAGTAAGCTTTAGTCCAGTTTCTACTGGAATTATTCTAGATTTTAGTTCACATTTAATTCAAATTAATTAGGTAATAAACATATTGATGTTCTAAGAGAGGAGGGAAAAAGTCCAGTTGTTTTATTGAAATAACTATTTTCAAGTTTAGTTAAAGAAGCAGCTAGACTTCAAAAAATGGCATATTAGCCTCTACTTACTAATTTTTTTAAAAATAGCATTGATTCTCTCATTCTCGTCTTCAAAAGAAGATGGCGAAATTTTTCACAAATGACTTTGATAAAACTTTTAAAACTAAATTTAATGTAAGCAAATTGCATACGTTTCAACGAAACAATGTTTCTTATTTTCTTTTGTAATGACCAAAAGCAAATTAGGTAAATCATAGTCTTTTTAATTTTTCTTCCTACTCAAATGCTATTTCAAGAAAGTTATAGAAAGTAGGAAGTTTGTTTTTTTTAAATTTGACAAGACAGCTTTTAGTAAAGCTTCAGAACCTAAAGGAATCAAATAATCAGCAAGCATTTATTAATGCTCTTGTGTGCTTGGCATTGTTCAAGGCACTGGGGAGACCAAAGAAGTAATAGATAATGTCTCTCCAAGGAGTTTATAAATTTATTTTTGTACAATATTCCAATGCTGTGTTAATATTTTTGGTTTAAGTATTCATGCAGAAGCTTTTTTAAAAGGGCATTCTTAATAAAAGATTACATGAAATGTCTGTATTTGGACAGGACCAAGTATTGTGAAATTAATATTTTTGTTCTCAGATATTGACCTTCTGATACTAAGCATTCAAGTGAATGCTCTTAACTCCCCTATTTTTAGTTTCTTATTTGTCTTAATGTATTTCTTTTAATTAAACACAAGAGTCATAATTTTCCTACTAGATTAAATTATGTAGCACAAGACTAGAAGAAATGCCTAGTCTATATCTTTGCCCTTAGCAGGACTGTTCCTAATAAAACCAGGACAAATGGTTCAGGATTTTCAGGGAAGTAGGTTGTGCACAGCCTCCTTTGGTAACCCTATTACTCTTTTAGTTATCTTTTACCTAAATCCTTTCTCACCTTAGACACTTGACACTCACTAGCTGTGTGACCTTGGGCAAGTCATATAACCCCAATTGCCTTATCCTGGGTCATCTCCAGTCATTCTGATGAATATCTGGTCACTGGATTCAGATGGCTCTGGAGGAGAAGTGAGGCTGGTGACCTGCACAGCCCTCCCTCACTCAAAACAAAGTCAAGTGCAAGTCATGTCATCATTTCCCTGATGGCATGGTCTTCTTTGGCAATGAGAAGGACAAACACCTAAATCCTTTCTTCTGACTCCCATTGTTCTGTTCTTAGTAGCAGAACATTTCAGACAGCCAAAGAAATAAAAATATCCTTTTCCCCTTTAAAGTAAAATTTTCTGTTTTTCAGTAGAATATAATGATCTTAATATGAGATAACTTTGGATAAATTTGCTAAATGGTCTCCCAACCCCACAACCCACCCCCCAAAAACCTGGACTAGATACTCCAGTTTTGCCATTTATTGAAACATTAACGTGTTTAGAGCAGAAATGTCATTTTTTAGGGAATTTAGAACAACAGCAAAGCTGAGGTCAAACTGCCATACAGGATGGACACCAAGGAAGCTGTATTGGGAACAAAAAGAAATCAAAATAAGGTAGATGAAAAGTAGAGAACAAGCACTGGCCTATGGGGATATGGGAAAAAGGGAAGGGGGAGGAGGGAAGAGTGTGAATTCAGTTAGTAGAAAACAAAAGTTAGGAAATTTCTTAAGAAGAACACCTAGAAGCATATTAATTGTAAGTAGTGGTAGCTTGGGTTTCAGTGGTGCCTTCTTTCAGAATTTAGAGAAATCACATTTACAAATTTCGCTTGACTGATTTGTAGCAAAGTCCCTTTAACAGATTTACTTATATTAAGTGAAAAGTGTGTTGGTGGAAGGGTTGGACAGTTCTGGGTTATAATTTCATGTGTAAATTGTATAAAACTCACCAGTGAAACATGTACTAGATAGAAACCACTTACATACTTAGGTAGTGTCCTTTTTTGTTTGGGAGAGAGGTTGTGATAAGGAACTCTCCAGTTTTTAATACTGAATGGGCATATTCAATATGACAGATGTTATTTTATCTTCTCTTCCTCTTCCTTTTCTGTCCATGATAGAATATTATGTTTTTGTTCTTAGCAACATGAACCGTGAAGACCGGAATGTGCTTCGTATGAAAGAAAGGGAAAGGCGAAATCAGGAAATTCATCAGGGTGAAGAAGCCTTCCCACCTAACTCTCCTCTCTTTGCTGAACCATACAAAGTTGTGAGTTTACCTAATTTTAAACTTGCATCAAAATAAAATGTAATGGTTCTGTATTATTATGGTTATTATTTTTTAAATTGAAAATTTGGTTCGTGTTGTATTTTCTAGTCTGTCACTAACTGGCTGTGTGATCTTTAAAAAATCCCTTAACTGCTCTGAAACTGATTTTTCTTATCTGTAAAATGTTTTAGTTGGACTAGGATAATGATCCTTAATAGCCTTTATCACTCTGAAATTTCCAACTTCTGTGCTTCTATTAGCCTTAAGATGCAGTTTTATTTTAATTTGTAACTGCATTTTATTGCTATATTTTTTCAATTGCTCACAATAAATGTGGTGTACCAAGCTAATTTTGGTCAAAATAGACAAACAGTTGCATGAATGCCATTGTTTCTATTGATGTCTGTAGAATATATATTGCTTATTGAAACTCAAGTTTTAGTCATTGCATTTTAAGGTTTTCTGATTTCTGAATTCGTTTTCTAAATCATAAGATGCAGTGACTAATGAAACTTACTAATGAAATAGTAAATTTAAGCAATATACTACAGGCATCAATGAAAACATGTGACAAATGTTAATCTTATTCAACTGCACCTTTTAGTTTTTTGGCTGAATTTCTTGTAACAAAATTAAGAATACTTTCTGGTATTTGATTTATACTTATATATAACACTGACCTTACTAAAATTTTGACTTTTAAAAATTTTGAGAAACTTGAAATATTCTTTAGCATTGGTTACTTATTGGAGTTCCTTTAATTGCTTCTGCTCTATTTTGTGACTGATTTCAAATCTATTTTGTGTATCATGACAGTAGTAATGCTGACAGTATATAATAATGACAAGCACCTTCTATTGACCTTTATAGCAAACAAATCAGAAAATTTGGTACTTAAAAATCTAAAAACTTGACTCAGATTTTTTTGAAGGTTTTTCTAAATTTCATGTAGGCCTATTGGCATAGCCATTTATATTGCATACATTTTTTAAAAAATGTTGTATGTGGGCAAGAGCCAGGGAGAGGAAAAGCTCAAAGGAGGATAATTTTGACTGAATTTTTTTAAAGTACTCAGCTAAAATGAAGCCTGAGATAGCAGTTTATAGTAGATTTTGAATTCTGTGATACAATGTAAAAGAGCTGCGTATGTGTTTCTCTCACATGTTACTAGCAATTACTTTTGAAGAACTCATTACTGATGAGTACCTGCCTATATAAATACTTTTATGTTGCTTTTGGTGGTGAGATAGTGTTAATTCTCTTTAGACAGTAACCAAGAAAATTTCTTCAAATTTTGTGAAGCATTTGAGAAGTGCAGATGTAGTAGACTGGCCAATTTCCTTTTGTTACGAGCTAAGTACATTTTTACACTGGTACATTATTGATATTAAAACTTCAGAGCATTTTTTTAAAGTTAAATTTAGGATAACCAGAATTTAATATTTTGATATACCTACTTAAATTTGTAGTTTTTCAAGATCCCTATTACTATTGCTGTGAGTGGAGAGGAAAAATGTTCATTGTTTTGATATGAAGTACAGAGTGATTCCATTGAATTTTTAATCATAATCTTAACCATAACTGGTTAATTGCCAGCGAACATTACATTCTTAGGGATGTTTGGCAGTTGACTAACATTGACTAACTGACTAAGATGAAGCTTTGTTTAGGGAAATACTCCAGTTTTAAATTGAACTATAATATTGAATGTTAAGGAACATTATATCATGTTCCTTGGGAATGTTTTCCTAAACTGTCAGAATATGAGTGTGGGCTTTTTGATTGGCTTAGGGTTTTGATAAGGAATATCAAAGTTTGATATTTCTGGTCCCCTGGTACGTTTTTTTCCCACCTACTTTGCCAGCAAATTGATTAGAGGAAGAGATCAAGCTAGAGTGTATTTGGAAAATTATATGATGTTTTCATTGATTTTCCAAACTGCTTGCTGCCACCAAAATCACCTGTTTAACCACTAGGGTTTTCAGTCCCAACAAAAAAGAAATTTCATAGCAGTGAAATTATTTTTGTCCTCTTCTCATCTTCCTCTCTTGAATTTTCACATATTAAGTTTTAGCACTTCTAAAGTCTTTAGTGGCACAAAATATGTTCTTAGAAGAGAGTGCATTTTTCTTTAATGGAGTTGAGATTTCTTTATTTATTATCCCTGGCTATTGTCAAACTTGGATTAGTCAGGTGTAAAATTTTCCTGCTTAGTTGAAAAATAATATTAATTATATACTTTATTGTAATTTCACGTCATTTTATTTTTTGTATAGACTAGCAAAGAAGACAAATTATCTAGTCGTATTCAGAGCATGCTTGGAAACTACGATGACTCCTACGAAATGAAGGATTTTATAGGAGACAGATCCTTACAAAAGCTCGTTGCAATTCCCAAACCTACCATACCATCAACAACAGATGAAAAACCAAATCCAAGTTTCTTTAGTGAACACAGACATGGTAGCTCTCATCAGAGCAGCAAATGGACTCCTGTAGGACCAGCACCTAGCACTTCTTCCCAGTCACAGAAACGGTCTTCAGGTTTACAGACTGGACACGCTAGCCAACGGACCAGTGGAAGTGGCAGTAACAGTACGAGTAGTGTTGGTCAGAGGCATGACCGTGAATCATACAGTAGTAGTGGCAGTGGTGGTAGTAGCCGTAAAAAAAGCCAGCACGGATCAGAACACTCCAAATCTCGTTCTTCCAGTCCTGGAAAACCACCTGCTGTTTCTTCATTAAGCTCTAGTCATTCCAGAGCTCATGGGAATGATCACCACAGCAAGGAGCAACGTTCTAAGTCACCACGGGACCCTGATGCAAATTGGGACTCACCTTCTCGTGTTCCTTCATTTTCAAGTGGACAGCACTCTAGCCAGTCCTTTCCACCTTCATTGATGTCAAAGTCAAACTCAATGTTACAAAAACCTACTGCCTATGTAAGGCCCATGGATGGACAGGAGTCCATGGAACCAAAGCTAACCTCTGAACACTACAGCAGCCAATCCCATAGCAACAACATGAGTGAGCTGAAGCCTAGTAGCAAAGCACATCTAACCAAACTGAAAATACCTTCCCAACCATTAGATGTAAGTTGATTGTTTACTTATAAGAACTTGAATTTAAGATAGCTATAGAAGTATATATTTAGAACTGAAAGGAACTGGAGAGGCTGTCCTCATCCATACCCTTCATTTTAGAGTTGAGGAAAATGAGGCCCTGAAAGTTAGCTGCTTGTTTCGTAAATATTACTGACCCTAAACTAGCTGGCTTTTTGGCAGTAAGAAGTTTTCGTACTAATGTAGAAAACAGTATTTCGTGATTGATTTTTTACTTCTGTGAAGACATCAGTATCCTCTGTTGTTGAACTGTGTATAGGAGATGGCCCTTTTCAGCTAGGAAATTGTGATGAAGTAGCATCCATAGTTCATTAATTACAAATCTTTTTTCCCTCTTTGGGTTATGTAGAGTATACATTATATTTGTACCTGTGCCTGATTTATATACCAGATCCATATATTCTGGTGATAAATGTCAGGCTTTCACTATGTACCTTGAAGGTATTGGGACAACATTTTTAATTCAAAGTTGTTTGAAATATATTGTTTGTGTACTAATGATAATCCAAGATGTTCTTCAAAGTAGTCAAAAGGATGAGCCATAATATTAGTAAAATGGCCAGTTTTCAGGCTTTTAGGAAAGGAAAGTTTCAGTACCATAGTACTGAAATCCATAGTATCAAAATTAATTAATTAAATTTGTGTTCAAGTCACTTGTTTGTTTACTAAGTAATTTCAGTGACAAGGGCAAAAAAGAAAGCGTGAGAGAATACTTCTCCCTCTCCTTATAAGAGAGGTGAGTTACCGTGAGTGTGGAACATTTCATATAAAAAGGATTCCCCAAGAAAAGGTTTTTGGAACATCCTGTATTATCAGGCTCAGTTGATTTGTTGGTTAGTTTTTTCTGAATAACATTTCCCCTTCTTTTGTTGCAAGAGATGATTCTCTGGGTAAAGGGAATGCAAAGGGGAGGTATTCAGACCTGAAGGTGATGTTAAAACAAAAGATAGCAGTTTTTTGAAAAAACCAGTTTGTTCATTAAACACTACTTTAAAAGCAAAACTCCATTTATAATCTTAGCATTCTCTTTCCAAGTTGGTACCATTTATTTTTCATCTTCCATTTTTGCTGTTCTCCTATGGAACAGTGTTTGTTGGTTCACATGTTTACATGGTTTGCAATTTTAAAAAATTGTATAGAGGTAAAATTGTTTTTCTTTTGTAATCTGTATCTCAAACCATATTATTTATTTCCCAAACCATAGATGTGAAAGATACTTCTGTTCTGTGAGATTTTTTGGTTTTTTTAATGATGTGCCCTTTTATATTGTCAGCTTTAATTTTGGAGTTTATTTTGCTTATTCTGTGTATGGTGGTTATTTAAATCTTATGTTATAAAAAAAAAAAAGGATTTTCCCCATGATGATAATGTTAAATGTTGTTTTGCTTGAATATGCTTTTGCCTTGTTACTTTCCTCATTTATTTAGTATGATTTCATATGTTGACCTGAAAAATCATCAGCAGTCTTACCTTTTTTTAGGCATCTGCATCTGGTGATGTGAGCTGTGTGGATGAAATTCTTAAAGTAAGTTGTCTGGTTATTTTGGCTTATGAAATTGTTTATGTGTTTGACTAAAATCCATCAGAGTAATACATTTTTGTCAGTTGACATTTTTGTTCTCCCTCAAATGGTTTAACTACTCTCTGTTAGAAGTACTTCCAAGACAGTGTTTGAAAAACAAATAGCAGAAACTTCCAAATTGAGAGTTAGTTTTGAGAGCAGGAATTAACACAAATTATCACTTACCAGGCATAGCAAACAATGTTTTTGAGGTGTGGATCTGTTCTTAATGAAGTCTGCTAGTTACTTAGGTTGAGAATAACATCAGAATCTAGATAAATTCATGACCAGGTATTACATTCCTAATCAGTTAGTGCTAGAAAGAGAATAGAGCTGTTATCTGGCTTCTTTCATGAATTGGCAAGTAAATGTCTTTCTTAACTAGCTCACAGTAATTTTGTAGGAGGACTTCTTACCTATACTACTCATTTGGTATTGGACTTATAAATAGACATTAGTCTTATTTAAAATCTTGACTTGCTTGACCTCTTCAGTTAGGCTGTAAGTATGAGGTTATGGACTTCATTATTCATATTTGTAATAATATGCTTTGCACATAGTAAAGACTTAGATATTTGTTGGCTATTTAGATGCATTTTCTAGCTTGGGCATGTACAAGTACGGGCAACAATTCTGAAAAAAGTTATGGCAATATATTGAATTGCCTGCCTTCCCAAAGGGAATAGGTGGGGAGGGAGGGATGAGGAGAATTTGGAACTCAAAGTTTTAGAAACAACTGTTGAGTATTGTTGCGACTAGGAAATAAGAAATACAGTTAATGGGGAATAGAAAGTCATCTGGCCCTACAGGACAAAAAGAGAAGATGGGGAAAAGAGAAGGGAGGGATGATAGAGAGGGCAGATTGGTGATAGGGAAAATTAGAATGCTTGGTGTATTGGGGTGGGGGGAGGGGATAAATGGGGAGAAAATTTGGAACCCAAAGTTTTGTGAAAATGAATGTAAAAAGTTAAATGAACAAATTTATATCCAATAAATAAATAAATAAAAAGTAAAGAAAAAAGTTATGGCAAATAAAATACGACTTTTGGCATAGTTTGCTTTTTAATATTTGGGTTGTAAACTAATTTTAGTAATTTATTTCAGGAGATGACCCACTCATGGCCTCCCCCCTTAACTGCAATTCATACACCATGCAAAACAGAACCTTCTAAATTTCCTTTTCCAACTAAAGTGAGTAAACAAAATTACTTTCATACTGTAAAAACTCTGAATGGCCTTAGTTAAAGTTATACATATATTTAAATGTGGCATTTAATATCCAAAGTGAGTTTTGAACTCATAAGTTGTCATTAATGATTGTACTGCATGCTTAGTAATCACCTGACTATCTTATCTCCTTTGTCTTTCCACCTTGACAATGCTTTGTCTTCACTTTAGTCTGAAGGATTTGTAGCCATTTTTTGTCTGTTCCAATTTTTTATCCTCTTCTGAAACTTAAAAGTACTAAATCATACTTATTAAATAAAGCATTGTTTCTACGCTGCTAACATTGCCTCATCTACCCCAAGTACATTTCTTTAGTTATCTATATTCTCCTGATATTTTAATGTTTGGGAGCACTATGAGGCATCAGAAATAAAACGTATACAAAATTCAATACAACATAATAACTTTTCTGAAATGTATATTGACATTTCAGATTCATTAGTTTGGGCACAGACTACGCAGGGAGAGATGAGAAATGAGAGTAGGATATTGGGTTAGAGCCAGGCTTTGGACATGGATTTATGTGCTAAGCGGAGGAGTTTGTATTTTATCCTCGTGGCAGAGAAGAGCTAGAGGTACTGAAGGTTTCTGAGCAGGTGAGTACTATGGATCCATTTTTTTCAAGATTATTTTGGTAGCTATAACTAGAATCAGGGCAACCAGTGGGTTGTAGAAAGGAAGGGAACAAGTATTTATTACCTCTACTATATGCCAGGCACTGTGCTCAGCACTTTACAAATGTTTTTTCATGTGATTTTCACAATAATCCACATTTTTATGATCCCCATTTTAAAGTTGAGGAAACTGAAGAAAACAGAGATTAAATTACTTTCCCAGGATTACATAGCTAGTGTCTGAGGTTAAATTTGAATTCAGGTCTTCTAGGCCCAGGGCCCTACCCACTTTGCCTCCTATTGGCCACTGTGAGAAGAGATGAGGGACAGGAAAATGTGATGATGGATAACAGTAAGGTTATAAGCGTGGGGGTGGTGGTGGGGGAATATTGCCCTCTACAAGAGAGTTGTTTAAAGGAAAAGGTGGTGGTGGAGGAGGTAGTTTAATTTTTGACATGTAGAGTTTGAGATTCTAAAAGGATACTCAGCAAGCAGTTAGAGATTCAAGTTCAGCAGAGAGATTTAGGACTTTACATACATAACTTTCACCTCAGACGCTAGGCTCTTACTAGCTGTGTGACCTTGGGCAAGTCACTTAACCCAATTGCCTCATCTTGGGTCATCTCCAGTCATCCTAATGAATATCTGGTCACTGGATTCAGATGGCTTTGGAGAAGAAGTGAGGCTGGTGACCTGTGCAGCCCTCCCTCACTCAAAACAAAGTCAAGTGCAAGTCATGTCGTTATTTCTCTGAAGGCATGGTCTTCTTCGGCAACAAAGGACAAACATATACAACATAACTTTAGAAATCAGTTAACTGAAGATGAAAAATACTGACTACTAATGAGAAAGAAAAAAATAGAGAAAAGAAATCCCAGAATTGAGCCTTTGGGTACACTCATGCAAGAGAGATGGATGATTGTCCAGCAAAGGAGATTAAGAATAGCAGTCATATAGCTGAGAGAGAGAGAGCAGTGTTCATCTAAGGCAGTGAAGGAGGAAGCAGGCTGGAGGGAGGAGGGGATTAGCAGTGTCAAAAACTGCTTAGAGATGAAGACTAAGAAAGGACCATGGGATTTAGCAGTTTCTGCAGACCAAGATTGTAAGGGGTTGATAAGTTAATGAGTAATGAGGCAGTCAGAGCAGAAGTCTATTAATTTGGCAATGAAAAAGGAGGAGACACATGATAATACTTAGAAAATTTTTGAAGACTGGAAGAGTAAAGAAAAAAGAACCCAGGAGACAAGAACAAGGAGAGGAAAAATAATCAATGCAGCAAGTTCTTATAGAGATGGGACCCCTTTGGCAGTCTGGTGAAACCTATGTTTTATTATTAAAAATATTTTAAATGCATAAAACAGAACGCATAGACCTGCAAGAAGACAAAAAATTAGTGAAAATAAAGGTATAATTTTTTTCACATCCTGGTTTTTCCCCTGTATCCTAGACTGGGTCATTTGGGTTAAGTGTTTTTAAATGTTGTTTTAATTTTTTATTTCTGTAGGTAATAATCCATATATCACTTAGATTTTCAGTAATAGTTTATAATGTTATATATTCTCCAATTATTCTAATTTTACCTCTTCTCATTATTACTTTTACAATTTTTCTCTTGATTAATTTAACTAATAGTTTAATCAATCTATATTTTCAAAAACAATTTTTGTTTCATTATTTCAATTTTTAAAATTTCAAATATGTTTACTTTAAATTTTCAAATTTTACCCTTTATCCAGAGGGCCTTTCTTCAGATCCTTAACTCTGCCACTTTATTATCTGATAATGACAAATCACTTAACTTTTGTAGACCTTGACTCTGTCCTCTGTAAAATAAAGGAGTTGGACTATCTGCTTTGAAGGTCCCTTCCAAGACTAATACTGCAAATAAGCTATAAATTAACTGTTACAGAAGAAACTACTAGGATCACTGGTGTTGGGCTTAGTAGTGAATAAAGGACAAAAATTAATTTTAAAAAATTGTATTCAAAAATAGAAAAAATCAAGACTTTAAGAAATTTCTTCTATGGAACATAGGTGATCCTGCTTCTCAAACCAGAGTATCAAAGGAAAAGTACTTTACAGTAATATCACTAATAAACATTGATGTAAATGTTGTTAAATAGAATATTGGCAGATTTTTATCAATCTATACTAAAACTTATTCTTTATAATCAATTTGAATGTATACTGGAAGTGTGAACATAGATCAGTCATAATTAGGAAAGCAGCTAGCAGAATAATCCAAACATTTAAAACTATTTAAAATCGAAACCTTTTGTTTTTGTGTCATTTGTTTCTCAAGATTTCCCTTCCTACCTATTGAGCTTTATAACAAAGATTTAAAATTGATGGGATATCCCATAGAACCTGTCATTACATCAGCTATGCCTTGTCAGTATGTGCAGTATTTCTCTCCCATAGATACTCATTTCCAGAATAAAGTAGGGAAGGAAATACAGTTACTTAGTTCTTTTCACAGGCAAAGTTTGGACCTTAAAATTAGACTGTTCAGTTTTATTTTTAAAAAATAAATTTTATTTATTTTTTTAATCTCACTTTAGTTTTCCCCATATTCACTTACAAATTACCCTCTTTGTGAGCCATCCCATGTAACAAATAGTATTTTTTAAAGACAAAAGAAATCATAATAACTGATGAATACATCAAAAAATCTGAAAATATGTATTACATAGTACTTGTGGCCCCTGGTGGGAGTAGCTTTTTTATAAATAGTCTTCTTTTTACCTATGTAGCATTAACACTTGTAATCTTTTGTCATTTTTTGCCAATTTTCCAGGTATGAGTTGGGACTTCAGAATTGTTTTCATTTGTCTTTCCCTTCTTTTAGTGATTTGGAGTATTCTTTCATATGGTTCCATAGTTTACAGTTCTTTTGAGCATTGTTTGTTTATATTCATTGACCACTTATGCCTTGGATATCGAATCTTTATCAGAGCTAATTGATGAAAAGACATATTTTTCTGCCAAACTTTCCTTTCTAACCTTTGTTGCATTGATTTTGTTTGTGAAAATTTTTTTGTTTCATGTGATTAAAGTTATCTCTATCCTTTCAGTCTGTTGATTCCATGCTAGAAATGCACACAACTAACCATTTCTATTTTGTGTTATACTTTTTTGGTTGTTATTTTGCATTGCTTTTCAGTAACTAAATTGTGTTGCATGTGCCATGTGCAGTGCATTTTGACTGGTGATTTTGTGGCAATGCTAATTTAGGGGATTTAATGTGATACCTAGAGCCACAGAATTGACTATAGAAAAATTTATACTTATGCATTATCTGACATAGTTGAGGCATAAAATGACCTACTTGGATTAGGATGCTGAAGTGGTAACCGTAGTTTGGAAGCTAATATCTGATACTGACTGCCTTTCATATTCCTTAACTCTGTCCCTTCATCCCTCAAATGATGTTATGTGGAGATGAGTTTATGGAGCTACAGGGTTTTGGAGGGGACCCTTGACACTACACAAGCTATGCTATACGTTGGTATATACAAGCTATACCGACTCATTCTTGGTAGGGGACAGATAAACAGGATGCCGAATAACATGGGAAATTCTTGTTGGTGACAACAATCACGTTTCTATGAGTTTAAGCAAATTAATTCTCTAAATGCTTTAACCAGTATACTTTGCCCATAATTATGGTTTTACATGTTGCAGGCATATTAAGAGTAATTGAAGCCATTCATTTTCCACTGAGGATAGTGAGTTAAGACAGGAGCAGTGTTATAATATGGAATGTTAGTGATTGGTAAAGAGGAGCATGTTTAAATGATTGGAGGTTGCTGTTTGGCACAGGGAAAGTCCATCATTGATCATGAAGTTGCATTGGCTAATAACCTGTAATAGATGGGTGAACAGAATGCTAAATTATTTATAAGTGATTAACTTTTTTACCTTGTCATCTAGCTATAAAAACCATAACAATACTCCAAAATAAGTTAGCTGGAACTAGGCAGTTTGATTTGAAGTCAGCTTCTCAAATGAATATTTCTGTTTTCTCTTGAGATCACTATAACCTAACTTTTCCCCCCCATTTTTAGGAATCTCAGTCAAATTTCGGCCCTGGAGAGCAAAGTAAGTATTTCTGTTACTTTGGTTCTTAAATTAAACAAATATCAAGTTTCTATTTTGTGTGGTACATTGGGCTTGGAGTTGGTGACACATCCATGAAAAAAAATGAGACCTGGGCTTTCCCTAAATAAGTTTATAATCTTGTAAGAGTGATAGACATGTACACAGAAAAATATAGTGCAAGTTAAATGATAATGGAATTACAGAATAGTATGAGAGATATGGGTTGGGGATGTCATGACTTATTTCTGAGGGATCAAGAATGACTTTCTTCTAGAAAGTTTCCTCTTAAATAACCTGTCCGGTTTCCTGATCAAAGCAAGTACCTTTAAGATACGCCTGCTTTATTATCTATTAGTGATGATGAGTTATTTTATATGAAGACATTTGGAATAATTATTTTTACTTTTAAAACTAAATTTCTTAGTTCACTATAGACCAAATTAATATATCCATCATACTATAATAAATTTCTGACCCATAAATGAAGATTTCCAAGTTATGCTTAACAGAAAATACATAAATGAATTTTTCGTATCTCTAATCATCTTTTCCTGGCCATAAAAACAAGATAAGATTTTGATGGAAAGCTTCTGGAAGGTTTTAGTTTACTTCCCTCTTCCCCCTTTCATCTCTAGTTTTACATAGCCTTTTCTCATATTTTTCCCAGGTTTCAAAACTATTCTCAGGATTCCAAATTTCACTAGCAGTTGCTACTTCCAGCCTTAAGACTTTTAACTGCACTTAGGGAAAAAGATTTATCCACACCTAGACCAAGATCTTTAGAGGGAATACAATACTCTAAGAAACCATTACTTGATGATGACATTTGCTAGACACAATAGGTAAAAATATGCAACTGAGGAAACGGTGGATAAGTGAGGATTTTGGATCACAAAATCTCAGAGCTAGAAGGAATCTTGATCATCTTGTCTGGTCCCTTTCATTTTCCAGATGAGAAAACTGAATCGCAGCATGATGAAGTGACTTGCTCATGGTCACTAAGTTAGTAAGTGGAAGAACAGGGCCTTGAACCTTGGTGTTCTGATTCTAAGTTTAGTGAGTTCCCTAAACTAAACTGCCTTCTAGTTACTGATCTTTTAGTTTGAGATTGTCCCTCACAAGAGCAAAACATTGAATTGGTGTGAATGACTAGGTTTTGGCTAAATGAATTCCATCGTGGCCTGATACATGACCATGAGGAGTAACTGTTCTGTTTTGTACAACTGTTGATTAATTTAAGATTTGTATTTTGGGGGATAGAAACACATAACTATAACACTCTGATTCAGGCTTAATTTTTGTCATCTTCAATAGTCATTTCAGGCATACCAGTTAAATATTGGAAATTAACCTCACTTATAACTTAAGTTCATAGTTACTGTTGATGTTCACTTATGTTGCAACAGACCGGGTAGTTGATTATTTCTCATAAGAAAACTGAGGTTGTCTCAAGTCAGTTGTGCTATACCTGAATCTTCTCAGTTATTCTCATTAAATGTTACTACAGTTTGACTGTTTCGTAAACTGAGTTACTTACTTGAGCAATTTCTTTATTCTAGAAAGATACAATCCTTCATCTAAAACTTCAAATGGGCATCAGTCCAAATCGTAAGTTAATTACTTAATTATCTTTAATTTTTAGAGTTCCTTTGCTTAGAGCTTGTTAATCTGTATGGTTTGGTAATTTGGGACAAAATTTAGAAATGTCCTCTTTTTATGTCTGGAATTATTTTTATTGATTTCATTTGTGAATGTATAGTGAAGATTAGATTAAAATGTCCTTTAAATGCTAATAAGCCTTTAAGTCAGTGCTTATAAGACCTATAGGCCAACAAGTAGTACTACAGTATACAACAATTATACTATCCCTAAATCTCAGTGTTTTATTTGTCAGGCAGTGAGAAGGGGGAGGGAGGGAGGTACAGAGAGAGAGAGAGAGAGGAGAAGGGAAAGGAGGGAGGAGGTGGTGCTATTATAATAGTCCCTGGGAAATTCCTATGTGATTTATTTGAGTGTTTATCTAGTAGACCCAAGTCCATGGCCCCTTACCTCAGTGAATAGAACTTTTGTACCAGTGGTGTCAAGTACATGGGTTTGATAGCCATTTGGTACCTTTAATGTACCTATATTTTGTGGCCATACATTCGACTCTTACTCTCAGCCTAAAATGTGTTCCATGGCTCATTTATTGAATGTGGTAAGAGAGGATGAATAAATGAATGTAATTTATCATTGATGCTGAAGAATAGCTCAGATCACATTTGTGTTGATCATAGGCTTTGTTAATTCATTTTCATTGAGTTCTATCATATATTCTACACTTTAGCATATGTGTTAAGGGATATAAAAACAGCAAGATTTTTAATTGTCTAGTCAAGGAAGTGTTAAACATTTGATATACATTCATGGAGAAATAGATGCTGAATATAATTATATAACATGGTATATATCAAATGTTTAGGGAACTTGAATAAGGAAAACAGGAAATTTTCTTAAAGTAGTCTTGGGACCCAAAGCATATAGTGTGCGAAGGAGAAAATAATTTTATTTTTTATACCCAGAGACAAATCGTCTCATTTTTATGCTCAAAACTAACAATCAGAGAAGTACTTTTTAGTTGGCATGATGAATAATAAGGCCCTGAACTCAGATCAAGTTTACCATTTGGGTGTGAAGGGAAGTGTAAGTAATCATAATAAAAAGAATTCTTTTCCAATTGACTGGATATTGGAATATAATCCAGCCAACAGAAAACTTTACAAAATGAGGATTCTGGTAACTGAGGAACCATGCTAGATGACAGGGATACCAAAACATAAATGAAATGTGAGGTCAGAGTCAAGATGGGAGAGTAAAGGCAGGAACTGTCCTGAGCTCTCCCACGAAACCCTCCAAATACCTTTAAAAAAATTATTCTAAACAAATTCTAGAGCAGCAGATACTGCACAAAGACAGAGTGAAACAATTTTCCAGCCCAAGGCAACTTGAAAAGTCATCAGGAAGAGTCTGTTGCACTAGGGTAAGAAAGGAGTGCAGGCCATGCCAACACAGGCCAGGCCCCAGCAAACCCAGAGCAGGCCTTAGGGCAACTGAATCTCTGACAGCAGTGGTGGGTTCCAGACCTTTCAGTCCGCAGATACCAAAATACTTTAAAAGGTGAGCAGGAAAGGTCTGTCACACCTGGGTGAGAGTAGAGCACAGTCTAGCGCAGGCTGCACCAGTATAGCCCCAGGAAACAAGGAACAGGTCTCGAAAGTGATTGAATCATCAGCAGCAGCTGCTTCTGGAGTTCTCATTCCACTTGATGGTAAGGGAGTTGAACAGTTGGTCAGAAGGAGATTGCAAGAGGGTCTTTTTACTAGCACCGAGGCAGGACTCTATTGCTTTGCTCATTCTTGGGTCTCAGTCCTGGGTGGTGATCCCAGGTTGAGGAGGAGCACTACATAGCAGAGCTTGGAGCCATAGTAGAAGGGAGACCCTCCGCACAGTTAAAGGACAGAAAATAGTACTTGTTGGTTGTTCACAGACCAGAGCATGTACCAGGAGAGTAGTAAACACCTCTCCTTATGTGATACCACCTTGGAAGAACTGAAAATTTATAGGTCTTTAGGAATATCTCTGAAAACATCTGCACAAAACCGCTGAAGCTTGGGATAGTGTGTCCTCTACCCTGGAAGCAGAGCCTTACTTTAACAACAGTTAAAAATCAAATAATAGGCTGGGGAAATGAGCAAACAGGAGAAAAAAACTCTGACTATAGAAAGTTTCTATGGTGATAAGGAAGACCAAAACATACTCCCAAAAGACAGCGAAGCCAAAGCTCCTGCATCCAAAGCTTCCAAGAAAAACATCTATTGGTCTGACGAAATACTCAAAAAAATTTTGAAAATCAAGTAAGAGAAGTAGAGGGAAAATTGGGACAAGAAATGAGAGTGATTCAAGAAAGTCATGAAAACAAGTCTCAAAATTAGGCTTCAAAAAAGAGCATAAATATCATCTTTCAAGAAATTAAAAAGGAAAACTACCCTGATACTCTAGAACTGGGGGTTAAAATAGAAATTGAAGAATCCACTCATCTTCTGAAAGAGATCCCCAAATGAAAACTGCTAGGAATATTATAACCAAATTCCAGAGTTCCTAGGTCAAGGAGAAAATACTGGAAACAGCCAGAAACAATTCAGGTATTGTGGAACTAGAGTCAGGATAACACAAGAGTTAGCAGTTTCTGCATTAAAGGATTGGAGGGCTTAGAATATGATATTCCAGAGGGCAAAGGAGCTAGGATTATAACTAAGAATCACCTACCCATCAAAACTAACTATATAATCTTTCAGGGGAAAAAAATAAACATTCAGTGAAATTAAGAAGGACTTTCAAACGTTCTTTTTTTTTTAAGTGTTCTACAGTCATTTCCTTATAACTTAGATTTTTTCCCCCTCTTCCCCCTCCTTCCCTCCATCCTTTCCCGAGATGACGTACAATTTTGTATAGGTTCTACATAATATTTTCCTATTAAATACATTTTCACCATAGTCATGTTGCACAGAAGAATTAAAATGAATGGGAGAAATCATAAAACAAACCAAAACGTAATACAAAAGAAAATGATCTACTACATTCTGTGATCAAATTCCATAGTTCTTTCTCTGGATGTGGAAGGCATTTTGCCTTAAAAGACCACTGGAAATTTTTTAAGTCCTTGCATTGCAATGAAGTTCTAAGTCTACCAGAAACTTTCAAGTATTCTTGATGAAAAGACCAGAGCTGAATAGAAAATTTGACTTTCAAATACAAGACTCAAGAGAAGCATAAAAAGTTAAACAGGAAAGGGGAATCATAAGGAACTTAATAAGATTAAACTGTTTACTTTCCTACATGGGAAAATGATGTTTGTAACTCATAAGATTTTTTCATTTTTTAGGGTAATTAAAAGGAATATATATATATATATATATATATATATATATATATATATATATATATATATATATATATACACACAGGGTATAGGTACAGGTGTGAGTTAAATATAAAGGGATATATAAGAATATAAATTATATAAAAACATAAATATATAAATATATAAAATAGAAATATATAAATATAAATTATATAAAATATAAATTATAAAAATATAAAAAAATAAAATTAAGGGGTGAGAGAGAGCAGTGTACTGGGAGAAAGAGAAAGTGAGAGGTAGAATGGGATAAATTATCTCACATAAAAGAGGCAAGAAAAAGCTTTTACAGTAGAGGTGGAGAGAGAGGGGAAGGTAAGGGAAAATGAGTGAACCTTTCATCAAAATTGCCTCAAAGAGGGTATAACATACATACTCATTTGCATATAGAAATCTATCTTACAATACAGGAAAGTAAAAGAAGGAGGTAAGAGAAAGGGGAGTGGCAGGTGAATAGGAGGGAGGGCAGATTGGGGAATGGCTAGTCAAAAGCAAAACTTTAGAGGAGGGACAGGGTAAAAGGAGAAATAGAACAGAATAATCGGGGGTTAGGATAGAGGGAAATACAGTTAGCAATAGTAACTGAAAAAATTTTGAAGGAAGTCCCTATGATAATGGCTTCATTTCTCAAACATAGAGAGAACTTAGTCAAATTTATAAAAAGAAGAGCCATTCCCCAATTGATAAATGATCAAAAGATATGGTCAGTTTTTATATGAAGTAATCAAAGTTATCTGTAACCATATGAAAAAATACTCTAATTCACTATTGATTGACAAAATGCAAATTAAAACAGTTCTGAGGTACTGTACACTTCATACCTATTAGATTGGCTAGTAGGACAGAAAAGATAAATGACAAATATTGGAGAGTATGTGGGGAAAAATGAGACATCAGTGCACTGTTGGTGGAGTTGTGAACTGATTCAATCATTCTTTGGAACTATACCCAAAAGGTATAAAACTGTGGAAACCCTTTGACCTAGCAATACTACTACTTGGTCTGTATTCCAAAAGAAATTTTTTAAAAAGTCATAAAGGGAAAGGATCTATATATAAAAAATATTCATAGCAGCTCATTTCTAGGGGTAAAAGAATTAGAAATTGAGGGGATGCCCATCAATTAGGGAATGGCTGAACAAATTATGGTATGCACTTATGATGAAATACTATTGTACTATAAGAAATGATGAGTAGGATGCCTTAGAAAAACCTGGAAAGACTTGCATAGACTGATGCAAAGTGACATGTACTGTGTACAAAGTAACAGCAATATTGTAAGATGATCAGCTATGAATGACTTAGCTATTCTTAGCAATACAGTGATCCAAGACAACTCTGAAGGACTTAGGGTGAAAAATGCTACCCATTCCCAGAGTAAGAACTGATGATTTTCTTGAGTTTTTTGTCTGTGCTTTCTTTCGTAGTATGACTGTTATGGATATGTTTTGCATGAGTGCACATGTATAACCTATATCAAGTTGCTTGCCTTCTCAGTGAGGCTGGGATTAGAAGGTAGGAAGGTAGAGAGATTGGAACTCAAGAGTTTTAAAACAAATGTTAAAAATTGTTTTTGCATGTAAATGGGCGGGGGATTTAAAAATAAACAAGGACTCAAAAAATAAGTGAAATGTGAGTGAGAGAGATCAGAAACAACTGGAGAAAGACTTTTAATTAGAGGTGAAAGAGAAAGAACATTTCACATATGTAGGACTGCTCATGTAAAGGCATGGAGGTCTGAGATGTATTATTGTATACCAAGAACTGCAAGTATGTGTTATATTGGAACGTAAAATACCTGATTAGGAAGTAATGGGAAATCAGTTTGGAAAGAGAGGCTGGAGTCATACTGTGAAGAACTTTAAGTGCCAAAGAGAGGAAGTTATATTTTATCTTAGGGATGTACTGAAGCGTCCTGAGCCAAGTGTATAATATGACCAGACTTACACTTTAGAAATATCACTTTCGCAGCAGTGAGAGGGCAAACTGGGGAGGGATGTACAGAGAGACCAGGGAGGAGGCTGCTGCAGTAGTCCAGGTGAGAAATTGTGAAGACCTGAACTAGTAACAGAAAGGGATAGATATAAAATTGGAGATAGGATCTAGAGGACTTGATAACAGATTGGTTATGAGTGGTGAAGGAGAGAGAAGAGTTGATAGCCATTCTCATGGTTGCCAATTTGAGTGATTAAAAAGAATTATTTGGGATTCCCTGAGTTTTAGAATCACCGTACCCTATTCTTCACAACTGCAGAGACCACTGTGATGCTCTAAATATTCGATCTTTGCAAACACCCCATATCCATTTTTTTTACTATATTTTTACTATATTATTATATTTTTACTGTTTTACTATTTAGTATATTCTTTTTTTTTTTTTTTACTCTTTTACTATATTACTATGTTTTACTGTATTACGATGGTAATAGGATGAATGAAACCAGAAAATATAAGAACGTTGCAGCTAACCAGAAAAATAACTCACATGTTCTCCTTGAAGAGGCACTCTTAAAAAAAATCTTTGTTATTTTTGTAAATTGTTAAAGAATAACTACCCAAGTATATTAGAACAAGAAGGCAATGTGAAAAATGAATCCACAGTTCACTTCTTGAAAGAAACCCCAGAATGAAAACTTCCAAGAAGGTCATTTCTAAAATCCAGACCTATCAGGCAAAATTTAAAAATATTACAAGCATCCAGAAGAAGGATTTATCAAAGAACCATGATCAAGATCACTCAAGATTTATCAGCTGTCACTTTAGTGGAGTGGAGGACATGGAATTAGGTACTGCAAAAGGCAAAGGTCTATAACCAAGAATAACTTATCTATGAAAATTTAGTTATTCTACAAAGAAAAAAAGGGCCTTCAGTAAAATAAAGGAATTTTTTCAAATGTTCCTCATGGAAGAATAATAAAAACCTAGAGCTGAAAAGAAAGTTGAAAGTGTAAAATATGGAAGTCAGGAGGAAAAAGGTAGCTTATAAGTAAACAATCATAAGTCACTTTGTAAGGAACACTTACATTCTAGATGTTAAAAAAGGTTCTTTAAGAATTTTAATATCAAAAGGGGCCACATAGGTAGTCATTTGAGGCAAACCACCTATAAATAGTTATATTTTGAAGATGCTGTGAGACAAAAAAGAAGAGAACCATTTCCCTGACTTAGGCCCTCATCACTTTTTGCCTAGACTCCTGATCATCTTCCACACTACTGCCTACCACTAGAGTGATTTTCCTAAGTACAGATCTAACCATGTCCCTCTTCTACTCATTTAACTCCAATGGCTCCTTATGGACTCTAGGATAAAGTATTATTGCATCTTTATCTCATTCCTTTTAAAATTTCTTTTCATATATGTTTTATATGCACTCTTAATATAGTAATACATGTATATAATTTATAAAGATAGGGACTGGACCTGTGATTTCAGTGGTATGGAGAAATGGTATTTCAGAATTATGGAGAAGAAACTCCTCACAGTGCAGGTACCATTTTATCAGTAAGTAAATATATTCATTTTGGGGATTCTGGCTCAAAATTTTTGTAGTGACTCCAATCACTGCTCTAAATCGTATGAGTATATGTTTAGAGCTGCAAAGAGCCTAAGATAAAATTGAGTTCAGTGCAGGCAGGTCACCTCACCCTCTGGACATCAGTTTAAAAAATTTAAAGAGGTTAGGTAACATCCCAGAGGTTACACACGTGCCTGGCAGAGCCTATGTTGACATTGACATTGATTCTCAAGGATTTCAGTGTAAAGGTGGATATATGGGAAGAGAGTGAAAAGTCCATGGGGAAATTTAGTTTAGAAAGAAGAAAAGGAGTGTAAGATTAGTTACTTACACGCTTCTTACCTGGAGTTACTAAATGCTTTTTTTCAGAAAGAATAAATAACATGGACATTCACATTATCACAATAGAGTGAAATTGTGATTGAATTTTACCATGTAAGAAATTATTGATTAAAGATGTATGTCATTTCTGAACCACTTGTCCGTATGCAGCGATATCATCAGGTAGTTAGGCCAAAAATCGACACCAGTGCCAAGATAAAAGAAAAGTGGAGGCTGAACTCAGTCTCTTGATAACAATAAATAGGAAATGAACTGATCATCATAATTTCCTATAGAAGCATGACCCAGTGTAATAAAACATTGTGAATAGGGGAGGACAGAAAAGCCCAGAGAAACTCCCTTAACCAGAAAATTCCTCTCCTTTGTAAAAAATACACTAGGTATGGACAACTTTCCTTTATAATTATAGACTCATGAAATGAAAAATCACAAATAGTGTATCACTTCACAAAGCAAAATACTTTCTCAGCATTCGGTAAGGAAGAAGAAAAGAGACAATAAAATGAAGTCAAGAAGAGATACTAGAACATACCAACCACCATGGAAGAAGTCTCTTGGACACAACATAATTTTGAAAGCCTTGTCAAAACTGAAAGACTTGTGACCAAAATGATTGGGAAAAATAGTCACTGATAATATTATCTAAAAAAATTCCTCCTCCGGGAGATTCATGACTACTCAAAAGCCTTATAACTCTTATAGGAAAATGAAATAACAATAATTGTAGTTATTATTATTAACAAATAATAGTTTATATGTAATTGAAGGAAAAGAAAATATTAAAAAAATAATAGCTAGTGCTTCCATAGCACTGATGGACAGATGGGCAATCAACTAGGCTCAGAATTGAATAGAAGAAATAAAATGGGCTATATTGCAGAGCTTTATTCATTCCAGACTACTCCTTGACATATCTATCTTTTAACACCAGCATTCCCCCAGTGTTGCTATATGGTTGTAAATCACAGAATACCAGTACCCAAAAAATCATTTTTGCAATGGAGAGATCATGGATATCACTATGGCATATTGCCAACAATGATTTGTCCTTAAGATATTTTCCAGGAAATAAATGTCTGACCAGAAAAGGAGTTGGGCTGGTCATATAGCTGGAGTAAAGAATGATAGATAATAATAGTAAGTAATAGAAGTGCTGTACTTGGTACCCTTTAAATGTTAATAAGACCTGTAGGAAAAGCTCTACTACATGGGAGAAGGTGGGGTGGGTGCTTGATAGTGTACTTATAATGTGTGGACAAAAACTACACAGAATGTTGTGCTGTTTGATGAATTACATGTGGTCTTTACGGTTAGAGGAAAATATGGAGGCAATATAGTGAAGTTTAGAACTATTCAGGAGAATAATTATCAGCTGCCGAACACACAACCCTGGGTAAATAGTCAGGGATTCTTGCAAACACATGTAATTCATTTTTGTTCTTTGTAATGGGTTAGATAAATTAGAAAGAATGTTGACTGAAATTAGAGTGTGATTTTTGCAAATGATTCAACATATCTGCCTCAGTAGAAGGGGAAAGAAATCACAGCTAGATCATATGTAATTGTTTTGGGAAAGACTTACAATGAACAATTTTGTATGATTCTTGCAATTTATGGGTACAATAACTTAATGCTTATTTCAGATGCCAAGTCTGTGAATTTATAAATATTGTTTATGTGTAAGTAGGAAAAAATTACTCTTAATGATTTTATTTATTTGATATTAAGATGAGTAATTACAGAAAAAAATTAGCGGTCACAAAAATGGTTGAAATTATTCCTTCTTTCTTAGTTCTTTGCTCCAGATATGAAACAAACTAGCCATAGTAAGACTTGGTTTCATCAGCGATTACTTTTAGTATTATTGGTAGCTATTAAATGTCTGGCATGCTTATTATAGAGTTTTCTGAAAAATGCTAATCTCTTCAACTTTTCCCTCTAGTATGTTAAAAGATGATTTAAAACTTAGCAGCAGTGAAGATAGTGATGGAGAACAGGTAGGTAATTTAAGATGTTACAAATACTAAAAAACTAAGAAGTGTAGTAGTAATAATCTTTGAGGTTTGTATAGCACCGTGTATCAATTAGTAAGCATTTTTAAAGCACTTATAATGGGGGGGAGGGCAGAAAATAGGAACTTATATAGTGCCTAGTATATGCCTGTCACTGTGTATTGCTCTCACTCTTGACCGTATAGGGTTACCACTCTGTACTGGGGGCTTTTGTTAGAGCTTTACAAATATTACCTCATTTGACCTACTATGTGGCAGGCAGCTGTGCTAGGCACTTGAGATATAGAGACAAAAATGAAATATTCTGTGCCCTAAAAGAACTTGTGTAACAGTTAATTCGTAATCGTTAAAACAAAGATTTCATATTTTCAAAGAAATCTTAACTATGTTTTGACTGAGGGAAATTCTGGTTTCTTCTCGGTTAACCAGACAAGATTGGCTTGTCTTAAAATAAAACATGGTTTGTTGTTATACTCAAAAATAATATGTGGGAATGTATCAGTTAGAATTTTGAGGAAGCAATATAGTGGCCTCTCTTTGGTGCTTTGTGATTGAAGACTTAGCTGTTTTTTTATTCTTTGGGTTATGGTAGTATTGGGACAAATGTTTTCTGGAATTCCTTCCCCGTTCTTCCCACCAACACCCCCCAAAACATGGAGAGCTTAGGATAATTTGGTCTTCCCTTTATGTCATTAATACATTTGGGTCTTTTATCTAGAAGTTTTCTATATGGTAAGAGCTACTGTAACTTTTTTTTTCTTAAGTTGATACAAATCTACCTTGAGGAGTTGGTGATAAAAATGGCAATTTATGCTTATTAAACCTAAAATTCATAATTTATTTTAGAAATTAAAACAGCCAAATGTTCACTGTCATATGCCTGTTTTTATTTCATTTAAGACCAGTGGAGCACAGTTTCTCCTCTTTATGATAGTTCTCAGAATGAAAAGTATACTATTACATTTATGGCAAAATATCCATACAGATAAGTTAAAGTATGAAAATAACTTTTTGAAGATGCGTTTTTTTTTTTAACACTTAATCTGTACCAATCAGGAAGATGATAATTATGATACAGATTCCGCAGTGAAAGGAAGCATTGGGAAATATTGCAGAGACAAATTGACAATGCATTTAGTTATGGTATTGGATGTGGTCACATTTAGTATGTAGAATAATAAATGTGTTTCATGAACTTATTGTACTTTAATTATAGGACTGTGATAAAACTGTGCCAAGGAGTACACCAGGAAGGTAAGCAGGGATATATGTTTGGGGCAAAAGTATGATGTGATATGATAATCCATATGTGTTAGTATATGGGGTGTGTGTGAGTGTTTGTGTTTGTGTGTGTGTGTGTGTGTGTGTGTGTGTGTGTAGACATAATTAGCTTCAGAAACCTTTGGTTATAAGGAAATAAACTATAATGAAGTAGTTTTGGATCTTGATAGCTTTGCACAAAAATGTTTATTATTTTTTAGGCAAAAATGCCTTACAAAGTAGTTAATGGTTAGAAGTTTTCAGAGTAGAAGAAATTGTGTTTAGTTTAAGAAAGCAGCCATATTTCTTCATTGAGACAAAGTTTTAAATTTTATATTATCTTTTTTTTTTTAAAGTAATTCTGAACCTTCACACCACAATAGCGAAGGAGCAGATAATTCCAGGGATGACTCCAGTAGCCATAGTGGATCTGAAAGCAGCTCTGGATCTGACTCGGAGAGTGAAAGTAGTTCCAGTGACAGTGAAGCCAATGAGCCATCACAGAGTGCATCTCCTGAGGTAGGGTGAAGGCAGTTCTTTATTCTGAGCTGATCTTCATAAGCTGCTGAGTATTAGGATTAATTGGAAAAAGTGATTCTGAATGTGAGGGTGTGAAGAAAAATAATTTTGTACATTTCTTGACCATCTAAACTGAACTTGCCTATATTTCATACTTATGGGGAAATTGCATGGTACAGGGAGAACTTTGTAGATAAACCACCTAATTACTTTTCCTTTAAGTTTCTGGTCTAATTTACTTTGTCTAAAATCTTCTTGTTGCTTTCAGGTGATATTGTAAAATCATTTTAAAAGTAGTTTTTCTTTAGGTTTATTTTTTGTATAACTTGAGTTTAAAGACTTCAGGGATATTAGGGCAGGAAATAAGAAAACCCAAGTAGTTTTATTACTAAAGTTTGTTGAATATGCAGGTGAAATGGCACCCAATGTGTGTAACTTTTTATCCTTGGATTTTCCACTACTTGAGGCTGTTAAATATTAACGATGTTTTCAGACTATTGCTTTTGGGCTTGGAGTACAAAATATTGGAACATTGGCCACTTAGAAGCCATATGTAGCGTTCAGCTTTGTAGCAAAGTTATCAGAATTCCGAAATCAGAATTATTAGAACCTGGATTGGGGGTGTGTACATTTAAGTGTCCTCCCTGGAAAATGGCAACTAATTTCTGAGTGGGATTGAGTATTTATATCATACTCTTAATTTATATCTAATCTCTTTAGGAAGATAGAGGAGAAGTAAATTTGTACTGTCTTCTTTTTCAGCCTGAACCACCACCAACAAATAAATGGCAACTTGACAATTGGTTGAATAAAGTGAATCCACATAAAGTGTCACCAGCTTCTTCTGTAGATAGTAATATCCAGTCTTCTCAAGGTTATAAAAAGGAAGGTCGTGAACAAGGGCCAGGAAGTGGCTATGCTGAGCAAAATGGACCTAAAGAATCCAATTCTTCTACTCCTGGACGAGATTCCAAAACTATTCAAAAAGGATCAGAGAGTGGTCGTGGGAGACAAAAGTCCCCAGCACAGAGTGATAACACTACACAGCGAAGAACTGTAGGAAAAAAACAACCCAAAAAAACAGAGAAGGCAGGTGTAGAAGAGCCTCGAGGGGGCCTAAAAATAGAAAGTGAAACCCCTGTAGACATGACAACAAGTATGCCCTCCAACAGACACAAGGCAGCCACAAAAGGCTCAAGAAAACCCAATATAAAGAAGGAGCCCAAATCTTCCCCTAGATCTACAACAGAAAAAAAGAAGTATAAGTCAACAAATAAACCTTCACAAAAATCTAGGGAAATCATAGAAACAGATACTTCATCTTCTGATTCTGATGAAAGTGAGGGCCTTTTTCCTTCTTCACAAACTCCTAAGTATCCTGAGAGCAACAGAACTCCTGTTAAACCCTCCTCAGTAGAGGAGGAGGATAGCTTTTTTCGGCAAAGAATGTTCTCTCCTATGGAAGAGAAGGAACTCCTTTCCCCACTTAGTGATCCTGATGACAGGTATCCACTTATTGTGAAGATTGATCTGAATCTCTTGTCAAGAATACCAGGAAAGCCTTACAAAGAAATGGAGCCCCCCAAGGTAGAAAAGAAAAATGTGCCTGAGAAGCACACAAGAGAGCCCCAGAAACAAGTCTCAGATAAAGGTTCCACCAAAGGCAAGAGGAAACATAAGGTTTGTAAACTTATAGGAAAAGCCTTTTTGATCTCAGTCAAAATTAATATGCACTATCAATGGCTGAACTAACGTCTATAGTGATACTTGTAGTAACTTGTGAGTTTCAATAGAAAGAGATTCCAAGAGCCAAACTTTGCTGTTAGGCATGGTATTCATCACTTGTCCCTGAAAGTTCATTCATATTTGCCTGTGCTATATTTGGAGGGACAGATAAAGGAATGTTAGATGGAATTATTAGTTATTATTAGTTGCAAGCACGTTTTTATGTCCCAGAACTTCTTTCTTTATAAGGATTCAGTAAGTGTTAAATGAATTTCACTAGACTCTCTTCTTTTTTCACTTATATGTACATCTACCTTTTGAACTTTCTACTTTGCCATCCTATCAATAAAATCATATTTGAAACACAGAAAGAGCCTTCAGCTATATGCCCTGAATTTGTTCATATAAGTGGAAACGGAAGATCATAGCTTCTACAGCAGCTTAGAAAGCTTTGTTCAGTCATTTTCAGTCATGTCTGACTCTTCATGACCGCGTTTGACATTTTCTTGGCACAGATACTGGAGTGGTTTGCCATTTCCTTCTCCAGTTCATTTTACAGATGAGGAAACTGAGGCAAATAAAGTTACCTGATTTGCCCAGTGTCACACAAACTAGAAAGTGTCAGAGGTAAGATTTGAACTCAGGAAGGTGAATCTTCTGATTTCAGACTTGATATTCTATCCAGTGTGCCACCTAGTTGCCTCAGCTTAGAAGACTAGAGAACTGTACTTGGAAGACTCAACCAAGCTCCTGATTTGGGGGATCCAGTGTGTATTTTTTGCTGATGTCTTCTAAGCATAAATCACTTCAGAGATATTAGAAAACTGAAGTTAAAGGGAGCATGAGTGAGTTTAATCCCACAAGGTTTTATGTTCTTGTTTCATCTAGAATGATGATGATAACCGAGCCTCTGAAATCAAGAAACCTAAGATTGAGGAGAAGAGTTCATCAAGCCATAAGACATCCAGCAGTAGAGAGTGAGTCTCAGTGAATGTTGAACATTGGTATAATTAATATGTGATATTTGTTATTGTATACAGCTGCTGATATTAAACTGCCTAATATGTGATTCAGGCAGTTAATAAATATTACAATATAAGGAAAACATACAATGTTTCTCCATAGTGTATTTCCAAGGCAATGTATTTTGTTTTGTACTTGAAACTAGATTTGTAGTTCCTGTGGTCATTTAGATACCAATTTTGCTACTTTTTAAAAAAATTTTGCTACTTTAAAAAATCTGACAGAGGTGAAAAGGAAATGAAGATAAAGATATTCTCATTTCTTTACTTCTGCATTGCAGTAGAACTATTCCATAGGCCACACAAAGAATACAATAACATAATATAAGAATCTGCAGGTTAAAGCCACATGCCATCCTTTTCTTCCTGGATTATAAACTCATAATTAGAAAATGTTTGAAATTTGAAATTGTTTCCAAATATGTATGCAACCTAAATATAAAAAGCCACTTAATATTTCAAGGAGACTGGAAGGGAGAGATACCTTTCACAGATGTGAGCAGGGGGAGAATTGTTAATCAAACAAGAGATAGATCATGATAAAAGAACAAATAAAATTTTTGACTACATAAAGTTAGAAAAGCTTTTTGCATACAAATTACAGATAAAATAAAAGAAACTTTGAATAGGATAGTCTTTGCAAAAAATCCTTGTATTAAATGTCTATATTTATTGTCCCTGGAATCAGGAGGACCTGAGTTCAAACCCATCCTTGGATACTTATTAGCTGTGTGAGCATGGGCAAGTCATTTTTCCCAAGCTGTATTTGCTGATAGATAAATACTGGGTTACAGAGTTTGAAATTTTTCTAAAACATTGCAAACTCTCCAGAACAATATGCAAAAGTGCTTCAACTAAACAATAATAAGAGAAATGAAGATTAACTCAGCTTTTACCTCATACTCTGAAAATTGTTTAAGATGATAAAAAAAATTGAGATGATATGGGGATGGGTTTTTGAAAAAAACAATAATCCACTTAATATACTATTCATGGAGATGTGCATTGGTCCAACCATTCTGGAAAACAGATTTGGAGTTATGCAAAAAAAGTCGCATAAGAATTCATACTTTTGGACCCAGAAATCCTAGTGCCGAGTCCATGCTGCTAGGAGACAGAAAATAAAAATGTCCAGCATATTTATGAAAATATTCATTAAGAACACTTGTAATGATATGAAAGAATTGGAAATAAAGGGAGTGCCCATTCATTGGGGAATGAATCTGTGGTCTTATATCTTGAATAACATGTATAGCTGAGTGATAATGGCTAGCACTTATATAATGTTTTCAAGTTTGCAAAGCACTTTACAAATATTAATTCATTTTATCTTATAACAACCCTGGAAGGTAAGTGGTATTACTATCCCTGTTTTACAGATGAGGAAACTGACATAGGCAGTGGTTAAGTGCAGTTTAGGATTACACAGCAGTTAAGCACTTAAGGCCACATTTGAACTCAGGTCTTCTTGATACCAGGCCCAACACCTATGCCACCTAGCTGCCTCTGGTAATAGAAATGGAGTGAAATTTTGCACATTAAGAAATTGCAAATATGAGGAATTCAGAGAAACATGGAAATATTTATATTAACTCATATGGAGTAAAAATAAGCAGAATAGTATGCATAGATGATAAGTCAAAAATGAAAGGATTAATGAAAAGGAAGCCAAACTGAGTAACTAGCAAAATCAGTAGTGAATCTGGAGAACAGATAATGAAACATACCTATTTCCTTTCCCCCTCATGGCAAAGAAACAGGGGTACTACAAAGTAGATTAGTGCCTTTGTTGTCAGATGCAGTCAGGTTATTAATTATTTTTGCTTAATTGTTTTTCTTTGTTACAGTAAAGAATTACATTGGGGAAGGGGAGAGACAAAGCAGTATATTCAGAATTGATATTGATGTAGAAACAAAAGTCATCAATAAAACTTTTTTAAATGAAAAAAAAATTTGTTGATGACCAGTGAGCCTCAGTCTGTCATTGGGCAGAAATAATTTATGTTATATGCCTTTTAAAAAAATTTTTTTTACTAATAGCTTTCATTTTTGTATCCTCTTCATATCTGAAGGTATCCCTCTCCATTAAGCCATCTCTAATAACAAAGCTTTATAAAAAAGGAAAAACTCAGCAAAACGAACCAACACATTGACTATGGCTGACATTATATCAACCCACATAGTCCTCCACTTCTACAAGAAAGGGGGAACATTTTCTTTACAGTTCTTTGGAGCCAAGCTTGGTCATTATTATTCTTATAATTTTAGTGACTTCATTATTGCACACTTAAACAAACCCTGATCAAATGCTAAGAGTAAGGTTGATTTTCCTTGAAAACTAAGAGGTAAAAAATGTGCAAGTCTTCTATAGTCTGCCTATTCCTTTTTCCATTTAGAGAGCTAAATTGCATTTCTTTGATTTGGCAGGTCATCCAAACAAAGTGCTGTGAAAGAGAAGGATCCATTGCCTTCTCCTGCTGGACCTGTTCCCCTAAAAGACTCAAAAACTGAGCATGGATCCAGGAAGAGAACAGTCAGCCAGTCGTCTTCCTTAAAATCTACCAACAGCAGCAACAAAGAGAGTAGTGGTAAAAATAGTTCTTCCACTTCCAAACAGAAAAAGACAGAAGGGAAAGTTTTTAGTGGTTCCAAGGAAGCCAAGGTAAGAATTTGGAGGTCTTATGAAAGGCCTTTGACGATATATTTGCTTTTCCCATTGAGATTTTTCTGATTGGCATTTTAAAAATCTTGTTAAAATATTCTTTATTTTAAAAAAGTCATCACTAACAAAACCCATCATCTTGATAGTAAAGTACAGTAGTGGTAACTGAGAATTACTTTTCAGCAGGCTGGCATCTGAATATTGCCTATTCTTTCAAATTCACTTTGTATCTGTTGATTTTGCTTAACTGGTTTTCTTTGTTATAGGGTAGAGAGACTGAGAGAGAGAGAGAGAGAGAGAGAGATAGAGTGTGTGTGTGTGTGTGTGTGTGTGTGTGTGTGTGTGTGTGTGTGGTGGGGGAGGGTTTGGAGGTTGCTGGGAAGATAACAGGAAGTAGTTACAATATCAAAACAAAAGGCATCAATAAAGCATTAAAAAAAGAGAGACTATGAAAACAGCTTACAAAGTGGTTACTACATGTTTATTAAGATTAGCTCCAGTGGTTAAAAACACTTAATTGACTAAAAGTTAGTCTGTTAAATAAAAACTGACTCTAATTCAAATAGTACCTCTTGTTTAGAGTGAGTTTTTGGTATATGATTTGAGGGTTAGGTTTTTTTTGGGGGATTTTTTGTTGAATAATAAGGTGACATATATAAAGTGAGCCTAATTAGTCATTCAGCTTTGTTAGAGGCAAGGAAGCTTTTAACTGAGGCAGCACTTATTAACTTCAAGATAACGTATATGTAAAGAGATACTGGTCAAAGCTTTCATGTAATTTGTAAGCAGGGCATTTTGAAAAAGAAGTTTTTTGAAGATTAAATTTTACTAAGTAAAAAATTTTAACCTTTTATATGAATCTGTCTTCAAACTATCTTGGTATTTGATGAAACTCCTTAAAGACAATAGAAAAAATAGAATTGAACTACTTTCTAGGATACTGGAACATTGTTAATGTTTTTGAGTTTAGATTCCATAAGTTAGCAAAGATTTGAAAAGAGGAAGAATTTCCATGTAAGGCAGCAAAATTAATGAATTAAATACTAATTTATGAATGCTAGTCATAGAAGTAAGTTTTAAATGTAGCTGGGCTCTATTAGGTAGTAGCTAAGTAACTAACACCAGGCTATACTCAGTAGATAATCAGAATGAAGGAGCTGACATAAATAAAGCTTCAGAAGTTGTAGTAATAGATAACAGTGAATGAGAATAGAACATTAATGGCCTCAAGATTGTGGTATAGGTGTGGTTACATTGGACTTTGGTCTGCTGGGCAATTTGAGGTGAAAAGTCCTTAGGCAACTATGACCATTAGGTAGTAACAATTTCCTTCAAATTAATATTATAGGATATCATTAGATGTACTGTACTGTGTTTTATGCTACTTTTGACAAGCTGTACATTTGAAACCTAGGCTGACAGATAAATATGTTGGGGATTAGGTACAAAGGATTGGGGACAGGGTTGAGCAGGTAAGATGCAGCACAGAATTGACCAGTGTGGTGTATTAGGGCAAGAAGAAATCCCAGATCAGGACAGAGTGTTCTGAACCCTGTACTGGGAGCGGGAACAGGTGTGAACTGGTGGTGCTGTCCCTCATCCCTTAGAGCTGGGTTCTCCTCTAGTTAGCGTGTACTGAGAAGAGGACCTGTTGCTAGGGGTGATGATCTAGGAAAAAGAGTGGTTGTGACCCAAGGCTAGGTACTCCAAAACTGAACAGCAGCTGTGTGACTCTGACTGTTCACCTGGAGTGAATAGGATCTTAGATCCAGCCCACAGCTTGTTCTGAAACCTGCAGCAGAATAACAAGTTCAGAGAGCTTAGACCAAAGGGGAGCCTCCATTTCTGTCATTCAGAACCTTTAAAGCCTTCCTGTTAGTTGGCAGTCGTTGGGTTGAACAGCTCTCCAGTAGATCTTCAGCACGGGGTAAGCCCATAATTGTGTTATTCAGACCTAAATCCAGGTGAGTAACTTGTGGAGTTTAGACCTGCAAGGCAGAAAGTGAACTTCTCCATTCTCAATGAACTTCTCAGAGTGTTTTGAACTCTCTTGTATCTTAAGCTGTTTCTGAGATCCTTGAAGAATACAATACTGGAGAAATCTGGAGAAAGTGGCAGGACCCAAGAGAATATAAAATAGGACTAAGCTTGCCCAAACATTCAGTTCAGAAATGGTATGAGTCTAACTTTAATGAGAAGTCCAAACTTAGGAAGTAAGACAGGAAATATGAGTGAACAAAGAATCTAGCATGAAAGAGCGATTACGGTGACAGGGATGTCCAGGTCACCCATATAAAAGAGAATGGCAGCAAAGGTATGATCTGCTTCTCTTAGGATTTTTTTTATGGTACAATATTCAGGTTCCATAGCCATTTTGAGTTTACTGTAGGTCAGCCCTCAAACATCAATTACTTAGTACTAGGAAAACTAGAAAGCAATTGACTTGGGTAAAGTAGCAAGCTTTCTTCTTACCTCCAGACCCACATCTCCAACTGCCCATAGCATTATCACCCCTGAGATGTCCCGTTGGCACTTCAGAGTCACCATCTTCAAGACCACACTTCTTGTCTTTTTTGCTCAACTTGTTCCTCTTAGTTCCTTTCTGTGGTACCATGTTGTCCACCATGTTATCAGTGACACCTTCCTCTCTTTCACCTCTCAGGATCAGTTTTTAAGTCTTTTCCATTCTATAACATTTCTTGAATTAATTCTCTATTTGTATTGTCACCACACTGTACATAGATTCTTATCACCACCTGCCTAAACTGTTGTTAAGAATCCTCTTAATAGGTATCTCTACCTTCTAATCTTTCTGCCTGTACACCATTCCTTGTGTCCTTACCCTGATGGTCTGTTTTATGCATACGTCTGATCATGTCAATCCTTTGCTCAGAAATCATTCATTAATAGCTTCCTCTTACCTACTAAAAAAGCTCTCTCCTGGAATGCAAGGACCTCCACAATGTGCTGCTACACTACATTTTTTATGACAACTTCCTTCTGCCTCAGGCTGTTTTGTGATTGTTTTGAGGACTGGATCTCCTTATGTTGCCCAGGGTAGAGGTACAGCAGCCACTCACAATACTTAATCAGCATGGAAACTTTAAATCGCTCTGTTTTTCTGACCTGTTCCATTTTGCCCCTCCTTAGGTAGCCTTGTGTTTCTCCCCTGCCAGAAGCTCACCATATTGTTGCTGGACTTAAACTTTTAACTTTAACCCTCTGTCACTCAGAACTCTACAGTTCAAGTAGTCCTTCAGCCTCAGACTCCTAGTAGCAGAATTATACTTGTGTGCCTCCAGAACTGGCCATACTATTAACTATGCTTGAAGTGTCCTTCTTCCTCTTTTCCTGTTGAAGTCTCACCTGTCCTTCAGAACGTAACTCAGTGACATCTTATAAAAATCATAGTTTAGAGCTAGAAGGAACTTGAGCCCACTGTCCTCATTTTTCATATATGAAAATTGAAGTCCATAAAGATGAAATTATTTGGCTAAGTACATACAGTAATATAGCCAGAATTTGAACCTGTGCCTTCCAACTCTAAATCTAGTGCTTGCTTCTACACCACTTTCCCCTGTCAGTAACAACCTTCTCCCACAGACCTTTTACAATACTGTTTTGCCATCCTCTAAAGTAGTGAGGTATTGTGTATGTTTGTGCCTTATTCCATCACCTGGAATGCCAGCTCCATCAAGGTGGGGACCATGTCTGAACTCTGTGCCCCCAGCACCTTGAATAGACTTCATAGAAGTATATGATTTAGGGGAATGAATGAAAAATGAAAGAAGGAACTTGATGTTGTGAACAGAGTATTGCTAATCCATGCATGAAAATAATGCTTAACAGATTAGTCTGTTCTGGCTGATTGATTTAGCATATAATTTATTAATGATTTTAAGAAGTAATGTGATTTTGACAATAGGGCCACGTGTTCCTTATGTTTTCATTAACCACCATTGACTGAATAAAATGAACTGTGTTCATGTCAAAGTGGAAAGTAACTTTTTCTAAGTATTTTAAGTTCTTAAATCATAGTATCTTATAGCCCATAAATCATGTGGTTTATAAAACATCATCAATTAAAATGAATTGCAGAAGAGTAAGGAGTTGATTCATTTGTATCTTGAAGTAGAAAATAATTTTTTTTATTTTTTACAAATCTGATTAACTTTTTAGCTTGCAGCTGTTTATTTCAAATTGCTAATTACTTTTTTTCAGGAAAAGGTTCCAAGTAGTTCTTCAAATTATCCTCCAGCTACACAAATTCCTGATGGCTCTAAAGCACGCAGAGCAAAGCTTGCCTTTGATGACAGGTAAAACAAATGGAAATGTGTCTGTGTACACAAAGCTTCCCACTATTAAACTAGTGATGAATTTCAAATGTGAAAGTCTTATCATGATTAGAGAGCATTGACACTATGTGTGCAAAAAATACTAAAAAATTTTAAGAACATACATACTTATCCTCCCTTGTGACAGAATATTATCCATACAAAACCCACCTCAAGTTGTTAAAAGTGCACTCCAAATTATACGTCCATTCTTACTAACAGAATGTTAGCCATAACAAATGGCTTTTTCTGAGATTAGTCATGTATTCAAAGTTATCTCCTGGATTTTTACTGAATCTTAGGAGTCAGTTAGTTACTAAGTGCTTTGTACTAGAAAGTTTAGTATTATCCTGAGTGTTTCATTTTGCTTTTTGAAATTTTCAGTATATTCATTTGGCTAAATCTGATCCAACAAGCAATTACTCAGTGGCTACTATAGTTAATGGTACTGTGTCTATGTGCTGGGATATAAAAACAAAACAAAAAAGCTGATATTTTACTGGGAGAAATGTAACATATAAACAGAGAAGTGTGTACCAGATAATATGAAGAAGACACTAAAAAACAAAGTATATTAGAAAAGTATTCTATAGGTTATGACTCGTGAGATGAACCTTAAAAGAAGTAGGGCTTCTGATAAGTAAATGTGAGGAGCGAATGCATTCCAGGCATAGGGAATAGCTTAGACAGCATTATGAAAGTGACAAATAGAATGTTGAGTTTACAAGTAGATCAGTTGAAAGGTAAGAGAAATTTCGTGAAAGGGGAGTAATATAGTTAACTTGGAAGTAGATGCTGGTGCCATAATTGCAAAGAGTTTTAAATGCCAAATTTAGGCATTTGCAGTTTATCCTAAGGGCACTAGGAAACTTTATGAAATAATCAACACTGTATCTGATTTAAATTTTGCTTGCATAAACCAATATGCTTGCTAAATAAAGTTAACTTTTGGTTGCGTACATTATTTCCTGTAACTGAACAAATTGAACTACAACAAAGATAAATTAGAATGTGATCTTAAGAAAAAATTTTCCATTTCTGTTACAGGAGTTATTCAGCAGACCATTATTTACAAGAAGCTAAAAAGCTGAAGCACAATGCAGATGCATTGGTATGTTGGCTTTCACGTGTAGCTTTTTGGAATTAGCTGTCAGTTTTTACTTTGATTTTAGCTACCTTTGTAGTACTTCACAACTTTCATTTTCACTAATAACTACCTTCTTTTTAGTCTGATAGGTTTGAGAAAGCTGTCTATTATCTTGATGCTGTGGTATCCTTCATTGAATGTGGGAATGCTTTGGAGAAAAATGCTCAGGAATCCAAATCTCCATTCCCTATGTATTCAGAAACTGTGGAGCTAATTAAGTAAGTAGTACATGGAGATATCTACATCAGTAAGGTCAGTATTGCTGATTTACTGACCTAGATGTGAAGAATATAGCTGACAACAAAATTTAATCGTAGATTGGCAGCGGGGCAACTAATTAAATGACTTCTAAAATTAAATGATTTCCTAGGCCTTTTTACTTTGAATTCGTTTGATTCTAATGTGCTGGAGGCTGGGAGGAAAGAAGTAACTAGATAAAATAAAGTATTTGGTTTTGCTTACATTTTGTGGTCATTGATCTGTGTACTTAATGTTACAGATACACTATGAAGCTGAAGAATTACTTGGCACCAGATGCTACAGCCGCAGATAAAAGACTGGCAGTTCTTTGGTGTGTAGAGTTATAAAGTAACACTTTTAGACCAGGTTGTGATAGACACAAATGCGCTGCATCTGTGTTTTTTGTTTTGTTCTGTTTAGCATTCCATGATCTATGTTATAAGAACAACTGAAGAAAAGTATAAAACAAATAGATTTTTGTCTTGTTTTCAAATTGCAAGGCTCTGTGGAAGAAGGTTGTCTTTTCCCTACCAGACAGACCCCTTCGTCTTGCTTTGGTAGGGTACAGGAGGGTGTGTTATAATCCAAGTTTTTAACCTCATCTCTCACATTGTCTTTTCTTGGGGATCTAGTAGTGTGCACATGGATTCATTCTCTTCCTTGCTGCTTTTTACCCCATTTATAAGAAGAGAATAAAAATAGAAATATATCTGATATCTAAAGTGTAGGGGCAGTATAGAGGGCCTACTTATTATACTTCTCTGGGCTGTTTGGGGGTAGGAATTCATAGAAAGAGCCGTTTCAGAATTAGGGGTTTAAGATTGATAATCTTGATGATAACACACTCTACACTTAACTAGCTTTCATTTAGCTCTCTGGAATGCTTAAAGAGTGATAATATTACTCTTTAATTCTATTTTATTAGATTGTGAGCTCCTTGAGGGCAGGGACTGTCTCTAGCATTTAGCACGGTGCCCAGCACATAGTAGGCTCTTAATAAATACTTACTGATAGTAATTTTATCTCAATTTGTAGTATTAGTAGTTGTCATTTTACCTACAAATTAAAAAGCTAATGTCTTTGTCAACTTAGTGATAACAGTTTCTTTCAAATAAACTTGGAGAAAACAAAAGTTGACTTTTTTTCTTCTTTGTCCTGTGTTGGCATTGTAAACAAGTCTTTCTTCTCTTTCTTTCTTTTTTTTTCCAAGCCTTCGATGCCAGTCCTTATTGTACCTGAGGTTATTTAAGCTGAAGAAGGAGAATGCTTTGAAGTACTCAAAAACCTTAACTGAACATTTAAAGGTAAATGTAACTGATAGAAATACAAATTCTGGTTCTCAAACCTAATTTTTCAAAAGGGCCTCCTTCCATTATCCCTAGAAATGTCCTTATAATGTTTTAGAGTATTGGGAGAGGGAAGCATTATAAGCCTCTGAATTTTGGGGGATTGAGGAGGAGGAGGTAGCTAATGACTATGGCAGATGTTCATTTTGAGGATTGTTGGGACTTAGGTAGGTTTTCCAACAAGACAGTTTTTGGCAAACTTCTCTGAAATCCCATTTTGACCATGTTTGGCAGTTTATTTAGACATCATATATAAATAATATTTCAATATATAAACCCATTTTCAATAAACTTTAGAATAATCTCTTAACTCCGCCTTGTATGTCTCTCTTTTCTGTTCCTACTTCTTTTATTAGCATTTAGGACCATCCACAATCCACCCCCCACCCTTGCTTTTTTGAGTTTTCTCCAGCAAAGCTACCCACTGTCCATGAACAAGCTCTGTACATTCCCACTTCTGTACCTTTATATTGTAGCCTTTGCCTTAGATGCCCTTCGGAGCCTTTCTAAATTCTTCTAGGCACAGCTCTCCCATAAATTCATTTCTCAGACGCCACTCAACTACCTTTCCTCAGCTCATAGTAATGTCTCCCTCTTTTGTATTCATATATTTCTTTATTGTCTTTATCACCTGTGCCATGTACATATATGTCTTCTCTCCCTAAAAGATTGTAAACTCTTTCTGAGGGCAAAAACCATGCTTTATGCTTGTTTTGGAGAGTACAAAGCTCATAATGTAGTAGACATTCAGTATTCGTTGATTTGATTGACAAGTAAATTATGTTTTTTTTTTGTTTGTTTTGTTTTTGGTTTTGTGTTTGTGTGTGTGTTTTGTCCTTAGAATTCCTATAATAATTCTCAAGCTCCATCACCTGGCATGGGAAGGTAGGTAATGTTATTCTTATCCTGTGAAATAAAAATTATTCCCTAATAGTTATTTTAGTATTTCTTGAATATATAAATTTGTGTCAAAGTTGCCAATAAGGACAGTTTATATGTGCCATATTTGTCATTGTTCAGAATGATGTTCCATGCAGCGACATTTGAAAATTTTATGAATTGAGTCTAAAGAATTGCCATACTTTTATTCTTAATATTTGGGACAGTCTCAACTAAATTATTAGATACAGTTTGAGTTCTTTGAGCCTGGAGGGAACTTTTCGGATATTTGAGTTTGAAACTATTACTCAGAAACCCTAGAGACAAGTGAGAGAGGTCTTGTTCTTCTCTACTCCATAAAGACCGCTGCTGCTGCCAGCCACGCTGTAGCACAGTATCCAGGGAGAAAAGTTTTGGGGGGTGGACTCCCACCCCAAAATACCAACACCCTAATTGGTACTTAGGGCCACTTCCAGTGATTAACTTGGTTTCAGACCTGTTGAATTTGAGGAAGTTACCTGAGTAGAGATATCAAAAAGTACTTGGAAATATAAGTGGAGCTTGGGAGAAATCAGAGCTGCAGATAGAGATTTGGGAATCCATAGTGAAGTGAAAGGTCATGAGAGAGAGGCATCAAGAGAATGCCAAGGAACACTCATCTAGGAGAGACATTTCAGAAGAATAAGTGTATTTGTATCCCTAGAAGGCTTAGATGCATTTTCATTCATTCATACTAACACCTGACTACAGTTTTTCCTGCTACTTCTCAGTTTTCCCCATCATGGTTTTAATGTATTGAGGGTTAATACAAGAAATTAAATGAGAATTTGATGGGTTTTGTGGAAGCCACAAGTGACTCAGAAATGCATAAAACATATGTATAGTATTGTATAGTATCAACCCAGGTTTTACAATAAGGTACTCCAAGTAACCCCATAAGAAAAAAAGAAAAGAGTCAGACTTCTCTGCTATGAAGGGAGGGCCAGATAATTTTACCTGGGTTTTCCAGATGTAGGGGTGTCATCCCCTAACCTCCAAGATGTGGAAGTGATAACTATAATAATCCCTATGAGTAAAAAGGAATAGAAGAGAGAAGGAACCTATAGGAATATTTCTGTTTGATTTATCCATACTGTGTGTAGATTTTATTATTATGGGCTTTTTTATTCCTGTTTTGATTTTAAAGAATATATCCCAAAGTTAGGACATTAGTATTTTTAACAATTCAATGTAGAATTAAAATGCCTATGTCTTATCAGTTCTTTCATTCATTTGGTTTGAGATTTAGTTTCAGACTGATCCAGTCTCAGATGTATTTTTATGTACATTCTTCATGTATAATCACACATACATAACTACATCTATAATATTTTTTTTCCTAAATGGATGTCTTATGTTACTTAGTATGTCATCATACGCTAACATCCATTAATAAGTTAACAGTGAATTCTAAATTAGTCTTACAAAAGCCAAAGGAACATGTAGCTCACATTATGTGTCCATAGGAAACACTGCACTGTTAGAGAACTGAGGATAGTTGAAAGCTGTGCCTGCCAACAGTGAATAATCTTGTTAAATAATTTGTGTAACAAAATTACAGTGGTTCCTTGTCTATTTTAAGAAACAGTTTTACATTATATGCTTATGGTGAAAAAGAGAAAACCAATTCTTTATTCTGCTAGTTTATGAAAATCATGAAAGTTTCAAACAGTTGCTAACAGTTTAAATTTTGGTATGTTCTGCACATCATATCACAATCAAAGTTGTTGTTTTTTCTTTCTTGTTCATGCAGCAAAGCTGTTGGGATGCCTTCCCCAGTTTCTCCAAAGCTCTCTCCTGGCAATTCAGGAAATTATACTTCAGGGGCAAGCAGCACTTCAGGGAGCAGTTCTTCAGTAACTATTCCACAGAAAATCCACCAGATGGCAGCCAGCTATGTTCAGGTCACATCCAACTTCCTTTATGCCACCGAAATCTGGGACCAAGCTGAACAGCTTTCTAAGGAGCAAAAAGGTAGATTTTAGGAAATCAATACATTCAGAGGATAGTGGTGAATTAAAAAAGTCAAACAAGTTAATTTTTGGTGTAAATAATTCATTATAAATATTGATGTTTTTAAAGTATTGAGAATTCATTTTCTGTAATCTGTTTTAGAGTTAATGACATTAATTTGAAGATTTCGAGCTTTTAACAAACAAGCTTATAAAGTTAATACTGTGGTAAACCATACAATTATGATACAGACATTTGTTCTCCTAATAGCCTTTTCTGTTGCTTCATTGTGACATAGAATTAAGCTCCGAATGTACATGCCTGCAGAGAGTAAGATGTGATAGCTCCTACCAAGATGGAAAGGAAAGGTTTTGGTTATAGGTCTGGTAAGGGACAACATATGTGTGTATATGGTCCTATTCAGTGAGAATCAGCCTGGCTGAATCATCAAGGTTGACCAGAAGGTGATTAAATTTTTTAACTGTGGCAACTTTCAAAAACTTACTGAATTATAGAGTGCAATCTCTGTTGGTATCAGAGTTATAGATCTTTAGGAGGGAGAAGAAAAAAGTTTTTTAAGTTAAGCAGTCTCAGTGGTCTGTCATGATAAGGGTGATAATTTTTAAGCTCTTCTAAAAGAAATTTATGCTCACTCTTATAGTATTTAAAATATGATGTAAAATGTATCTTTAATTTACTTTTTTTTGTAGTGAAAACCAGCTAGTTATGGAATATATCCCAATATCTCCAAAACATCTGATTTTGATGAAAATAACTACAAGATTTGTAGACAAAAAATATCTTCTAAAAATTGTCTTATTTCATCTTAATTTAATTCGCTAAGAACCTTCTATATGCTAAATACCAATCTTTATATTCCAAATAAAAGGGAAAAGATAACAATGCCAGATTGAATTGGAAAGTGGAAAATTTCCTAATGTACCATAGTGCAGAAGAAAGAGTATTAGATTTGGGGCAGCTAGGTGGTACAGTGAATAGAACACCAGCCCTGGAGTCAGGAGGACCTGAGTTCAAACCTGCCCTCAGACTTTTGACATTTACTAGCTGTGTGACCTTGGGCAAGTCACCCAACCCCTAACTGCCTTGCCTTCCCCCCTCCAAAAGAAAAAAAAAGTATTAGATTTGGTGTTGTGTCAAGTTCATTAAATTGTAATTTTGCCCGTAAATGTAACTCTGGCAGCAAATTCTGGTTAAAAAAAAAATCCGTAAGAGGAATGCTTCTGGAGAGAGTGGATTCCTCTTCTACCAAAGGTCTTCATCTGGAAGTTTTGGTGATCCCTTCTCTAGGATGTTGTAGAAAGTGTTTTTCGGTAAAGGTAAGGTTTAGACTAGATAACCTTGAGGTCTCTTCTAATGCTGATATTTAGTGAGTCTATACCCGAGGTAGAATGTTCCCCAGGGAAAGAGTTATTCTAAATATACATTGCTTAATATTTCTCCAAGGAGGGAGGAAAAAAACTTACTTCCATTGTTCCCATGAATTATGGATTTTGTACTGCACTGTCTGCCAGATGACACAACAGTCATATAGGAGACTGTACATGATTTAATTAATGTTTTTGCTCATTTTAGAGTTCTTTGCTGAACTGGATAAAGTTATGGGCCCTCTCATCTTTAATTCAAGCATCATGACAGACCTAGTTCGCTATACCCGGCAGGGACTTCACTGGCTTCGTTTGGATGCCAAGTTGATATCTTGAACTGAAGGATTCTTACCCAGAACATACTCTCGTTGCCTCTGATTTTTCTCCACAACACTGTGTCATATCAATAAGGAAGACTGCCATAACACTGCTTAGTCAACACTAAGAGCAAGGAATGCTTCTGCCTCGCTGTCTCATGTAAAAGTCGTGTTCTTGGTTTATTTTATTGTTGCTATTTTTTAGACCCAAAGCCATCATGCTAATGGACTTCCAAGGCATTCCCTATTTGGAAAGTTATTTAAGTTTTTACATCTGCAGCATATTAATAAGATGCAGTTTTAACTAATCTGAAATGGGATTGAAATTCTAGTTGTAATGCATAAGTAATCAATTTAAATCATATTTATTTTAATTTTTAACTGTCCATTTTGGTAGGAGTATTTTAATAATTATTTCTACCTATAAGTTTATCCTACCAAATGCTTAGCAGAAATTTCATGCAGACACTTTTATTTATATACTTTAAACTTTGTTCTCAGTAATGTCTCCATCTGGTAAAGCTTATAAAAGAGGATCATTATATTCTCAAATGTAGAAACATGTATTTAACATGTCTGCCACCTCCTGTTCAAATCTTAAATGACAACTACAGTTTAAGTATTGCAGAATTTGTACTTAATGTTAAGGAAAAGGACCCAGAAAGGTTCTTAAACATGTGAAAAGAAATTTAAATATTAGAATATAGCATTCTAGATCAGGGGAAAATCATGTTTGATTCAAGATGGGTTATTATTTTAAAAATCATTATCACACTTAATAATACCATAGCAGTCTCACAGTGTTAACAGTTACTAAAATTTAATGAATTATAAGAGATCAGGTAAGAACATAAACTCTGGGAGATATGCATCATACAGAAGTTTTTTTTTTAAATGAAAGGACAATCTTGAACCTTTTTAATTTTGTTGAAACTTTTTTTCTTTGTTTTTGTCATTTGATTCTGCACTGAAACAGTATCATTTACCATTAGAAAAATGGGTTAGAGAACTCCTTAGAGTCATTACTTCTGTCTCTTCCAATGACTGAGAAATTAGAAATTTTGTTTTAACATTCACATCTATCTTCAGAATTCTCTTTATTTTGTCTTTGTCCACTCATTTGTGATATTCTGAAATGCACGTACAATGACTGCTGTGGAAATGGGCTGGAATTTGGGTGTGTCCTATTTTACCTTACAACTTAGAGCAAAGTTGTAAAACTATTCTAATCTGGAGACATAGAACTTATTTTAATCATGTATTTACCCCATTGTATTATGAAGGCCCCCAATGAGTGATGATTGTTTCAGTTGGGAGCAGAATATTCACTTTAGAGAAGTTATCTTTCTGATGTAAAAGGAGAGCCCTCCATGGGTTTGAAGTGGCTGCTTTTGTAAAAGTTGTGCACCAAAGTACCTTTCCATACAAGGTGCTTGTTGGAATACAAGGTGAGAACTGTACTGTTTGTACTTTGCTTAGTGCCCCTATCATGTCTGGTGTGCCTTAAATCTTACATTTAGATGAAGACTTTATGGACTGTTTACAGACAAAGCGTCACAGGAGGACCAGGTCTACTGTGTGCAGCTGGTTTTGTGCAGTAGTTAGGTAAAATTTCATTTCCTTTTAAATGTTTCTTTAGGACTAACCGTGTAAAAATAATTGCTTTTATAAATGGTAACCCTTTAGTATAATGTTTAGTCTAAAATAGCAAGCCTGGATTGTATAAGGTCGCTGAAATAAGCAGATTTTCCTCCAAATACCAGAAATGAACATATGCTTTCAGGAAAAAAAAAAGATTGCACTCAATTTCTGGATTATCATCACGTGCCAAAAGGATGGCAAGTGCAAAAAAAAAGGAATTGAATGTTGAGTTGTAAACATTGTACAACATTGAATATTGCAGTTTATCCTCTGGGTTTTGGTCTTTTAAATTCACATTTTACAAACTAGCAGGCTTTTATTGTATTATAGTTGCATATTTATAGGGCTTCCTTGATTGTTTTGTACTTCCAAAAAAAAGATGGTTTTCTACTGTCAGAGAGGAGGAAATTAGCAGACCACTGTTGTTTGGAAAACTTTCCTCTGGTTGTAGATTTCTGTCGGTTTAGCACCCTTTTGAATTTTAATCTGTGTGAGTGTGTGTGAGAAAGAGAGGGAGAGAGAGAGAGAGAGAGAGAGAAACTGTTAGGGGCTGTATTCAAAGGATAACCTTCTTGTAGAGTCTATAACGATTTTTTAGTAAGAAGTTTTTCAATTAGTATCAGAGCAGAGTCGTTCTTTCCTTTTTAGCTCCACAGTGTCTTAGGGGGACCTTAAGGCCTACTGTATTTTATATACCCTTGTATGACCTGATGGTCAGCAGAAATTTTGTGTGTATGTGCGTGCGGATGTGTGTTGGGTGAATGGAAATTCTCATGTGTGGTGAATGGTGCTACACTAAAATATTCTCCTTAAAACGTATTCATACTGGGATGGTGAATGCTTTTCAGTTGAAGAACATTTCCTTCCAGTAAGTAATGGGCAATAGAAGGTTTGGGTCTGAGTAATTATATTTCAAATGCCATGGTTTCTGGCAGAAACCCTAATAGCAATGGATAGAATATGGCCTCCCTGCCTGTCTGCAGTCATCTGGATATTTGGCTCTGTTGTAGGTGACCATTCCACCTCAAGTTTCTTGTGACTTTTTTGTTTAACATTTAAATTGAATACAACTAATGACAAAAGGCTGATCTAACTTTTAATGTACTGATCATCTTGAAAGTACTCTTTAATCAGATCACATAGTTCGTTAAAGACTAATTTTGTCTGCCTTCTGTCTTACATACGTGATTTAGCTAACATTTTACCCTTTATATACAACCAAAGTCTGGAACATTGTCATGTCCAACAGTGCTTTTTTCATCCTGGGAGCCTCAACATAGCCTGGCTGAGCTAGGTCCTAGGGACCTCAACCTCATGAGATGGAACCTTTCTTCACAGCCACTGCCTTCCCCTGTCAAGATCTTTTTTCTTCCACCCCCTTCAATCCTGCTGCAAGAAGCAGAGCTGTGGCTTCCACCTAGTGAGGTGGCTCAACCATGATTGTTGTTGACAGCACCTGTACTCCCTCCTTTAAAGCAAACCTTGACGCGGTGACCTTTTTAGGAGTTCTATGCTGTGACACAAGATGATATTTGTACATATGTCTGCCAAAGAAGGTGTTTGAAAAACTCTGGCCTAAGCCAACAATGCAAACCAGTTTCAAATAATGTACATTTGGGGAAAAGGCCACTCCTTATTGTACCAAGAGGGTTCCTATTATTCTGGATGGATATATATATATTTATATATCAGTGTTGCACTTTGAACCAGTTGTAGTTTGACTAAAACCTTTTCCTCACATCCTTTTCTTCTTTTAATTAAAGAAACATAGTAAATAGACCAGGCTGGCTCAGACAGCTTAATTCTATATTGGCTGATAGAAAGTTTATAACGTTATGGAATTTATTGGATTTGTAACAGCTGGGTTTCTCCTTGTGAAGCAAGATTACAGAAAACAAACTTTATAAAGTTCAAGGCTTTGGCATTCATAGTTAGTGGATTAAAATAATAATCCATGGGAATCGAGTGTAACCCCAGGGGTTTTGGTTGAAGATGATTTAGCCATAAAAGGGAGTACATTCTGCACTCTTTGGTGTGATAGTGAGCAGTTTGAATCTTTAGAATTATGTACACATACTCACTTTATATATAATGTATTTTTTAAAAACCATGAAATCAGTTTGTCTAAAGTATATATGTGTAGTATTTTAGCTTAGTGCACCCATTTTCACATTATTTATTAAATCGATCTAAGTCACTTTCTCAGTGACACTTCTGTCACTTACTCAGTGACATTTGTTGCATAGTAATGTACAAGAGTGCAATGTGTATTCCTTTAGATTAAGAGTTTATTTGCAGTAAGCTCATTCTAAAATGTATCTGTGCCCTTTATTAATATGTTAGGGCTTTGTAGGGGGGGGTGGGATCGGGTGGAGAGGAGTCTTAATTTTCCAATTGCTATTTGGATAAAAATGGCCTCATTGTGTGTTTTATTTATATAATATTTTGCTTTGTCACAGGTGCACTTAGTGGGATTTTTATATGAAGTAGGTTATGTTAAGCCTAAGCAAGTCCAAGTTTTGAATGAACTCACCCCACTGGGGAGTAACTATTGTACAACCTTATAGAGTCTATGACTAGAATTCCTCAATTCTTTGAAACACAGATTTCATTATCTTTAGCTTTAGTATAAAGTATGGTGGAGAAGTGGGTTTCCCCCCTAGTAATAGGTTATATAGACCCAGACTTATTCTGCATTAAAGTAAATGATACATGAATTAACTCCCAGATGACTTGAGAGTAAGCTCTGACTAACAGTTTACATTTGTTTGCCAGGGTTTGGTGATTTCTAAAAGTCTCAGCTAATAGAGAGCCTATTTGGCTCTCTAGAGACCGGAGCTAAACAGTTAGTTGTAAGAGCAGAAGTCAACTGTCAAAAGATCATTGTTAAAGGCAGATATTAAAGGTAAAGTACTTCTTACTAAGCTGCAATAGATCTTTAGATCAACAGTTCAGTTTAAGGAACTTGATACTTCCACCACAAATGGTTAAGTTGGGAGTTAGCGCTAGATGTAAATATAGACTTTGCCCTGTGAAACCTTAAAGTAGCAGACTGGTTCTCATGCTTTTATTAGCCTTTGGAGGATAAGCCCATTAATCTTCCCTATGCCATTATTCAGTATGTCTTAAAATGAGCAAGAAAAGGCTGCCCAGAAATATAGTTGAATTATAACTGTTCACCTTTGAAATTATCTGCCTGTTTTATTTCATCAGAAAGAAGTGACTGGAAATGCTGCCTTTCAAGTCTATGCCATGAGGGCCCATATTTATTCCACTAGCTGGTGAAGTAGACTTTCAGAAAATGTCCCTGTTTTTGTGACTTTATGCATAACCCTAGCAAATTATTCAGTTGAGCATTCATCAGTATTGTGGCACTCACTAATTGAGTTGACTGCATTGATTCGAATGCCTAAAAGTTCACCTTCTAAGACCAGACATGGTGTTAGCAAGCACAGCTCCTAGAATTTGTTTCTGGTCTCCCTTTTGAGTGATTTGTATATGGAGGATGAAGTGCTTATATATTTATTGAAAATCTTTATCTTATTTGAAATTATAATTATTTGGTAAGGGTTGGAGGGTTTTTTTGTTTTTTTTTTTTTTTGTTTGAGGGAGGGATGTTGACGAAGAGAAGCTGGGGTGGGTAGCTAACTTAGAAGCCCTGGTTAGTGACTGACAAGATGTCTTTATTTGTACATGATTCAAGTCCCTGTTTTACATTTGTTTTATCCAAATTATTTAGGCATCTCGTATTTTCAGCCAAAACTTAAAGTACATACTGTGAGTTTTATTTGTTGCAATACACTTAAATTTCAAGGGATAGTTTGGGGGCTCAGAAGTTAGGATTTTTAAGTCAATATGTGCATTTCACGTAATAAAGCTGTTAATGGTGAGCAAAGTATTATATACTAACTAGATTTTTCCACATCTGTATAGTATATTCTATGTATTTTGTGGTATTGAGATTATAGAAAGTTTAGAGTGTCTGAAACATGCATTTAATGTGTATTTTTAAACAAATTTATGGCAATTAAAATATTTGGAGAAAAGGGTATCACATTTCAATTTGTAAAGATCTTTTTAACTACTGTGTCATTAAATGCTTTGTATAATGCAAAACCATAACTGGAAAAACTTAAGTTTAATAAATATCAAATAGATTTTTCTGTATTAAACTTTATAAATGCTATGCTGTTTATACTTCTTTTTTTTCCTCCTAATTTGGATTCTGATTTTGTATTTTTGCATTGGGTTCAGGAATCCAGGTCCTTTGAAAACATGTTTTGGTGGGTATAATTTTTACCTTATCACAACTTATATCTGCTTCTTGAGTGGTCCAGTAGGATTATTGTATGATCCATGTGCATGAAAATCAAATTATCGAAATGATGTTTTACCAAAGTCTTCACTTTCTTTCTGAGTTTGTCCTTAGAGCAGGAATTGTTCCAATGATAAAGCTACAAGATTTTTGCGTTCCTTCTTCGGGATAATTCAGAGCATGGATGTATTTCTTTGAAGAGTAGTGGGTGCGTAGATACCAGAATTATTGACCATGGCTTTGTCACTGGAAAGATAAGTGAAAGACCAGTGCTACATACACAAGTTTTGAAATTATAGGCTTTTGCCTTTAAATTTTAACATTCTACCATATTATTCCTATTCTTTAGTGTATTATTGACCCCTTTCCCCAATTATGCAATCTGAAAATATTTTCTAGTCTTTTACCATAAAATAATAGATTTATTTTTCTATATTCCATATCCCAAAAGCTTGAATTACAGATCTCATTAAGATTTTTTAGAAATTTTAATTTTTAAAATTTTAACAATAATACATGCTTATAAAAATACACTCTTAAGTTCAAAAGTTTAAATGTAATTTTCCACATGTCCATACTCTTAAGAATGGGGGTGTGTGTAGGGAGAATAGAGTGTCTAAGTTAAAGTATGCATCTTGCCTTTAAATATTAAATAGTAAAACAACTTCACAGGTAATTCCAGTAGTTATGCAGCTAATAATCAATATTCCATAGAACGGAGCATTGGAAGCAGCTGCTTTCTTCTCTTTTCTTACGTAAATATATTATTCCTGGGTCCCGTTGAGGGAACAGCGTCTTTTCCTAGGTGAATAAAAAGATATGTTACAAGGCAGAGGCAGGGCTCTGACTATTCATACATAGACATATATACACACATATACATATGTATATGTAGACATGTGTGTGCGCACATATACACACACACATATACACTCACACAGAGATACATATGTATGTAAATAAAAACCTTTATTGTTTTGCCTAGTTTTGGAATCTCATAAGGTAGAAAGTAGAATTGGTCTTTCTAAAAGGTCCTGATCACCTGAATTGCTAAGCTGGTAGTGTAAGAGAGAAGCAGCAAACTTTGGTCCTTGGACCCTCCTTAAGGTCTGCCAACCGTCCCAGACTACAGTCCCAGTTTTGTCCCAGTCATGAAAAACTAAGAATATGATACATGCTCCCTTTCTCCTTGTCATCCCACAATCTAGGCTAGTCTCTCCAGATTATCCCTGTGACTTAAAAAACTTTGATCTCCTGAGCCTGACAGGCATTCTTTTCCCTCTGTGCCAGCTTTGGCAGCTAGGTGGTGCAGTGGCTAGAATGTGGGGCCTGAGGAACTCAGGAAGACCTGAGTTCAAAATCAGCCTCAGACACTAGCTGTGTGACCCTGAGCAAGTCCATTAATTTCCTGTTTTCTCATCTGTAAAATGGGGGTAATCATACCACCTACCAATTATGGTTGTGTAAGGATTGCTTAGCACAGGGCCTACCACATACTACGTGCTATACAAATGTTAGCCATTATTATTAGCTATTATTATCTCTTTTCCATTCCATTCCCCTCACCCCCAAACACACACATATACACACATAGCCTCAGAATTGTAGGTACCTGCATAGTCTTGTGATGCATTCGGAGTTATCACGACAAGATGCCCCAATAGGCCTGAGGGAGACACTTCGCCAGAAGGGGGTCATCCTTCTTAGTCTTCTCTGCACTGAGCTCTGCTGGGGCAAGGGAGATGGCCCCACCTAAGGAATAGGGTGGAAGGTGACAGTCATTATAGATACTCTTTAAGTCATGTCTCCAGCATTTCTCACAACATCCCTGTGAGATTAGGACAAGAATAAGGAAACCCTTTGTTTAGCCTAACCTCAGAGGCATCTGGATGGCACAGTAGATAGTGTGCCAAGTCTAGAGTCAAAAAAACTTATCTTCCTTAGGCCAAATCTCGCCTCAGACCAGCTTTGTGGCCCTGGGCACATCACTTAACCATTTGAGTCCATTTCTTCATTGTAAAATGAGCTGGAGAAGGAAATGACAAAACAGTCTTTTCCAAGAAAACCCCAGATGAAGTCGGGAAGAGTCTGAAACAACTGAACAACAGCAAAAAGACCTAGTCTTAGGGAGCTAGGTTTCTCTAAGAGGGAAGAGAATGAGGGTAGTGCAGACAAGTCATCTCTCAAGTGGACATAGGTCCACCTTCCCTCAGGAATCTTACCATCTGCCCACAAAGCCCAGAGTGGTGGGTAAGGGCTTACCCCTTCTCCTTACCTGTCTCAGGAGCAGCAGGCACACCATGAACAGGGCTAACAGCTTAAGGGGTCCCATAGCAGTGTGTAGGAAGCTGGAGATCTGACTGCCTACACAGACCTCTTGTCTTTTATAGGTTGAAATCATCCCAGTGATTAATGACTGCGTGTTCCAGGGGGCAAAGTTTGGAGCAGAGATCAGGGAAACTTTAATAAGTTAATGTCTACTAGAGCAATCTGCTCAAGGTCTGCCCCTCAGGCTAATTCTGTTGGCTGATTGCTCAGTTGACCTTTGAAGTGGTTGTTAACTGGCCTAGTTTAGATTTTACCCACTTTAAGAAAAATTACATCTTCTTGACTCCCACCTTTTTTTCCCATTTTGACATCCAAGTTAGGAACCTGATCGTAAGCAGTTGATAACCATCAATCATAATGTTCCAGTAATTAGCTCTTAAAAATAACATTAACAGTCGCATCTCTGTTTAGGGAAGGACAATGTGTGTGTGTGTGTGTGTGTGTGTGTGTGTGTGTCTGTTTTAAAGTGGGGGTCACTGGAGCTACCATTTATCCTAAGTGCATTTTCTAGTCTCAAACTCTGTGGGCATAGCTGCCTATTTTAACAAAACATGTTTTGTTGATTTTTAAAAATAATACTGTCAATTCCCAATGACTTCCTCACCTGTTCTCAATAGGTCTCCCACTCAGAACAAAGTGGACACACAAATATTCAAATCAGCACACTGGCCATATCTAATGATCTATCCCCTCATCTCTGTATGCTGCTGGTATATACTTATTTCATTTGGTGTTCGGTTTATGTGTAATTGTGTTGTGAATTGTTCTAGTGTTCATCCCTCACTTCAGTTCGTACACAAAACAATAAACACAACAGATCATATTAAGAAAATCAATTGTAACAATTTATACAGAAAAGTCTTGACAAACCATAACATTCATCTTTGCTTATAAAATTAAGACATCTTTCCTTAGTATGATCAATGGTATCTAAAAACAAGAGCTAGTATCTGTAAATGGAGAAACATTTAAAGTCTTTTCAATAAGATTAGAGGTAAGGATGTTCATTATCAATACTATTATTGATACAGTGATAGAAATGTTAGCTAAATGGTCATAAGACGAGAAAAAGAAATGGATGAAACGGGCAAAGGGAAAACACATCTTTTGCATTTTAGGTTCAACTAAAATTAATTGAAACAATAACTCATCAAAATAGCAAGATATGAAATAAACATACCAACTCACTAACCTTTCTCGCATATTACTGACAAGCAGAGAAATTTCATTTAGAGTAACAAGAATGCATGAAATGTTTGGGAGAGAGTCTACCAAGCCATACAGGAATTTTATGAAGACAACCATTAGAATATCTGAGTAATTGGGAAGATAAAAAGTACATATGGTTGAACCAAGTTAATATAATGAGAATGACTGCTACTAAATGCACTTATTCGGGGGTCAAGAAGTAGAAAAAATGATAACAAAATTAATCTGGAAGAATAAAAGTTTGAGTCTCCAGACTTCTCAAAAAGAAAAAGTGGGAAGGAAGGGGACCTCTCAGTACCAGATACTAACTTGTTCCACAATAATCATCAAAACTATTTTGTACTGGTTAAAAAATAGACAAGATGATCAATGAATGTATGAGAAACAAAAGACCTGGCAAAAAACAGAACAGCATATATACTATAAACTCATAGGCTCCAATTAGAAAGGATTCATTAATAACTACTAGGAAAACGAATGCTCTATGGTAGAAAAAGAGCAAGGGTTCTTAACCATGTTTGTAGCATAGATCACCTTAGCAGTCTGGTGAAATCCCTCAGAATAAACTTTTTAAATGCATAAAATGAAATACATAGGATTACAAAGGAAATCCAATTGTATCAAACTAGTTGTCAAAATAATCAATTTAAAAAGTTAATGGACCTCAGGTTAAGAACATTTCACATTGTGTACCCCCACTAAGCTACAAATGGATATGTGGCCCAGATTTAAAAGGTCACATCATAAGAGGAGGAAGAAAGAAGTACCTTTCATAATTATGAGTAGGGGAAACCCTTCACCAAACAAATGGGACAAAGATGGGAACAGGAAATAAGATGAAAAATTAAGATTAAATAAAATTCAAAAAGTTTTGCATGAAGGAAAGCAGTGCAGATCGAATTAGAAGGGAATCTTACCAGTTAGAAACAGTTGGAGAAAATTTCACTAGTAAGGATAAGATATCCAAGATTTAGGAGGAATTTTAAGATACGAAGAGCAAGAGGCATTATTAGCCAATTCTCAAAAGAAGAAAAGCTCTGTGTGTGTGTGTGAGTGATGGGGAAAGGGGAGGGATGTATTCCAAATCACTGATAAGAGATGAAATTTCAGACAGCTTTAAGTTTCAACATTAGATTGGGAGATGACAAAGGAAGATGTTGAGGCTCTGGATGGACCAGTACAAAATGCAGAGCTCTGAATTGGTCTACTCATTCTGGAAAGTAATTTGAGTGGGAGGAGCCAAGATGGCAGAGTAGAAAGACTCCCTTATGCTAGCTCCAAGGTGGGACAGGGGAAAATGTGCTGCCAAGATGTTTTAACTTTTGTTCTCGCTAAAATCTTTGAGGTAAATGTTGTTTAGTCATTTTTTCACTCATATCTGACTCTTTGTGATTCTATTGGGAGTTTTCTTGGCAAAGATAGTGGAGTAGGAGGACCAAGATGACGGAGTAGAAAGACTCATGTATGCTAGCTCCGAACCCACAGCCCATATATTTCCTGTAAAAAGAACTCCCCACAAATTCTGGATCAGTGCAAGCCGCGCATAAACACAGTGGAAGAGATTTCCATTCCAGAGAGCCCTGGAAAGCCATCCCCAGGGGTTGGTTGTGCTCTGGATGCGGAGCGCAGCCCTACCCTGCCCTGGCCACGCAGGCCCAGAGGAGCAGATCTGGGCAGGCCTCAGGGACGGACTCTGGTGGCCGCGAAGATCCCTCGACCCACAGGTGCTACAGGTCAGTGAGAGAGACTTCTGGGCTGGCCGAGAGGGGAGCGGGGTGTCTCCGTGACTCGGGCCCCCTTGGGAGGCAGCGGCAGAGGGAGTGGCAGAGGTAGTGGCAGCCAGGTGCTCCCAGAGCGGGCAGGAGCTCAGGGCCTTTACTGAACGCCTCTGCATAAAACCCCTGAGGGAACTGAGCCTGGGAGGTGGCCCTGCCCCCACTTGAGCGCCAGAACTTAAGCTCACATTTAATAGCAGCCATGCCCACCACTGAGAGCCCTGAGGCTGGGGAGCAGCATTTGAATCTCAGACCCCAAGCACTAACTGGGTGGATCTAGGCGGGGGTGGACAGGAATCTCAGAAGTCAAGTAACTGGCTGGGAAAATGCCCAGAAAAGGGAAGAAAAATATGATCATAGAAAGCTACCTTCTTGGGGGACAGATGTTCCCGCCTTTCATTTCTGATGATGAGGAACAATTCTTACCATCAGGGAAAGACGTAGAGGTCGGGGCCTCTGTATCCCAGACATCTAAGGTGGATGTCCGGTGGGCTCAGGCCATGGAAGAGCTCAAAAAGGATTTTGAAAATCAAGTTAGACAGGTGGAGGAAAAGCTGGGAAGAGAAATGAGAAAGATGCAAGAAAAGCATGAAAAACGGGTCAATACCTTGGTAAAGGAGACCCAAAAAAATGCTGAAGAAAATAACACCTTGAAAAATAGGCTCACTCAATTGGCAAAAGAGGTTCAAAAAGCCAATGAGGAGAAGAATGCTTTCAAAAGAAGAATTAGCCAAATGGAAAAAGAGGTTCAAAAGCTCATTGAAGAGAATAGTTCTCTCAAAATTAGAATGGAACAGATGGAGTCTAATGACTTTACGAGAAACCAAGAAATCACCAAACAAAACCAAAAGAATGAAAAAATGGAAGAGAATGTGAAATATCTCATGGGAAAAACAACTGACCTGGAAAATAGATCCAGGAGAGACAATTTAAAAATTATGGGACTACCTGGAAGCCGTGATCAAAAAAAGAGCCTAGACATCATCTTTCATGAAAATATCAAGGAAAACTGCCCTGATATTCTAGAACCAGAGGGCAAAATAAGTATTGAAAGAATCCATCGATCACCGCCTGAAAGAGATCCAAAAAGAGAAACTCCTAGGAACATTGTGGCCAAATTCCAGAATGCCCAGGTCAAGGAGAAAATATTGCAAGCAGCTAGAAAGAAACAATTCCAGTATTGTGGAAATACAATCAGGATAACACAAGATCTAGCAGCTTCTACATTAAGGGATTGAAGGGCATGGAATAGGATATTCCAGAAGTCAAAGGAACTAGGACTCAAACCAAGAATCACCTACCCAGCTAAACTGAGTATAATACTTCAGGGGAAAATATGATCTTTCAATGAAACAGAGGACTTTCAATCATTCTTGATGAAAAGACCAGAGCTGAAAAGAAAATTTGACTTTCAAACACAAGAATGAGAAGAAGCATGAAAAAGTAAACAGCAAAGAGAAGTCATAAGGGACTTACCAAAGGTGAACTGTTTACATTCCTACATGGAAAGACAATATTTGTAACTCTTAAAACTTTTCAGTATCTGGGTAGTTGGTGGGACCACCCACCCACACACCTACACACACACACATATACACACACGTGCACACACATACACACATCCACACACATACAGAGAGAGCACAGAGTGAATTGAATAGGATGGGACCATATGTTAAAAGAAATTAAGGTAAATGGTGAGAGAGAAATGTAGTGGGAGGAGAGAGGGTGAAATGGAATGGGGTAAATTATATCTCATTCAAGAGGCAAGCAGGAGACTTTTTAGTGGAGGGAAAAAGAGGAGAGCTGGGGAAAAAACATGAAGTTTACCCTCATCACATTCGACTAAAGGGAGGAATAAAATGCACACTCATTTTCGTATGAAAACCTATCTTACAATACAGGAAAAGTTGGGGAGAAGGAGATAATCAGGGTGGGGGGGATGATAGAAGGGAGGGCAATGGGAGGAGGGAGCAATTTGAAGTCAACACTCTTGGGGAGGGACAGGATCAAAAGAGAGAATAGAAACAATGGGGGGCAGCATAGGATGGAGGGAAATATAGTTAGTCTTACACAACATGACTATTATGGAAATCATTTGCAAAACTACACAGATATGGCCTATATTGAATTGCCTGCCTTCCCAAAGGGAATAGGTGGGGAGGGAGGGATGGGGAGAATTTGGAACTCTGTTGAGTATTGTTGCTACTAGGAAATAAGAAATACAGTTAATGGGGAATAGAAAGTCATCTGGCCCTACAGGACAAAAGAGAAGATGGGGACAAGATAAGGGAGGGATGATAGAAGAGAGGGCAGATTGGTGATAGGGAAAATTAGAATGCTTGGTGTATTGGGGTGAGGGGAGGGGATAAATGTGGAGAAAATTTGGAACCCAAAATTTTGTGAATATGAATGTAGAAAGTTAAATAAATATAAAAAAATAGAAAAATAAATAAAAAAGTAATTTGGAACTTTCCCCTCAAAGTAACAAAACTGTGTGCACATGTATATATGTATGTGTGCATGTTGTGTATCTGTGTATATATTTATGTGCATATACGTATATATATAGACGTATACATACACACAGATATAAACCCAGCAATATCAGTAGTAGGCACATACCTCAAAGAGATAGAGTAAGAGAGAAAAGGACACTTATGTACAAAAATATTCATAGCATGTTTTTGTAGTAAAAACAGGAATCTAAGGAAGCACTCATTAACTGGAGAATGACTGAACAAGTCCTAGTACTATAAGAAATGGTGAAAAAGGACACATTCAGAGAAATCTGTTAAGTATGTATGCATTGATGTAGAGTGAAGTAAGCAGAATCAAAACAACTTATATATAATCATTAAACTTTAAAGAAAAACAGCTTTGAAAGACCTAACAACTGTTTAATGCTATGAGTAACCAGAATCCAGAGGACCAATGATGAAGCATACATCCCATCTATTAACAGAGGTAATAGAGTAGAAGTGTATAGTGAGACATTCATTCTTGGGCAAAGTCTACGTGTGGATTTGTTTTGCTTGACTTTTTTTTCTTAATTGCTACAAAGGAGAATGGTAGGATTTCCCCACCCCACCTCCAGGTGGAGGAAAAGTAGGTTTAGTGATAAAGATGCCAGAAAAAAAAAGTAGAAAAGAAAACGTCATTGCAGTTTTTCAGGAAAAATGGTCATGTGATCAGCAATAATAGAGAATTAGACATTTTTCTAATTCCTCACAACCTTTCAAACATCTCTAAAATAGGAATTGTGCACCATGGAAATAGCAATTTCAGCTGTGTTCAGTTGTCTCCACAATCTAAGACATCAAGAACCCAGACAAGGTAAAAATTTGATGAACAGAGAAAGCTGATAATCCATAAATCATAACCAGGTACTTACCAGTATCACCCACACTATGCACTCAATGGTGGGGCTACCTAATATGCTCTTGGCAACGAAACTCCATCTCAAATATCCTGCCCCACCATCTCCCCTCGTTCCCAAGTGCTGTGTATAGCTACCGAAGTTGAAGAAATTGCCTGAGGCTTTGATAGAATGACAGTGATCTGTGCTGCTGGACCAGAGAACTGAGGAACGAGGGAAAGGGAAAAGGACACGTGAGTGACTGTGTGGCAGATCACCAGCCTGGGGGAAAGTGCCTAGCATCCATCCAGGGTCATTTCTGCCCCTTGCCAGAAGTCACTCATGGCAATGACCAAGGCAGGTGAATCATGAATTATCCAGCATAGAAGCTGAAACTGAGATTCAGCCCTCAAGGACACTAACGTCAAACGGGAAGGTGTAAAAAAAAAAAAAGTAAGTAATAAAGAAAAATAAGGAAAAACAGATTGAAATGACCAAAGATGTTGGGAGAAGGAAAACCTTGAGCATAAGCAGATAAACCAACTAGTATTTATTAATATTAGAAGGCAATCTGACTTCCTGATCAAGGAAAATAGTTCAAGCATTTATAAATAAGTATTGCAAAACAAATGGAATTAACACCTGATGAGACAGAATAGAATCATAGTAGGATGAGTCTGAATAATTTAATAGAGAAAAGAAACGTGAAAACAAAATTTATTACCTGTGCCACAGAAATAATTAGTAGAATAGAAAATTTGAATTGATCGTGGCAAATCTCACCAGAGAAACAAAAGAGAGGATAATTATTGGGAATCTAAATGCACCAAAGTGAAGCACAATCTGGAAGAAAAGCAAGAAGCAATAATATTGAAAGTATGTTTTCTTAACAAGGAAAGCCTATTCACTTTGAGGATAACACTGTATAAAAGTAGCTTAAGAATTTTAAGGTTCCCAGAAGGACATGAAATGTCAAAAACCCTGTACATCCTAATGCAAGATATAACTCAGGAAAACTGCCACTTTCAAACACAGAAAACAAAGCATTAATTCAAAGAATTCTCAGATCTCAAAAAACAAAAACAAACACCCTATGCTCCAAACTCTAAGACAGGTAATGGCTAAATTTAACAGTTCCACTGACCAACCAATTCTACAAACAACCAGAATAAAGACTTTCAATATAGAGGAAAGGAAATTAGAATGAAAAAAGAACATTCTGCACCAAAAACCAAAGGAGACAATGGAATAATATGTTCCCAAGAGCAAAAGGAGCTCAAGATGCAGCTCAGAGTGTCATACCTTGCAAATCTGAGTCAAACCGTGAATGAAAAAAAGATAGATGTCCAATATTAAGAAGCCATTCAAAACATTTCTGGACAGAAAACTAGACCTGAAGGAATTATTTGTTTCTTGAACACTCTGGACAACAGAAACAGATAACAAGAAAGGTAATTAAATACAGTAGTATTTTTCCCTTTATCCAAATCATTGATAAAATGCTAACTAGCAGAGAATCAAACAAAAATCTTAGGCACACTTACTCCATTAAAAACTCCTTTAAGACCAGTAAATCAGTTCCAAAAACCAAAACCACCATTATTGACCTAGCCCATGTTTTTCCATCTTTTCTACAGGAATGACATATAAGACTTTGTCATACTTTGCTAACATCTAGGTAAACCAGAGCTACAGAATTTCCTTAAGCTACTAGTTTAAAAGTCTTGTCAAATAATGAATGAAGGTTAGTTTGATATTTTTAGCACTCCATGAAATCATGCCAGTTTTTTTTGATCACTGCTTCCTTTTCTTAAATGTTTACTCACTATCCCTTTTATAGCATATTATGGAATTTGACCAGGAACTGAAGTCAAATAACTTATGGTTTTCAGATTTTATACTCTTCCTTGTTTTAAACTAAGAAAATAGTTCTTTTTTCCTTTTCCAATCTTGTGGTATATTCTCCACTCTCATTCTCCCAATAGTAACTGTCAGTTTTTTCCATACTGTAGAATGTGGTTCATTTTGTCAGGTGACATGAGTTTACTGAGAGGAACTATGTACGACTCTCTTAATATCTCCTTACTTACCTTCGGTTTCAGCTTCCTATCAGCTATTTTTGTTTTGTCCTTTCAAATCCAAACATTATCCTTGTTGGCAGGAGAAAAAAAAAACAAATTAAAGGTTAAATAACTCCACCTTCTCTAGGTTTTCAGTTACCATTTTATCCAACTTGAGTAGCAGCCCTAGTGGTGCTTTCTTCACCTTTACACATTTGCTTCTACATACCAAAGAAGGAAGTCACACATCTTTGCTGAGTCCACTGTAAATTGATATAATCTTAACTTAGCCCTCATTGTTGTATGCTTATCTTTTTGTGTTTCCCTAATTGTCTCTTTCCCATTCTTCTCACTACCTGTTCCAAACCTTTTCTCAAGACACCTACACCATCCCTTAACCACTCTTGGCAGAGAACCTCATGAAATAACTTCACTGAAAAAACTGAGGCCATATATCATAAATTTCCTTTCCTCATAAACTCTACTCCAAGTTACCCCAACCTTAGTTCCCAGTCTCTCCTCCTTTGTTCTAATCTTGAAGTAAGAGTTAGCTTTTCTACTTCTCTACTTGTGTCCTTGATCTCATTTTTTGTCTCTTTCAGTATCTTGCTCTTTCAGTTATTTTTCTCCCTTTCTGTTTCTTTTTCTCTCTCTCTTCTTCATCCCCGAAGCAGTTATAGAATCCTATAATTCTCCAGTTTTTCCTAATTAAACTCCTAGAAAAAGCTATCTCTGTTGGTTCCCTCCGTTTCTTCACTTAATCCTTCTCATTCCCTTGCAACATGGCTTCCAATCTTATATTACTCAACTAAAACTGCTCTTTCTCCAAAATTACCAATGATATCTTTGTAACTAGATTCCAGACTAATTTCTTCAAGAGTACAAGAAAGGGCTTCAGATCCCTAACAGGGAATCCTGGAAATTGTAATTATAGAGGGACAGTACTCCCTCCTACCCCTGAGAGACTGGTACTATCATAAATAATTGAGATTTCCTTTTAAGGTGAGACAAAGTAGACTTCAGTCATACTGGCAATATTAAAATTATTTATGATGGAGCTGAAGAAAGGGAAACCGAGCCAAGAATGAAGAATGTCTTATACTTTTTATATTTATTTTAAATGGAATTTCTGTCTTCCTGATGGATTTTTTTAAAAATTTATTTATTTAACTTTTTACATTCATTTTCACAAAATTTTGGGTTCCAAATTTTTTCCCCCTTTTATCCCCTCCCCCCCACCCCAATACCCCAAGCAATCTAATTTTCCCTATCTCCAATCTGCCCTCTCTTCTGTCATCCCTCCCGTCCCTTGTCTCCATCTTCTCTTTTCTCCTGTAGGGCCAGATGACTTTCTATTCATCATTAACTGTATGTCTTCTTTCCTAGTAGCAACCACAATACTAAAAGTTGTTCCTAAAACTTTGAGTTCCAAATTCTCCCCATCCCTCCCTCCCCACCCATTCCCTTTGGGAAGGCAGGCAATTCAATATAGGCCATATCTGTGTAGCTGTGCAAATGACCTCCCTGATAGTCGTGTTGTGTAAGACTAACTGAATTACCCTCCATCCTAACCTGCCCCTCATTGTTTCTCTTCTGTCTATTGATCCTGTCCCTCCCCGAGTGTTGACTTCAAATTGCTCCCTCCTCCCTTTGCCCTCCCTTCCATCATCCCCCTCCTTGCTTATCTCCTTCTCCCCCACTTTTCCTGTATTGTAAGATAGGTTTTCATACCAAAATGAGTGTGCATTTTATTCCTTCCTTTAGTCAAATGTGATGAGGGTAAACTTCTTGTTTTTTTTTTCTCAGCTCTCCTCTTTTTCCCTCCACTAAAAGTCTCCTACTTGCCTCTTAAATGACATATAATTACCCCATTCCATTTCACCCTCTTTCCTCCCACTACATTTCTCTCTCACCATTTACCTTAGTTTCTTTTAAGATATGGTCCCATCCTATTCAATTCAATCTGTGCTCTCTGTCTCTGTATGTGTGTGCATGTGTGTATGTGTGTGTGTGTGTGTGCATGCATGTACATGTGTGTGTATGGATCCACCAACTACCCAGATATTGAAAAGTTTTAAGAGTTACAAATATTGTCTTTCCATGTAGGAATGTAAACAGTTCATTTCTGGTATGTCCCTTAAGACTTCTCTTTGCTGTTTACTTTTTCATGCTTCTTCTCATTCTTGTGTTTGAAAGTCAAATTTTCTTTTCAACTCTGGTCTTTTAAACATCAAGAATGATTGAAAGTCCTCTGTTTCACTGAAAGACCATATTTTCCCCTGAAGTATTATACTCAGTTTATCTGGGTAGGTGATTCTTGGTTTGAGTCCTAGTTCCTTTGACTTCTGGAATATCCTATTCCACGCCCTTCGGTCCCTTAATGTAGAAGCTGCTAGATCTTGAGTTATCCTGATTTTATTTCCACAATACTGGAATTGTTTCTTTCTAGCTGTTTGTAAGATTTTCTCCTTGACCTGGGAGTTCTGGAATTTGGCCACAATGTTCCTAGGAGTTTCTCTTTTTGGATCTCTTTCAGGTTTTGATCGATGGATTCTTTCAATACTTATTTTGCCCTCTGGTTCTAGAATGTCAGGGCAGTTTTCCTTGATAATTTCTTGGAAGATGATGTCTAGGCTCTTTTTCTGATCATGAGTTTCAGGTAGTCCCATAATTTTTAAATTGTCTCTCCTGGATCTATTTTCCAGGTCAGTTGTTTTTCCCATGAGATATTTCACATTCTCTTCCATTTTTTCATTCTTTTGGTTTTGTTTGATGATTTTTTGGTTTCTCAGAAAGTCATTAGACTCCATCTGTTCCATTCTAATTTTGAGAGAACTATTCTCTTCAGTGAGCTTTTGAGCCTCTTTTTCCATTTGGCTAATTCTGCTTTTGAAAGCATTCTTCTCCTCATTGGCTTTTTGAACCTCTTTTGCCAATTGAGTGAGCCTATTTTTCAAGATGTTATTTTCTTCAGCATTTTTTTGGGTCTCCTTTACCAAGGTATTGACCCGTTTTTCATACTTTTCTTGCATCTCTCTCATTTCTCTTCCCAGTTTTTCCTCCACCTGTCTAACTTGCTTTTCAAAATACTTTTTGAGTTCTTCCAAGGCCTGAGCCCACTCGACATCCCCCTGGGATGTCTGGGGTACCGAGGCCCCGCCCTCCACGTATTACCCTGATGGCAAGAATATGTCCTGGTCGTCGTCAGATCCAAAAGTCGGGATCATTTGCATCTGTTCGAAAAAACTCTCTATAGTCTTATTTTTCTTCCCTTTTCTATGCATTTTTCCAGCCAGTTACTTGACTTCTGAGACTCCTGTCCACCCCCGCCTAGATCCGCCCAGCTAGTGCTTGGAGTCTGAGATTCAAATGGGCTTTCCACGCCACACGGCTGCTAATCAATGTGAGCTTTAGTTCTGGTGCTGGGGTGGGGGCAGGGCCGCCTCCCAGGCTCAGCTCCCTCAGGTGGTTCATGCAGAGACTTTCAGTAATGAAGATCCTGCTTGCTGCTGGGGGAGTCCCGGGCTGCCGCGGCCGCACCGCCACTGCCTCCGCCGCTTCCTGCCCCGCCTCTGCCGCCGCTTCCTCCCAAGGGGTCCCGAATAATGGAGATACCCCGTTCCCCTCTCGGCCAGCCAGCTGTCTCTCTCACTGACCTGTAGCTTCTGTGGGCAGAGGGACTTTCCCTGAAGCCTGCTCTTCCGTCCCTGAAGCCTGCTCGGATCAGCTTTTCTAGGGCCATGGCCAGGGCAGCGCTGGGTGGACTCCACTTTCTGGGGCACGACAGACCCTGGGGACGGCTCTCCAGGGCTCTCTGGAACGGAAATCTCTTCCACTATGTTTCTGCACCCCCTGCAGTGATCCAGAACTTATGGGGATCTCTTCTTACATTAACCCTATGGGCTGTGGGTTCGGAGCTCGCAAACGAGCGTCTTTCTACTCCGCCATCTTGACTCAGCCCCCCGATTTTTTTTGGTGATATACAGAATGCTAATGATTTGTGTGTTTGTATGGATTTATTTTATTAAATTTTGCTGGTTATTATTTCAATTAATTGATTTTCTAGGGTCAATTTCTAGGTTAGTAAACTATAGTCAAAGGGCCTGATTCAGCCTAATGTGCTAAGGATAATTTTTGCATTTTAAAATATAATAAAACTATTTTAAAATTTTAAAAAATATTAGGTTGTGGGTAATACAGAAAAATAATGAAGCAACTAGGCAACTCAGTAAGTAATAGAGCCTAGGCAGGCCTGCAGTCCAGAAGATATGAGTTAAATTCCACCTCAGACACTGACTGTGTTGACGTGGCCAAGTACTTAACTTCTGTTTGCCCTAATCTACTGGAAAAAGAAATGGCAAACCACTCTAGTTTCTTTGCCAAAAAGACCCCATGGACAGTACGGTCCATGGTATCATGAAGATTTGGACACAACTCAACTGCAACAAGTACAAACGCAGCTGAAGGACTGGACTTGGCCCCCCGGGCAATCCCTACTCTAAGGTTCTCTAAGTGAACTATCATATCATCTGCAAAAAGTACCAATTTTGTTTCCTCTTTGCCTGTGTTATGCCTCCATTTATGTTTTTATCTTTTTTATTGCTATCATTTCTATCACTATATTGAATAATAATAATGATTGTAATAGTGAGAGTGAGTATCCTTATTTTAACCCTTATCTTCTTAGAAAAGTCTTCAATTAATCTCCATTAAAGGTAATGCTGGCTCTTGGCTTTATATAGATACTGCTTATCATATTGAGGAAAAAGTCTATTGCTATGCTTTTTATTGTTTTTAATAGGAATGGGTGTTGTACCTTTTCAAAAAGCTTTCTGCATTTATTGATATGGTCAGGTGATTTTTGCCATTAATGTGATCAGTTATAGTTTTACTAATATTGAATCAGTCTTGCATTCTTGGTTTAAATCCAACAGGGTCATAGTGTATAAACTTTGTGATATATTACAGCAGTCTCCTTGATAATATTTGATTTAAAATGTTTGCATTGATATTCATTAGGGATATTGTCCTATAGTTTTCTTCCTCTGTTTTGACTCTCCCTGGTTTAGGTATGACTATTTTTTATTATAGAAGAAATCTGGCAGAACCCCTTCTTTTCCTACTTTTTAAAATAGTATATGTAATATTGGAATAAATTTTCTTTAAATGTTTGAGAGCATTTGTAAATTCTCTAGTACTGCATTATTGTTGTTTTCCCTTTTGGGGACTCATTTATGACTTCTTTTTCTAAGATTAGATTAAACCCTCTATTCTGTGTTCTGTTAACTTGAGTATTTTATATTTTTATACATATTTATCTATTTCATGATGAAAGATCAGTTTATTGGTATGTAATTGGACAAAATAGTTTCAAATTATTTATTTTTTGTTGGTTATGAATTAGTGTTTTTATGGTTGTGAATTAATCTTTTCCATTTTGATAATGGCAATTTGATCCTTTTTTTAAAAAATTCAAATTAGCTAATGGTTTGCTTACTGGATTTTTTTTCCTTAAACAATACCTCGTTTTTTTTATTAAATTCAATTTTTAAAATCTTAAACTTTGTTAACCTCATTTTTTATTTCAACATTTCTATTTTGGCGTTAAACTGGGAGTTTTAAATTTGTTGGTTTTCTAGTTTCTTTTTGAGTTGCATACCCAGTTCGTTGATGGTTTTTTTTTTTTTTTATTACTGAAGGTGGTTAGAAATGTAAATTTTCCTTTAGTGACTGCTTTTATTGCATCTCAAAAATTGTGATATATTATCTTATTGTTACCTTTATCCTTAATGAAATTAATTATTGTTTCTATGATTTGTTCTTTGACTCACTTATTCTTTGGAGCCAGTCTTGTTATTTATAATTTTGCAACATTCACTTATATTGTTTTGTGATTATTATTTTGATTTTCATTGTTGTGATTATTGTATATATTGTTTTCTTAACTCTATTTATATACAGGAGAAATTAGAGATAATCTCAAAGGAATAATACTAAGGTTAAGTTGACTTCTTGCAAATCCTGATACTTAAAGGAAGGAGAAAGTATTCAGGAGGGGGAGATGAGGAGACAAAGTTCTAAGTGTGGAGGAGAGTCAGAGTAGAAGATCTCAGAGTGGGAGATGGAGTATCATTTTCTACAAGCAGAAAGGAGGCCAGTGTCACTGAATCTCAAAGTACATGGAAGGAAGTAGTATGTAAGATGACCAGAAAGGTAGAAAGCAGGCAGATTATAAAGGGCTTTAAGAATAATAGCTAACAGGGAAGGAGCGAAGATGGCGGAGTAGAAAGACTCACATATGCTAGCTCTGAACCCACAACCCATAAATTTCCTGTAAAAAGAACTCCCTACAAATTCTGGAGCAGTAGAAGCCACACTGCAATGGAGTGGAGGAGATTTCCATTCCAGAGAGCCCTGAAAAACTGGCACCAAGGGTCCATTGCGCACCAGACAGCAGAGCCCAGCCCTGCCCTGGCCGCACGGCCCTGGGAGGAGCAGATCCGAGCAGGCTTCAGGGATGGAACCTCTGGCGGCTGCAAAGGTCCCTCCACCCACAGGCGCACAAGTCAGTGAGAGAGACTTCTGGGCTGGCCAAAAGGGGAGTGGTGTGTCTCCATAACTCAGGCCCCCTTGGGAGGCAGCAGCAGAGGCAGCAGCATCCAGGAGCTCCTGGAGCAGGCAGGACCTCAGATCCATTACTGAAGATCTCTGCATAAACCTCCTGAGGGAACTGAGCCTGAGAGGTGGCCCTGCCCCCACGCAAGAACCTGAATTTAACCTTATCCTGAATAGCAGCCCCGCTAACAGCTGAAAGCCCTGAGGCTGGGGAGCAGCATTTGAATCTCAGACCCCAAGCACTAGCTGGGCTGATCTAGGTGGGGGTGGACAGGAATCTCAGAAGTCAAGTAACTGGCTGGGAATATGCCCAGAAAAGGGAAGAAAAATAAGATCATAGAAAGCTACCTTCTTGGGGGACAGATATTCCCACCTTTCATTTCTGATGATAAGGAACAATTCTTACCATCAGGGAAAGACGTGGAGGTCGGGGCCTCTGTATCCCAGACATCCAAGGTGGATGTCCGGTGGGCTCAGGCCATGGAAGAGCTCAAAAAGGATTTTGAAAATCAAGTTAGACAGGTGGAGGAAAAACTGGGAAGAGAAATGAGAGAGATGCAAGAAAAGCATGAAAAACAAGTCAATACCTTGGAAAAGGAAACCCAAAAAAATGCTGAAGAAAATAACACCTTGAAAAATAGGCTCACTCAATTGGCAAAAGAGGTTCAAGAAGCCAATGAGGAGAAGAATGCTTTCAAAAGAAGAATTAGCCAAATGGAAAAAGAGGTTCAAAAGCTCACTGAAGAAAATAGTTCTCTCAAAATTAGAATGGGACAGATGGAGGCTAATGACTTTCTGAGAAACCAAGAAATCACAAAACAAAACCAAAAGAATGAAAAAATGGAAGAGAATGTGAATATCTCATGGGAAAAACAACTGACCTGGAAAATAGATCCAGGAGAGACAGTTTTAAAATTATGGGACTACTCATCTTTCATGAAATTATCAAGGAAAACTGCCCTGATATTTTAGAACCAGAGGGCAAAATAAGTATTGAAGGAATCTATCGATCACCGCCTGAAAGAGATCCAAAAAAGGAAACTCCTAGGAACATTGTGGCCAAATTCCAGAATTCCCAGGTCAAGGAGAAAATATTTCAAGCAGCTAGAAAGAAACAATTCCAGTATTGTGGAAATACAATCAGGATAACTCAAGATCTAGCAGCTTCTACATTAAGGGATCGAAGGGCATGGAATAGGATATTCCAGAAGTCAAAGGAACTAGGACTCAAAGAAAGAATCACCTACCCAGCAAAACTGAGTATAATACTTCAGGGGAAAATATGGTCTTTCAGTGAAACAGAGGACTTTCAATCATTCTTGATGAAAAGACCAGAGCTGAAAAGAAAATTTGACTTTCAAACACAAGAATGAGAAGAAGCATGAAAACGTAAACAGCAAAGAGAAGTCATAAGGGACTTACCAAAGGTGAACTGTTTACATTCCTACATGGAAAGACAATATTTGTAACTCTTAAAACTTTTCAGTATCTGGGTAGTTGGTGGGACTACACACATACATACACACACACACTCATGTACACACATGCATGCGCACACACATGCACACACACAGAGACAGAGAGCACAGAGTGAATTGAATAGGATGGGATCATATCTTAAAAGAAATTGAGGTAAACGGTGAGAGAGAAATGTAGTGGGAGGAGAGAGGGTGAAATGGAATGGGGTAAATAATATCTCATTCAAGAGGCAAGCAGGAGAATTTTTAGTGGAGGGAAAATGAGGAGAGCTGGGGAAAAAACATGAAGTTTACCCTCATCACATTCGACTAAAGGGAGGAATAAAATGCACACTCATTTTCGTATGAAAACCTATCTTACAATACAGGAAAAGTGGGGGAGAAGGAGATAATCAGGGTGGGGGGGATGATGGAAGGGAGGACAATGGGAGGAGGGAGCAATTTGAAATCAACACTCAGGGAGGGACAGGATCAAAAGAGAGAATAGAAACAATGGGGGGTAGGATAGGATGGAGGGAAATATAGTTAGTCTTACACAACATGACTGTTATCGAAGTCATTTGCAAAACTACACAGATATGGCCTATATTGAATTGCCTGCCTTCCCAAAGGGAATGGGTGGGGAGGGAGGGATGGGGAGAATTTGGAACTGAAAGTTTTAGGAACAACTGTTGAGTATTGTTGTTGCTACTAGGAAATAAGAAATACAGTTAATGGGGAATAGAAAGTCATGTGGCCCTACAGGAGAAAAGAGAAGATGGGGACAAGTGAAGGGAGGGATGATAGAAGAGAGGGCAAATTGGGGATAGGGAAAATTAGAGTGCTCGATGTATTGGGGTGGGGGGAGTGAACAAATGGGGAGAAAATTTGGAACCCAAAATTTTGTGAAAATGAATGTAAAAAGTTAAATAAATTAATTAAAATAAACTATGAAAAAAATAATAATTCCTAACATGGTAACCTTACTCCATGTCTAGCACTGTGTTAAGAACTTTATAATTATTATCTCATGATTCTCACAACCCTGGAAGGTAGGTTCCCATTTTACAGATGAGGAAACTGAGGCAATGATGAAGTGACTTGCCCAGGATCATACAAATAGTAAGGGTCTGGCTGGATTTGAACTCAGGTTTTCCTCACTCCAGGTCTGGTTCTCTATCTACTGTACCACCTAGCTGCCTCTTGTTTAAACGTTTAAACAAATGGAAGATTTTAGCTTTTATCCTGGGACATTAGGGAGTCTCTGGAATTTATTGAATGGAAATGGAGAATGCCATGGCCAAATTTGTGCTTTAGGAAGATCAGTTTGACAACTGAATGGAGAATGGAGTGGAGTGGGGAGATACTTAAAGCAGGGAGACTAACCCAGAGTTTACTGCAATAGTCTTGGCATGAGGTGAGGAGGGTTGTGGTGGTGTTAGAAAAGAGAAGACAGCATATGCGCAAGATGCTGCAAAATTTTGGGCAAGAATTTGACAATTTACTGAATATGAAAGAGAGAATGAGAAGTGGAGGACAACCCAGGTTATGAGATAGGTGACTAGGAAGATAGTGGTGCCTTCAACAGTGACTCAGAGGATGGTGATGCCCTCAACAGTAATAGGGAAGCTAAGAGGAGGGGGTGATGGAGGTGGAGGGAGGGCAGCAATGAATTCGGTTTTGGAATTGTGAAATAAGTTGTAAGATGTTGGTCTAAGCCTGATTTCTGCCAAATTGCTTTGTAGTTTTCCCAACAGATCTTATCAATAGGGAGTTATTTCCTAAATAATTTCTGTTTGGGATTTTATCAAACCCTGAGTTATTGAGCTTCATTATTTCTGATTCCCCTTTATCTATTCTGTTCCATTTACCTACTCTGTTTTTTAACCAATACTGAACAGTATGGATGACTGAAATTACCAGTTCTTGTTAATTCTACCTCCATAAATATATATGTCTCCTCACACTGCAACCACCCTAGGTCAGGTCCTTGACACATCTTACCTGGACAATACTGAACAACAACCTCTTACTAGTTCCCAGTGTTTACTCTCTTTTGTTTATCTTCCACATAGCTGCAAATTGATTTTCCTAAAGCACAGTGTCTGATCATGTCGCTTCTCTGCTTAAGAAGTTACAGTGGTTTCTTCTTGCCTCTAAGTTAAAATGCAAATATTTTTGCATGACTTTTATATCCTTCACAATCTGCCTTCTATGAAGGTATCCATTGGAGGGTAAAGACATGAGTAGAGATAATAGAACTCAGGGTTAAAAGCAGATTCTTTGAATTATGATGACATTTTTTAGGCTTACTGCACCTTGTTCCTTCACACACTCTACATTCAGCCAAAGTGGCCCCCAAATCCTTGTCTTTTCATGGGCTGGCTTCCATTTTGTTATTGCTGGGCCTCCAGTTATCACCTATTTAAGTCAGGGAAAGGAAGATGGAGGAGGAAGCAGAAGAAAAGGAGAAGGGAAATAGTACTTTAAGGTTTGCAAGTACTTACAAATATTACTTAATTTGATCCTCCCAACAACCCTGGGAGGTAGGTATTATTATTATCCCTGTTTTCTAGCTGAGGAAACTGAGGCACAGAGAGATTAAATTGCTTGCCCAGTGTCACACAGCTAGTAAGGGTCTGAAGTAGAATTTAAACTCAGATCTCTCTGATTCCAGGTCCAGCATTCTATTCACTGTCACCTCAATGCCTATGGAATGGTGCAAGAAGTGGGAACTAGGAGATTCTGCTTGTGACCACACATCCTGACTCTTTCCCCTTTTGATAGTTTTCCAGGTGTTGACCTGGAGGTTGATCATCCACTAGAGTCTTTCCATGAGGCCCAACTCTTCTTTCTCATTTGGGTGCTAGTTGAACTCCAAAGAACTGGAGGGTGGGGTGACCATGAAGTACCAGACAGACCATTATTACACTGCATGTTTGTGTCGGCTGGTGCTATGACGAAGACCAGCCAGAGCTGAAGTCCAGATGCCAGTATGAAGTTTCAAGCTGCTGGCCAAGATTGGGGGCAAGACGGCACTTGCCAAGGCAAGTTTCAGAACGCTAGTGATGCCCCTACACCAAAAAGGAACTATGATAGAATCCAATCTAAAGAAGTTCTCTGCCAGTCAAATCTCTAAATCAGTTTAATAGACATGTATTAGGTCTGTGTTGGTGCTGGGGAAGATCCAAAGTTCAGATAGGTCCTGCCCTCACAAGAGCACCCAGGCTAATAACTAATCTTCTGTATTTTCTTGATAACTCAAATAGTCTAATAGTCATGAGAACTGGAACTCTAAGCCAACCTCCAAGTCTTAACTCAATCCAACCTGGAGTCTTTTCTTTGTGATAGAATTCAGATTCTCCTTTTTATTCTCAAAGATGCCAGTATGTCTCTCAGTGTTGCTGTCTACACAAGTACATTGCCAATGGATTTCCATACATAGTAACATATGTGCCAATAAGTGACCATCCTAATTACATACCTACTCCCCTTCACCCTGTGACTGCCATAAAGCTGCTTGACTCCTACCAGGATTGCATTGTACATGTAATGATCATCTGCATAAATTTTATATGTATAATAATTTCCCTTTTATATGTCAGGTAAATATTTGTGAGAGTTATACTTACACAAATGAAATTATTATAAGTAGTAACATTTTTTTCATGTTTCATTGACTGAATAAAAACTGTTTATCACTAAAAAACAAAAATAAGGAAGCCTGAGAAGCAGGGAGGGAGAACAGACTTTTCTAATGACATCTCCCCTAATTTCAAGCCTCAGGTCCCACACATATAACACCCCTCCTCAGTGTTTCCTTCCTTCCTTCTCTGTGGAAGTAGTAAGGGTGGTTGAGAAGATCAATGAAAGGCAATGGAACTGAGCACTTCATAGGGGAGCTCTTAACCAGACTTTTGCATGTTCTTTGTGCATCCACAGTATAGACTGTTTGTCCATGATTGAAGAGAGACTCCAAAACTGATAACACAATTTTAGTAATTTTGAAGCATATTCCCAGCCTGATCCTAACTCTACAATTGAATTGAAGCTACTGAGAGTCTGTCTCACTCATTTATTAATTAATTAAGTAAGAGTCTGCTTTCTGCAGGTTGTAGAAAACAAGAAGATGAATACCTCTCCTGTGTGAGAGATGAGAGGTACGGAGTGAGACATACATTTTTAGAGATAGCCCGTGTGTAGCTTTGTCAACTTATTATAAGAGAAAACCTTTTGGGGGTGGTGGTGTAGACATTATATATTATATTAAATATACATAGCATATGATATATATAGCAATTCCAAATAAAGAAAAAGTACCAGTGAAACATTATTTTAAAATGCATGGAAGAGAACAGAAGGAAGTTCGGGGAGAGACATAGAGAAGCAGAACAGTTTTAAACTAACATTGAATTAATTATATACCTTCAAAAAGAAAACCAAGTTGTACACAATCAAGATTCATACTTTCACATACAGGGGGGAAAATATATAGTTGAAAAATACCTATTACTCAACCTATGTCACATAGTTCATTGGGGAATTAATTTACTCAGTCTATTTCCACATAGATTTTGAACAGGCATCATAAATGGATAATAAGTGGGACCAAGGAGGGACTAGGAGGAAAAAAAAACTGGGAAATTGCATGCTTTCAATCATTCCAAGTGTCTACCTGAAACAACAAGATTATCTTTTTTAAACCAATGTTCTCTCAGTGATGCTATGTGACTGCAAATCATGGAATATCCATGAACTTCAAAGAATAAGAATTGCAGGTGTCCCAGATGGCAATGAAGTGATCCATGTTGGACCTAAGTAAGATACAGTGTATTTCAAACTTATGAAGAAGTGGCATAATTACTATCACATATGAAATGTATGATTATAATTGTATATAAATAGAGAAGTACTGCATGGATATGAGACCAACAGGAAGACCTCTTATGCTTTGGCTAGATCCTCTATGAAAGATTTATGGAGGGACACAATACAAGAATTACACAAGATGAAGTGTGGTGTAGATAGGTTATGATATACACAACCCTCTGCAGGGGACACACATACTGATGAAATCATGGGTCTATTGAAGTATTCCAGGCTGTCAGTACAGTTGTAAGATTTTAATGCATTAGTGCTTCTCTCGCCAACATAGACCACATCTTGTCTATAAATCAGTAGACAATATAATGACTAGCGATGGCTAAAAGTTTGTTTGCTGATCTTAGGCTGGTCCTCAATCAACAGTTTATTAGGTATTAGGGACATCTTTTGGAATAGTCTGGAGCAAATGACTTGTGAGTTCCCTACCAGCTCTAAAATTCTGTACTAATAGGATAATTAGAGGAGCTCATCTGCTGGACTGTGACTCTTTTCCTGGAACTGAGCATGAACTGTGCCCCCGTTTCATGGGTGGACCCTTTGCTAAAAAAATACACACCCAAAAGTTTCTGGTTTGTCTCTGTGTTCACACCCCTAATAACTGGGACTATGCTAAAAAATGACTGCTGACTGATGTATGTAAGGAGGATTTTGTTATTCCTTCTTAGAGTTTAGTTTTTCAGGATCCATGGTCATGGCCATTTCTACTTTCTAGGTATTAGATATAACTACCAAAATAGCCCCATAGATCCTAGATAGTAATTTCTAGAATTGTAGTGATAGGCAGTCCTACCAAGACTGCATCATGAGATATGGGGTGACATAATGTGATATTTACTGTACTTATGCTGACAATATTGCTAAAGTTAACCTGTGAGCTTAATGTTGGTTAGATGTCTTTTTTAAAAATTTTAAATTATTTTATTTGTTTTCAGTTTTCTATAGTCACTTCCATATATCTTAGACTTTTCCCCCTCTCTTCCCCTCCTTCCCCTCTCCCTTCCCACGACCTCCCCAAGACAGCATGCAATCTTATATAGGTTCTACACATACATTCCTATTAAATATATCTTCACCTTAGTCATGTTGCATAGAAGAATTAAAATGAATGGGAGAAACCATAAAACAAAACATAGCACAAGAGAAAATGGTCTGCTTCATTCTGTGATCCAATTCCATAGCTCTTCCTTTGGATGTGGAAAGTGTTTTGCCTCAAGAGTTCATTGGGAATTGTTTAGGTTGTTGCATTGCTGTGAAGGACTAAGTCTACCAGAAAAATTCCTTGCACACTGTGGTTGTTGCTGTGTACAAAGTTCTCTTGGTTCTGCTCCTTTCACTCAGCATCAGTATCCTTCCAGGCCTCTCTGAAGTCTTCCTGTTCATCATTTCTTATAGCACAATAGCATTCCATTACATTCATATACCACAACTTGTTCAGTCATTCCCCAGTTGATGGGCATCCCCTTGATTTCCAGTTTTTGGCCACCACAAAGAGAGTTGCTATAAATATTTTTGTACATGTGAGACCCTTTCCCATTTTTATGATCACTTGGGGATACAGTTCCAGAAGCAATATTGCTGGGTCAAAGGGTATGTACATTTTTGTAGCCCTTTGGGCATAGTTCCAAATTGCTCTCCAGAATGGTTAGATCTGCTCACAGCTCCACCAACAATGAATTAGTGTTCCAACTCTCCCACATGTTCTCCAACATTTATCACAAGATGCCTTTTTTTGTCTGTTGCCTTATAAAACAAATGGGAATTGGTCAGTGAGTGGGGAACTCAAGGGGCATATGACAGTTTAATGCTACGTGTACTTTGATTGGCTCCCATCAAGGCTTGGGGTGATCCGTGTTTGCCTCAATCGGCCCCCATTGAAATTTGAGGGGATTTAAGGCAGTGCACAAGCTGATTGAGCCCCATCGAGACAGAGGGGTAGTTGACCCCCTTCACACTGACCCCTGCAAGAAGGGTAATTAGGGAATGCTGTAGGAGCTGGTGTTCCCATTATCAGAAAGTGCTCTGAGAAGACTAGACTAGAATAAAGTAACCTCTCCAAAGCTGTCTTCCTGTCCTTTCTCTCTGACCAGATCAAGAATGAACCTATTCGAGGCTGGAATTCAAAAACCTCCAGTGCTTCCTATTTGTGAAACAACTGAGCAGGAAGAAGTTGAAAAACAGAATCAGTCTCTGCTAACATTCTCTCTTCTCATCTGTTAGGCATATTGGGAGCATTTGGTTGTCTCCCTCAGACTTCCATCAGGGTAGAATGAAGATATATCTTCTCTCTTCCATGCAGAATCAATGATCTCTGCTTTCACATGGAAGCAAGAGCAAGCATGTGCTTACTATCTTACTGATTTGAGACTGGGCGCCATGCCCCTGGCTGCCTCTTCTGTTTTGTACGGAAGTTTTGTACACCTGAGTACATGTGAGCAAATAGTAATCCTGAGAAGGGTGTAAAATAGCCTTTATAATGACCTTGTGGTTGGAGAGGTCCAGGGCCCAGGTGCTAGCTACTTAGCAGGAGATAATCCCTGAAACAGTTTTATATAGGAGATGATCACTTCCAGGAGAAAAAACCTAAGCTGTGCTTTGCCTTGCTAGTAGATACATACCTTGAATGAATTTCTTGGACAAAGTCGATGCAAGGTGAAAGTAAAATGCCTGTTCAACTATTCCACAAAATGTTTCATGTTTTAAGCATCAAACTCCTGGGAGAACATCATAAGAATCAATGGATATGCTTTCATGTTTTAAGAATTTATCAGTGGGTGCTATTGAGTCTTCTGTATTTTAATTATTTCATTTGTGTTGGAGGAAATAAAGAACTGTCCCATACCCTACATAATTTGTACCTTTCCAGAAGGACCCTAATCACCCCTTTCAGAAATTAGACATGAGCCAAACCTAAGCTAATTTAAGGGATTTCTCCAGAGTTCTATGCTAGGGCAAGGGCATAAGGAGTCAAAGAGAATGAGATAAGCCCAAATCCCTGCTATGGAGCCAAGCTTCTATGAATCCAATCTAAGTGCAGAGCTGGGGACCCTAGTGGGAGAGGGTCTCCCACTCCCTGAACCATGGGTCATTATACTGTGACTTTTCAATCTCTCAGTTCAACTCACTTTTGATCACAAAACTATTTTATTTCTTGTTTGCTTGTGTCCAACTCTTCATGACCCCATTTGGGGTTTTCTTGGCAAAGAAACTGGAGCGATTTGTCATTTCCTTCTCCAAATCATTTTTCGGATGAGGAAACTCAGGTAAACAGGGTTAAGGGACTTGCCCAGGGTCACACAGCTAATAAGTGTCCGAGGAGGATTAGAACTCATGAAGAGGAGTCTTCCTGACTTCAGGTCCAGCAGTCCACTGCTGTACCCCTGTACCACCTCGCTGCCCATTTTATTTCTTAGCTTGTATCAAACCACAATGGCTATGATGGGTAGTCTCAGGACTCTCCTTCACACCAAAAAGGAAGTTAAAAATATAGAAACCTGGGGTAAGAAAACTTCAATCTCCCTTCATAATACAAATTGTGACAACTAACTTGATTGGACAAGACTGAAAAGAGTCATGACCCTTAGTCCATTTTCCCCCAGAAACAAATCAGAATCTGATCTTTCTCTACAGTAATAATAGGATATATGACCATTCTAAAGAGAAGGGGCAAATGGGCACATGGACCTGACAATAAGAGATTACAAACCAGTCTGGTTATTCTACATGAATCTCATGGAAATCAGTGAATAGGGCAATGTGCGTTTGACTGCAAGGGATTTGGAGGAGGGGACAACAGAGGGAGGTAGCTATTCTGTTGTCCTTCGTTGTTCTGAAATGGATGTGTGGTTTGAAGGCTACTCAGTTGCTCTTTGCAGAAGCCATAAGACTGCCTTCCCAGGGAGGGGTAGAGGAGTTCATCCACAGAAGTGGTAATGCTCTAAATAGGTAGTCATGCTCTCCCTCTGCTCATCAGCCACATGCCTTAGGGCAGCTGGGCCTTTCCTTCCACCTGCAGTGGAGCCCTCCTCTATGTGTTATCTCCCCCAATTAGAGTTTGAGCTCCTCTCAAGCAGGATCTCTCTCTCTCGTTAATATTTGTATCTTCAGCACTTAATATGGTGCTTGTCTCATAGTTAATGCTTAATAGATGCTTTCTCATTCGTTTATTCATTCTCTATTAATAGGCACATCCCCAAAGGGCTTTTTACATGCTTGATTCTCTCTAAACATCTGCGGTGAGATTTAGAGCTGCTTTCCCCTTTTCCTGTGATCAGCTGCCCCTTATCTCTGTGGTGATGGAGTTCACGTGTCTGAGCAGCAGGGGCCACATGAAACTGCCAAGGACAAGGTCAGTCATTGCTGAAACATGGGGAGCAGAGGAAGGGGTCGGTGATCTCCATTATAAAAGAAAGACTGGGTAGCTCTCCAGAGAGGCTGCAAATGATTAGACTGCTTTTAGAATCAGGCTGCTATGTAAACCCCCAACTCCCACTCCCCCACAAGCTCCCTCTGACTTCAGCACCCCCATCAGACTCCTAAAGCTGTGCAAAAAAAAAAAAAACCAAAACAGCTCAGCTCTAGGGTATGTATACTTGGCAGTAAATGCTGCTGTCTGTGGAAAGATAAAAATAGACAGTTCCCATACCCCTATGTCTGAACCCTGACTGTGGGGGAGGAAGGGAGATTCTTTGGCAACTCAGTAAATACTGGACAAGTACACAAATCAGATTAGATAAGCAAGGGGTCTGATAACATGATGTACAGGAAGGAATGGGGAAATGGCAGTAATTCTTGTCTGTGGGCCTACTAAGTCAAGATATTTGGCTAAACTGGAAATGGGGTGTCCAAAGAGGGACTGCCAGGGAGCTCCCTCATTTCACATTGAGGGATTCTTTTTCTCATGGTTTCCTGACTGTCCCCTCTCCCCCCCTTTATTCCCTTTATTCTCTTTATCAAACTGGCCATCTGAATTAAGCTGAAAAGCAATGTCATGATACATCTGAAGAGGGCCCCAGAGAGCACAGGCAGGCCCTGGGCTTTGGAGGTTGTTCTTCCCTGTTTGCAATTGTGCTTTGGCAAAGAGCATCCTTTAAGTGACATTAGTAGAGGAGTTCATTTCCCAGATTCACGGTTCAGCCTAGCTGCCACTTCTTTCCATAATGTATTCTTAATTGTTAAAGACCTTTCCCTCCTCAAATTATGGTGCATTTACTCATCTGTGCACATGTTGCACAGGTAGGATAGAAACTGTTCCATTTTGGCATATTTTGGTAGATAAGTGGCCTTGGAGTTAAGAATTGGGTTCAAGTCCTATTTCTGACACAAACTGTGTGATGGCCTAATCACTTAACTTTTCAGTTTGCTAGGAAGTTCTAAGATTGTAATTTATGGAAGAGTTGCTGATCTATATTAATTATGGTTGGTATTTCCAAAGTGGAATTTCCCCTCTACCCATGAAATCAAGTACTAAGCAGACAAAACAATTTCCAGCATCTACCACAGTACTTCTTGTGTAGTAAGTACCCATAAATGTTGAAATGAAATGTCACTAGCTCTCCAGGATTCTAGACTCGGGTGAGTCATTGGACAGAGTATTTCAAGAACGTATTGTCAACCTCAGGAATCATCTTGTAGGAACAGTTTTCAAATGAAAAACTTAAGTGTTTTTAAATTTAGAGTGAAATCTGTGTAGGAAAAACACTTGTAGACTTAAACCCTGCCCCCCCCCCAAAACCCCTCCATTTTATGACTCATGCCAGATTAGCTCCCACACTAAGAATAGTGATTTATCTAGTTCCCAATAATTCACAATTATTATAAAAGTGGGAAGAAACCTGAGAGATCACTTAATCTGGTGAGGATCTATGCAGGATCCCCCTTTTTCTCTGACAAATGGTTATAAAGACCTCCAATGAAGAGGAGCCTTTGGAATACCTCTGAGGTCTCTCATTTTGAACAGTTCTATCACTAAGTTTTTCCTTCCTTAAAAAAAAAGTTCCTAGTTAAGTTTCAGATATTGTATGGTCTTGTACTATCATCATTTGCATACATATGTTACTGTCCTTGGTTGTTTATTTATGAAGGAGGAAATGTCTTCTGCTTTTTCTTTCTTTTTTGTATGGCTGTGTGACCTACGTCACAGTAAATGTTCAAGGAATATTGGGTAAATGAGTGAACAAATGAACAAATAGATCTATAGAAAGAAAGAAGGAAGAAATTAAGAAGGAAAAAAGAAAGGAAAGAAGGAATTAAGGAAGAAAGGAAGGAAGGAAAGATGGAAGGATGGAAGGAAAGAAGGAAGGATGGAAGGGAAGATGGAAGGAAGGAAGGAAGGGAGGATGGAAGAAAGGAAGGAAGAAAAGAAGGAAGGAAGGATGGAAGGGAGGAAGGAAGGAAAGATGGAAGGGAGGATGGAAGGAAGGAAGGAAGGATGGATGGATGGATGGAAGGAAGGATGGAAGGATGGAAGGAAGGAAGAAATTTTCTTTATAACAAATCTGTGCTGGTTAGGTTTGGGATTTCAAGGAACACAGATAAAGCCTCACCGTAAGTTGGGGGTTAATTGAATATTATGCAAACTGTGGAAGTGTCCATGACCCTCCTGGGCAGCTTTTGTCCATCCTCTCCTAAGTTTCCTTGCCATCTCCCCTCTTTTCTTCCTATCATACAATTCCTCAGTGATGTTCTTTACTCTTCCTCTGAATTCTTTTTTGATTATATGTTGTCGCCTTCTCATACCCATTATGTCCCTCATCTCAAGGCCATGTAGCAGCACCACTAAAATGTACATATTGAAAAGATGGACTTTTATTTTTATGTGGAAACTTAGAGACAGTAGAAGAACCTTTCCCAAAATTCATCAGATCCACTTTTCTTCTCCTGTTCACCTCTGGGCCCAGCTCATCTGTCTGTAATATCTGTCCCAAATAAGTATGCCATTGAACATGGCTAAGGTTCTCTGTACAAATATAAGTTGAAATCTAGGCAGTAGATACTCTTCATTCACCTGGTCTTCCCTGTGTGGATGGGTAGGCTAAGCTGCTTAGTACTTGATTTCATGGGTAGAGGGGAAATTCCACTTTAGAAATACCAACCATAATTAATATAGATCAGCAACTCTTCCATAAATTACAATCTTAGAACTTCCTAGCAAACTGAAAAGTTAAGTGACTAGGCCAATGTGGCACAGTTTGTGCTAGAACTTGAACCTAATTCTTAACTCCAAGATCACTTCTCTACCAAAATATGCCAAAATGGAAGAGTTCCTGTCCTATCTGTGCAACATATGCACTCAGATACTTTATACTGTCTAGTTATTTTAATTGATCTAAAACAATATTGAATAATATAGATGGCACACGGTGTGATCTACCTATTTTTCTCTTTTGAGTGAATCTATTTTAGCTTTAACTTTGAAATCATGGTACTACACTGCTTTTTATATAGTAAATCATATTCCTGACCTTTATTTTATTGTGTATCCCTCATTTTTATAGCATTTCCTGAAAGCAAGATATTGTTGAATTCAAATTTCTAATCTGCTATCAGTTTCCATTTTGTAGGTAAATTCATTCCATTCACATTCTAAGCTATAATTACTTGTATATTTTTCTCCTTCCTATTTTTCCTCGTCATCCTTCCACCCTATTCTTATCCCTCTTCATTCTTCTGCCTTACTTCCACCCCCTACCTTGCCCTTCTACTCCTTAATCTATCTACCCTTTCAGGAATCCTTCCCGTATCCTCGCCCCCAACCCTATCATGTTGCCCTCTTATTTCTTTCTGAATGTACAAGATCTTATATACCCTTCTAGATATATACATTGTTCTCTCTTTAACTCTCTTTAACTCTTTTATTATTTCTGATAAAAGTAAGGTTTCAGCACTACCTGCCCTCCCCCCCATTTGCTTCTTCTCTATCCTTTTTCCTTTTTTGCCTCATTTGTATGAGATAATTATTCCTTTTAAACTCTCCCTATATGGTTTCTTGGAATTGCCTAATCATGCTCAGCTCAGCCCAAGCCTTTCTTTCAGACTACCCAAATAAAAATGACAGTCATAAAAGAAACATTTTCATATATAAGAAGTAAACAAATAGACCTACTAAGTCCCTTATAATCGGTCCTTAATGTTTATATTTCTCCTGGATGTTGTGTCAAAATTACTCCTAAGTTCTGCTGTTTTTGTCACAAAAACCGGAAAGTCTTTCTGTTCTTTAATATCCAATTATAAAATTCAGGATTATACTTAACTTTGCTGGCTAAATTACCCTTGGTTGTAATCCTAGCTCTTTTGCTCCATGGAATATGCTGTATTTCACTGCATAATCATTGCAGATTTTATGCCATTTTTTTTTGCAAAAAAATGAAGCGTAACCATTATGTGAAGCTTTAAATTTTTTTTAAAAATCATTTATTACTAAGCTGTCTTTTGTGCAAGATTAGGATGCATGGAATACTACTCGTAAACATGAGTTAAAATTGAATACTGACAATGTACATGCACTGAGAATTCTAGATTCACTGCCTGCAATATGTGAAAGACAAATGCACATCCATATGCCACTGGTGAATACAATGCTTCTCTGTTTACTTTTTAAGCATCATGATGAATAGAATTATACCATTCAACAGTTACATGATGAAAGGTAATAAAAACAATTTTTGGACTGAAAAAAATGGTGCCACAATAATGTGGTGGCAACAGTTATGCAGTGAAATATAGTAGTATTCTAAGACCTAAGGTCCTTTAACATAGTAGCTGCTACATCTTGTGTAATTCTTATTGTAGTTCCATGTGACCTTCTTCTTTGGGTTGGGAGTCTTGGCCAGAAAGACCCTATGTCATTCTCAGGACTCAATGAATGAGGCGGGAGGCAGGATGTAAGGCAACTCCATTTATTATCAGTGAAGCAGCATTATTTATAACATAATAGCCTCGTGAATTATGCCCTTCAGCCAATCCTTCTGAAAATCAAATCTACTCCTCCAACCCCTGCTCTGCATTCTCCTCGTGTCCAGCTCATGATTGACCACTTTCCCCAAACTCCAGGAGAAAAACAAAGGTGGTGGTCCCGCCTCAGACGCCATTAGTTCCAGGCACCTAGGGTGCAGTCCTACAATAGCGTCTGAGAGTTCCTATCCCCCTTACAGTTCCACAACATTTAAATTGGTTTTTTTGTTGTTGTTTTCAGTATTTTCTCCTTAATCTGGGGGCTTTAAAACTTGGCTATGATCTTCCTTTATGTTTTGCTCCTGGGATCTCTGTCAGGTGGTGATCAGTGGATTTTTTTTTTTCTATTTCTGCTTTGCTTTCTTGCTCTAGAACTTCAGGGCCATTTTCCTTGATAAATTTCTTGTAATAGTGTGTTGAGATTCTTTTTTATCATAATTGTCAGGCAGTCCAACTATTCTTATATTATTTCTCCTTGATCTGCACACCAGATCAGTTGTTTTTCTTATGAGATGTTTCACATTCTCTTCAATTTTTTTATTCTTTTGATTTTATTTCATTATTTCTTGGTTTCTTAGAATATCATTAACTTCCCTTTGCCCAATTCTAGTTTTCAAGGAACTATTTTCTTCCTTAAATTTTTGGTTTTCTATTGCATGTGGGTTGACTTTATTTTCAAAATTCTCTGGATTTTCCTGGATTGTTCTTTTTTTTTCCTATTTTTTCCTCAATTTTTCATATTTGATTTTTGAAGTCCCTTTTAAGTTCTTCTAAGAAATATTTTTGTGCTTTGGACCATTTGATGTTTCTCACCGAAAAAGGAGTAGCTTTTTTTAGCTCCATTATCTTCCTCTGAATATGAACCCACATCTTCTCCATCCCCATAGTAACTATCTATGATTGGATTCTTTTTCCTTTGCTTGCTCTTTTTAAATTTTTTCTTATTTTTTTTTTTTTTTAGCAGCTATTGGTGTGATCAGGTTCTATTCCTGAGGTATGGGGAATAATGCCCCAAGTCTCAGCAGTTTCTTACTGCTATTTTTTGAAGTCTATTCCAGGGCTCAAACTTGGACTCTCCTCTCCACTACTAAGCCATGGCTAGAACCTTTGGTCACTCTGTTCTGCAAATGATCTTATTCCCTGCAGTCCCTCTGGTGACTGCAAACTACATCTGTTTTGTGTACCCCAGAACAAAAATAGGGCCTCTGCTCTTCTGCAAGTGCCCACAGCTAGCAGGGTCCCCTCCCCTCTGCAACTGCACTCACCAGGTTTGTGCTAGCTCCTTTTCCCTCACAGCAACAGCCATGGCCCAGGATGAATCTGGTCGGCACAGCTGTACTTGGTGGCCCTTGACAGCAAAAGATCCTTCAATCTTCTCCTCCTCAGCAGTCAGACCCCCCCATACTATCCATGATTTGGAAGTTTCTAAAGTTGAGGCTGCTTCCCTGTCCCAGCTGCCCCTAGGGCTTTTTGTTTATTGATTCTGAGGAGTTGGCCTAGGGATGCTTGTATTTCACTCAGGGGAAGCTCTGCCCTTGGAAGTCAGGTCTTTTCTGGGGTCTTCTTAGGTTATTTCAGGAAAACTACTGCTTTACTCTGACTTTCATTTATTTCTGCTGCTCTACATTCCTTCTGAGGCAATGTTCTGTCTTTTTTTATGGAGGAAAGTTTTCTGACTTACCCTGTCATTTTCCCCTCTGACCACTCTTAAGGGCATGTGTGGCCGAGTTTAGCCCCTTCCCACCAATCACCAGTTATACAAAAGACCATCATAAATAGTACTGGTAAGTAAACCTATTTAGCCAAGCAAAACAGCAAACAGAAATTAGATAAGCTCTAAGAATAAGATAAGATAAACTCCAGAGAATACACATGAGTAAATGAGTTCTTTTTTAATTAAATTATTTCATTTATTTTCAGTGTTCAACAATCACTTCCATATATCTTAGATTTTTTTTCCCCTTCCTCATTCTTTCCTCCCTTCCCACTCCCTGCCTGAGATGGCATACAATCTTATATAGGTTCTACATGTACTTTCCTATTAAATACATGTTGCATAGAAGAATTAAAATGAATGGGAAAAACCATAAAATAAAATAAAACAAACCATAATACAAAAGAAAATGGTCTGTTTCTATCTGCGATCTAATTCCATAGTTCTTTCTCTGGATGTGGAAGGCATTTTGCCTCAAGAGTCCATTGGAAATTTTTTAAGTCTGTGCATTTCAATGAAGTACTAGGTCTACCAGAAAAATTCCTCGCACACGATGGTTGTTGCTGTGTACAGAGTTCTCCTGGTTCTGCTCCTTTCACTCAGCATCAGTTCATATAAGTCTTTCCAGGACTCTCTGAAGTCTTCCTGTTCATCGTTACTTACAGCACAATAGTATTCCATTACATTCACGTACTACAATTTATTTAGAATTAATGTATTAAAAGACAGAATTAGAACTAATTTGCGAACACAGAATTAGAGTTAAAATCTTAGAACAAAGAAGTAGAATTGCAGACTTAGAAGACAGAATTAGAATTATAATCTGAAACAACCCAGAATTAGACACAATGTCTTAGAACACAATTTGTATTAGGTTTAGAAGAGAAAATTAGAATTAAAGTCTGAGAACAAAGATTTAGCATTAAAGTATTACTGCAGAGAATAAGAATTAAAATCTTAGAAAACTGAATTAGAATTAAATTCTTAAGAGATTAGAATTAGCACTAAAATATTAGGACACAGAATTAGAAATAAAGTCCTACAGCACAGATCTAGAATTTAAGTCTTTGAACACAGAATTGGAACTAGTCTTGGAACACAGAATTAGAAATGAAGTATTAAAACACAGCACTAGAATGAGTATTAGAACACAAAATTAGAATTAAAATCTTAGAACACTGAATTAAAATTAAATTCTTAGAGAATTAAAACTAAACTATTACAACACAGAATTAGAATTAAAATCCTATAGTACAGAGTTAGAATTTAATTCTTAGAACCCAAAATTGGAACTAGTCATGGAACACATTTATAATTGAAGTATTTAAACACAAAATTAAAAGTAATCTTAGAACACAGAATTAGAATTAAAATCTAAAAACACGCAATTAGAACTAGTCTTAGATCACAGAATTTGAGTGAATGCCTTGGAATACAGAATTAGAATTAAAATCTTAAAATAGAAAATTAGAAGTAATGCCTAAGAACACAATTAGTATTAGTTTTAGAAAAAAGAATTAGACTTGAAATGCAGAATTAGAATTAAATTATTAGAACACATAATTAGAACCAGTCTTAGAACTTAGAATTAGAATGATTGTCTTGGAACACAGAATTAGAATTAAAATCTGAAAACACAAAATTAGAAATAATATCTTAGAACACAACTAGTTTTAAAGAGAGAATTAGAATTAAAGTCTGAGAACAAAGATTTAGGATTGAAGTCTTAGAACAAGGATTTAGGATTAAAGTTTTAGAACACAGAACTAGAATTAAAATCTTAGGACACTGAATTAAAATTAAATTCTCAGAGAAGAGAATTAGAACTAAAATAGGATACAGAATTAGAATTAAAGTCTTACAACACAGATTTAGTATTTAAGTCTTGGAACACAGAATTGAAGCTGGTCTTGGAACACAGATTTATAATTGAAGTATTTAAAAATAGAATTAAAAGTAATCTTAGAACACAGAAGTACAACTAAATTCTTAGAATGGAGAATTAGAATTAAGTCTTGCAACACAGATTTAGAATTAGATTTAAAGCACAGAAGTTGAATTAGTCTTAGAACAACAAATTACAATTAGTCTTAGCACACAGAAATTGGAATAATGTCTTAAGGCACAGAATTATAATTAAAGTATTTGAACAGAGATTTAGAATTAAAATTTAAAAACTCCATTAGAATTAGTCTTAGAACACAAAAGTAGAAGAATTATCTTAGAACACAATTAGAATTAGTTTTAGATGGGAGAATTAGAATTAAAGTCTTAGGATATAGAATTAAAGTATTAGAAAACCCAGCAAGAATTAAAATCTTAGAATACAGATTTAGGATTAAAATTTTAGAACACAGATTTAAAACAAAAATGTAAATAAGTTCTTTAGCTGGTTGAAAGATGAGATCTCAGCTCTAACAAGGAAAAAAGAATGATCTCACCCAGAGGAAATCCACTTTCAGCATTCTCCAGAATTCAAGCTCCAGAGGTCAAGGAAGATAATGGGGTTTGCCTGATGAGTGCCTACATTTCACCATTCAAAAGTCTCTTAAACCACTTTTTCCAAAGTCTCTGCAAATACAACATCTCACTCATCATTCTCTCAGCCAATCAAGAGTCATCTCCTGCTCCACACTGTTCAGGAAGAACGGAACTATTCCTCCCCAAAACCACCTCAGGCTTGGGCAGACACAGTATTACAGATAAAATTACTGAACGGGGACACAAGTAGAGTTCCCTCCAGGTAGCCATAGACCCATTAATTACTATTATTTGGGTATGTTCATTCAACAAGCTCTGAAACCCCAATAAAAAAAATTGTTGTTTAGTCCATATCTCCTTATAATGTACTAAACAACAGAATGAGAAATTGTTTCTAATGCTTTGCTGAAATCTTGGTAAATTAACTTGTTTCCCTAATCTGTCTTTCCTAAACTGTCAAAGAAAAGAAAATAAACAGAAAGATTAGTCGAGTATGACCTACTTTTGGTGAAACCATGATTAGCTCTTACGGAATCACTGCTTTCCTTTTAGATGTTCACAGATTATCCCTATAACAACATATTTTTAGAATTTTACTAGGAATTAAGGTCAAGTCCATTGGCCTATGGTTTGCTGGTTCCTTTCTTCCTTTTATTATTCTATTAATGTTTATTGAATGAGTAAATGAATGAATGAATGAAAATACACATCAAAGTCCAGAATGATAAAGAATTCCTTAAATTATATTCTTATTTCTTTATATTTTGCTTGATCCACATGAGCTATCATTTTGAGATAGCTGGGAATTGGTGCTTTTGATTTGTATTATAATACTCTATGTATTGGCCTTTTCTAGTATGGCTGTCAGTAGATCACTGTTCTTTTTTGCTCTTTCTCTAATTCATTGTTGTGAGAAGGGCTTTATGTGGAATGTTTCTGGTGGCTTTTTGGTTATGAAAAGTAAAAGTTTTTGAAGCATGTCACTTAAAATACAATATCAATATGTCTAAAGTGGGGGGCTGAGCCAAGATGGTGGAATAGAAAGACACACATACTCTAGCTCTTCCCCCACAGCCCATAAAATACCTGTAAAGAGTGACCCTCAACAAATTCTAGAGCAGCAGAAGCCACAGAACAATGGAGTGGAGGAGACTTCCATCCCAGGGTGACCTGGAAGGCCGATGGGAAAGGTCTGTCACACCAGATGCAGAGCAGAGTGCAGCCCAATCTTGGGAGGAGCAGGGCCAGAGTAGGCTTCGGGGGTACAATCCCCAGCAGCAGCACAGATCCCTCAACCCACAGGCTCCAAAGGTCAGTGAGAGGACTTTTTCAGCTGGTTGAGATGGGAGCAGGGTCCCCCCATAGCTCTGGCCCCAGGCAGCAGCAGTAGAGGCTACAGTGGACAGCGGCTCCCACAGCAGGCAGCAGCCAGCATCCACTATAGGAGTTCTCATCGGAAAGACCTTGGGGAAATTGACTTCAAATTGCTCCCTCCTCCCATTGCCCTCCCTTCCATCATTCCCCTCCCCTAGCTTATCTCCTTCTCCCCCACTTTCCAGTACTGTAAGATAGGTTTTCATACCAAAGTGAGTGTGCATTTTATTATTTCCTTTAGTCAAATGTGATAAGGGTAAACTTCTTGTTTTTTTTTTTTCTCAGCTCTCCTCTTTTTCCCTCCACTAAAAAGTCTCCTGCTTGCCTCTTAAATGACATATAATTTACCCCATTCCATTTCACCCTCTTTCCTCCCCCTACCTTTCTCTCTCACCATTTACCTTAATTTCTGTTAAGATATGGTCCCATCCTATTCAATTCACTCCGTGCTCTATGTCTTTGTATGTGTGTATGTGTGTGTGTGTGTGTGTGTGTGTGTGTGTGTGTGTGTGTGGTCCCACCAACTACCCAGATACTGAAAAGTTTTAAGAGTTACAAATATTGTCTTTCCATGTAGGAATGTAAACAGTTCACTTTTGGTAAGTCCCTTATGATTTCTCTTTGCTGTTTACTTTTTCATGCTTCTTCTCATTCTTGTGTTTGAAAGTCAAACTTTCTTTTCAGCTCTGGTCTTTTCATCAAGAATGCTTGAAAGTCCTCTGTTTCATTGAAAGACCATATTTTCCCCTGAAGTATTATACTCAGTTTAGCTGGGTAGGTGATTCTTGGTTTCAGTCCTAGTTCCTTTGACTTCTGGAATATCCTATTCCATGCCCTTCGATCCCTTAAGGTAGAAGCTGCTAGATCTTGTGTTATCCTGATTGTATTTCCACAATACTGGAATTGTTTCTTTCTAGCTGCTTGCAATATTTTCTCCTTGACCTGGGAATTCTGGAATTTGGCCACAATGTTCCTAGGAGTTTCTCTTTTTGGATCTCTTTCAGGTTTTGATCGATGGATCCTTTCAATACTTATTTTGCCCTCTGGTTGCAGAATGTCAGGGCAGTTTTCCTTGATAATTTCATGGAAGATGATGTCTAGGCTCTTTTTTTGATCATAACTTTCAGGTAGTCCCATAATTTTTAAATTGTCTCTCCTGGATCTATTTTCCAGGTCAGTTGTTTTTCCCATGAGATATTTCACATTCTCTTCCATTTTTTCATTCTTTTGGTTTTGTTTTGTGATTTCTTGGTTTCTCAGAAAGTCATTAGCCTCCATCTGTTCCATTCTAATTTTGAGAGAACTATTTTCTTCAGTGAGCTTTTGAACCTCTTTTTCCATTTGGCTAATTCTGCTTTTGAAAGCATTCTTCTCCTCATTGGCTTTTTGAACCTCTTTTGCCAATTGAGTGAGCCTATTTTTCAAGGTGTTATTTTCTTCAGCATTTTTTTGGGTCTCCTTTACCAAGGTATTGACCCATTTTTCATACTTTTCTTGCATCTCTCTCATTTCTCTTCCCAGTTTTTCCTCCACCTGTCTAACTTGCTTTTCAAAATCTTTTTTGAGGTCTTCCAAGGCCTGAACCCACTGGACATCCACCTTGGATGTCTGGGATACAGAGGGCCCGATCTCCACGTCTTTCCCTGATGGTAAGAATAGTTCCTTGTCGTCAGAATTGAAAGGCGGGAACATATGCACCTGCTCAAAGAAGCTCTCTATAGTCTTATTTTTCTTCCCTTTTCTGGGCATTTTCCCAGCCAGTTACTTGACTTCTGCGATTCCTGTCCACCCCTGCCTAGTTCTGCCCAGCTAGTGCTTGGGGTCTGAGATTCAAATGGCTTTCCATGGCAGGCACGGCTGCTATTCAATGTGAGCTTATGTTCTGGTGCTGGGGTTGGGGCAGGGCCGCCTTCCAGGCTCAGCTCCCTCAGGGGCTTTATGCAGAGACCTTCATGAATGGGGCGGGTGGGGGCAGAGCCGTCTCCCAGGCTCAGCTCCCTCAGGGGCTTTATACAGAGACCTTCAGTAATGGAGTGGGTGGGGACAGGGCCACCTGCCAGTCTCAACTCCTTCAGGTGGTTTATGCAGAGACCTTCAGTAATGAAGATCCTGCCTGCTCAGGGTGTCCCGGGGGGCCACCTGCCACTGCTGTCGCTGACCCTGCCTCTGCCTCCACCACTTCCTGCTCCTGCCTCTGCCTCTGCTGCTTCATCCCAAGGGGGCCCAAGTCACGGAGACACCCCGCTCCCCTCTTGGCCAGCCCAGACGTCTCTCTCATTGACCTGTAGCGTCTGTGGGCGGAGGGACTTTCCCGGCTGCTGGAGATTCCATCCCTGAAGCCTGCTCGGATCTACTCCTCTCGGGCTGTGTGGCCAGGGCAGTGCAGGGGTGGACTCCACTTTTCGGGGTGCGACGGACCCTGGGGACGGCTCTCCAGGGCTCTTTGGAACGGAAATCTCTTCCACTGTGTTTCTGCACACCCTGCAGTGATCCAGAACTTGTGGGGAGCTCTTCTTACATCAAATGCATGGACTGTGGGTTCGGAGCTAGCATATAGTGAGTCTTTCTACTCCACCATCTTGACTCCACCCCCCTTGGGGAAATTGAGCAACTGATCTGAACCTCAGCCTCCGAGGGCTGGTATGGCAGAACTGGAGCCAAAGTGGTTGTGGAGAGGAAATTCTACTACTGATAGATTCTAGACACAAAAATTTTCTGGTTTCTCCCAGACCAGTGTGCAGGCTTGATTGTGCCACCTTGGAGGAACAGAGATCTTACGGGGCCCCAGACTATACTGTACTCTTGACAAAGAACCCAAAATTTAAGTACCTGGTTGGGACAATGCCCAAAAACAGGGGAAAAAAATAAGACTATAGAAGGTTACTTTCTTGGTGAATAGGTATCTTCTCCCATCCCTTCAGATGAGGAAGAACAATGCTTGCCATCAGGGAAAGACATAAAAATCAAGGCTTCTGCATCCAAAACCTCCAAAATAAATATGCAATCATCCCAGGCCACGGAAGAGCTCAAAAAGGATTTTGAAAATCAAGTAAGAGAGGTGGAGGAAAAATTAGGAAGAGAAATGAGAGAGATGCAAGAAAATCACGAAAAGCGAGTCAACAGCTTGCTAAAGGAGGCCCCCAAAAAATGATGAAGAAAATAACACCTTTAGAAACAGGTTAACTCAATTGGCAAAAGAGGTTCAGAAAGTCAATGAGGAGAAGAATGCTTTAAAAAGCAGAATTTCCCAAATGGTAAAGAAGGTTCAAAAGCTCACTGAAGAAAATAGTTCTTTAAAAATTGGAATGGAACAGAATGAGACTAATGACTTTATGAGAAACCAAGAAATCACAAAACAAAACCAAAAAAATTAGAATGGAACAAAAGGAGACTAATGACTTTACGAGAAACCAAGAAATCAGAAAATAAAACCAAAAGAATGAAAAAATGGAAGATAATGTGAATTATCTCATTGGAAAAACAACTGACCTGGGAAATAGATCCAGGAGAGACAATTTAAAAATTATGGGACTACCTGAAAGCCATGACCAAAAAAAGAGCCTAGACATCATCTTTCATGAAATTATCAAACTGCCCTCATATTCTAGAACCAGAGGGCAAAATAAATATTGAAAGAATCTATTGATCACCTCCTGAAAGAGACCTGAAAAGAGAGACACCTAGGAATATTGTGGCCAAATTTCAGAGTTCCCAAGTCAAGGAGAAAAATATTGCAAGCAGCTAGAAAGAAACAATTCAAGTATTATGGAAATACAATCAGGATGACACAAGACGTAGCAGCTTCTACATCAAGGGATCAAAGGGCTTGGAATATGATAGTCTAGAAGTCAAAGTAACTAGGATTAAAACCAAGAATCACCTACCCAGCAAAACTGAGTATAATACTTCAAGGGAAAAAATGGTCATTCAATCATATAGAGGACTTTCAAGGATTCTTGATGAAAAGACCAGAAATGAATAGAAAAATTTGACTTTCAAACACAAGAATCAAGAGAAGCATGAAAAGGTAAACAGGAAAGAGAAATCATAAGGGGACTTTTTAAAACTGAACTGTTTATATTCCTACGTGGAAAGATGGTATTTGTAACTCGAGACTTTTCTCAGTATTTGGATAGGTGAAGGGATTACATACATACATACATACATACATACATACACACACATAGAGCACAGGTTGAGTTGATTCAGAAGGGATGATATCTATTAAAAAATAAAATTAAGGGGTGAGAGAGGAATATATTAGGAGGAGAAAGGAAGAAATGGAATGGGGGCAAATTATCACTCATAAAAGAGATAAGAAAAATTTTTTTCAATGGAGGAGAAAAGGGAGGAAGTGAGAGGAAAAGTGAAGCTTACTCTCTTAATATATGGCTTAAGGAAGGAATAACATGCTCACTAAATTTGGTATGAAAATCTATCTTACACTACAGGAAAGTGGGGGAAAAGGGGACAAGAGGGATAATAGAAGGGAAGGCAAGTGGGGAAAGGGAGTAACTAGAAGTAAACACTTTAGGGAAGGGACAAGGTCAAATGAGAGAAGAAAATAAAGGAGAAACAGGGTAGAAAGGAGGGAAATATAGTTAGTCTTACACAACATGACTATTATGGAAGTCTTTTGCAAAATGACCCATATATAGCCTGTATTGAATTGCTTTGCCTTCTCAGTGGGGATGAGTGGGGAGGGAAGAAGGGAGAGAAGTTGGAATTCAAAGTATTAGAAATGAATGTTGAGAATTGTTGTTGCATATAACTGGGAAATAAGAAATACAGGTTATGGGGTATAGAAATCTGTCTTACCCTACAAGAAAAGTGAGAAGAATATGTCAGATCTATGGAGAATGAAAGAATTTATGACCAAACAAGAGATAGAGAAGATTATGAAATGAAAAACGAATAATTTTTATTACATTATATTAATTTTTTTCACAAGCAAAGCCAATGTAACCAAGATTGGAAGGGAAGTGGGAAGCTGGGAAACAATTTTTTTAGCCAGTGTCTCTGATAAAGGCCTCATTTTAAAAATATATAGAAAACTGAGTCAAATTTAAAAGAATACAAGTCATTCCTCAGTTGAGAAATGGTCAAAGGATAGGAATAGGTAGTTTTCAGATAAAGAAATTAAAGCTATCTCTAGTCTTAGGAAAAATGTTCTAAATCACTATTTATGAAAGAAATGCAAATCAAAACAATTCTGAGGTACCATATCATATCTAACACTGGCTAACATGACAAAAAGGGAAAATGATAAATGTTGGAGAAGATATGGGAAAATTGGAATATTAAAGCATTGTTGGTGAAGTTGTGAACTGATCAACCATTCTGCAGAGTAATTTGGAACTATATATATTTTATAGCCCAAAAGGGCAATAAAACTGTCCATACCCTTTGATCCAACAATACCACTGTTAGTTCTATATCCCAAAGAGATCATAAAAAAAGGAAAAGCACCCACATGCACAAAAATATTTCTAGCAGCTATTTTTGTGGTAGCACAGAACTGGAAATTGGGGAGATACCCATCAACTGCGAATGACTGCACAAGTTGTGGTATATGGTGGTATATGAATGTAATACAGTAATACTACTACATTAATATTGTTCCACAAGTAATGATAAGCAGATGGATTTCAGAAAAACCTGAAAAGACTTACATGAACTGATGCTGAGTGAAGTGAACAGAACCAGGAGAACATTGTACATAGTATACAATTGCAACATTGTACAATGAACATTCTTGATAGACTTAGCTCTTCTCAACAGTGCAGTGATCTTAGACAGTTCCAAAAGACACGATGAAAAATGCTATCCACATCCAGAGAAAGAACTATGGAATCTGAATGGAGATCAAAGCATACTATTTTCTCTTTTTTGTTTTTGCTTTTTCTCATGGTTTTTCCCTTTGGTTCTGATTCTTTCTTTACAACATGACTAATGTAGAAATATGTTTAATATGATTGTATATGTGTAGCCTATATCAGATTGCATGTCATCTGGGGAGGGGAAGAGGAAAGAGGGGAAACATTTAGAACTCTAAATCTAATAAAAATGAATGTTGCAAACTGAAAGTTAATGCCATTCCCAAACTCATAGGTGCAAAAATGTTTCTGAGTTCAGAGGGAATTCAGAGCTAGTCAAACATAGTTGTTGACAAAGCTGTTGCCTGATTGCTCTTGAAATTTAGCCAGATGGACCGGTATGGGAATCAGGAGTCCTAGACTCTAATTCCAGCTCTGATAGTAAATGATTGTGTAACCTTGTGCAGTCACTTCATTTCTCTGGGTCTTCTATAAAATGAAGTGCTATACTCAGATGATTTCTTATGGCTCCATCAAATTCTAAAGTTATATGATTCTATGACAATGTAGAAGACACAGAAAAGCCTCTTTCCCCTCTTCATAGTAACTTGCAGAACACTGGTGGATCTATGAATTGGTTCACTTATTCTGGAAAACCATTTGGAATTATGCAAAAACAAAAAAAGATACAGTGTTCATGCCTTTGATGCATTTCTCCGAGAACTGCCTGTTCTTATCTTTTGATCACTTAGCAACTGGGGCACAGAATGTACGTTTGTCTAAGAGACTACTTTAAGGAGAACTCACACAGGGCAAATGATCACATGGTGGTCAGACGAAGCGATACAAGGATACTCTCAAGTGCTCTCTGAAGAACTTTGGAACTGATTGTGTGACGTGGGAGACACTGGCACAGGACCACCCAGCATGGTGTGCCCTCATTGGAGAAGATGGTGTGCTTTACAAGCAAAGTATAATTAAAGTAACTCAAGAAATGTGAGATGCACAAATTCAGAGAATCCACTCAAAATGTTCACATGGACTATTTGTAGATGACTTGTGGTAGAGCATTCTGAGCATATATTGATCTGATCAGCCACGGGCAGACACACTGTAACTTAACTCTAACATAGTGATGTCATTTTGGTCCTCCTCAAAACAAAGGACAACAACCCAACTCAATTTACACCCACTTTTATTATATAATGGATATTATGTATTTAACATAAAAATTTGATTTAGTTTTTCCAAATTGTTTCCCTTATGATTCAAAATGCATTCATTTTGCTTGTGTAAAAGCCTTTCATGGAAACAGAATTGTTCATTTTCTCTTTTATGACCAGCCTTCTCCCTTGTGTAGGTAAGGTTCTCCACCTTATGGTTATGAAGGATAAATCCTTTCTCCTTTTTTTCTCCTTTCTTCTCCTTTTTTCTTTTTTATTCTCAAATTTTTAAAAGATGTGACTTTTTATTCTTAGGTCAGGTATCTATTTGTAGGTTATTAGAATATGGCATGAAGTGGTAGTCTAAACCTAACATTTACCACATGACTTTCCAATTTTCCCAGCAATTTTTATCCTTACTTCAGTAATTAATGTTCCCTGGATTTATTGAACACTATACTACTATGCTCAATTGCTTCTAGCCCTTGTTTATCTAATATATTCCATGTACCAATCTTCCTATTATTCTTTTAACTAGTACCAATTTGTTATATTAAATACTGCCTTGTAGTATAATTTGAGATCTGGTAGTATTGGGCTTCTTTCATTTCTACTTGTTTCTAATATTTCCCTTGAAATCTGTGAATTTTTGTTTCAATTAATTTTTTAGCTGAATCTGTAGAATTCTCTAGGTAAATATCATATCATCTGTAGATAAAATAAGTTTATTTCTTCTTTGCTAATGCACATTCCCTGAATTTCTAGAATTATATTAAATAATAGTGTTGATAATGGGTATCCTTGCTTTACTCCTGATCTTAGTACAGAAAGGTTGCTAACGTTTTACTATTGTGGATAACGCTAGTTCTTAGTGCCTAATATCTTGTTTACCATTTGGAGGAACTACCATTGTATTCCTTTGCTTTCACTCCGATGTCACTGGTCCTCTTTGAGAACAAAGGATGAACAATAGGAGACACTTAACTGGAGAACAAGGTTATGCTGATCAAAAACCCAGTCAGATCCAAAGTTTTTTCACAATTATACATCTCAAGCAACCCATATGTCATATCTGGTGCTGTACTGGTCAATCAATTTCTGTTTCCTTGTCCTTAGACTGAATATAGACACTTGGAGGGAAGTTGGGACACCCCTCTTTCTCATTTCAGGGAATTGTCCTAAAAGGCCCAAGGTCTCCCAGTGCATCCTGGGACATCACGTTATCCTGATGAATATCTGGTGTCTGGATTCAGATGGCTCTGGAGGAAAAGTGAGGCTGGTGACCAGCACAGCCCTCCCTCACTCACAACAAAGTCAAGTGCAAGTCATGTCATTATTTATCTGATGGCATGGTCTTCTTCAGCAGCCAAGGATGAATACAATCCCAATCTGGAAAGTCCCTAATCTTCCCTCCAGTTAGAAATCAGATTACCTAATCTTGAATCCTAGATTATATCCTTTTGTTTTCCTTAAATTCATAAAAATCTGTTTCCTCCTGCATTTGGGGTCCAACACCAAGCTGAGAAGGCCTGGTCTCAATTTGTTATGAAATTGGCATGCATTGCTTAATAAATTGATATTCCTGGAAGCTCAAACCTTTGTTTTCTCAGTTATTTCAGCTATCACACTGCCAAATCAAACCACCCTACCCCAGTGCCATACAATCCTATTCCATGACCTGACCTTTCTCCATCAATCAACCCTTCTTTCTTGGGCATCTTCTATCCCTCCCTCTCAGTCCTCAAATATTGCTCTCTCCCTTATCCCTAACAATTCCTTTCTTGATCCTGCCACTTCTTAATATTTCTATCTTTCTTCTCTTTCTTTCGTTGTCAGGTTCCCTAGAAAAGAGATACTCTTCTTTGCCCTCTTTCCTCCCTACTTTTTCTCCGTTGGTAATCTCATTCGCTCCCTATTATCATCCTTGTGCAGATGACTCTCAAATCTGTATTTCCACCTCCAATCCTGCATTTCCAATTGCCTCTTGGCTGTATCAAATATTCAGCATGTCTAAAATTGTACTTATCATCAATCTGAAATCTGCTCTTTTCCCTAATTTTGTATTTTTGTTTGTAGCAACACTATCAGGCTTATGCCCTTGAAATATTCTTGACAGTTCCCTTTCCTAAATTCAATCAATTGACAAGTCTTTTTGTTTCTGCCTGTACAATAGTCTTTCAATTCCTGCTAAATGTTGCTGGAAGGGGTCACATAGGTGTGCCTAAGTCCATTACATTCCAATTACATGGGCCTATTTTCTTTTCCCTGTACAATCTCCCACCTCCATGCTTTTGCATACTGTCCCATATGGCTGATTCCCCCTTGAATCAATTATTTGTGCACTTATTATCCTTCATCTTATATTGCAAGCTGCTTGAGACAAGACCTGTATCATCTCTATTTTTCTATCTCTAGTACTGAAAGTGCAAATAGAAGGCACTTCATGTTTTTTTTTAAAGAAATGGTTTGAGGGTTATACCTAAGTTCTCCAAGTTCTAAACTTTGACTATACCAAGTATATCCCCCAACTGGAGCTACTTTCTCAGAGGTATTTACTAGAAAGAAAAGCAAAAAGATTTGGGGCCCTGACCTAAAGAACCTTCTTTAGTCACTGAGTTGAGAGGATCAATGTGAACCTTCCAGCTGTTTTCAGTCTTATATCAGGCGGTACTTCATGCAACTCCACAGAGAGTAGGGCCTTCTAAAAAGAGGTGTCCTTCAGGACAGCTCAGACCTTTTCTGGATTGTATTCTGAGGTATTTGGATTCTGCATAGATGAGCATTTAGGAGGTATCTGTTCTCTTCAGTGGGTTCAATTCTGGAAAAATGTCCTTTTTACTAAAATGACCAGTGTTCTAACAGCTAAGGAAACATCAGTCACCTGTCATCAATGAACAAATTAGGCACCCTTTAAAGCACAGGGATTGCTGATTTTGTAAAGAACAAGTCAGAATAACCTTTGTGAAACAGTGCATATAAATTCAACACGTACCAATCATGTTGGGCACATGCACACATCACACAGCCTGCATTATCTTTCAGATTCAGCTTGAGGGGTCAGGCATCTTTTCTTTCTAGATTCTAGAAATCAAGGGGGAAAACTGAGTACAAATCATCTCAAACCTACTTGAACTAGGGAAAGTCTTTGACAATTTGCAAACTTTCTTTATATGCTGGCTCCTTTTCAACTGCTTACAAAGATGCCCAAATCTCAAACCATAGACAGATTTGTGAATCATTGGCATAGGGGTCCATAGTCCAGGGAGTATATAAAGCCAAGAAAGGGAGGTACAGGAGGTGGGAGTAGGGTGGAGAGGTTTTACAGTTAAGGGATGGGAGGAGAATGAAAACCCAGTAACCAAAGAGTAAAATTAGGACAGTGGTCAAAGGGGTCAGATTTTGCATAACAGCAAGGAAGGATGAGGACAGAAAAGTTCCATTGAGTTTGGCAATTAGGATAGTGGTTACTGGAGAGAATAGTTTCACAAGAGTGATGTGAGTAGTAGCCATCAGATTATAGAGAGCTGGGCAAAAAAGGAGTTGGAAGTGGTTAAACAATGCACTTACCTTATTTAATTCAGCAAAGGAATTAGGGTTCTCCTACAAGTATGGCATTTGTGGCTATGGATAAAACAAATGATATAGTAATTTTCTGTTTCCCAGATAGCCAAAGTGTTCTACTACGGCAAAATTGTGAAACCAATCTGGCACCTTTTAAGCAGAATTTCCCCCACTCCTGATGACCCTTGCTTCCAAGGTAAATAGTGCTCTCATGATAACCTTATGGCAGGCTAGAACCTCTACTCTGGTGTCTTTCATTCCTGGCCAGTATCTTGTGCTCTGATCCCTTTGTATAAAAACATACTTTCCAGCTAGTTATTAACAAAAGGAAATGGTGTCTTTATTTTCATATCAGAATGTTTCTGGCTTTTTTGCTTAATTGTATATATATTATTCTTCATGATACCACCACTTCATCATCAAAACATTTGCTTCATGCACAATTTGCCATTAGCATCTGCTTTTTCTCTGCCAGAACAGTGATAAATTTTGGTTTGAGACCACCTTCTGCATTTCTCTCTTCTAGATAAACACTCAACTATAATTTCTTTATATTAATTGGAGAAAATATTCAACTTTAGGATACTAAATTTGTGAATGGGTGGGTGAAATTAAAAACAAGAGTTGGATTTGGTTCATTGGCTCACTATCCTCTTTTATGTCTTCATACCATGACTCAACTCCGATAGAACTAAAAGAGTTGAAACCATGCAACCTGAGAATTAAAAGAGCCTAGAGTATTAGTGGCTTTTTCAGGACCAAACAGCTTAATTATTAGCAAGTGTGTAGAAAGTAAGTGTGCCATGGGAATTGCAGTGTTTGATGGGAAGACTAGATCAAACAGCTCACTGGTATCCTAACTATAAAACTCAGATAGAGGAGGAAATGTGCTCTACAATGAATGTGTTGAATTTATGGGGTAAAGTGGCTACCCAAATTTACTTTCATTCGAAAAAATCTGAGTCATTTTGTGGTGTCCCAGCAACACAAGTAGCCAATAAGAAGGTAGAGTAAAAATTAACCTTAGGAGAGACTTAAAACCAACCTCCATACCTTTACTCTCACTATTCCATGTCTAGAGTGTTCTGGGAAACAATTCTCTCCTCTTCCTTTAACTTCTTGAAAGCTTACCATTTTTCTAAAAATGTGACCTCTTTCAGGAAGCCTTACTTGCACCTCTGGGGCAGCTAGGTGGTGCAGAAGATAGAGCACCAGTGCAGGAGTCGAGGACCTGAGTTCAAATCTCAGATCAGACACTTGACATTCACTAGCTGTGTTACCTTGGGCAAGTCACTTAACCCCAATTGCCTCATCCTGGGTCATCTCCAGTCATCCTGATGAATATCTGGTCACTGGATTCAGATGGCTCTGGAGGAGAAGTGAGGCTGGTGACCTGCACAGCCCTCCTTCATTCAAAACAAAGTCAAGTGCAAGTCATGTAATCATTTTTTTGATAGCATGTGAAGGACATTCTTCAGGCAACGAAGGATGAACACACTTGCACTTCCAAAAAAAAAAAAAATACTCTCTTTCCTTGATTCTTGAATAGCCCTTTGTACTTGTCTTAATGTTATGTATTCTATTTTGCACTGTAATTCTGTATATTTATCATATTGTCAACTTGTATGTTTCATATTTCCCTTACAGGATTGTAAAGCTCTATGAGAATAACTATGCCTTAATTGCATTTTTATCTTCTTAATCACCTAATTTAATAAGTACTTAATAAATGGCCAGTGAATGGATGGAAAATCTTTAAACTTCAAGTAATGCAAATTTATAATTTACGAGGCTTTACAAAGTGTTTTTCTCACACCAATCAATAAATTCTATATGCATTTTCTCACAAAAAAGATGCCCAAGTCTCATCTACTCTTAAAAATATTTTACTTGATTCTATTGCCCTCTTAAGATATTATCACATAGTTCTTTTAATAGCCAAATTCCCTGAAAAAGCTGTCTACACTCACTGCCACTTTTCATCTCCTATCGACCTCTCAATACCTTATGATTCAGCTTCCAATCTTTTCATACAATTCAAAGTGTTCTTTCCATGGTTACCAAGTCTCCTAATTGTCTAACTGCACTCTCCCAGTTACCAAAGTTCACAACCAGAGTAACCCTCAACTCCCTCTCTCGTATCTCATACGTCAGCTGTCAGGGCTTGTTGATTTGACCTTGACATGTTATGTTGTACCCACCCACCCTCTTCTCTCTACCCATTTGATTGCCAGTCTGATTCAGACTTCAATCAACCTCTTGCCTGAAGTGTAAGGCAACAACCTCTCCACTGGTTTTCCTGCCTGTATTCTCTAATTCATCGTTCTCACTGCAGCCAAATTAATATTCCCAGAACACAAGTCTGATCATGTCACTTCCCTGCAAAAAAAAAATGCTACAGACTCCTCTGGGGTTCTAGGATAAAATGCAAAGCCCATTGTTTGGCTTTTATAGCTCTCTACTATCTGGCTACAATCTCTTTTTGAGTTCATTGCAAATTATTCTACATTCAAGTTCCATGGGCCTACTTTTTTTTCTCTGTACACAATGCATCTCCCACCTCCATGCCTTTGCTTACTGTCCCACATGGCTGGAAGGCACTCCATTCTTGCCTCTGATGGAATCCTGGGCGTTTTTCAAGGTTTCCTATAAGGCAAGCCCATCCTAATCCTCACTTCCCATCCATCAGTTGCTACTACCAACACCCAGAAATTACTAAGTAGATATTTTGTATTCAATTTTCTGCTAATTCTCCTTTGAGGGTAAGGCCTATTTGTAAATGTTGCTGAATGAATAGTACTTGTAAAGGTGTCTGTTAGCATGTGAGAGACCTCCCAGGTGAGGGTTCTAGAATACTGGACCCAATTTTTTTTATTTCAAAAATAAAAAAACAGAAGGAAAAGACCACACTGTAACAGTTTGTAAAGTGTGAAGTTTACTACATCTTCAAACTATCTTTATACACTCCTCTTCTATTGGCACCCCAAGTCACAGGGAACCAAGACTGTTGCACTTTCCTCTGGTATGCTTATTTGTTTTCTTCAAAGTCAGTTGGCTTCTTCCTCTTTGATTTCTCAAACTCCTGGGTTCCCCACGTATGGAGGAAGTAGAAGGCTATAAATGCTTTAAGAACCAAAATTAAGGAAAAGTAGTAAGTACACACAACAGACCACAGCAGACTAGGTCTTTTGCTAAAGTAGCAGGGAGTGATTACTTCCCCCTGTGCCTATCACCTCCACAACCCATTCCTAGATCTAAAAGATATCATGGAAGGTTACAGTGAATCCATTTTACAGGGAGTTAAAATACTTGCTGTTGTCCAGCCCTGGCTATTTGTGATCCCACTTAGGGTTTTCTTGGTAAAGATGCTGGAGTGATTTGTCATTTCCTCTTCCAGCTCATTTTACAAGGTGAAGTGATTTTCCCAGGGTCACACAGCCAGAAGGTCTGAGGCCAGATCTGAACTCCCAGTCCCAGTACTCTGACACCAAGCTGCCTGAGCTAAAACAGGCATATGTCCTAGGTTTTGCATGATACTAACTGATACCAAATTACATGCCTTCTCAAAGAGGAGGGAGAGGCAGGAGGAAGGGAATTTGGAACTCAAAACTTTTAAAAAATATTAAAAAATTTTGCATGTAATTGGGAAATATTTAACAAAATAAAATATGTATTTTTAAAAAATAGCAACTAAGCACCACTTTCCTAAGCTAGGATCAAAAGTACTCTTCCTAGGCCTGTTTTCATACAAATTCACCCACTCCCACAGCCTATTTCAAAGGAAGTAGTTTCAAAACCTGGGTTCAAACCTAGGGTTTACCATTTATTAGCAGGTAATTATGAGAAAATTATTTCATCTCTGAGAGCCTTATGTGCACAATGGGGATGTCCACCAACGTCACAGGGTTGCTGTGTAAACCATCCATCCCCATACAGATGTAGGCTATTCCTGCTCTCGGCGCACTTGAAGGGGACACTTAGGTTGACTTCAACGTTTCCTGCGCGTTGAATACAAGCCTTTGCTGGCTACAATTTTATAGGCTATAAAGAAGGCGAGGAAAAACAGGATTTTAGGGTTCTAATCACCACGCCATCCACTGAACCGGGGGACCCGTGAGTCAGGGGCTCCTGCGTCTATTTCAGCCTCTGGTCCCTGCCTCTTCTTTTGGGGTCCTTGGGGTACACTCTGACCCTCGCTCCCCTGCGGTCACTACACTTTAGCCTTCCCGGTTTACCCTGGACCCGAAGCTCTCGAAGCCAAGCCTGGGAAGTGGGGGCATGTCGATCGGGGGTGGTCATGGGAGGCGGGCGCACCGGGGGGTCCTGGACCCCGGAGGACGCCCGACACTCCCGCGCCAAAGGCCAGGCCCGGGCTGCACTTACGGGGGGCGACCCGCAGAATGGAATCCTGCGTCCTGCGGAACACGTTCGGGATGCCATTGGTGAAGTAGTTGGGGAAGGCCCTCTGCTCGAACGGGGAGAGGCTGTAGGAGATGATGTGCCTCACCCGGATCAGGTTCCCGAACTCGCGGCCCATCTTCGCGGCGTCTTGGGTCCCTGGAGGAGCAGACGCACAGTTACCGGAGCGGGCCGAGGCCACGGAGAGCCCGGCCGGGCCCGGCTCCGAGAGGCGCCTGAAGGACCCCTCCCCGCACCCCCGGCCCCGTCCCGGTAACCCCCCAGCAGCCTCACCGGCTTCCGGACGCTTTGCCCTCCAAAAACTGCGGGTCGTGTCCCCGGGCCTTTACATTTCCGGGGCAAGCCGGCGGGTTGGCTAAGACAACTTCCGGGAGAGACCATGTTGCTGTTCTCGCGGGGGGAAGAGAATGCCTCTCCTCTCTGTGGGGAGAAGTGCACAGACCCAACGGAGACACCGAATGGAGCCCGCCCCTGAGCAGGCGGGGCTTCCTGTGATTGGCTGAGCTGGCTGCTTACGTGAGAGCCAGGACCGCCTTCTCCTGGAGCTGCCCTCTTCTTTGATAACTGGTAGATCTCCTAGCCGCGTCCTGGCTTCTGGATCCTTTATCCCTAATGCCAGAAAAAAACCCAACTTTTTCTGTATTATTCATTCATTCGTTCATTCAGTCACTCCATTCATTCACTCACTCGCTCGCTCGCTTGCTCATGGCCACACAGCTAGTAAATGGCCCACTTTGAACTCCAGAATGCGTCTTTCCTAGTCCGGGCTCTGCACTCTATTCACTATGGCGCCACCTAGAGGAACTTACATGCTATTGTTGAGGGAGACCTCGACAGAAATAAATGAATAAATACGAAATAGTTACAAAGCAAAGGGAAAGAGGGAGGGGGCGAGAAGCAGCGTAATGTAATAGGAAGAATTCCAGCTTTGGATTTTTCTGTCTCTGATCCCTATCTTAGGCACTAGCTGTGTGACCTTGGGCAAGTCCCTTTACCTCCTCTGGTCTCAGGTTCTTTATCTCTAAGATCAAGAAGTTGACCTGGATGAGCTCTAAGGTTCCTCTACTTTTCCATCTAGGGAAGACAGCACTGTCACTGAGTCTGGAGGGAGAGTGTTGTACTAAGGTGAGGAGTCTTGTGGATTCCATCCTCCCAATATCCCTGTGACTCCTGTCCACTTCCAGGGCTATAGAGAGGGAAAGAGAATTATTAAGCATTTACTATGTTCTACGGTGGCAGCTGGTACAATGGACAGATACCTGGGCCTGGAGTCAGGAAGACCTGAGTTCAAATCGAACCTCAGACACCCACCCTAGGCAAATCAGTTAACCTTTGTTTGCCTCAGTTTTTTCATCTGTAAAATGAGCTGGAGAAGAAGATGGACAAATACTCCTGTATCTTTGCCAAGAAAAACTCAAAAGAGGTCACTGAAAATAACTGAACTATGTTCTGGAGGGGAGGGGGAAAAAGGAACTTGAGGCCTGGAAACCATATGTGGTCTTCTAGGTCCTCAAGTGTGGCCCTTTGACTTTTAGTCATGTGGCCTCGAGGTCACAGGGTTCCCCACTCCTGTCTAAGCAATGGCCTAAGTGAGGAGGAAAAGGAAGAGCATACAGATACAAGCAAGCAATACAGCTTTCATTAAACGGTACTAGGAAGGGGTGGGGTGGGGAACTCATAGTGGGAGAGAATGGTGAGAAACATGCTTCAAAGTGTTGAGGGTTCCTGGGACCTGTCAACATAAAATAAAAGCCCCCTGTCAGAATTGGAGGAACCCAGTGGCGGAGTGCAGATGGTTGGAGAAGAGATGGCTGAGAATTGTCTGGGTCCTCCCTGCCAAACCCCCTCAGAAATATAAAAATGAACTTCACCTACAATCCGTGCCTGGGGACCCAAAGGGTACAGTCCAAATTTACAGTAGAATGGAGATGGTTGAAGAGTAGGGCCATGGTTCAGAGAGTGTCAGGCAGTGGTATAGAGGGCTGGACTCCAGCAAAAGTCTAATAACTACTGACCCATATGCTTCGTTCCCATGTGTCAACTGGACCAGAACTGGCCTCTAACTTGTGAGTGGCAGGCGCTGAAACAGAGCAGGCTAGAGAAAGGAAAGTCAGGACACAAACAGAAGTTTAAGTAATTTCAGAGTGAGGAAAACAACACTTGCAGACAGGAGGGCTTAAGGCTGGGGTCACTTACATACATTAAAAGTGTTGACCCACAACATAATTATTCTTAGATCTTGAGATAGTTCTCATGGTTAGCATTTCTTGGGACAAAAGTTCTTGGGTCCCTGGGAGAACAATCATTTTTTCAAGTCTTAACAGTTGTGGCCACCTGATGGGGCACAAAACCAGAGTTCTGTGACGAGAACAGGGGTGCAATGCCTGTTAGTGACAAGGAGCATGGACTGTGAACATGTGATGGATAGCTCTGGGAAATAAGGGGAGCTAAGATCCTTACTGAACACCTGATGCTGGTCCAAGTAATATACTTTGCCAGAGGGTGAGATCGTTCCAGGGCACAAAGGATTTGTTATGTCAAACTTAGCACACAGCCTGCTTACTGGGCTTTAGCTCTGGAAAAATAGGATATTTCCAAAATATTTGACATATGGAATGCTATTTTTTTGTGAGAATATTCCACACACACATCAAGGCTAGCTTTTCCAAGCAATATTCCACAGAAGATCATATCTTTACAATTACATCATTAAGTGTAGGAACCCTTGGTGCTGCTTTCCCCCCTCCCTATGTATAAGTTGGATTGGAGGACTGGGAGGGACTGACTACCCCCCCAGACCTAAGGAACTCTTGAAATCCAAACTCCTAAAACTACTTCTGAGTTTTCACCTGTAACTAATCAGCAAGGCAGACTGTGGTGACTCTCTCTGGACCTTGAGTCATCCACCAAGCCCAAGAATCTTTTTTTTAACTTTCATATTTTCTATTATGCTCTTAAGCAATGAAAATGAGCATTTCCATGTAAATAGCAGAAGACAAAGAAGGTATTGTATATGAAACCATGAATGTCCATTTCATACTACTTGCTTTTTTAAAAAAGTATAATAAATTACACATATTACTTTAAAACCTGTACTCTTTGTCTGTTTCTTTCTGACTTCCTTCTGTTGTATTCTGTGTATTTTAATTTTTCAAGTAACAAGTATTTTTAATTAATCTGTCCTCACACCTCCTCTGCCCTAATTGAGCAAATGTTTTAAGATCCCTCAATATATGTCTATATGATCCAGCAAAACGAATTCCCACATTAGCAGTTCTCAAAAATAGATGTCTCTCTGCATAGATGCTTCACTTCTCTTTCAGGGAGTCAGTAGCGTGTTTCATTTTCATTCTTTCACACTCATAGTTTATGATTGTGTTGATCAGAGTTCTAAAGTCTTTCAAAGTTGTTTTTCTCTATAATGTTATTATTGGATAAACTGTTCTCTTAGTCTTTCTCATTTTGCTGTGGATCAATTCATAAAGATTTTCTTGGTTTCCTGTGAAACTATTCATTTAGTTATTTCTTATGTTACAATAATATTCCATTATATTCATATACCAAGTTTGTTAAGCCATTCCTCAATACCTTTAGTTAGTGAAAAGAGCTGCTATAAATATTTGTGTGTGTGTGTGTGTGTATGTGTGTACATAACCTCTTTTTTATCTTTCTTTGGTTTCCTCGGTTTATAAATCTAGCAATAGTATATTTGGGTGAAAGGGTATGCATAGATTAGTAAATTTCTGGACATAGATCCAAATTACTTTCCAGAATGGTTAGACCAGTTCATAGCTCCTCCAACAGTGCTCCAGGGAAAGAGAAAGGAACAAGGACTTACATGACACCTACTATGTGCCAGGCACTGTGGTAAGTCTCACAACAACCTGTAGGTGTCATTATTATTCCTATTTTACAGTTGAGGAAACTGAGGCAAACAGAGGTCAAGTGACAAGCCCAGGGTCACACAGCTATTACCTGTCTGAGCTTGGATTTGAATTCAGATCTTCCTGACTCCAGCTCCAGTGCTTCGTGTACTATGGCGCCACCTAACAGTCTTACTAGTGTACTTGTTTTCCCACAGCTCCTCTAACATTTGTCATTTTTCTCTTTTGTAATCATCTTTGCCAGGCAGATAGATGTGATATGGAACTTCAAAATTACTTTAATATGCATTTCTCTAATTATTAGTGATTTAGAGCTTTTTTCATAGCACTGCCATAGCTTGTATTTTTTCCTTTGAAAACTGCCTTTTTAATGTCTTTTACTGTTTAGCTATTGGAGAATGACTCATTTCTATAATTTTGAATGAGTTCCTAATATATCTTGGATAGAGGACTTTTATCAGAGAAACTTGCTGCAAAGAATTTTTCCCAGCTACCTATATCCATTATATTAGTCAATCAATAGACATTTTTTAAGTACCTACCACATGCCAGACAGTGTGCTAAACTCTAGAGATACAAAAAAAGAGGCAAAAGACAGACTTGCCCTGAAAGAGCTTAAAATCTGATTGGGGAGGCAGCATGCAAACAATATATACTAAACAAACTATGTAAATGAGAAATAGGAAATAATAGATGGAGGGCACTAAATTTGGGCTACATTAGATTTGTTTGTGCAAAAACTTTTAAATTTTATACAATCAACATTGCCCATTTTATCTTATGTGAGCTCATAACACGTTTAGTCATGAATCATGTTCCTGGATGGAGAAGGTAATTTTTTCCTTGCTGCTCTAACTTGTTTGTGGGGTGACCTTTTATATCTGGTCATATGTCCACATGGAGTTATATAAGAAAAATGTCCATTTTATCTTATGTGATTGTATCATTCAGCCAAAAAAGAATTGCTTCCTTGCTCTTCTAATTTGTTTATGATGTGACTTTTTTGTATCTATTTTCTGCACATTTAAAAAAAATGTTTCATTGGCCCTTTTTTTGGCATCACTATTGCTAATTCTCCAGCTTCCCCACATTTTCCCTCCAATCTCCTCACAATTAAACAACAAAAAGAAAAAGAAAATTATGACAAGTAAGCATTGTTAAGCAAAATTAACCCAAGTAGTAATCATATCCAAAAAGTATGTCTCTTTCTACACATAGACTCAGGAGGTACGTAATATATTTTATCTTAGTTTCTAAGACTTGCAAAATTCTTTTTCTTTACAATATTTTTGTCTTTGTAAAAATTTCTCTCTTCTATTCACTTTACTCTGTATCAGTTCATACTACCCAGGATTCTCTGAAATAATTTTCATTATTTCTCCTGGTACAATAATATTCCAATATATTCATATGTCATAATTTGCTCTGCTGTTTCTCAAGGTTTACGAGGCAATTTAAGGCATTAAATTATAATTCTTTCTCTCCCCATGCTTTGTACCCCACCTTTTAATTTCCCTTTGGGGATCAAGAAATTTGCTTGCTTTTCATTTCTGCTCTGGGTTATCAATCTTTTCCTTCTTATTCCCATTTGTTCAGTTTGCTGTATTTTGATATAGTTTTGATACATTTTTATATAGTTTCCCAAATTATTGCATTTCATATATTTTTACACCAAAATATGTATATGTATTCAAACTTCTATTGTTTCTTTCCAATAAGAGTGAGGTTCATTTAATGTCCATCCCCCCATCCCTTTGTCCATGCTTTTACCATTTTTCTTATGTACCCCAATAATGATAATTAGCATGTTGTACCCTATTTTTCCTCCTTTCCACACTGGTGTATTCCTTTAACCCCTTCCTCTCTTTCCCCAGAAATTCTCTTTTTCTTATTTAACTCCATTAATACCCTTTGAATACCTGAAGGCACTGTAAAGAAACTTGTTTGTTCTCTCCCTCTTTGAATATCAACTTTCCATCATCACATAGGGCCTTCTGACTGCTTAAATAAATTTATTTTTCTGATTTTCTCTGGACTCTTACATTTGTATTTCAAGGTTGTATTTTCAGCTCTGATCTTTTCTTTTTCTTTTCTTTCCAAAATAGTATTTTATTTTTTCCCCATTTATATGTGAAGATAGTTTGCAACATTCATTTTTGTAAAATTTTGAGTTCCAAGTTTTTCTCTCTCCCTCCCTCCTCTCTCCCCTCCCCAGGACAGCGAGCAATCTCATATAGGTTATACATATATAATCATGTTAAACAGATTTCCACATTAGTCATGTGAAAAAGGAATCAGAACAAAAGGGAAAAATCACAAGAAAGAAAAAAAAATCAAAAAAAGTGAAAATAGTATGCTTTGATCTGCATTCAGACTCCATAGTTCTTTCTCTGGATGTGGTTAGCATTTTCCGTCACGAGTCTTTTGAAATTGTCTTGGATCATTATATTGCTGAGAAAACAGATCTGATCTTTTCATCAGAAATACTTGAAAATAATTCTCCTGTTAAAATGTGAGCTCCTTTAAGGCAGGAACCAAGTTTTTTGACTTTCTCAGCATCCCAGTGCTTAACACAGTATCTGGCCCATAGTATTATGCATAGCACAGTAGCAGACATTAACAAATGGCTTACGAATGATTAGTCAAAAAAAAGAATCAATGACCCCTCTCCCTGCAATTACATTAATTCCCAAACCCTGGGTGCTAATATCAGCCTAGGGCAGGGGTAGGGAACCTAAGGCCTCAAGGCCACATGTGGCCTTCTAGGGTCCCTGGGTATTGCCTTTTGACTGAGGTCAAGTTTTACAGAACAAATCCTTTTATGAAGGGGATTCATTCTGTGAAGTTTGGATTCAATAAAAGCACCACACATTAGAAGTTGCTTGGGCTATAGTTATGATAGAGTCCATGTGATTTGAGTCACTATTTTACCTTTTCTAACCTTGTCTTTCTATCCCTCCTAGTCCCGTCCCCTCCTGTCCCTTCATCTTTAAATTCTTACTGTTCTCATACCCTAGAAGTATGTATTTTGATGTGGCATGATGTAGGTCCTGGACAAAACCCATCACACCCTCTAATTCTATCAAGTTGATGGGACAAATTTGCAAGTTTGGTTCTAAAATAGTTAGCATAAAGGGAAATAATATGTAATAAACCTGGAAATGTAAGCTGGAGTCAGACTGTAAAGGACTTTAAATGACTCAAAGGGGAGTTTATATTTTATTACTCAGAGGCCAGAGGAAGCCACTGGAGCTTATTAAGGAGGAAAGCACAGGGTCAGATCAGTGCTTTACAAATATCAGCTCGGCAGCTATGCAGGGGATGACTTGGAAAGGAAAAAGATTTGATGGAGGGAAATCAACTAGGAGACTATTGCAGTATTCCAGGTGGGAGGTGATGAGGGTCTGAACCAGGGTAGTGGTTGGAAAAATGGAGAGAAGAGGCTAAATATGGGGGATGTCTCATCTGAGTGCATCTGTGGGGGTAAGGCAGGGTCAGCTCCAAGGATGAATGTGTCTGGAGGGATGGTGCAGACCTCAACAGGAATAGGGATGTTAGAAAGAGGAAAAGGCATTTTTTTGGAAAATATTATAAATTATCTTTTGACATTTTGGGTATAACCACTGAACGCTCAGATGAGAAAATAGAGCCCAGGAGAGAGTTTGGAAGACATTCATGGTAAGGGGGCAGAGTCTGAATAATAATCTGGCAAAGGAGGCTGAGAAGGAGCAGGCATGTAAGTAGGAGAAGAATCATTAGGGCAGTGTCACGAAAATTTAGTTCTGAGGGAATATCCAGGAGAAGGGGTAGGTCACTGTTATAAAATGCTGCAGAGGTTAAAAAAAAAGGGATGAAAACTGAGAAAAGGCCATTAGGTTTGGCAATTAAGAGATAATCAGTAATTTGGAGAAAGCATTTTTTGGAGAAATGATGAAATCAGAATATTAAAAAGGGCTGATAAGAGGAAAGGATTAGCAGTGTAGAAGGCTTTTTCTAGGAGTTGGGATGTCAGAGGAAAGATATAGGATGATGGTTTGAGGGGATGGTAGGGTCAAGTGAAGTTTATTTAGGGATAGGTAAAATTTAGGCAACAGGGAAGAAAATTAAGTAGTAGAGAGTAGCACCATAGTGCTATATGAACAATAGTTCAGAGTAGCACCATACATCTCAGACTTTAATGTAAGCTCTTACAGGTTTTCCTTGACTCATTTTCAGAAATATAATGTCCAGCCCCCTCCAGGCATTGTACCAAGAATATAAACACTCAACTTCATTTAAGACTGTTAAGAAAAAATTCACTATTGTGGGGACAATTTTCCAGAGGAGATGTGAAGTAATGGGATCCAGGTCACAAGTGGAGGGGTTGACTTCTTTATCAGAGAATGGAACAAAGGAGGAGAGAGTGGGATTTTGAGGTATTGAATAGAGCAGGTGGAAAAGAGGTGAATAACTTTGATGTTCCCCATAAAGTATGAGGTGATGTCCTCTGCTGAGAGGAAGGTTCAGGAGGTGGTGTGGGCGACTTGAGGTGAGAACAACTTTGAAATATTATAGATTCATTAAAATATTATATACTTTAAAGTTTTGATAGCTAGTTATTCAAAAAGCACCCCAAATACATCATACCACAGTGAAGGGTTTTTGGGAGGGCAGGGGAAGGAGGACAGGAAGAGGGAGGCAGACCTTTGATTTGATTGTTCTAGGAGACACCCGGAAAGGAGGCTCTTCCTACCAATGCAGGTGGGAACCTGCTCTGCAATTCATAACCTTATGGAGTCACCAGGGCAACTCCAAAATATCAAAAATAAGTGATTTACCCCACATCCCACAGCCAGCTTATTTCAGAGATGGTTCTGTTATCTCTGTCTTCCTGGCTGTGGCCCTCTCTCTATCCATTGTACCCTACTGCCTCTATCACACCTTTTCATGATTATGTAAATAGCGGTACAGCTCAATTTGATTCAGAATTTTCATTGTCTTAAAATACAATTAAAATAAATTAAATTTGCAGCCCCAAGCTTCATACCACCTACAAGTATAGGGGTTAAAATCAGAATTTCATTGATTTAAACACAAATTTGCTTACCAGTGAAGAGTCATGCTTATGAAGACTTTTTCTGAGCTTGTCAGTCAAAGAACTTAAAGATTCTGACAATATACCACAGTTTCCTCAGTCTGAGTAATGCATAAACTGGTTCTATATTTTGTAGTATTGGAGTGTAATGCTTTCCTTCCAGAAGTTAACTTTTTTTTTCAGAGTAGTACCATACATCTCAAACTTTAATGTAAGCTCTTAGAGGTTTTCCTTGACTCATTTTCAGAAATATAATGTCCAGCCCCCTCCAGGTATTGTACCAAGAATATGAACACTCAACTTCATTTAAGACTGTTAAGAGAAAATTCACTACCATTCAAATGCCAAAATATAGCCTTCTAAGTCCCGTCATCTTACTGTCAAGACTTTTCAAATCTAGAAAATCTGTAGCTGAGCCCCTCAAAACAAAAAGGGGCAGTCAGAAATTTCAAAAGAACCCAAGACATTTAGCCTCTTACCTATCCTCATTGGCCACTAAATCAAGCTATCACACATTACAACGAATAGTTCTGTACTAAATCTCCCAGGAGAACTAAGGTATCTAACAGATCTTTGCTTTTTTGAAAGTCGGTGAAGTGACTTCTCTGGCCTGCGTGTTGACATTAAATAGAGCTGACAAAATTATCACCACAGCTGGGCACCCTTGTCATCTAACCCCCTCCCCCACCCTCACCTTAAACTTTTTAAGGAGAGCAGTTACAGCCTCTCAGTGCTTTAGAGAGTAAGCAGGCATGGGGAGATAGGGGCTTTGTTAAATCTCCCCAAGCTATGGAAATGACCAGCACATTTATCCTCTACTTTTGCTGCTCAGCCTGGATGTTTTCCTCCCTTAGCCTTGGGTCTCAAACCCATGAGAATGAAACTGAAACTTTAACAAGTGAGGAAATGTCCCTTGAGGTTAAGCCTTTGCCCTGGGATCAGCCTCTAGATGGAGAAAATGGCCCAGGTCTCCTTCCACCCCTCCTCAAGGTTTTAGTCAGCCGCCATCTTCCTGGGGCACCAAGGTTGCATCCTGACTCAAGAGCCCTGCGTTACATGAAGAGGCTTTATAAAATGTATGCCACCAAGGAAGGAATTCCTAAATCTGATAGAAGTCACCTCTACAACACTGTCCGTCTATTCACACCAAGTGCATGGCACCGACAGCCCTCTTGGGGCCAACTCTCAGGTATATAGCAGCTGACCCTCTCAGGCTGTGACTAGGTGTTCTAGAAAGGGAAAAAGAAAAGGGATTGATCATATCATTTCATCCTGGTGCTTAATTCAGATGTTAATTGTGCTATTTTGTATAGAATATATATATTTGTTCCTTAAGACTCAAATGTAGAGAAATCCCTAACACTTGGTTTTCTATTAAAAGTTTCCTTTTTAAAAAAAATTTTAATTTTCTATACCAAGATAGGTTGGAATCATAGGCTTTTTTCTTTAAAGAAATCCATTTATCCATTTCAGTAGCAAATTGGATAAAGCATACATAAGAGAATATGGCTTTTAAAATCAATGGAAACTGTAGGGCTCCTGCCATTCCTCCCCCTCCCCACCTTTCTGGTTTCTCTTCAGGTGAGGATAATCTCCACCTCTTGAGTCTAATTGTCTGATTGCTTTCATTGAGCACCAAAGGTGTCAGTGATTTTTCTTGGTGATAAGCTGTCAAGAGTTTTGGGAATCAATATAGTAATAAACTTTCTCTACCTTGTCACTACTGTGTAAGGCCATTTTGAGGTTGTCTGACTTCTCCTCCTCCCTTACCTGGAGGGAAAATAAAGAGTAGATGAAGCGTTAACCTTAGGATTCTTGCTATTGGGTTGTATGTTTGACTTGATTTCTAATGTTCTGCCTCATTTGTTTTGAAACACCTGTTTTTGTTTTTTTAGGAGTTCTTCAGTCAATGGATCTGCTGTTTAACCTGAATCGCATTAGTGCCCCTGAACACTTACTTAAGTCTGTTTTACTATACTCTTTGAAAAATTCTGTTTCTTTTTCTTCCACCACTAAGTGTATATGCTACCTAGTTGTAAAGGAATCTGAATGTTCTAGCCTATCTTATTTCAGGTCTCCACAGTCCTTCACTTTTAATTTACAGTTTGAATTTAGAAAAAATCACACATGGATTGAAATAGATGTGACCACTTTGCTTCAGCCACTAGTTGCCTCCAACAAGAGAAATATCCACATAGCTGTGAATTTTACTTGTCTCAAAGATCAACAGAATCCAGTGCAGGATGAGTTATTTGGCATGGCTGTATTAATGGCCCCATCACTACTAGTATATCTGAATGACACAAGTGCTCAGGCTTATCACAGATGGAATTCCCTTAGATACAAAAGAAGACACAAACTGTCACCTGACCAGAGAGATCCTATGGAAAAAGAACTGACTCAGAACAGAAAATCTTCCCGTCACCGAAGGGATGAAAGAATTGGAGCCGCCAAAGCAAAGAGTTCCAAAGCATCCGTTTCTAACAACCTGAGTGAATATTTCAAACAATTTCTGTTTCCTGAAAATGAATGTGAGCTCCATGACTTTAAACTGAGCTTTAGCCAGCTAAAGTGGGACAGCTGGATTGTGGCACCACATCGATATAATCCTCGATACTGCAAAGGTGACTGTCCCAGGCTTGTTCGGCATCGGTATGGTTCTCCTGTCCATACTATGGTACAAAACATAATCTATGAAAAATTGGACTCCTCCATCCCAAGGCCCTCCTGTGTGCCTGCTAAATACAGCCCCTTGAGTGTTTTGACTATTGAGCCTGATGGCTCTATCGCTTATAAAGAATATGAGGACATGATAGCAACAAAATGTACTTGTCGTTAGCATCTTGTCTTGGGGGAAATGAAAACCGAAATCTTAGAACTTTAGGACAACATTCCAGCTGGGTCTTCAGGAAGGCTTCATACGGTAAACTTTGGATATAATGATGGTGAAATACTTTGGGTAGATTTAGCATGTTCTGATAAATATCATTGTAATAAGTAGGTTTTGGAGCACTGTTGAATTTTTTTTTAATTACAAATGTAATATGTATTTTGGAGTTCTTAATATGCTTTGAGGAAGTGAATTTTTGTTTAAATAAGTGATGTATTTTCTTCTGCTGAAGTAAAAAAAATTCATTAGGATGAATGTTAGCTGGAAATGAAGATAAAATTTGATAAGACAAAATGCTATAGTCTTGATGAAAGAATAAATACTTGTCAATAGTATATCTCTTCTGTATGATTTTTGTGAAACTTTAAAGAATTTTTTTCATAAAGGATATTTGGTGGAATAGTGTTTGGTGGAATAGTGGTGATGGGCTGAGGTGCAATAGGTCTTGGTAATTAGGGTTAATAGGGATGGGGCAAGTGGAAAGCAATAAAGGATTAAATGATACTCTTCTAGAGAAGATCTAAATACCTATTTGCCTGTAATTCTTTCTTCCATACTGCTTGCGTTGTTACTGTGATGGAACACTGTGTAGCAAAGAGCTCAAGAATTAAAATCCTGGTAAAGTTTGCAGCACCTATTTTTTTTTAAAGTTTATTTACTAATCTAATTTTCTCTGGGGTAATTGTAAATTATGAATTTGATACACTCATTAAATTTGCTTTTACAGTCCAGATTAGTACATATCAGAAGTAACATCTTCATTTTTCACTTCAAAGGCATTAATTTTCTCCTTAAACTTTGATAGGAAAAGAACTTTTCTAGAAAGAAAGGAAAACAGTGATAACTGAAAGTTCAAGGATAAAGCTACATATTATCCTTGAATATTTACTTGGCATATTCCATCCAGATGATAAATATGACTTACTGTGATGTGTTGGCCAGAAATACCAAGGAACTAAGCATGCTAAGAACGCTTTTAAACTTCAGCTCTGGATTACTTTTTTAAAAAGTTTTATTTTAATTGCTACTCTTAAAAAAACAAAACAAAACAAAAAAACAACCTGCTTCATTTCTAAGTGTATTCATCCTACCCAATGGAGTATGCCTTGTAGCAAAGTTTTTGTTTTGTTTTGTTTTTTTTCCTTAAAAATTGTGTGAGGGGACAGAGAAATCCAATCAAAGTGATTTATATCTGACAAAATACCCTCCCCTTCAATGAAGGGGAGGTACATTTCCTCAACTCTTCTCTGGGGCTAATTTGTTCATAATTATATAGGATTACTTATCTTTTCCTTTGTATCAATTCCCCTGATAGTTTAATAACATGTTAATTATACTAATCAATTTCAAGTGTAGTGGCAACTCTATCCAGTGAAAGTCTTTTTTGGGGGGGAGGTGAAGGGAACACATGTAAATTATATGGGGGGGAAAGTTGTCACCTATGATTTCTGGAAGAAAATGTGACAATGGCCTGTTCAATTAAAATGAAGTTAAAGTATTGTAGATGCTTAAAAGGATGCTACCTTTGTAACATAATTATCTAGAGTTTGACTATGCATTAGTAGAGCAGGCAAGTTTGCCTTCTACTAAGTTACTGCTTTGACCAGTAATAATACACAGGCAAGTTTAGAAATCTTATCCTCTAATGCAATTAATGTTTCTGTCAGCCTGCCATCTGCAGGTGGTCTTACATTCCTCAAGCATCTTCCCAGCACAGAATGGTTTTAGGAATATACTTGCTATTATGCAGGATAGCAATTATTAAATAAAAGCTTCATATTTTCAGTTATTTGGGTGAGGGTCTCCTGATCATATTGAATGAAACTTGCTCTGTTAAATCATTTAATAGATTTTTAACTTTCTATACCAGTATCTTTACAGAACAAAAATTTGCCAGCTGATTAAAATTAGAATAATTGAGTCTAACTAACCTAACTCACTTGCTCCTATCTAAAGGATAGACACTGTTGTTGTCTCTGCCAAGAGAAATATCTGCTGCTATTATGGCAAATTACTTTTTTTCTCTTTCAATTTGAATTTTAATTACAAAGTATGGTGTAGAGTGATGTGTTCCACACACAGCTTGTAATGGAAGTAATTTTCAATAAGGAACTTTTTCCAACTTTTTCCAAAACTTGAAACGTTATTACATACATTTTTACATAGGGTTTTACAAAAACCTTATGCTGTTATTACCTCCATTTCATAGATAAAACACTGAGATTCAGAGAAGTTAAGTGACTTGCCTATGGCCACAGATCTCTGCTGACTGCAAATTCAACATTTTTCCGTTATATTATATGCCCATTCTTGTTGGAAATTGAAATATTTGCAAGCTAAGGGAAATGCTGATCCAATGATCAATGGTAATGTAATATTCTCCAAATCTTCATGAAGTAGCCCCAAAATATAATTAATCTTATAGTCACACTTTTTATCAGTGGCTCTCAAAGGATATACTGACATACATTAGTGGGCAATGAGTTTCTCTAGGGGTATTCCAAATGGTATGGTCTTCACAAGTGAGTCTCTGGACTCTCCTACAAGGTTGCCAATTTAAACATTCAGCACTCTGTAATAATACTATGCTGGGAGCAGAAAAAAAAAAAGTTGAAAACCACTGCAGTAAAACCATTGGATATTTGAAAAGTCACCATGGGTTGTAGGTGCTTTAGATAGGAGCTTGAGATTTATGGGAAGATGTGGATTACAATAGGGGAGTTAGCTGGTGTAGTAGATAGAATGTTAGACTTGGAGTCAGGAATACTCATTTTCCTAAATTCAATTCTGACCTCAGAGATTGGCTGTGTAACCCTGAGCAAGTCACTTAACCCTGTTTGCCTTAGTTTCTTAACTGTAAAATGAGTTGAAGAAGGAAATAGCAAACCGCTCCATTATCTTTGCCAAGAAAACCTCAGATGGGATCATGAAGAGTTGTACGCAATTAAAATAATTGAACAGCAACAGGGGATGAGAAAGATACAGAACTGGGATCTGTGCCCATGGAGGGTGGTACCCCACAACAAGGACAACATGGATGCATTGAAATATTGAAAAGGAACCATTATGGCTTCTGTAGTTAATATTTTCATAATTCTTACCCAGAATTGGTTACTGAGGCTAGATAGAGTTTTGTTTTGGTTTGTTTTTTAAACCTTAGAAACCCTTTTCTAAGAAGCATAGTAATGGGTAGAGGTTAAATTCTTTTTTTCCCAAATTTTAGTTTTGTTCTATTACATATTCCAAATGTACCCTGAAAAAAACTCAGCAAAATAACCCAATACAAAAGGCATCAGCATTTGAATATTTCTCTTAAAAAACTCCAGTCAGATATTAAGAAATAGAGATTTGAGGGAAGATAAATGATCCCCTACCAGAAAAAATGTTGATTCATATGTAAGGTTTCACAGGAGTTTAATACAGATAGTTCTTTCTTTCTAAGTCGATGACCTTTGTCTTTAAGTGATTCTTCTTTACCTCTTAATTTCTGAAATAACATATAAATAAAAACACTAATTTCATTCCTTAATTTATATTACTTGTACTTAGTAAACTTTTCTTTTGTTTTCATAAATTCAAAGCAAATATGCTGCTCATTTCAGGATTTTTTTTCAGGAATTCTTCAAATGCCTTTTTGTATGGAAGATAAAAATTTTCTTTGTTGATGATTAGGATACAGTATTCTGGGTTTTAATCGGAGTTCCTTAGCTCTTTGGAATATATGATTCCTTTCTCTCCATAGAGGTTGAATTCCAAATAAGGGACAGAGGCAATTATAAAAGACAAAATAGATAACTACATAAAATTGAAAAGCTTTTGAATAAACAAAGCATTTCAGTGAGGGTATGAAGAGAAGTAGTTGACTGGGGAGAAAATCATTGTATCAAATATCTAAGATAAGGGTTTGATACTTAAAATATAAAGAAACTGCAGAAATATATAAGAACATGACCCATTCCCAATAAATAAATGATCAAAGGATATAAACAAGTAGTTCTTGAAAGAATTGCATACCATTAATAACCACATGAAAGAAAATTCTAAATAAGTAATGAGATATACAATTCAGATCAACCCTGAGGCTTTACTTCCCACCCTGAAAATTGACAAGGATGACAAAAGATAGGAATAGTCAATGCTGGAGTGATTGTGGAAAGATAGGCATACTAATGCATTATAGGTGGAGTTTTGAATTGGCACAACCATTGTGGAAAGAAATTTAGAATTATGCAAAGAAAGTGAAGGAAATGTCCATATCCTCTGAACACAGAGATTCCACTGCTAGACATATACCTCCAAAAAGGTTACTGATAAGAAAGTCCTCCTCCATACCAAAATATTTATAGGAGCACTTTTTGTGGTAGCAAAGAACTAGAAGAAAATTAGTAGATACCCGTGAATGGGGAAATGGGTAAACAAATTGTGGTACTTGAGTATCATGTAATAATACTGTGGTACAAAAACAATAAATACAGCACAACATGACAAGTGATAAATGCAAAAGTACAGAAAGACTTAAATGATCTGACTCAAAGTGAAGTAAGCAGAGTCAATAAATTAATGATTCCAACAATGTAAACAGTATGTTGCTTCATTATCATTGTCTTTCACATTGTTTTTATTAGTTATTCTTTGACCCACTTGTTATTTAGGATTTCATTATTAATTCTTTATTTGGTATGGATTTTTGTTTCCTGTTTACTTTTTTTTTGTATTGGGGGTTGTAAATGATATGTTCATTTTTCTTCCTTTTCACATTTATTTCCAATATCTCTGGGTCTGAATATATGGTCAGTTTTTATAAAAGTACTTTATGGTGCTGAGAAATGCATATAATTTTTTAGAAGATGCTACAAATCTCTTAGATCTAGTTGTTGCAATGATTTTTTTTCAATTTTCCCTTTCCCCTTTTGTTTATCTTTCTGTTAATTTGTCCCAATTTGAGAGAGGGACATTAAAGTCTCCTTCCTATTGTTATATCTTTTTGTAAATCAGTTAATTTTCCCTTTGCTAAATGTTATAACATATAAAGCATATAAGTTTAATGTTGATATTTGTTATCTATAGTACTTTTCATTATAATTTCCTTTTCTTTATATTATTAATTTTTGTTTTTATCTCATATTATGATTGTAATTCCTGCTTTTTTAGGTTAATCTGAACCATATTAAGTTTTGCTTTAACCTGTCATATTTTATTCTGTGTTTATTTTTGCTTTTTTTTGGAGAAGTATAAGTAACAAATTGTGGAATTCTGTTTTCTTATTCAATCTGTCACTTTTTAAAAAAAAATTAATTGTATCAACAACATTATATGATGATCAACTATGAATGACTCAACTCTTCTCAGCAACACAAGAATCCAAGATAAGTATGATGGAAAATGCTATCCACATCCAGATAAAGCACTGATGGACTCTGAATGCAGATCAAAGTATACTTTTTTCACTTCATTTTTGTGTGTGCACGCACGTGTGTGTGTGTGTGTGGGGGGGGTGGGTTTTCTTTTTCCTTTTGATCTGTTTCTTCTTTCACAACTGTGACTAATAGGGAAAATATATTTTACATAATTGCACACATATAACCTAAAAAAATTGATTGTTTTACTCATACATATTTGAAGTGATGAGAGTTAACTTTATGTTTTCCTCCATTTATCTCCAATATTGCTTTTTTTTGAATTAGTATTTTTGTTTGTTTCTCTTCCTCTTTTAAGACAATATTTTGTCTCTGGTCATTTTTACTTAATCTGCCTTAAAGAGAGCCCTATATTTAAAGGTTCTCTTCCCCTTACCCTGAAACCTCCTGTTCGTCACACTCTTTTCCTCAATTTTGGATTTTTATTTAACTAATTCTTTTTTTCTTTTATTTAGCTTTTCTCTCTCAAGTAAGTAGTTAACTAAAATCTCCTCTCCTCTCTCCCCTTCAACTTCTTTTATTAGTTTTTCTGTATCATTTTCTTCATTAATTCTATTCCCTTTCTGTCTATTCTAAATTTTTATTCTTTGGTTTGTGGTATACTCATGTATTCCTTATTTAGTCTCTTCCTCATTCCTCAGAGAATTAAAGCTTTAAAGTACCACCTTAAAATTCCTTCTAAATTTCTATGTTATTGTCTTACAGATCTTGCCCCCTTCCTCCCTTTTCTTCCATTGTGCTACACTCTCAGAACTATTAATTCCTTTAGGAGGCAGTGAGATTAGAAGAATTGTCTCATCATAGATATTTCCCTTTAACTCTGATCATGTGTTCCAATTCTTCATCTTGTTTTCCTGATGATAATTTTCTTTCATTTACCATATAATTTCCTTTCTATGTTCATGTTTTGCCACCCCTCTAGTAGCCCTGAGGAATTCTGATTTTCTCTTGAGGCATGATGGTGGCCACAGAAGTATAACACTTTAAATAGAGTGGTCTCTCTGAGCTCCAAATCTCAGAAGATTATACCCTTTATAAGGACCCTGTAGCCCATCACCCATTAAAGACTATTTCTCTCCCTCCTTTGGGAGTATTCTTTAGTGGGATCCCTTTGAAACAGGGAATCAAAATTTTCTCCTTTCCCACTGTTTCTAATCCCTCCCTTTGCCATCTCACTCACTCTCCTGTAGTCCCTTGTCTTTCTAAGGGACTGGAGGAATTATTTTCCCTTCATTTTTTATCACTGACTTGATCATGATGCATCACCTATTCTCCTCTGCCCTTTTATGCACTATATTTTACACTGACTCATCTATAAGGAAGGGAGGGGCTAAACTTTAGACTGTAGTGTTTCAAGCCAAATTCTTGTCTATTCCTTCTTCTATTTCTTTAAATTCTGCTTTCATTTTTAATCCCTTTGGTACTTTGAAAAAAATCTTTGTGGTTCCTTTATTTTTATTTTCTATTTTTAACCCAATATATGTTTTTCTATTTTTTGTTTTGTTTTCATAGTCTTGATGGAGGGGGTGATTTATTATATTTCATTTCTTTGGTAGTTGTATTTATTTATCTTACTTTTGCAAGTTGAATAATCAGCTTACTTCTATTTTTTTATTAGTCAACAAGCATTTGTTGAAAAGGGGGATGGGAAGATGAAGGTGTCTGGAATAAGGGAATGGTAGAGAAAGTCTGGAGTGAAGCCTGGACACCCTCTTTAGATGGAATTTCTGGGAGGAGTCTTCCAATCAGTTGAAGAGGGCACCAGAGCAGAAGGTACTTCCAATATGTGAATTTCCAGACATCCAGGTATATCACCAATGTAATACCCACAGCAGCTGCTATGAATATACAGATATATTTCCAGTATATGGTTAAACTGATATGGGATCTGTAATCCCATCTATATATTTCTTTAATCTGAGTTGGGGTTTGGCCAATTTCCTATTCTCCCTGAAGGTGTGACAAACTTGAATAGGATGATTCAGGAGGATCCATTGGGGCAGTTAGTTCTTACTTCCCTATTCTGTCTACTACTAAATCCCTTTTCTCAGTATATCTTATATAGTTCATTAATTGGAATACAATCTATTCTTCCAAAATCTATCCCTGTTCTTAATAAAGCAGTAAACAATTCTTTTCTTGTTAATCTATTCTGATTTTGAATCATTAGCTATTTGCTCTTCTCTCTTGAGGGAATTTATTTTTTCCCCATTCCCCTAAGCCACCTAACTGTGAAATCTTTTACAATACCTCCAAAAGAAGGTACTCTATTTCCCCAATTAGTAGAGTTAAAAGTATGTGTTTATAAGCAGGAGGAGTGGTCTTCACTATTACATTTCCATGAAGAACCATGAAGGGAGTGCTATGGTAAGCATGGGTGTCTCTGACAGTTATTGCGGTTTTCATTACCTCTTCCTTTAACTTTCTCATTCCAAATACCAGGGTCTATCTTCTCTTGGTCACATAGAATCAGTGGGATACTGTTTATTGCCCCTGGGCAGCTAAAGCTAATAAATTAGTCCCATTGTTACCTCCTTAAAGATGGTAATCCCTAAAAGCTTGTTATACAAAGGGATTCTAATACCTATGAATTTCAGAAAACCTGTGTTATCTCTCCATAATCCACTGGCCCCTTAATCACTGATTCTCACCATTCAAATCTCATTTTAATATATCTGTGATGGCCTGCTGAGTAAAATCCCTAATTACTTCCTTAAACACTTTGTGGCTCCATTTCCTTCATGGTATTGGACAGGTTTCACATTTCTGGAAGCCTCTTCATCTGAATTAACTTCATCTTTCTCCCCTGTGTCCTGGTCCATATCAGGCTCCACACATTCAAAGGTTGCATGCACCTTCCTCTTGTTAACTTTTTTTTTTCAGAATTACACTTACAGCTGCCTTTTCTACTACCACTTGATACTTTCTAGCTTGCACTTCTAAAGGAAAGTTTGAACACTGTAACATAAAAAGCTTCTCATGCAAATCAGCTAACTCCTTTTTCATCTGAACCTTTTCCTCCAGCAATTCATTTCTGTTTTTACATATAATATGTTAACTTGTTAATAAGGTCCATCCTCCTCTACACACTCCTGCCACCCCACTTTTATTGGTATTCCTTGCAAATATCTTTACAAATCTCTGGGTTCTCCCTTCTGCAGCCTTGGTTCCTAATTTTCACAAAGTCCTGTGCTTTTAGCCCATTCTCTTGTCAGGGAGGAATAAGGTAAATCTGCCCATACCAGGATACTCATTTCCTTCCCTAGAGCCTTCCAAGTAGAGGTTTTATATTTTGCGATCCCATCCTTGTTGCCAAATATATCACCAATGCGATACCCAGAGCAGCTGCTATGAATATGCAGACATATTCCAGGGTTGAATTGCAAAACATAACAAACTCTTTTCCTCAAAGATGAAACTAAGGTATTTATTTAGATACCAGATTCCACCACGATAGCAAAGTTTATACACATCACCAATCCAGGGAACACCAACATCCCCAAGCCTTTCCTCCATTAGGCCTCCCCCCAAAATGCTCCCTTAGGCAAAATTCTTCTCTCTCTCTCTCTCTCTCTCTCTCTCTCTCTCTCTCTCTCTCTCTCTCATGCTAGCTGCTTTGCCTCAGTTCGCCTCACCTCCCCCTCTCCTTCTGCCTCACTCTCACTACTTGCTTTACCTTTCCTGTTTCACCCATTTAGCAAGCTTCTCCCACCATGGGCTCCATGTGACTCAGGCTCCATCACAGCATAGTGATTTGTATAAACTTCTTTGTTACCATGGTGATATATTTGGCAACAGGGATGGGATCCCAAAATATAAAACCTCTACTTGGAAGGCTCTAGGGAAGGAAATGGGTATCCCAGGATGGGAGAACCCAGAGATTCTTTGTCAAGGCCTGTGGTAGATATATAGTCTTCATCCTTACATTTTCTTATCACTTATTTTCTGATCCTTTCCCTTTTGGTGAGGAGTCCTGGGAACTAGACCTCAAAGTTATCTCAGGCTCCACTCTTTTTGAGGGATTCATTGACTTCAGTCCCCTGGGGGGACAAGACTGGATGCCATTCCCTGGTGTGAGGCCTGGTGTAGTCTTACACATATAATGTGTTTCTCTATCCTAGTTCCTACCCTTTTTAGTTCTCTGCCTGAGAGCAGCTGTAAACACACTATAGCCCCAGGCAAAAGAAGCTCCCTTTTTTGCTATATTTCTACCTCCTTCTTAAGTAGGTGAGCAGAGTTAAGGTTTGCTGCTTATTGCCATAGAGTAGTCAGATGAGGGCAGCGTATGTTGACAGACTACAGAAGATGCAAGGAAATTGCTGAGTGGATCTGTGAGCACAAATCTGTTGGTTGGGTTGTTTACCCTACCAGAGTTTAAGAAAGGGCGTGCTGAGTAAACGAATTGGAGGTCAGTGTTCTCTGCTATTAATATAGAAGGCTGTTAACTCATTAGGTTTCTTATTGTCTTGGCCAGCAGAAACAACTGCAATTGCTTTTAACTCTTGCACCTTAATTCTTCTTTGGGGGAGTTTTTGAGATTTGAAATTGGAGGAAATATCTAGTCTTCCATCTTGATGGTCACTTGACATATAGAAGTATCTCTGTGAGATTTGTGTAGTGAGTCAACAGCTTCTTATCTTTCCTCTTACGTGTAGGGAAAAGTTCCAACTCTGATGTGTTTCAGTGAGGTTTTACTAATTTTGTTTGCTTTTCAGAGGTTCTGAGACAGTGGTTGATTGGAAGATAAGGTCTTATCTGTTGCTTCTGCTCCTAGATTTACACTTTGTGTTCTTTGAGCATTAAAACTTGTTGAGGGGGTGAGGAAATTAATAAAAAAGGGGGGAAGGCAAAAAGAAAGTCTGCTCCTACCATAATGAATGTATTGTTCACTGCTGCATAGAGACAGGGGTCTACTATGATGGCTTTGAATAGAATCTGTGTAATGTTTTCCCAGAACCAGCTTCATCTCTCTGGAAATTTGTAGAATAGTCCTCATGGCTCAGAGAATGCAAAGTTATCAGATGCAAAACAAAGGTGCCATTGTGTTTGTTCATGGTCTGCATTTCTGATTTAATTTTGAATTTTCCTCTAGACGTGAAAACCTGATAACAGAATAGATTCAGAGAGACAATGTATGTGAAGTGCTGTGTAAACCTTAGAGCACTTTTATAGAAATATTAGGTAATTATAATATCAGACAGGTTAATATTTATTCAAGGGCTTTTGTTCAGCACTTCATACACTAGGGTATCTTCCATCAAGGAGATGGGTCAGAAAGCAAGTACAAAGGCTAAAAACAAGACACTTAAACTCTGTCAAGAGTCACATGTCTGTGTGATGTCCTGTTTATTAAAGGGAAGAGATTTTTATTTTGTTGTTGTTTTTTTTTTTAGCACTATTGTACTTTAAACCAGGAAGTAGACTGTTTTCTTTCTTTTTTCTTCTCAGATACTTAACAATTCTGGGACTATAAACTTCCAGACTGAATGGTTCATTAGTGAGAGTCTAGTCTCTTCAAAAGACAGTTGCTGTGTCTACTTGGCCCCCACCCAGAAATTTGGGCTTTCACTTCTTTTCCCTTTCTTTTCAGCTTTTCAGAATCACTAATGAGAGAGATATTGCTCTGAGGTGACCACTAATGCGACAGCACAAATTTGACTAAATATTTTTACTTACCAGTTAAGGTCTCCCATTGAGGCAACAGTATTTTGGTTTCCAAATATTAATAAGTGGACTCTAGTTGAGGTGGCTAAATTGTTGGTAAAGAGAGATTGGGGATAGTTTTTAGATCATGGGATCATTTTTTTTAGAATTGTAAGGGATCTTAGAGATCATTTAATCCAGTCCTCTCATTTAATAGATGAAGAAGCTGTGTCCCTGAGAGGGCGAGGCTTGCCCAGGTTTACAGTGGAAGTAAGTGACAGTAAGTGTTTGAATTCAGGTCCCATATATATGTAAGTTCAGCACTCTACATTGAAGGAGAAGGAAGATGGGTCATCAGATACTAAGCCTTTCTCCCAGGGTAATGGTGGCTGGGCCTACTTAAAAAATAGAGCAAGGGCAGGTAGGTGGCTCAGTGCCTGGAGTTGGGAAGACCTGACTTCAAAGGCAGCATCAGACATTTATTTACCTGATGTATAACCCTAGGCAAGTCATTTAACTTCTATCTGTTTCAGTTTCCTCCACTGTAAAATCTGGATAATAATGACACCTACCTCCTAGGGTGGATGTGAAGAGTAAATGATAATAAGATATAATAAAGACATATAATATAAAAGAGATGATAACTGTAAAAGTGCTTAACACAGTGCCTAGTAAGTAAGCTTTATAGATGTTAGCTACTATTATTATTATTAAGGGCTTGGGAGGTTGAATTGAAACCTGTTGGCATTCCCATTTGGGATTTTGGCACAGATCTTGTTTTCTGGGGCATTTTAAAACATTCTGACCACAAAATATAAAAAAAAAATCCAGTGGAATGAAAAGGAAAGAAAACTGGATTTATTAATTTTCCTTTTTGTACCTCCTTGGCTGTGCTGGTGATTGTTTTCTGCTAAATGTCATGGCTTAAAGGTTACTTATCAGCTAGCCTAGAATGGCTCCTTCACAGCTCAGCTGGAAGAGAAAGCAAAGTTCTTTTGCTTCATGACATTGGGTGAAGGTAAATACACTGTGAATTATAACACAGTGGCTAGGTTCTAATCAGAAGAAAGCCTAAAGGTAAAAGGAAGTGTAAGAATATGGTATATGGAGCTTAGTAATTTAGCAAAACCCAGGAACCTCAGGTCTGAAAATGAACCATACCTCAAAGGTTATTCTTTCACTGAGTTCTCAGACAACAAAATATAGTCTCAGCCTAGAGATCCTGCTTTCAGATTTCCTGGTAGCAGCTCTTACTGTAGAAACTCAGAACTGCTCTCATTAAATGGGTCAATCGTTGGATAAGGACAGTTGGCTCTGTTGGGTAATTAAAAAGCAAACAAGCTTGCCCTGAGGGGAGCAATTGTGATTAAAATAGCTGTCTGCACAAACAATGGCTCAGGATTCATTTGATTTACCAAGGGGGCATCAGGGGCCAAGGTCTCCCAGTGCTTCCTGAGTCATCTCCAGTCATCCTGATGAATATCTTTCTGGTCACAGGATTCTGATGGCTCTGGAGGAGAAGTGAAGCTGGTGACCTGCACAACCCTCCCTCACTCAAAACATTAAGTCAAGTGCAAGTCATGTCATCATTTCTCTGATGGCATGGTCTTCTTCGACAACAAAAGAGGAACATAACACAACATGCTTTTGTTGAGAGATTTCAGCCCACTAATGTAACCTGCTGTACTGGGTTTATAGTCAGGGTGATCACCTCTTTTTCTATCTGCTACTTACACATTTTCCTTATTCCAATCTCAAATTCCAAGGCAATCAAGGGGCTGTGCTTTGAGATCTCCTTATTAATTACTAAAATTGGATCATCTTTTTTTCATTATTTAACCAATTAGCTCTCTACTGCACCAAAACAGCTTATTAAAAATTTATTATTTAATAAGCTAGAGAAACCTCTTTCTCCATAAACTTTAAATCATTTCTATCAAACCCTCTAATTTTCTAGGCTTTAAATAAGGAGAAAGGAACAAGTATTAAGCACATATTATGTGCTTAGGCACTGTGCTTAGTGCTTTACAAATATCTCATTTGATTGTCACAACAACCTTGTGAAGCTGATGCTATTATAATCTCTGTTTTATAGTTGAAGAAACTGAAGGTTAAACCACTTGCCCAGGACTATACTGCTAGGCAATGCCTGAGGCTGAATTTGAACTGAGGTCCTACTGAGTCTAGGCTAAGTGCTCTCTCTCTCTCCATTATGTCAATAAACATCAAAGTTAGTGACTGAAAGGGAATTCCCTTTATAGTGTTGTATGTGAATGTAATGGAATATTATTGTGATGTCAGAAACAATGAATACCATGAATACAGAAAAACATAGAAAGATTTATGTGAACTGTTGCAAAATGGAGTAAGAAGAACCATGAAAGCAATATATATCACATATATACATAATGACTACATGTTTGTAAGGTGGATTTTGTTATTCTTTTTTAGATACTAATTTCCAGGATCCACAGCCATAAACAGTCTACTAATTCCCAGGTTCATGACTTGTAAACAATCTCATCATGCTTGCACATCATATTATAATCTTAAGATAATACAAACATTGGCATTTAAGCTGTAAATGTGTACTATACCTGCACTATGCTGAATCACCACGATATTGCAATAGTTAATGTAATCTTGGGAGGCTATTGCTAGCAAATTGGCCTTCTTTGTACACTTCTCTGTAAATCATGACCACTGGTCATTAAATGGGGAATGCACAGATTTAGAGGAATGTGCATGGGGTGCCCTTCTTGACTGGTCCCCATCGATACTTAGGGAATACTGTGGGAGTTGGAACTCCCATTTTCACCCACCCTTGAAAGAAGAGTAATTAGGGGATACTGTAGTAGTTGGGGTTCCCATCATCAGCAGCTCCATTGAGAAGAATTAATGAAATAACCCCTTTTCATGTCTCTGTTGCTGAACTCCTGGCTGCCCAGAGCAAAAGTGAACCTGCAAGAGGTCGGAGCCCCTAAGCTCCTGTGTTTCCGCCTGATACTACAACAATGTAAATAGAAAGAACAACCACTACAAATCAATGTTGTAAAATGATGAAGAAAATACATGCCCTCAAAAAATACAAAAGGACACTTTCCCCCATTCTTTTCTTTTGGATTAGAACACTGCAGGTGTTATCAGATTTTTAAAAACTTTTATCAAATAACTATTTACATTCTTTACAATTTGGTACATGATCTATCTTTTCCTAGCTATGATTTTCTACTAACTAAGCCTCTGAGTAAAGCTAGAGTTCTTCATAATTGTTTTGTACTTGAGTACTATTGAGTAATATCAATAGCTGAACTTTCACTACTCTGAGCCATTCAAATCTCAGACAGATTCAGGATTTAAGATGTTTCTCCTACCTCAAGGGAAGATAACACATTATTAAAAAAGTTTATCTGAAGGGTGGATGTAAAAAGCCCAGGGGCCCTTGCTCTATATTAGTAGGATATATGATAGAACCAGAGTTTTTAAGAGGTAGAGGCAAAGCAGATGGTAAAGTTTACCGGTCCTGTGTCTCACTGGAAGGAACAGAGTTGATAACTTCCATCTCATCCAAACCATATGAGTAAATAAGCAGCCTGCATTAGTTCTGAACATCCCTGCTGGGGGAAGTGTCAAAGAAGGAAGTCCCATATGCAGGGTGCTGGCCCTGGGGCGAACCAACATTGAAACAACAATAAGGGATTATTTATAAAGTATCAGTGGTGAGAAAGATCACCATCTAGGAACCACCACTAAAACTACTAACTTCAATTCTGGAAACAGTTCCACAACTCAGTTTTCTCAAAATTTAAGAGTTCTCTTCACATTTCTTCAAATGATAAAGTTTAAATTCAATTCTCTCAGGAAATAAGCCCTGATTGTCCTTTTTCTCTGTCTTCTCTCCAGCCGTCATAGTTAATAGTCTCTCCAGGATGTTACATAAAATCTGTCTTCTCCCTGACTTTTCATCAAATGAAAATTAAACTGCCACTCCCAGACTCCATTGCTTCTGAGAGAAGTTATTTTTCTAATTATTAAAGTAGGATACAAGCTTTTTCTCCTCTGTTTCTTCATTGAGGCCCTCCTCCTGTAAGGATATGGCTGATTGAAGGTTAGAGTTAGGGTTAGGAGAATATGCTCTTTAATCTTGGGCTGGACCCCACCCAATCTTCTATTTAGAGTATAAATAGAATCCAATTTAGGTGAATTCTTATCCTGAAGGAAATGAGCCCCTATCGTTGTACCCCTCCATTAGAGTTTAGAGTGATCCAGATCATGAAGCAGAAAACCAACCAAAGTGGTCTGGATGGAGGTAGTAGACTCACTTATCCAGATGGCTGGAGGCAGCTAAGTCTCATGTTCAAGCCACATTCTCAGCAAAAAGATCTGATGACTTCTAGCCTACCTCTTTATTAAATGTCCACCAATCAGGGTTTATTTCCAGTTGTGAAGGGAATTCAAGGATTATTTAAAGTTTTCAGGCTGCTGTGTCTTTTGTTTTGTGGTTACCATGAGAAACCCTTGGCCATCAATTTATTGGTTATTCGCTAACCTAATTAACAAATTGATTATTAATTACCCAGAGATGCAGTCTCAGGTTTTTTTCATTTATCACATCTTTCAAATATATGGTAACAGTAACTATACTCTCTGGGTGGGGGGGAGCTATTGAAGCTAGCATAAAGAAAACCAATCTGCTTTCTAGTTATAGTAGAAAAGCTATACATACTGTCTAGATGGAAGAAGTTTGGTTTATGCTCAGAATTGTGGAATAACTGCCAAGAAGAAAGTGAGATGGTCAATAAGCTCAGTGCCTATGAGTATAAGCATATACAGACTGGCATTGAGGCAATTCCTTACATGAAAGAAGCCATAGAGCTTGTTTTTGAGAGAGTCGTGATGACATGTAATAGAAGTGACTTTAGAGCATGCATAAACATTCTGTTACGTGATTCCAGTCTGCTAACTATATGGGTGGAAAATCACCTCTTTGGAGCATTCAAAAAGTATCAGTTGATCTCTTGATTTGTCTTCTCCTGAAGTGATTTCTTTCTGACTGAAGACATCCAGTGAGAGATGAGAGGCTGTGGAGGCATTTAAATGGGTATTAGATGGTTTCTCTCAATTGGACCAATTCTCTTGGTTAGAATCCTTCAGTGACAGCATCAGCTATAAGGGGAGAGGTTTCCATTGTTCTCATCATTTGAGGCCCCAAGGGCTCTGAAACAACTTTCTAGACCTGCCTCAGTGGTGGCTGAGATGAGTATTCATCTGGTAGCAATGCCACATTTGAATATGAACTTGGGTGAGACCAATACTATATAGAAACTGTGCTGAGTCTGAAACTCCTACCCCCAGAGACCAAGATGGTATAGGAAAGAGTATACTCTCAAGATGTTTGAGGGAAATGTTTGTCTATTCTTGTAATATGTTCAAATAAATGTTTTTGGAAAAAGTTGATTGATGTTAATTGGTTAAATAAAACTGGAGTGCTAGTCACACCAGTCACTTAGCTGGTGATGAGTAGTTGTTAGCACCAGAATGGGAACTCATGACAACGGCAATAGAGAAGATATACCCCAAACTCTTAGGGGTACCCCCTGGACCAGCGCTTCTTGGACTATACACACTGGTGTACCATTTTTTCCCACTGTCCCTCCAATAATTGTCATTTTCTTTTTTTGTCAGATTTGCCAATCTGATGAGTGTGAGGTGGAACTTCAGAGTTACTTTATTTGCATTTCTGTATTTATTAACAATTTACAGCATTTTTTCATATGGCTATAAATAGCTTGTGTTTCTGGAGGCCCTTTTATTCCAAGCAATTGGCCCTGAGGCTCTTTTCTTCAAAGTCATTTTGAAGTCCTTCACTTTGTTCTGATGACTGAGTCCAAGGTTCCCTCTTTCTCTGGAGATCCATATTAAAGCCACTGTGTGGTGTTGTGTGTTTAGTTTCTTTAGTTGTATGTTAGTAGGAGTTGACTTGTATAGTTGAGGGGATGGGAGAGGGTCAAGGAAAGGAATCTGGGGTTCACTACTTCCATCTACTCTATTGTCAAGGTGAACTATTTTCCAAGCCATCTACAAAATCCCAATCCTACTTTCTCTAGTACAGGTTAAGGGATCTCACAATCAGAAAACTTTTCCTTAGTCTCACCCAAATCATTCTTCAAAGAGTTTGGACACAGCTAGTCAGCACTCTGCACAATGCTTTCCTCCTTATCTTTACCTCTTAGAATCTGTGGACTACTTCAAACACCACCTTCTGCAAAAGGTCTTTTCTGGTCTCCCCCAGCTGCTGGTTCCATCCCCTCTAAGACCTTGTGGATTGACTGATTGTATAATGCTCTTTTCCAGAGATTGATGAAATGACTGGAAATATGGGAATGAAGGTTGGTTAAGTCTAAAGTTAGAAATTTGAAAGTTAAATGAATAAAGGCATCAGCTGCTTTAAATAAAAAAAAGTTGTATTGATTACTTTCATGATTAAGCTACAGTAAATTCTGGATATTCTCCCTATTCCCAAAATAAACAATAGCATGTAACAGGACATTGACCCAGTCCTTTGAGCATGCACAGAATATGATGACTGTTGCCAACACACATGGGGTCTTGGTGAGTCTGCTTTAAAGTGTGTGTAATGAAGGGCTCTAACGTTTACTTCAGAGCATACTCAAGTATTTTGTGACTGTTTCCAGTCCATTTATTGTGTGGTGAGAGAAATGATTGTTTCTTTCATATATTAACAACGAATTATTGAATTAAGACTAAAGGGTTTTCCATTTCCTTATCCAGAAATCAATTTGCCAGCAGCTAAGCCAGGTGAAGAGCTAGCCCTGAGGAATAACCTGCTTGTCTCAGTCCAATGGTGAATTGAGAAGATTTACCCAGTCAGGAAAGTTAAGATCTAATCAAGGACAGTAAAGAAATTTTAAGTTTAGGTGAATGGGTGGATTCCTACTCACGGTGTTTACTCAAACAGATCTGGAAAAATATGGATTCTCCATTTTGTCGTATAGGTGATATGGATATTGATAAATCTCTTTGACCAAGACTGGATCATCAGTGTCGTAATCTAAGACCCTTATTAGAATAAGCCTACTTCTCATTATAATATTTATTCTCTCATTACTTGTTAACCAATCAGAGTTGATTTGCATCCTCAGGTGCACTCGTTTTCAAAAGACTTAATAAATATCAAAGATTTGACATTGACAGGCTTGACCTCTTTGTTCACCTTCAGGAACAATGAGCCTATATGGGTGGCTGCTTTCTAGACTTAGTTAATAAAATTGATTACAATTTACTCAGAAACTCTGTCTCTCAGAAATTTTCAATCATCACAGTGGCAAAGAAAAGCTTTTTAAAAAGCTGAGAAAGAACTGACTGCATACGGAAGACTCCAAAAGATAAATTAATAAACATTTATAAAGTACCTACTTTGTGCAAGGAACTATGCTAAGAGCTGGAACTAAACCTGTGTCTCTCCCTGGTGGCTTTCAAGTGAAGAAGGCAGCTAGCAGCTGTGACACTATGGGTAAGGGAGGGGACTTAGGATGGGGCCATGTACACATATCACCTCTGTTCTTTGCCTCTTTGTAGTTTTTTCACCATGTTAGGTAAATAAATATTGGAGATGGAATAAACTAGATCATAACCTTGGGAGCTTCAAAAGACTTAGAAGTTTCATAAATGGAGTCCATAGTAGAATTTTCCAGCAGCTAAGCCTGGTGAAGAGGTTGCTCCCTGAGCAACAAACTGCTTGACTCAGACCAGTGGTGAACTGATCCAGTCACTGAGACAATATTGTGTCCTACAAACAAGAGAGTAGCTTGTCCACTGGCTGTATCATACACAGAAGTGAAATGGGTGGTGGTGGTGAGAATGTTTTATAGCAACCACTTTGACTTTGACCCCAGTTTTCCCAGGGACCAAGGTGTATACTTTGGCTCATGGGAATGTTTTGATACTTGGGTCTTTACTATATATTTGCTTTTTATCTTTAAATAAGTTTTTTTAATTGATATTTTGTTTCTTACATCATCATAGTATCCCATGCATCTCTTCTTATTCCCCTCCCAGAAAGTCATCCCATATTTTTTTTGGAGAGGGAAAAACATTTGTCAGCATAGCTGATTGACTCATTAAAAAAGTTCAAGAGCATGTGCAAGCTGTAATGCATGTGGACCACCCAACTCTATGAAGGGGTAGGTTGGCGTACTTTCTCATATCTCTGCATTTGAGTTAGCTTGTTTTTTATACTTTTGTAATATTTACTTTTGAATTTTTGCTATGTTATTCTTTCCATTTACATCATTGTAGTTAATATGTATATTATTTCCTTACCCCTGCTTACTTTATTTTGCATCAGTTCATGTAGATCTTTCTGTGCTTCTCTGTATTCATCATACACATCATTTCTTACAGCACAACAGTATTCCATTACATTCATATACCATAATTTGTTTAGTCATTCCCATTTGATGGGCATGTACTTTATTTTAAATTCTTAGCCATTACAGAAAAAGCTGCTATATTTTAGATCATATGGGAACTTCTTATCAGTCTTCCTTGGAATAGACTTATAGCTTTAATAGATTTATAATATATATAATAGTTTTATAATAGAGTCTCTGGTTCAAAGAGTATAGATATTTCAGTCACATTATTTACATGATTCCAAATTGTTTTCCAAAATGGTTGTACCATTTCACATCTTTACCAACAATGTATTAATGTGCGTATCATCCCACAACTCCTCCAACATTGAATTTTTTGGTCCTCTTTCTTAATTTTCAGGGTGTAAGGTGAAACCTCAAGGTTGTTTTGATTTCTCTTATTATTAATGATTTGATGCAGTTTTTTCTTAATGTGATTGAGAGTACTTTGAAGTTCTTTTAAGAACTGTTGGTTCCTATTCTTTGACCATTAATCTATTGGAGGATCTATTAGTCATATATGTGTGTACATATATAATATATGTTATGCATAATATGTGTTAACTCTGTGTGTATATGTATATACATAGATATATAAATTGTTTACATATCTTGGATTCCAAACCCTTATTAAAGAAATTTGATACAAAGATTTTTCACATTCAACCACTTCCTTTCTTGTCCTAGAAGCATTGTTATCTGCGCAAAAGCTTTTCAGTTTCAAGTTCCTGCTTTGCTATATTCACAGTATTATGTTCCTTCAGTTACTTTACTTTAATCTGTTTAAAAGGTGGCCCAGTTCCCTCTGCTCTCTTCACATCACATCTGATTCCTACTTCTCATTTGATGTTCTCCCTTCCTTTCTTCACCTTCAGCCAGTCCTACTCATTAGTTTTTAATTTTTTTTGTCCCTTTCCAAAAAAGAATTTCTCTCACTCTATTATCTCTATTCTCTTTCTAGTTACTCTAGACCCTCATTCTCTGATTCATGATCTCTATAATTATCTATTCTCTCTCTTTTCTCTCTATTCTTCTGATAATCATTTAATATCATTTTTGGACTTTAGTAAGTGCCAGAGCCTGAATTGATCAATCAGAAGAAGAGCCTGGACCTAAAAGTCTCTTTGTTCTCTGAAGTAAACTCAGAGAATACCTCTTCCTATGTCAACAAGGTCAGATGGGGCTGACTTAGCATTCTTTATGAGACCCTTAGCCTGAGATACTATCTTGAATAATGGGACTTTTTCTGTATCTTAATATTTTGTGGACATATACTATGTTATGGAACATTAATGGTAAAGAAAACACAGATATCCTGAGTCATAATTTCAATTGAAACTTTATCAACTGTCTTATCTTATTGTATTTACAACCTATTCAATTAAAAAAATTCCTTTCTTGGGGAGGAGCCAAGATGGCAGAGTAGAAAGATTCACATATGCTAGCTCCGAGCCCACAGCCCATAAATTACCTGTAAAGAGGAACTCCCAACAAATTCTGGAGTAGTGGAAGCTGCGCAGCAGTGGAGTGGAGATTTCTGTTCCAGAGAGCCCTGAAAAACTGGCACCAAAGGTCCATCGGGCACTGGATTGGAGTGGAGTCCAGCCCTGCCCTGGCCTTGTGGCCCCGAGAGGAGCAGATCCGAGCAGGCTTCAGGGACGGAACCTCCAGCGGTCGCGAAGGTCCCTCAACCCACAGGCGCTACAGGTCAGTGAGAGACCCTATCTGACCAGCTGAGAGGGGAGCAGGGCATCTCGGGAGGAAGTGGCAGGGGAGGTGGTGGACAGGGGCTCCCAAAGCAGACAGGACCTCAGATTCATTATTGAAGGTCTCCCCATAAACCCCCTGAGGGAACTGAACCTGGGAGGCGCCCTGCCCCCACCTGAGAACCTGAACTTAATCCACTGAATAGCAGCCCCGCCCCCTGCTGAAAGCCCCAAGGCGGGGAAGCAGCATTTGAATCTCAGACCCCAAGCACTAGTGAGGTGGTGGTGGAGAGGAATCTCAGAAGTCAAGTAACTGGCTGGGAAAATGCCCAGAAAAGGGGAAAAAAATAAGACCATAGAAAGTTACTTTCTTGGTGAACAGATGTTTCCTCCTTTCCTTTCTGATGAGGAAGAACAAGGCTTACCATCAGGGAAAGACATAGAAGTCAAGGCTTCTGTATCCCAAACATCGGAAATAGTTATCCAATGGGCTCAGGCCATGGTAGAGCTCAAAAAGGATTCTGAAAATCAAGTTAGACAGGTGGAGGAAAAACTGGGAAGAGAAATGAGAAAGATTAAAGAAAAGCATGAAAAACAGGTCAATATCTTGCTAAAAGAGACCCAAAAAAATGCTGAAGAAAATAATACCTTGAAAAATAGGCTCACTCAATTGGCAAAAGAGGTTCAAAAAGCCAATGAGGAGAAGAATGCTTTCAAAAGCAGAATTAGCCAAATGGAAAAAGAGGTTCAAAAGCTCACTGAAGAGAATAGTTCTCTCAAAATTAGAATGGAACAAATGGAGGCTAATGACTTTCTGAGAAACCAAGAAATCACAAAACAAAACCAAAAGAATGAAAAAATGGAAGAGAATGTGAAATATCTCATGGGAAAAACAACTGACCTGGAAAATAGATCCAGGAGAGACAATTTAAAAATTATGGGACTACCTGAAAGCCATGATCAAAAAAAGAGTCTAGACATCATCTTTCATGAAATTATCAAGGAAAACTCTCCTGATATTCTAGAATCAGAGGGCAAAATAAGTATTCAAGGAATCCATCAATAACCACCTGGAAGAGATCCAAAAAGAGAAACTCTTAGGAACATTGTGGCCAAATTCCAGAAATTCCCAGGTCAAGGAGAAAATATTGCAAGCAGCTAGAAAGAAACAATTCCAGTATTGTGGAAATACAATCAGGATAACACAAGATCTAGCAGCTTCTACACTAAGGGATCAAAGGGCGTGGAACAGGATATTCCAGAAGTCAAAGGAACTAGGACTAAAACCAAGAATCACCTACCCAGAAAAACTGAGTATAATACTTCAGGGGAAAATATGGTCTTTCAATGAAACAGAGGACTTTCAAGCATTCTTGATGAAAAGACCAGAGCTGAAAAGAAAATTTGAATTTCAAACACAAGAATGAGAAGAAGCATGAAATAGTAAACAGCAAAGTGAAGTCATAAGGGACTTACCAAAGGTGAACTGTTTACATTCCTACATGGAAAGACAATATTTGTAACTCTTAAAACGTTTCAGTATCTGGGTAGTTGGTGGGACCACACACACACACAGACACACACACACACACACATACACACATGCACTCACACCCACATACACACAAGCATGCACACACAGAGACAGAGAGCACAGAGTGAATTGAATAGGATGGGACCATATCTTAAAAGAAATTAAGGTAAATGGTGAGAGAGAAATGTAGTGGGAGGAGAGAGGGTGAAATGGAATGGGGTTAATTATATCTCATTCAAGAGGCAAGCAGGAGACTTTTTAGTGGAGGGGAAAAGAGGAGAGCTGAGAAGAAAACATGTTCACCCTCATCACATTCGACTAAAGGAAGGAGTAAAATGCACACTCATTTTCGTATGAAAACCTATTTTACAGTACAGAAAAATGGGGAAGAAGGAGATAAGCAGGGAGGGAGGGATGGTGGAAGGGAGGGCAATGGAAGAAGGGAGCAATTTGAGGTCAACACTCTTGGGGAGGGACAGGATCAAAAGACATAATAGAAACAATGGGGGGCAGAATAGGATGGAGGGAAATACAGTTAATCTTATACAACACTACTGTTATCGAAGTCGTTGGCAAAACTACACAGATATGGCCTATATTGAATTGCCTGCCTTCCCAAAGGGAATGGGTGGGGAGGGAGGGATGGGGAGAATTTGGAACTCAAAGTTTTAGGAACAACTGTTGAGTATTGTTGTTGCTACTAGGAAATAAGACATACAGTCAATGGGGAATAGAAAGTTATCTGGCCCTACAGGACAAAAGAGAAGATGGGGACAAGAGAAAGGAGGGATGATAGAAGAGAGGACAGATTGGTGATAGGGAAAATTAGAATGCTTGGTGTATTGGTGTGGGGGGAGGGGATAAATGGGGAGAAAATTTGGAACCCAAAATTTTGTGAAAATGAATGTAAAAAGTCAAATAAATAAAAAAATAAATAGATAGACAGATAAATAAATAAATAAATAAGAAAAAGTAAATAGCAAAGAGAAGTCATAAGGGACTTATTAAAGTTGAACTGTTTACATTCCTGCATGGAAAGACAATACTTGTAACTCTTGAAACTTTTCAGTATCTGGGTAGTTGGTGGGATTATACACATACACACACACACGCATACATGCACACACACATACACACATGCATGCACACAGAGACAGAGAGCACAGAGTGAATTGAATAGGATGGGATCATATCTTAAAAAAATTAAGGTAAATAGTGAGAGAGAAATATATTGGGAGGAGAGGGTGAAATGGAATGGGGCAAATTATCTCATAGAAGAGGCAAGCAGAAGACTTTATAGTGGAGTGATAAAGAGGAGAGCTGAGAGAAAAACATGAAGTTTACTCTCATCACATTCGGAATGAATAAAATGCACACTCATTTTGGTATGAAAACCTATCTTACAATACAAGAAAGTGGGGGAGAAGGAGATAAGCAGGGTTGGGGGGATGATATAAGGGAGGGCAATGGGAGGAGGGAGCAATTTGAAGTCAACACTCTTGGGGAGGGACAGGATCAAAAGAGAGAATAGAAACAATGCAGGGCAGGACAAGATGGAGGGAAATATAGTCAGTCTTACACAACACGACAATTATGGAAGTCATTTGCAAAACTACACAGATATGGCCTAGATTGAATTGCCTGCCTTCCCAAAGGGAATGGGTGGGGAGGGAGTGATGGGGAGAAGTTGGAACTCAAAGTTTTAGGAACAACTGTCGAGTATTGTTCTTGCTACTAGGAAATAAGAAATACAGGTAATGGGGAATAGAAACTTATCTGGCCCTATAGAACAAAAGAGAGGATGGGATCAAGGGAAGGGAGGGATGATAGAAGAGAGGGCAGATTGGGGATAGGGGAAATTAGAATGCTCGGTGTATTGGGGTGGGAGGAGGGGACAAATGGGGAGAAAATTTGGAACCCAAAATTTTGTGAAAATGAATGTAAAATGTTTAATAAATAAATTTATATTAAAAAAATAAAAATAAAAATTTATTCCATAAAAAAAATTCCTTTCTCATGGTATAGTTAAACACATATTGAGATCATAAATCTGAGGGACACAGAAATCATTGGATTGTCCTAAAACAGATTTAAACCTCGTCATTCTTGTATTAGTGAGTTAGAAGTTTCCTTCTGGCTCCATGATCTTGTAACTGCTTGCTTTAAGGGAATAAACAATATGCATTTAGTCTGTTTGCCTTTTTAACCAAATTTTCAAGTTGACATTTCATATAATCAAAGCTTCCAAGGCATCCATTCTAGTCTATCCCTTCTAGGCACTTTCTGCCACTGTTTCTCTCATGGAATCCCCTTTTCCACTGACTGACTTTGAGGACAATGCCAATTGTTGCAGGTGTCAGAGAAGACACTGTCCCATGGTAGGGTCCCTATCCCACTAAATCCCTGATTATGCAGCCCACCACTGATCTGTACCCTCTCTTGTTGACTTTTTAAAAAATATTGCATAGAAATTTCCTCCCTCTGTCCATGCTCTCCCACTCCTCTAGGTGCCAATTGCCCCCAGCTTTTTCAATTCCCCCTCCCAGGAGAAACCTACCTTTCAAGTACCAAATCCCCTAGTCTTCATGGACTTTAAGATCCCTGTCTCCCTTTACTCATAGGAATTTCCATTCACTCATAGTAGTATTCGTCAGTGGAACACCAAGCCCCTCTTCAAAGTAAGGCCTCCTTCCCTTACCTCTATGTGATTTACATGCAATTTACCTATAAGTAGAGAAATGATTTGTTTTTAAAATTTTACTCTACTTAACACATAATACACTGGAATGATTTCATTTTCATTAGGGAACTAAGATCTTCATCCTTTTCTCAGAGACTGAGGAGTAAAGAAAGTTAAAATGAGCTCCTTTTTAAATCTTGTTTTCTTTTCCATAACTGGGGAAGGGGAGGAGAGGAATCCCTATATTTGTTTCATTGAAATATTCCTTTGTTGGACTTAACAACCCTAATTTTGATCTGTATAAATGTTTTCTTTTTACTTTTGATTATACTCAACTAAAAGTTAAATACATTGACTGAAAGGTTTTTGGATTATTTTGGTTAGTAGATGAAAGGTTTTTGGGCAACAGAAGGTAATGATAAACATAACAAATATTTTCAAAGGCACTACACCAAATAACTTACTCATTTAAATAGTTTCAGATAAATCCATTTGAACTAGTATTTATGCAAAACCTTACAATGAAGTGGAAATTGATGTGTGTAGCAAAAATTCTCTTTTGTACCTTTATTCCCAGAAATGTCATGTGAAAAGAAGCAAATACATACTGTTTACTGTGTTCCAGATACTGTATGAGGTGCCAAAGCATACAAAGACAAAAATGAAAATCCTTGCTTTTCAAGGAACTCCACCTTAATAGGGGAAAGAAGATATGCATAAGTAAATATTGTTGTTAAAAAATTCCATTTTTTCAATCTTTTCTTCCTCTTCCTCATCTACTTCCCTGTAGACTCTTCTCTTTCTGAGACCACAGAGGTCACTTCCCCTCAATGCTAGCCCTTGATTTGACTCCTGAGCATCTCACTCCTTTCTATCCCCCTGATTTCCTCCCTCTCTCCTTTTATGTACCTCCTACATTGTTCCCTAAAAAAGCATTGACTCACCTATAGGCAAGGTATCACCAAGTTCTATCTATAGCACCTCCTATCTGCCTCTTCACTGTTATCTCTCAAATTTCCACTTTCATTCCTGTCTCCTTGTGTACATTTAGAAAGAAGTCTCTTACTGATCTTTCTGTAGTCACTCTGTGATTCTTGCTGTCCTGGCCTACTACATTTATTCATTTTTCCTGCATTTCTGTTGTTTCAGAAGCAAATAATCTCTCCAGTTCCAGTTTTCAAAAATGTTTCAGACTTTTATTATTGAATTCCATCTTTTGTCTTGAATAGTTAAGCTCACATTTGCAGGATAGATCACCTTCGCCCGTATCTTGAACTGCATTGCTCTTCAAAATACATTACTCCATTCTCTTCTTCCTTTTTTAGTGAGTATAGAATAGTCTTGCATTGTCCAAATGTCCTCTCCTTTGTATCTGAAGGTCCTTTCTCCTGAGAACTTGCAGAACTTGCTGTTTCTGAATTGAATTGTTAGCTTTAGCTACTATGTAGCTTGGAGTTTGCAACCTTGGCTTTTAATCCTTCAGAGGTTATCTATTAATTCTTTAAATTGAAATTTCATTTTCTGTGTTTAGAGACTTAGTAGTCCTCTTCTATTTATGATGTTTATTTTGTCCTGTTCTTCTGGGAAACCTATGCATCCTTTCTTTGAGATCTGTATGTTTGCATAGTGAATAGAGCTCCTTTTAATGTTATTGTCTTTTGCTTCTCTTCTAAGTTGTCCTTCACTTCTGTGTATTTGCATCCCCAATCTATTGTTCTCTCTTTTGTTTCTTTGGTGAGGCTGGTCATTATAGATTCAAGTTCTTCTATTCTGTTCATTATTTTTGCTTTGGAGGATATCAAGTCTCTCATAATTCCCATTTCTCTTTTAAACCACACAGGGATAGCATGTTCTTCTTTGTCTCATCAAGTGCTGGATCATTTTTCTTTATTTTGCAGTATTTATTCATAAATTCCTGAATTCATTTACTAGATCTGGAGGCCATATTTCATTCCATTCTTACTGTTTTTCTTTGTGATTTATCTTTTTATGTTCAAGGTCTTTGAGATTTCTTTCTGAAATCTTTGATACTTTAAATCTTTTCCCCCTTTGTTTTCCCTGTCACTCACTGCCTGACACCTTCCCCTTCCTAGTTTTCTTGGGGGCTAGATCTTAGAGTGACTCAGACCCTTTCCCCTTTCTCCCCGCCACCCCACCACATTGGGCAATTCATGGTTCATTGGACTAGGTGTCTGCTCCTAATTGGCTTTTGGGAGGTCAGAGCTGTCTGTGACTGATGCTGTGCTCTTTCCCTCAGGCTAGATGGAGTGCTGCACAACTCCCCACGTGCACAGTGTCTTGTCCTGGTGACCTGTCCCACTCCTGTTTTTCAGTTCTCTGATCTGGCACCAGCAGTTCAGAGATTTGTATTACTGATGTTTCTAGGTTGTTGCCCTTGTCAGTCTCTTGCTTCTGAAGTGCTGTGGCCAAGCTGGCTGTGGAGGTTTAAGCAAGCTTCTACAACCTGGAGGTGAGGTCTCCATGGCATTGAAAAGAGGGAGGGAGGACCCATATATAGAAATGGATCTATTCCTTGGGTCCGCTAGTGTAGCCTTGCTGCCAGTAGTGTAAGAGGTAGGGGAGGGGTGCTGAGAGAGCTCAGGGTCATGAATTCCTGAGATTTATGGGGAATTAAAGAAAACAAACTTCTTTTGGATTCTTGGTGTCCTAGACAAAGGAGACCACTGAAGTTTCTTTGTCTTTGGCACATCATTTCCATTTTAGACATATTTAAGAGATTGTGGGGACCAGAGAAAATGTCTAGTCCATCATCTTCTTGCTCAAATGACCTGAAACTGAATTTTGCCATATAATTTCAGTTACTTTTCCCTTTTAAAATGATGTTAATTAGTGATCAGTCACATTAAAAAGACATTAATTGGTCAAAATGATTTGGGGCTACAAATCTCTGATTAGATAACATTGAAGAGATAGTAAATTAATATGGGTGGAATATACTGGAAAAAGACTCAAGCTGGTAACATTAAAACAACCCCATTGTCCTTCTGGAGTGCCCCAAATATATGACAGGAAGATGCAATGAGTCATGTTTTTTGGGGGACCCTATGTGCTAGTAAGTGTGTGGTTTGGGAGAGTAAGTCCATAAGGTATAAGTGCTACAAGCACACAATTACCAGGCTTGACTAAGTATGCAAAATTCTGATTCTGCAGTCCCTCACCTCTCTTCAGAACAGAAGGAAATAAATTATTTGTTCTTCTATTCTCTAGAAGGAAGTTTTATTTTTAAACAATTAAAGTTTCATTTCTTTTTGTTTATCTTTTCATTTACATTATTGTAGCCATTGTATATATTCTTTTGATTCTACTTGCTTTGCTTTCAATTAGTTCATGTGATTCTTCCCATGTTTCTCAGAATTCTAGAATAACACTGGGGAATACTGAGTTTGGAGAAAACTATTTCCTGGCAGCCCAGGATTCTAGGCTCCAGCCAACTAACCCAGGACACTTTCACCCATTGTTCATTGCTCATAGTGCCCAGGGCTGGTCATCTTATTGTCATTCTAGGGCCAGGCCCAGTGCCAGTAGGGTCTTCAGCCTGAGGAACAATTCTGACAGACTAGGTATCTCTTTCTAGGATTTTTTATAACTTTAACTAGGATGCTACCTATCCCAAATTCTGTTGAACAGCAGCTGGAAATTTGAGGTCAAAAGGCCCCAGGGTTCCTTCTCTAGTTAGCCTCAGCTTGCCTCTCGCCCTCAGCTTCCATTAAAAAAAAAAATCGCTCATGCAGAACAAGTTTAAATCACTGAAAAATAATGATCACCCTCTAAGAGAATGCAATTTCAAATGTAGTATCTATAGATGAGTAGAAGGAGGGACTTCTTAGTAGAAGATAAGCCTTATAGTTACTGGGAAAATTTGTTTGGTCATTTGAGTTATATCTGATTCTTTGTGATCCCATTTGGGGTTTTCTTGGCAAAGATATTGGAGTGATGTGCCATTTCCTTCTCCAGTTCATTTTACAGATGAGGAACTGAGGCAAAGAGAAGTTAAATGACTTACCCAAGTTCACACAGCTAGTAAGTGTCTGAGACCAGATTCGAACTCATGAGGATGAGTCTTTCTTTCTCCAGACTTGGTACTTTATCCACTGAGCCATCTAACTGCCCATTGTGACAGTTACCCTGATCATTATTGGAGAGTAAGCTTTTTAGATGGCATTGTGTGTGTATTTGCGTGTCTTTTTCAGTGGTAATGTACTGAAGTGGAAGGGATATACTGAGTCAGGAAGACCTGGGCTCAAATACTTCCTTAGGCATCTACGAACTGTGGGACTCTGGACAAATTGCATCATCTCTTAGCATTTTCCCCATATATGATATTAATAGCACCTGACTTACGGAATTGTCTTGGCAATCAGAAATTGCTTATTACTCTCTTTACAAGGTACCAATATACATGCATATATTTTATAGGGCAAGGGTTTTTAACCTTGGTTTCCTGAACTTTTTAAAAAATGTTTTGATAACTATAATCTCTATAAATTGATGCAGAAGGAAGTAAGCAGAATTAGCTGAATAATTATCACAATGTTAACCTTATAGAGAAAAACAACTTTGAAAGACTTTAGAACTTTGATTCACACAATAATCAACCACAAGTCCAAAAGAATGAAGTGGAAAATTGCTACTCACTTCCTGACAGATGGGTGAACTTGAAATGTACAAAGAGACACACACGACCAATGTGAGAATCCATTTTGTTGGGCTATGCAGCTATATCTTGAGGACCTTATGATTCAGGGTTGTTTTTTTAAATTTACTCCATGAAGAAAATAGGATTAGGAGGAAAGATTAATTTTTAAGAATTAATTAATTTAAAAAAAAGAAAACTTGGAGGGCCAAGGACTTTGGGGGACTCTGGGGCAGTTTGGGGGACCAGAATAGGTGTCCGAACCTCCTGTTACTGCTCACCTGTGTGGATTCTTGCTGCAGCTTCTTTATAGAATGTTCTAGGGCCCCTCCTCCTTTCCTCTGTGCTACACTTCCATGAATAGATTTCCAAATGTCTTGGGTCATCTGGGATATGGTAGGACTCAGCCATTTCTCCACCTGGACAGAATGCTATTGAGGACTTCATTGGGACCATATCCCTTGTACAGGCCCAGTTGCTGCCCATTCCCCTGACTTCTCATCCTCTATGATTGTCCAGGAATACCGATTTTGGCTAGGTATCTGTGGCATCCATTGTTGATAAGCAATCTCAGGATTCAGATAATATGGGCCAATGGCTAAGAATCATTAAGAATAATATGCAAATGATCACTCCTCCATTTCTTTCTAGGCTACACTGCAGCTCCTTGAAGCTTACTCCGTCCTGGAATTTACACACTGAGAGTACCCTCCTCTCTGGCCCCTGAGGCCTCTCTCTATGATTGGACAGTTCTTGCTAGAACTTCCACGTTAAGGAGAGCAACCAAGCCAGTCATGTCTTCATTACTTTCCAGGCTCCACTCTTGACTTTCCCAGACTTTCTCCATTAAGGCCTGAGTATATATAGACCTTTATTTCCTCCTTTCCTCCCACCTTTTCAGCTTCCTTTTATAGGTTATTTTCTCCCATTAGAGTGTAAGCTCCTTGAAGAAAGGGCCATCTTTGTACTTGTATTTGTAAACCTCACTGCTCAGGACATTTCCTGGCACACAGTAAGGGCTTAATAAATGCTTATTTGACTGAGACCCTCCAGGATGTCCTGAGGGACAAAGAGATGAGTTGGGGTTGAAGCCAATGCCTTTGACAAGACTACCTAGCTTCAGTGTGATGATTATGACCCTTCCCTGGACCCCATACCTTGTTGGAGATGAGAAAGCAATTACTCAATGACTCTTTTGAGGAGGAAAACTTCTAGATTATTAAATCTCGGAGATGAAATAGGGTCCTTTGCAGAAGTTGCATCCATGAAGAGTCAGTCCTGTGTCCAACATCCCCTTTTGGCTTGATTTTTAAATTTCCAAAAAAGTTTTTTCATCCCATACATTTATTGAGCATCCCTACATGCAAGTGATTCTGGTTGTGGTAAGCTACATTTGGTCCATCTGCAAGCAGTAAATCCCCAAACTAATCAATTAGTTTTGAGTTATTCTTGTGCACCCAGTGCTGTGTAATGGAGAAAAATCTATTTGGTCTGCTCCTACCACCATCCCTCCTCACAAAAATTTTCTTACTATTTTTTCCCTAAGTTAAGGATGACATGCTAAGGTATAATACTTGAGGACAGCAATGTTGGCTGACAATTTCCATTGAAGGGAATAGTACTCCATCCAAAAACAGGAATTCCCTGGATAAGCACTCAATAGAAATAATATAAAATATCATTCTGATCTCTCTTTGGTGATCCATATCAACTTAGTCCTTAGTTGGACAAGCTCTCCCCTTTTGTGGGGAGTGGGGAACACTATTGTCAGTTCTACTTCTTTAATTCCTCCCCAAAAATAAAATGGAACAATATCCTTGTAACAAATAAGCATTGTCAAACCAAACAAATCTTCTCATTAACCATGTTCAAAACTATCTCATCCTGTACCTTGTTCTGTCCATCATCTGTCAGAAGGAGGATAGCATCCTTGGCTCTCTGGAGTAGTGGTTGATATTGCACTGGTGAAAGTTCTTGAGCCTTTCCAAGTTGTTTATATTGTTGTTACTGTATACATTGGTTTCTGTATACATTGGTTTCCTAGTTTTGCTCACTTGTCTCTTCAGCAGTGTATATAACGTCAGGTTTCTCCGCAACCATGCTGCTGTAGGCAGCTCTAACGCAAACACTGTTCAGGTTTGATGTTGGAATGAAATGAGGCACTGGTAAGTCACTGAATAGTTAACATCAGAAGTTTACTTTGCACTAATATAGGAAGGATATACAATAAGAGTACAGTAGCACTCAGAGTCTCTGGATGAGGTTCCACTCATCTTCTTATGGAAAGGTATTTTGTCCTCAGGCAGGATATAGGGAAGAATGTGGTGACTCACCAAACCTAAGGGTCCTTCCCTGCATATTGGTGGGACTTTTTATGCTCTTAGTTGACAAGGAGACATCATCAATCAGGTCCCAGTAGAAGGAGGAAAATGGGAGGGAAGGGCCTAACCCATGTTTTGGGAAAATGCTGCAAGAGATTCATTCTATTACACATGCCTTTTGTTATTTATAGTGGAAAAATATTCTATTACATTTTATACCATAGTTAGTTCAGCCGTTCCTCAATTGTTGGACTCTCCTTTTGTTTCTAGATCTTTGCTACAACAAAAAGAGCTGCTATAAATAATTTTGTATATTAGGTTCTTTTCATTTTCTTTTGATCTCTTTGAGATATAGGCTTAGTAGTGGTATCAAAGTAGTAGGTCAAAAGTTACACACAATTTAAAAACTTTTTAGTTCCAAATTGCTTGCCAGACTATTGGACCACTTAATGTCACCAACAACACTGTACCAGTGTGCTTATCTTCCCACAAACCCTTCCATTTTTGATTATTTTTTCCAATCTGATAGGTAGCACTCCAGAGTTGCTTTAATTTGCATTTTTCTAAATAATAGTGATTTGGAAAATTTACTTATTGATATCTTTTGACCAGTTATCAGGAATGGTTATCATTATTATTTTATCTTGGCTATGAGAACTTTATCAGAGAAATTTACTGTGTAAAGATGTTTTTGGTAGTTATTTGGGCTTATTAATTCCAAAGAAACATTCTTAGGGAGAAATCCTTCAAGAAAAAGTATCTGCTAATTAGTCTGCCCATCACTCTGTGATTCACACTTCCCCCACCTGATTCCCTATCATCCTTTTTTTGCCCTGCCTTATTGTCTCCAAGAGAACTCAATGACAGTCTGTTCCAAGAAGACATTGGGTCTACAGGTGTTTGTGTTCAGATTTCCAAGGAAGTTTGAGAAGCAGAACAGGAAACAATATTTTTCAGAGCCAGGAAAGTTGGGGTAAAGGAGAAGGTACAGGTAACCTGTAGGTTCATGGACAAAATTAGTCCAATTCTCACTTCAGGATAGAAAAAGATGAAACATTAGGCATTGGCAGAGTATGTGATATTGACAAGATGGCTGCCTCTGCCTACTGTTCAGCTTCCATCCCTGCAATGTCCCTTGGCCAGGGTTTCCTTAAGAGTAAGGGTGACTGGAAGGTCCTGAGTTTAGCTCTGAAAATGGTCCAATCACTGGAGAGAAACAGGGGCTTTTGGACAAAGGAGTACCTCTGTCTTAGAGCCTGAAATGACATTAAAGAGGCCAAGCCAATCCTCCAGACTCAGATAATGAGTAGGAAAATTGGTTGGTTTGGCTATATGGCTGGGTCAGGGATGCTGTGTGTGCCTTTGTCTTTGTAGGACCAGAGGTCCTAAGTATGATCCAATCTCCCTACCTTTCTCTTTCTCTGTGTGTCATCTGATATTGCTTCCACTATCTTCCCAAAGGCTGGCCCCTAAGGAACTGCTCCCTATCCCTACCTCAGATGTGTCAAAATATTTTGGAGATAGCCTGCTTTCCAGAGCTAAGGCCCAGGCTGTGCTCTGAGTTTGGCATAACAATGATCCTTTGTATTCTGGATGATATCACCCTCTAGCAAAGTATTGCTTGGACCAGCACCAGGACCAGTTGTTCACTTAGAGACTTAGCTCCCCCTATTTCCCAGGGCTATCTATCACATGTTCACAATCCCTGTTCCATGTCACTGTACTCCTGTTCTTATCATAGAGTTATGGTTCTATACCCAGTTCTACACCATGACCCCTAAGACAATGACTATTCCCATGGGACCTAAGAAAGCCTGTATTGTCCCAAATGCCAACCATGAGAACTATCTCGAAATCTAGCAATGATTGTGTTGTGGGCCAACTCCTTTCAAGTATGTAAGTGAGCCCAGCCTTAGCAACTTTAAGCCTCCCTTCTTAGGAGGGGGGGCTCCCATATGCATGCATCATTCCTCACTCTGAAATTAATTAAACTTCTGATTTGTCCTGACTCTCCTGTCTTTAGTCTGCTCTGTTTGTTTGGCTCCAGCCACCTACAGGTTAGATGCTGGTTCCTGTCAAGTTGACAGATGCATAGGTCAAATGCAGTTTCCCTGATGAGTGCCCTGGATATGGTATGGGAAAGATATTGGATCTGTAACTTTAGCTTTTTGGAGGTGTTATGGGGGAAGGGACTAAATTCAATCTGCTCCTAAGATGGAGAGTGGGCTCTGAGGATGTTCCTTGACTTCTGTTCCACACCTCCTTCTCCCCACCCCCACCCTCAACCTGGGTGCCCAATTAATCCAGAGTCTCTCTCAGTTGTGGTCCAGGGAGGTAACAACAATTCCACCCACCTTTGTCATAGGAACTGCCTTGGGAGCGGGGCTATCCCTGCTGTAAGAGCTCATAGCACCACCTGTTGGCATTAAGTGTAAATGATAAAGGGCTCAGGCCACTGATATGCCTTTCCTCCTCTGCCATGGGGACTTCTGGTTTCAGTTTTTCAATAGAGTGAGTAGCCCACATGGAACAGTTGGTGGTGGTGACAAAGATCAGCATTATCTATAGGGGAGTTACTTCAGTCTTTAGCTGGATGTTTTTCCTCCTTTCAGATCTTGGATGGGTCTTGGGGTTGGGTAAGGACAGGCCCTCCCCTGCTCCCCAGCTCCTCAGACCACACCCTTTTAGGAGGATAAAGAGCTTGAAGGCCTGGGGAAAGAAAGTCTGGCACATTGGTGGGTGTGAGAGTGCATGTGAGAAGTCCTGTGGACATATCTAGAACCCTCCCATAATCACAGATAATGATGATCATAGGCCCATGGACAACAAACACAGACCTTTGACCACTGACCTATTCAGGCTAGCTTTCTAGAAGTTTGTCTGGGAAAAAGAAGAGCTACAGCACAATAGCTTGAGGGGATAATGATGAGGAAGATCTGGGTATGACCAGAGAAAGTAGGGAAGGAATTGGTGAATAAGGAGAGAAGAGAATGACTGAGAGGGCAAGTTCCTGGAGGACCAGGAATATAAATGGGATTGACCTTGGAAAAGAGGGGGCTCATTTCTTCATCAGAGACTGGAGCCAAGGAGATAGTTGGGAAAAGTGATGAGGATTGATGTACAGAGTATGGAGAATTGGGCCTTCTGATGGATGAACTCTATTTTCTCTGTAAAGTAGTATATATGGTTTTCTGCTGAGCAGGAGTCAGGAGGAAGTAATTTTGAAGGCTTGCAAGAGACACAGTAAAGACTGTGATAGGGAATTGATATGGAAAAAACAAAAACATTGTTATACACCAATGAGGGTCAAGTTGAGATTATATAACATAAATTATGAGCTCAACTGAGACAATTACATGATTTTTCTCCGGGAATATTTAGGAGCATAGGGTAGAAATAGAGATGGCAGTTGGTAGGCATGACCCGAGATTAGGATTTGGCAATGCATAACTGGGTAACAGGACAAAGGAGCAAGGGATTTAAAGATACTTGATACCATATAGTTGAACTGGTCAACCACAGATGGGGTCAAGACTGAGAAGAGGCAAGGGAGGTCATGGTGATGGGCTGTGAGAGTAGAGAGAGGTAGAAGGACCAGGGGCTATGGAAAAAGAAGCCTGGATGAAGACCAGAATAAAAAATTGAGGTGAGAAGTTAGATGAGATGGGGTTTGGGGGCCAGTTTTGAGCATCTTTGGTCTTCAATGGATAAAGCTGTGCTCTTCTAGGCAGAGCTCTAGACTTCTAGAACTCTCTCTAGTGGAGAGTTGGAGCAAGCAGAGGATGAAGCCACTGTTTGGGCCCAGGGTGAACAGTACTGGAGGGTTTCTGGGTAGAGCTGTGAGGTCAGGGATACAGGGAAAGGGGAAATCTAAGAAGCAGGTAAAGAGGTAGCAAAGAAGGAAGACAAGGCTAAAATAAGTTATAGGAGAGACACTAAGGAGAGACATCAGTCTGGGGACAGTTTAAAAAGCTGCTCTATCTCCAGAATGAGTCATTCAAAGATACTGTTCTTATCTCTTTGGTTCTTGAATATATTCTCTTCTGTCCCCTATCCTAGCAATTTCTGATCCAGTGCCTGCAGATCCACTCCCAGAAACGGGATGGCTTGAAGAGGTACTTAATGTAAAGGGAGGTGGTCATGCACCTGCTCCTTGCATGGGACTTGCCCAAAGGGCAGCTCTAGGTATATAAAGCACTTATGAATATCAATGCTGTCATACTCTTTCTGAAGGGCATCTTCACTGCCAGTAACTTGCGAGCATTCAAGGGAAGTGGGTCACTTCCTTTTTCAGATCTCTTCTCTGCTGGATAATTTAATAAACTTCTTTTTGAATCATTTTAGTTTGGGTTTTTTTTCTCAGCTAGCAATTGGTGTCAGAAGTGGAACCTCTGATGAACCCAGAGGTGGGATTCAACCTAGATGTGATAACTTTGCACAGTGAGAATAGAGTGAATACCCCTATAGTTCAGGTGAGACATAATCAAGTCATCCCTGCCCCCAGACTAGGTCTTAGGACTGAGCACTCTGGGTACCCAGAAATCTAGGGTGCTGTGTATGTTGTTGACCTGGGGAATTATTTAGGGAAGGTTAGAACTAGCCTAAACAAATGAGTAATTTTCTTTGATTGACCAGCCAAGAATTCTGGGGAACAGATGAGCTGTCTGTTAATTCAGCTGGTCCTCCAACAGATCTTTCTCTTTTTTTCTCTCTCCCCTCCTCTTTCTCTTCCTGTACTTCTTTTACCCAGCCATAACCTTTAGAAAATAAACTGACTACCAAATCTGTGACTATATACTGGCAGCACACATGCAAGGGTCATCAGTAGAACCATGAGACCTGCTGGGAAGAAATCCTTTGTCTGTTTAATTGACCAAGTGACTGTGAAGAACCAGCCAATCACATAACATCTAACCTACATTCATTCACTTAAGATCCCAAATTAATGAGGGAAGTTCTTATGTGAATTAATCAAAATAAATTGTTGTGTAGGGTTGAGTCATTCTTGGACTGAATGTTTGTACCCCCAACAGTTGGGGACCCCATTTTTTTCCTTCTCTATGAAATTCTCAGGAAAATCTTTGTCTTGTATTCTGTCTAGTGTTGTTGGTAGATTCTGCTACCTTGGAAGAACTCTAAAGAAAAATGCAGTCAGCCAAAAAAACTGCTATAAAAACTGCAGCCAGAGAATTTAGAATGCCGGGGAAGATTAGCAAAGTGCCATACTTAAAACAATTCTGCCAGCTTTCTGTAATCTGATGTGAAACTCTTCATCCCAGTAAGCAGGGACTTATTTCCACTTCAGATTTTCAGCAGGAAATGAAGCTTTAGGCAAACAAAAGAAAACAAAAATATGAAAGATTCTTTCTGTCATTTCAGCCCTGACCAGATTGGGTTTACAAACAAGCAAAGAAAGAAAAACTCTTTCCTTATTTGCAGAAATTTGGGGTATTTCAAACTAGAGACTAAATTTGCAACTGAAATGAAATATTTTTGCTGTAAATTTCCAAATTATGATTTGAAGATTTTTTTTTAAATGCTGGTATATTTTAAGAAGGAAAATGTGAAATTGCCACCATAAATCTTTAGAGCACAGCAAATTGAAAGCAGTGGGCTCTGTCATTTGGGGTGCTGGCAGCTAACTATCCTTGGGAAAACTGAGATTTTGAATGACACCATTTATGATTGCAAATCCAGATTTGATTAAGTTTGTCCTAAAACTAAATTACAATGTGGTCTCATTTAAAGTGAGATAATTGTTATGCTTGATCTTAATGAAAATGCACTTGATATTTTGCATAAATGTGGTATATTTAGAAACTGCATGAAAAAGAATTAGAAGTGTAAATACTCTATACTGGTTTTTGAATATGATTAGTACAACAGAATGCCAAAGTGACAGATAAATAAAATGATTTACTATGTAAGATGATTTGGACACGAATTCAACCAAATTGATGTTATTTGACAGGCAAAAAGTTGTTTGGTACTTTTTAAACATCCACAATATTGTTTATATTATTATTAGGTTTCTAATTGTTCTAGTGTTGTGATTATTGGAAAATCATTGATAAGAACTGATATTAATTTGACAATTAATGACCAGAGGTTGATACAATTATATCACTGGAAAATTAACTCCTCTTTTGGTAGAGACTGTGGTCCTTATGGTTTGGGAAAAAAAGAACTGTCAAGAATTTGATTTGGTATGTTTTGCTTAAAAATTAATAATAAGGTAATTATTTAGAGTTTTGGGAAAGTACTAAAGACTTTGTAAATATCTATGAAATTCTTTGGGTACTTGCTGATTTTCTGTCCCCTGGGTCTTTAGGTTTAGTGAGGTCATAAATCCTATTAACTCTGTGGGAAAGGTTGCTGAAAGAATATTATAAAGTTCTAAAATAATGAAGTGGTTTAGTAAGAAACAGTTGAAGTAAAGGGGCTTACAAGTTTATTTAATACTGATTTTTATCTAAGATTGTTTGGTCATTGCTTATGAAAATTATTAAAGTATGTCAGAAATAGTATATATTGAAGTTACATCTTTGAGCCAGCTTAATATATACAGATACCAGTTTTAAAGATTTTTATTTTTGCTTTAGGAGTAATATGCAATATTTTAAGATAAGAATATCTGTCAGACTCAAGGCTTACAGTGACCAGTGTTTTTCTGAGTTTTGAGTATATGCAATATATGTGAAATTATAGAATGTAATTATTATTCTTAATTTCCAGTTACTTATTTCTGCTCTAAGATGGATTCACACTGAAAAGGACTACAAGTTTTGTATATATTATTGTCATTGCAACAACATGTTAAAAAGAATAATAGCTGTACCTAGCCATAAGACCTGATGTAAAATCTCTTGGCATTGTAATTTGCTGTTTGGAGTTTTGATTTCAGGTATGGTTGTCTGATCTATCATTAAGCTAATAATTATATATATATAATATATAAATAATAATACTAATTCCCTATATAAGGGAAATGCCAAGTATCGCTTACACGGAGCATGGTCTAAGAACTACTACAGGTGGATATCTACGCCTGGGAAGGCTGAGACAATGACTTTGAAAGTATAATTGTAAGACCTTCTTGACTCAGTTTCCTATTGTGCTATTTTCTGCTGAAAAGGAAATTTTCCCATGTGGTTAATTCTGAGCCTGACTATAATACCCTGTGAGTAATGAGGAACTTGGCAGTTGGTGGGGATTGAAAGAGGGTGTTAGAAAATTCCTAGGTACAACACAGGTCCCTTCCCTGCTCTAGACAGAATGAAAATATTTGCCCCCAGGAGCCAGATCTTGGTCAGAAACCTCAGTCAAAGGGCCCAATCTTCTGATGAAGGAAGAGTTAGGACAAGAAACCAAAAGCTAAAGGCCTTTGGGAACATAGTAGACCCTCAGAGGAAAGGCATCCAAAACAGATGGCAAATTTAAACCTTTGGAGCTTCATGTGTTCCTAACTATTCATTCATCAGAAGATTGGGTGAGGTTTCTGATCCATACCCAGCTCCTTGGAGCAAATATTTTCATTTTTACTAGAACAAGGAAAAGGACCTATGTTGTGCCATGTTAGATAAACAACTTTTAAATTAAGTTCTTATCCCTTATCTGCTCCTGGTAGACCTTTCCTGGTTGATACACAAACTTAGGGGATCTGACTCTCTTTCCAACCTCCCCCACTCCCAGGCCTGGCTTCTTTCCATTGGGAAAAGAAGCCTAGCTTAGTTTGGAACATAAAAACTCCTAGGATTTTAATTCATACATTTTTTTTTTACCTGTTGCCCTTTTTTTTAATTAAAAAAAGGTTGATATTTTATGGTTTTTATATTACCATAGTATCTGTGGCTTCCTATTCCTCTCAGAGTCATCCCCTACGACACTTGTTTAGCCATTTCCAATTGATGGCATCTACTTTGTTTTCAATTCATAGCCATCACAAAAAGTGCTACTCTAAGTGTTTGAGAGTATATGGGGACTTTTTTCTTATCACTGGCTTGCTTCCTTGGGGTACAAGTTTGATAAAAGAGTCTCTGGTTCAAAGGACATGGATATTTGGGGCATTTGCATAATTTCAAATTGCTTTCCAAAAGGGTTGTATCTTTTCAAAGCTGCACCAACAATCTATTGGTATGCCTATCATCCTATAACCTCTCCAACATTGACTGTTGCCATTTTTGTCATATTTATTAATTTGTAGGGTTTGGGGTAAAATCTCAGGTTGTTTTGATTTGCATTTCTCTTATTATTAATGATTTGGAGCATTTTTTCATGTGGTTGTCAACACTTTCAAGTACTTTTGAAAACTGTTCAAATATTTTGAACATTTATCTATCAGGGAATGTTAATTGGTCTCATATATTTATTAATTTTAAGTGTGTCATGAATAATAAACCCTTATTGGAGAAATTTGATACTAAGATTTTTTTCCCCATTCAACTACTCTTTTTGTCCTAGATGATATCCTATAGATAAGAGCCTCTTATCTATACAGAAAATTTTCAGTTTCAAATTTCCTATTCTGCTGGAAGCACAATCCTTCAGTTACTTAAACCTTTTTAAATGATGGTCCTATTCCTACTAGCTCTCCCTGCACTGTTGATCCCCTCTTTTTGTTTGTTACTCCTTTTCCTTTAAAGTTTCATTCATTAGTTCCTTTTTCTTTCCTGCTTTTATCTAGTAATGTATTTCTTCTACCTCCTTATTCCTCTTGGTCGAATAGATTCCTCCTTCCATTCCTCCCATTCAGCTAGTCTTCTTTATGAGTTTTAAATTTTCCTTTTTGTACCTCTTTCTAAAGATGAATTTTGTGATTCTCTTCATTATCCATCTTCTCTGTTTACTCTAGACGAGGACCTCAAGGCTACTTGTGTCCTCTAGGTCTTCAAGTGCAGCCCTTTGACTGAATCCAAACTTCACAGAACAAATCCCCTTAATAAAAGGATTTGTTTTGCAAAACTTGGACTTAGTCAAAAGGCTGTACCTGAGCACCTAGAAGGTCACTGGTCCCCTATTCCTGATCTAGATCCTTATTCTCTGATTCATGATTCCTATAATTATCTGATATCTCTCTCTCTTTTCTCCATATTCTTCATATAATCAAAATTTTCAAGGCATTGACTCTAGGTGCTTTCTGCTACTGCTTTGGAGAGTTTGCCCTATGGATTACCCCTCTCCATTGGGACTCACTTTGAGAACAATGCCAATTATTTCAGGTGTCAGAGAGGATGCTGCCTTATGGTGGGACTCCCCTATCAGTCCCTGATTATGTAGCTCACCACTGATCTGTACCCTTTCTTGTTATCCTGGAAATCTCCAATGTGAAATCTCCTCCATGTTCTTTCATTCTTCCAGGTACAAGTTACCCAAAGAGGTTCCACCTCTAACTCTTCAAGGACAAGTAGACTTTTCAAGTACCAAATCTCCAAGGTTTCATCCAATGTAAGGTCCTTGTCTCCTTTTGTATCCTCATTTACCCATAAAAGAATTTATTAGTGGAACCCCACTCCTACCTCCAAAGCAAAGCCTCCTTCCTTTCTTTCCCTACTCCTCACCTATTCCCCTATGAATCCTTTTTCTGAGACCACAGAGGTCACCTTCTCCCCATTGCTAGCTCTTGATTTGACCCCTGAGCATCTCACTCCCTTCTATCCCCCTGCTCCTCTCCCCCCACTTTTATGTACCCACCTATATTGTTCCACAAAAAAGTACTGATTCACCTGTAGGCATCATGTTACCAGGCTCTGCTCATAAAGCCTCCTAGCTGCCTTTTCACTGTTACCTTTATCAGATATCCATGTTCACCCTGTCCCATCTCCTCATGTACATTTAGAAAGAAGCTTCTTACTGATCTCTTTGTTGTCACTATTGATCTTGCTGTCCTTGCTTGCTGAACATATTCACTCCTCCATTTCTGTTATTTGAGAAGCAAGTAATCACTTCAGTTCTGGTTTTCTTTCTAAAAATGTTTCAAACTTTTCTTTATCATTGAATGACCATCTCTTGTTCTATATAGTTAAGTTCAGATCTGTAGGATTCTTTTTGTAGTAGGTGTAAAAGTCTTGTGTTATTTGAATGTCTTTTCCTTTGTATTTGAAGGTTTTTCTCCTGACAGCTTGCCAAACTTGTTTCTGAATTGAATTGCTAAATTTAAGCACTGTTTCTTAAGAGTTTGCAGCCTTGGGTTTTTTATTTTTTTCTAGAGGCTATCTATGAATTCTTTTAATTGGAATTTCATTTTCTATGTTTAGAAGGTCTTAGTAGTTCTCTTCTATTATTTCCATAAATACGATGTCCTTTTTATCCTTCTTGTTCTTTTGAGAGATCTATGCTCTGTAGGTTGCCTCTATGCAATCTGTTTTTGAGTTCAATATGCTTCACTTTCACAGTGAGCATATATTCTTTTAATGATATTCCTTTTTGCTTCTCTTCATCTACATTTCTGTCCCTTCTGTGTATTTGCATTTCCAGTCTATTGTTCTCTCTTTTATTTCTTTAGTGAGACTTATCATTGCAGATTCAGGTTCTTCTTTTCTGTTCCTTATTTTTGCTGTGCAGAACACAAATTCTGTTCTCATAATTCTCATTTCTCTTTTAAACCACTCAAGAATAATATATTCTCCTCAAATTATACAAGATCTTCTGTCTTATTCAGGGTTCAATCATTTCCCTTTAATTTGCAGCAACTATTCATGGATCCCTGGACTCATTTACTTGATATGGAGGTTATATTTCTTTCGGTTGTTATTGGTTTTCTTGTTGATTTATCTGTTTATGTTCAGTCTTTGAGATTTCATCTTGAAATCTTTAGTACTTTCAGTCTTTTCCCCCCTTATTTTCCTTATCATTCACTTCTTGACTCCTTCCCTTCTGACTATGATTTTCTAGGGTATTAGATCTCAAAGTGACTCAGCCTTCTTCCACATTGGGGAATTCAGTTTATCAGCCTCAACTGACTTTTGGGTGGTCAGATCTGTTCCCAGCTAGAAGCTATATCCTTTCCTTCAGGATTGTTGGCGTGCTATGTACTCTGTCCCCTGCTTCCCCCCACATCCCCCAACACATAGTGTCCTATCCCACTCCCTTTGTTCTTCAGTTCTCTGGCCTGGCACCAGCAATTCAGAGCCTGCTTTCCCATGCACAGGCAGTTCAGAACTTTGTAGTGCTGGTGCTTCATGGTTGCTACCCCAGAGGCTTTTACTCCTGAAGGGCTGTAGCCAAATTGATTGTGGAAGCCTGAGAAATCTTCTGCAGCCTAGAAACACGGTCTCCACAGCACTGGAAATGAGAAAGTGCGGGTTTTGATGCAAGCCTATGTCATGTCCTTGGGTCTGCTAGTGCAGCCTCAGTGCTGGTGATGTGGAAGGTGAGAGAGGGGTGGTGAGAGGGCTCAGTGTCAGTGAGCATCAGGTCCTGGATTTTATGTGGGATTTTTAAAAAACTTCTTTTGGATTTTTGGTATCTTAGACCATGGAGGAAGCTGAAGGTGCTTTATGTTTGGCACATAATTTCTGTTTTATTGAGGTTTGAAAGATCATGGAGATCAGAGGCTTTCATGTGGAGAGTAAAGATTCAAAAATCTGAACTTGAGTCTCTCATCCTCTTCTCTTGAATTCCTTCTTTAAAGTATTTGTCTCCATACAGGCACTAGGTATTATGATCATTCAACCGATCAGAAATCTCCTTCCACATAAACAGTGCTGTTGGGCAAACTGCCCCAGAGTTGTATAGTGAGGGTGGGGGTGGGATTTATATAAACATATATAAATTCTATTTGAAATCTTAATTTCCCCAACTTTGCATGACCCCAAAAGACTACTTATCCACATAAGTATCTTTTATTTAATGAAAATTTTTATAAAGCTAATAGCATTAGAAATTCCATGTATCCTACAATGTACTATTCCTATTGAAGTCTAAAATTTTGACACACACACACACACCCCACAGACTCCTTGCCACAAAGAAAACAAAATCAACAATGTAATCTCTAGGTCTCCTGAGCAGTGGTACTTCACCTTTACTAGTAAGATCTGAAATCTTACCTTCTCCCCTTTTAGGGGTTTTCTCAGTTCAAGGTTGGTACCTTTTAGTTCAGGTTCAATGATGGGATGAAATAAATCATTCATAAGTCATTGAGCAAATAACAAAAAAAAAAATCCTAATGTGGAAAGTATATGCAATAGGAATACAGTGGCCCTTAGCTCTGGTAATGGGCTACCCATGGCTCCATGTGGAAATGTAGGGCAGGGTACTGATGACTCAAAAGACCTTGGGACATTTACCAAATCTGAAGGACACAGACCCTATGTGGGTGGGTCCTTTTATGCCCTTAGGTGATCAGGCAACCACCCAGAGACTATCAAGAAGCTATATTAGGGGAGACACAGTTTGAACCTTGCCCCAATGCCAGGCCAATCAGAGCCTAACTTGGTTGTCTTACAGGGAAAATCTAGTTTACCCCATTTTGTGGTAATTAGGGACAAATACTAGCAGATATTAGTTCTATCACCACCACCGTTCCCTCTAGTCTTGTTGCTGGGTAGTTCCAAGATACACCTAAATATCCTTTTAGGAAAGCATCATCTCATACCTTATAGTCAGGGATGTACTGGAGCTCAGTAAAATCCTCTCCTTGACTTTCAGAGCTTGCAACCCTAGAGACTGCTGAGCTCACGCTATTGAGCTCTTTCCTTGCTTATGCTGAGATATTACCTCACTAACATGTAAGGAGCTCATTTGCACTGGTATATTCTATTGCTCAGCCTAATTTGTATAACTTCTCTAATTTCTGTTTATTACTTATTTTGATAATAGGTATACTATTAGCAATGGTCTTTGTAGGGTTGGAAAACCTGTGGCCTTGAGGTCACATGTGGCCTTCTAGGTCCTTGGATGCAGCCTTTTGACTGAGTTCAAGTGTTATAGAATAAATCCTTTTATTAAGGGGATTTGTTCTGTGAAGTTTGGATTCAGTCAGAGGGTTGCACTTCAGGACCTAGAGGGAGACATGTGACCTCAAGGCCTCAGGTTCCCCACTTCAGATCTAGTACATGGCAGACAATCCCCCTGTGTATGGAGAGGCATCATATTTAGTAGAAATGTACTGACTTTGCTCTGGAGACAATTCCTTCCCTCAAGGAGCTTACTGGCTTTGGTGGAGAGTGAACAATAAGTTTACACTAAGGCAATATGATATTTCTACAAAGTAGCACTTGTTAACAGGTTTTTACTGAGCCAGTTGCTAACTGGAGAATGATGGACAGAACAGCAGGCCAAAGACAAAGTGCCAGTAATCAGGTAGCTAAATAATTAATTAGTTTCATTATAAAGAACAGGTTGGCAAAACGAGAATTCTCCTGATCAGAATTCCACCTTGTTGAACGAAGGCAGAGATTATACACATGAATCACAAGTGGGAAGGGAGGTGGAAGGTAGATTACAAACAATCTTCCCAGGGCCAGAGTGGAAGATAATAAAACAATTCTGGAGTCCTGTGGGTCATTACTTGGTGGGTCAAGGGACTAGAGTTCCTTGATGGGATCAATAGGTTCTGCAGTCTTTGATTTGCTTCACTTCAAGCAGGTGCAAAGGCAGAAGGATGCCGGTGATTGTGAGCCTTATCAAAGTTTGGACCAGTTCAAGATGCATTGTGACTCTGACTCACAAGCTAGAAAAGACAATTCTGCAACATTTAATCTATTAGTATATTCATTACACATATTGACTATTATAAAAATCAGAATTTCCTCCACACAGAGAAAACTTCCTTGAAGAGGGTGCCCCTTGAACTGAAGCTTTGAAGAGAATTAGAGGTTCCTAGATCATGAGGCAAACAGGGAAAGGGGTGATTCTTGCCTCCGACACATACTAGCAAGGTAATTGTGGGAAAGTCAGGTAACTTCTCAGGTAACTTCCCAGATAAATAAGGCTATAAATTACAGAGGAGTGACCCGTCTGCATCTCTGCATGGGTGTACCTATGATAGAATTCCCTCAAAAGCAGGAAATCTCTCCCTCCAAAAGTATGTTAATGGATTTGCAGCTGTAAGAACTAGAGACTGGAACATTGTTCTTGCAAAGAGATAGTTCATTTTGGGAGCTTTTGGTCCATTCAGGGGTTATCTAGGGTAGGGTGTACTGGATTTGGAGCCAAAGGATTTCTGTTCAACTTTGCCATTTACTATCTGAGTTTTTAAATGTAATCTTAACTTTCCTGGGCCTCAATTTCCTATCTGTAAAATAAAAGGGTTGACTTCTATGATCACATCTTGTTCCAAATCCAAGATCCTGTGTTAAATCAGTCACTAATGCTGAGTCATACTGAAGTCACTCCATGTTTTAACCTTGCTTGACTTTTGACTTTTTGCAGCCAGTCTGCAGGAGAGAGCAGAAAGGTCAGGAGACAGCTGTCCACATGTTCAATAATGGTATCTCCTTAGTGCTAATCCCAACTCCCTATCACTCTGTAACATGTGAGGTGCTGATGTGGCACTAACTCCATTTCCTCACTGAAACGTACATCAGTCAGGCTTGTCTTCCTTTATAAGGTAGTTGTTTATTCTTATCTATAAAAGCAGGGTGCCGTTTGAATTCTAGGCAGCATCTAATGCTGCTACTTTAATGTGCCATAACAAACTTTTTTTGTCTTAATTTTCCTTATTAATCAGAGGATGTCCTAAAGAGTTTTTAAGATGCCAGCAAGCAAGGGAATACATGTATCAAGATGGGATTGGCACAGACCAAGCCTCCTACTGACTCCCTGTTAGGCAAGCTTTGGGAGAAGGGAAAACTGCCCATGCAATTAAGAATGTCCAAAGCTTGAGGGATAGAACTCAGTTTGTACTGGACTCAGTACTTAGATAATTGTGGGAAACAAATTTGGCCAAATAAATACAGACCTTTGATTATTGTCAGCTGAGAATGCTAAAAACCAGACTTGAAGAACTAGAGTATAATAAAAATAGATTATGGTACTATTAGCAAGAAGTTGTTACATTTTAAAATCTGTTATGTTGTTTGTGTTACTGTTAGACTTCAAAATTTTCTTGTATTTTGAATTTTGGGAAACCATTATATAAGAAATGCTGTTAACTTGAAAAAGGATACAGAATGGATCATTAGGAAAGTAACTAACTTTCCCTTTAATCTAGATATTATTAGATTATGAATTGAGCTGTTAAAAAATGTGGTTACAATGTTTGTAAACTATTAAGCATTTAATTGGGTTTATTTTACTTTAAAATGGACAAAGTTTTAGAACTTTCTAGTCAGACAGAGTCATATGATCTTATCAACCCTGCTGACTGCATGTTGTAAAATTCTACAGTAATGAAATTTGAAAGGGTCATTCCCAGCCAAATGGATGGGACAAAGAATTTATAAATTAGCTTATAGTAAAGAGTGGGCTTTTTCTGGTAGATTATTTGGCTATCACTTGTGGATATTATGAATTGTACCTGTTAATAAAGAGTTTGAATTGAAGTTAAATTTTTGAGTCAACTTAGTAGCACTAGACCTTAGATTCAAAGATTTAGGGATAAATGGGCAATACAGTTTTGGAGGCTTACTCTAGTCAGCATTTTCTGAAGTTCTGAGTCAACTATCATATGATAGATGTATTCACCGTATGTGTGAAACTCCAGAATGTTATTCTTCTTAATTTATAAATGAAGGATAGCTAAGATGTCTTCATATGTGTTCATTGTTAACTGTTATTGCAACATGAGGAAAACAATAATCTAGCCCTAAACCATGATTAGCAAACTTTTTCTCTTTGAGATCACATATTTTGGGACCGTAATCTGATATTGTTCTGAGTTTTTATTTCCCAGGAATGACATTGGTATTGAGTCAATAATCTACCATTCAAGGGGAATGTCATGTATTCCCCAAAGGGAGTGTGATAAGAGAACTGCTGCAGGTGGATGTTCCTATCTGGGAAAGTTGGGGAAATAACCTTGCTTACATGAAGGTACTATCCTTTTGACTCTATTTCCCATTGTGATATTTCCTTTCTGAGCAGGACATTTTCCCACCCAGTTAAATTCTGAGCGTTTACTCTTAACTCTCGCCTAGAATCAAATAAACATAAGGGAGTTTTTTCCCCTGCTATGGCTTATGTCATGTCAATCTGTATGCTTGAAGGGACAATTATACTCATGTTCCCCCTTTTCCTTTCATGGTTGTCGTCGTCGTTCGGTCCTTTGGGTCTTGTCCTACTTTTCATGACCCTATTTGAGGTTTTCTTGGCAAAGGAATTAGAGAGGTTTACCCTTTCCTTCTCCAGAGAATTTTACAGATGAAGAAGCTGAGATAAACAAAGGTTAAGTGACTTGCCCATGGTCACACAGCTAGTAAGTGTCTGAGGCTAGATTTGAACTTAGGTCTTTCTAATGCCAGGTCCAGCACTCTATCCACTGCGCCCTGATTATAGAAATTTGCAACCTTTTCCCTTTCATAGTAAATTTCTATAATCAGGGAAGGTGAACAGTAAAAGTTTTGTTGTTGCAATACTAAATCTATTAATATATTAATACTAAAACATTTTATTGGATATAAATATGAAAGAACTTACTATTTCTAATCTGAATTTTTAGTCTATTCCATATCCTAGGAAACTAAGTAGATGAGTTCTTAAGCTTGTCACCCCCTTGCTAATAGTTATATATGTATAAGATTAGGTTCTTGAAGTGTCTCATTCTTTCAGGATAATATGAAGAATATATATCTACATCTATGTCCAGCTATCTATCCTCAAAGGAAAGGGATAGGATAAAGATGTAAAACTTAAAAAAAGTTTAAAAAAATTTAATGGAGTAGCAAACTTTGAGAAAGAAGCAAGATTAGACTGTTTTCTCTAAGAACTAAGATACATACACAATTGACTTCCACATATTTCTAATGGGATATACAGGCCTTGGGCATGTTTTTAGTAATAAGTTCTCAAAATTGGGTTTACATATTAAATTGCATTAATAATTATTATAAAGAATTTTTAAACACAGTTGGCTTGGTTTTTTTCTTCCTATTTTGAAGTATCTATGTGATAATATAAAGAGACAGAAGGGCTCATTTTATTAGCCAGGTCCTCATGGATCCTTCTTTAAGATTTTTCCTTCAGCCCTTTGATAGCATTGTCAATACAAGCACTTCTTAAACTGTGGGTCAAGATCCCATGTGGGGTTGCAAAGAATTTGACAACAGTAAAAGGTTTCCGAATGTGTGATGACCAAAAATTTATTAAAAATCAAATTTGTAATGAATCCGAGGTGTTTCTAGCGGTGCTTGCCCATGTTACATCATACAACTTCACTACAGCCATGGTTCTGAACACAAAGCGCTCACACTTTGCATTGTGCATACCCTCAGGACATGCAATTCCAGTTAACCCAGTCAAAACAGGAAAAGGGATCAGGAGTGGGAAAAAGTTTAAGAATTCCTGGTCTATACCAGGTTTGGGTAAAGATAGAAAGTTCCTAATTTTATATTGTTCTTATAGGTCTGTTGCTATAATAGGGTTAGATCCACAAGGTTTGAGTTAGTTCTTACCACATGGAGAAGTTACTGGAAAAGCAAATTTAGGAGGGTGTACTAAATTGTATTGAGTCTTGTTACTGGAAGATTTTAGCAGAATTACTTAGCAAGTCACTTAGAACCAGAGAAACAGGTCTACTAAGAGAAGCCCTCTTCAGAGCTGCCTTGAGAATGAGGCCTATTCCAGAATGTCTAAGAGAAGATGTTTCCAGGGACAAGACCACTACATGTGACATTTGGAACTCAAGATTCTAATTTAAATGGATATTGGGAGTTGGTTATAAGGAGATGTGATGCTATTTAGCATTTATGATTATTATTGTATTACTTTGGCATTTTATTTCATGGTGTTTATATTTGTCTGGAAAAGAGTTATGTCCTAGTTCCTTTCATTTATTGCATAAGATCAGGGCATTCTTCCTGTGACTTTTTATTCAACTGAATAACTGAAAATTTTCTGTTTGTATTAACCTCACTTGATCAAAACTTGATTTATGGAATAATAATGTTAACTTTTCAATATTTCTTAGGTGAAAACCAACAGGAAGTTTGAAGTTTCCCAAAACAATTAGGTTATTACCTTAGTTAACTGTATAAAAAAAGAATTTCTCTGAATTGTCTTGTTTACTTTGGTGATACAGAAATCTCCCCTCTCAAATTAGTTCATGGTGAACTCTCTAAGGAGTTTAATCTGTAATCTAACTTAGTTTACCTACAGACTCTATTCAAAAAGATTTGTCTCCTTTAGGAATATATGAGATTAATACTGCTTAATTAAGTTTTTTAACTTTTATGACACTGAAGGAAACATGGGATTTTTTTTTTTTATTACTCCTGGCCACAGTGCACATTTTCTGTCGTAACTTTAAATCCTCTAGCTTATAAGCACTAGTGCTTACTGAAACTAATTCAAGCAGCAGAGATGAATGTAGCGGGCCAGTGCTGATGGAGTCCAGAATGTGAGGTACTGTCCAGGTTTTACTTGAGACTTGTACTAGGGCTGATGCTCTCAGGAAATCCCACTCCTGATAAGCAAGGATGAATTGTCCAGACCCTGATTGTGTACCCTGAGGTTGTTACACAGAAGGAACTAAGATTAGGAAGTAAAAGATGTAAGCTAAAAAAGTTCTCATGGGAATAACCTTAATTGCTTGCTTAAGAGAGTATATACATCTTGACCCTCAGATCAAGTCATGTAGATGGTACAGGCTTGCCTACCCCCAGCTGCTGTTATTGCTTTCTTTTCTATAACTGCCATGCCTCTGATCTACCAGTTGCTGGCAGATGAGGATGATGCAATTGAGGATCTGAATGATATAGATCTGATTGTGGTGCTGCACCATGACTATGGGTAGGAGCAAAGGGGAGGATATTTTATAAAATCAGTCACTAGTGCAGAGTCATTCTGAAGTGACTCCATGTTTTAAACTTGCTTACTTTGGCTTTTTGCAGCCAGCCTGTAGGACAGAGTGGTCTACATGTACACTAATTGTATCTCTTTAGTGCTAACCCCATCTCCCTATGATGTTACATGTAATAAGGGAGGAGCTGAGGTGGCACTAACCCCATTTCCTTATTGAAAAATGTATCAATCAGGATTGTCTTTCCTGTATGGAAAAGGTTTACTCTTTTCTAGAAAGGCAGGAGACAGTTTGAATTGTCAAGGTCACACCCTACACTGCTGCTTCAGTGTGCTTCAACAAACTCCCTTATTTTTTCTTAATTTTCCTGAGTTTTTTTTATTAATCTGGGTCTTCAGAACAAAGATTTTACCTTTTAACAAGCCAATGACAAATTCTATTTCAAATGATTTAGAAAATTCTGCTCTGAAGTTTGCTTTGTTATACAAAGTTATTTCCATATTTTAAATGGTCTTATAACTAATGCTTCAGTATGAATAAAAGCCCTGCTACTGAGCACAATAAAATGTACATATATTTTTTTAGATAAAATGTATATGGCTCCTGCTGAAGATTAATATATGCTCTAGAATTGTACTTTCCTTCTTTCCTTTTGAAAATCGTGGGTGGTCTTTAGTTTTCAAGGTTTTCTAAAAAGAAAAGCAGATTCTTTATACTTAACCTCTCCTTTGCCTGAATAAGATTTATTTCTTCATTTTGTTCCAATCCTGTCCTCATCTCATTCTCTTATTGTAATATTTTTAGATATGGTTCAAGATGCTAGGGAAGCCAGTGCAAATTTGTAAAGCTCTACTCCCTCAGCCCTGCAGACCAGGCAACATCATGTTTTCTCTGATTATTGAAATGAATCACATTAATGTCTAGGTTTCTCCATAGTAAGATATTTTCCTCTCCTGTACAGTGGGCCTCCTCAAGAAAGTTCGAGCCTTCTAAGGTTCTTTTCTGTTCTAAAATCTTAACTTCTTAACCAATGACCCAGGAGTTATTGAATGTCTTTTCTTCCTCTATCTTTCTTTTCTTCCTCCTTCCAGTTACTTTCTCCCTTTTCTTCTGTGTCCAATAGGGACTATCTGCAAGGGTCCTGATCTGCATCTTGCCACTGGACCCAGATGGCTCTCGAGGGGAAAGTGAGGTTGGTAACCTTGCTCAGCCCTTACTCACTTAAATTCCTATTCACATACAAGTCAGTATCATCTTCCTGATGTCATGGTCCTCTTCATAAAACAAGGACAAACAACAGACACTCAGTATTTACTGAAAGGACTTTATTCAAAGTGGAAACGGTGTTTTGCACTGCTGACTCTAGAATGTGTCATAAAAACCATAATATGTCTAATGTGTCACACTGGCCTTGACTTTGGCTCACTGCTAGATATATGACTCGCTATGAAACCCTGGAAAAGTTTAAAAAAAAAGTTAATTCCCTAACCCTATAATTCACATAGAAGGTGCTGATTTGCAGAGAATTCCCTCATCTAGGAGTTACCTACACCAATGAAATCACCCATCCCCTAGTCTTGTTTTTTTGACTTACAATATAATAAGTCCAAGTCCAAATCACTGCCCCTATTCTTAACCAGTATAGAAGCTGTAGTTTCAGGGAGGAAAGTATTTTGGAAAGGGTTGAAGGGCTGTCAGCAGATTTTCTTTCTCCCTTTGAAAAGCTACATCTTTAAAAAGAAATGTCTAGCTGTGGGGCTCATTACTCTGTTATTAGAATAGGAAATGCAATAAAGTGGAAGCTGTCCACGATGAGAGAAAGGAGTGGTTTGGGACTGAAAAGGTCAGTCATATCTGATTTCTTTAGACATTGAATTTTCTTCCCCAGTCATTACCAGCACTCACATTGAGTGGCTCTTGTGGGTGATTGAATAAGCCTCTTTTTTAGCAACACCTCTGTACCAACTCATGGTATTTCTGTCCAGGTCCTTGACAGGGGATATTACTGGTGTGTAGGATCAGCTTTTGTTTATATTACCCCGCCCCACCTCCCCAGCCTGTGTAAGTTCAGACTTGCCAGATATTCAGCCATCCTAAGGAATGGTTGCTGAGAAACGAGAAGCTGGCACCCTATAGTGTGCCTCCCTAGTTTCAGCTACCACCCCCACCTTTTCTCATAATTGGGGCTTAATTTGTGTACTTTTTCATTTAAACTGTAAATTGGAAAATGAATAGAAAAGGAACATTTCTCACAGCCCTAAACCAGCAATCAAGCTGTTCTGAACAATCTGCTCTGTACAAAACTGTACTTTTTGCCAAGTGGATTTTATAAGCTTTGAAGATCTTCATTAGTACAAGTCACTTAGAAACCAACCCTCAGGACTATTGATTCGCATATAAATCAGAAATAAAAGAACCGAAATTTAAGTCAAACTATGGCTCTGGAAAAAGGAAATAACAATGAAAGGAATTTCAGGGGAGTAGGAAAACAGGGGGGTAGGAAACTGTTCTCACTTCATTTGGTTAAGGTCAGATCTCACTTTAAAGAAGTAATCCCCACTGCTGGCCAAAGCTTTGAAATGCAAAACTGGATTTTTCCACCTCGAAATAAAGGTTTTGTATCATTTTTCCATCTTCTAGTAGTTATTCAACGATGCTTGTGAAGGAGTTATGTCTAACTGCTTCACAAACATTATGACGCTTCTCTCTTGGCAATATTAATTTGCAGATCAGAGTCCATAGGGAGGAGAAGGTGGGGCAGGGAAAGAGCAATTAGTTAAGGTGAAAAGAAATCAAGATAACACTAACAACCAGCTTCAGAAAACCATTTTAAATAGTCTAGTGAGACAGAAAGCTGGTTTGGGGGCCCTTGGCAATTTCAAGTCTGTTGAACAAGCAGTCCCAGCCTAAATGCAGGCTAACTAAAAACCTCATAAGCAGTTGCAGGCTACACACATAGCATCTGGTTATTCACCTTCTCAGAAGTGTCCACTCCATTATATTTTCCTATTTTATATCTCCTTATGGGTGGACTTACTATTTCCCTCCAGCAGAGTAGAAGCTCCTTAAGGGCGGGAACTGTTTTATTTATTTTTTTGTCATTTTATCCTCTGTGCCTAACATTGTGCCTATACTTGGTATATACTTGTTGAATTGAATTGACCGATGCAAGAGATGTTAATGGTAAAAAACCCTAGGTAGGCGATCAGCACCAGTGCCCATTTTCTTGACCTTTAGGTTTATCCATTCCACTTATCTCCTCTTCTATTTGCAGGGTTTGGAAAAATGAGTCAGCTCTCCTAAGGAGACAATCTGAAATATTAAAGTTTAAAAGTGTTATATGACTGTGGCATGTTAACAATTAACTCTCTGATTAAAACCTTGTGACTGCAAAAGAATGCCAATTATAATTGCCCTAATTTAGTGACTGATTGCTACTTCTGTCAATCTAATTCAAAAAACATTTATTAAGCGCCTTCAAGGAGAAGAAGAAGGGAAGAAATCACATGTACAGAGATAAAGCAAATACAAAATATATTAAAAATAAACACAAAGTTAGAGAGAGGGCTTTCCTGAGTGACTGCCCCTCTAGCTGAGCGTTAAAGGGAGCTAGGGGTTCTAAGATATGTGGCTTGAAGGCAGGAAAAGGGGAATTCCAGTAATGGGATATGGCTATAAAAAAGCATGGAGGTAGGAAATGAAATTTCAGATTTAGGAGCATCTAGTATGCCCTTGTGGCTAGAAATACAGTATACGTTGAAAGTAATGTCTAATTATCCTGCAAAGACAAATCAAAATCAGATTGTGACAGGCTTTAATGCCACACAGAGAAGTTTATATTTATACTAGAACAGGGAGCCATGGAAGCTTTTGAGCAGGTGCATGGCATGATCAGATTTAGGTTTTCGAAATACCATGTTGGCTACGATATGGAGGATGGAGTGTATTAGCCAGTGACTGGAATCAGGAACCTCAACTGCCTATTGAAACAGTCTAGGAGAAATGGGATAAGGGGCTGAACTAAGGTGTTGGCTGTGTGAGTGGAGAAAATGGCATGGATGTAAGATTGCATCTCTGCAGAATAGAACCTCAAAGACTTATTTTAGATCTGTTTTGCATATGCTTGTCTTATGTTGGACTCTTGTGACTCCTTGGACTTGGGGTTTTCTTGGGAAAGATACTGGAGTGGTTCGCCATTTTCTCCCCACTTTTATAGATGAGGGACTGAAGCAAATAGGGGTTAAAGGACTTGTTGCCTAAGGTCACACAGCCAGTGTCTGAGGCCACATTTGAACTCAGGTCTTCTTGACTTCAGGCTTGGTGCTCTATCTACTGTACCACCTAGTTGCCCCTTGTACATGTTGTACATGACAGAAAAGTAAGATACTTGAAACCAGGGACTGTCATTTTTGTCTTTGTGTACACCCTGACTGGCTTAGTATCTATCTAGTACCTAAGAGTTTCTCAATAAATGTTTATTTAATTGGATTTAGGAAGGGTGAAAAGTCAAAGATGACTCTGTGGTTGAGAACCTGATTAAACCCTGATGGAAATAAGGAAATTAGGAGGAGGAGCGGGTTTTGGAGAACATGTGAACTGTAGATGTCAATGGGACATCCAGATGGGGATACACAGCAGGCAGTTGGACATGTGGGACTGGAGCTCAGGAGAAAGATCCAGTAATGTAGATTTGAGAGTCCTTAGCATAAAGATCATAGTCGAATCCAAAGGAGCTTATATTATAAATACAGGTTCTTAAAGTTATACCATATTTCTGTAAAGCAAATTCTATTTTTCTATTGACATTTTTTTTTCTAATTTAAGTGAGCTGGTCTCTGAGCCAGGAAGTTCTTGTTCATGCTCCTCCTCAGACAAGAACTGGCTATGTAAACCTGAGTTTGACATTTAACCTCTCAAGGTCATAGGCAACACTCTAAGGCTATAAGTTGCAAACCAAGGACCAATGTGCATTGGTAGAGAGAGTTCTCCCAGCTAGGAATTCCCTATAACAATGAAACACAGGACCAAAGTTGAGCACTCATTTTTGGGGGGCAAGTGGTACCTGTTTACTTGATAAGTGTTTCAGTGAACCCCAAAATCATTTCAAATGCCAAAGCGGGAAAAACATGTAGCTACTGTGATTTTAGGATGTGTTGAAAGGATGCTTTTGGGGCCTGACCTGATGAGAGGCCCACAGCTGTCAGAAGGAAACAACCTACCCAGCCCATCCCAGGAAGTGGCCTAGGGAGACAGTGGGACAGGGTAGGCAGCACCCCTCTTCCTTTCAGAGCTGCCCCTTGGGGTGAGCATGTTAGACCTGGGACTTGAAGCAAGACAAGGCAAGGCAAAGAGGGAGAAGTAGTTCTTGGCCAGCCAATCTCTGAAAGCTCCTTTCTATGTCTAATTTCTCTAATGATAGGCTGTCAAGAAAAAGTCTTAAGATTAATTGTGAATTGTCCAGAAAAGATCACACTTAGGGTCTTGTGAGATATCAAGTTGCCACTTACTAGAGTTTTTCACACTAAACTTGCAGGGTTTAGGTAGGACCATCCAGTTGCATTTTTTTTTAAAGGGGAGGAAACCAAGACTAAAGGAGGTAAAGGGATTTGCCACCCAAGGTCACTGAGGAACCAACTGAGGCATAGCCCTTTTCCACCAACCCAAGGACATCTGTGGACAGCTTTGGGGCTGAATCCTTTAACTTTTTATAAATACATTATAATTTTAAAAATACATTGTCTTTGCCTATGATAGCACTTCAAAGAACACTCTCTTCTAACACTTAAAAGCTAAGTTCCCTTTCCAAGTCATGACTGCCCTAAATTGGGAGAGATGTTCATACAATATCACTGTACAAATAATATGTATTTTAAATTTCAATAATGACAGCTACTTAGATCGTTATAGTCACTGTATATAGGGACTTTTCTTGTGAAGTAATGGATTTAAATGGGCATTTTCTATAGGTTAGCTTTTCACAATGGCAACATTTTTAGACTAGAAGAACTTGCTGAACTGTAGCATGTTTATTTCTATTATTCTATTTTAGCATATGGGAAAGCCTTCCTTAACTGGAAATAATCTATAGTCTTTCAAATTTTAAGTATTCTAAGAAATGTACTATGGAGAAGAAAGAAGGAACAAATTATAACACTATATCATGGAGCAGAAATATGCAGAATGTCTCACTGAAGTGCATCAGACAGTAAAGAGGAAGTATTCTTTAATTTACTCCAGAATAAAAACGTTCCAAACAATTTCAAATGCCCCTCTATTAAGTATCTCAAGGAAAAGGAACAACCTTTTACAATAGAAAACTAATCTATCCCTTTGATACTAAAACAACCTGTAGAAATGGGAACATCACTTGATTGAAAAAGGTTGCCTAGGTACCTTTATAATTAGAAAAAGACTCCATTACAATCATAAAATCTTAGAGCTTAAAAAGAGCAGATCTCAACCCTATCATTTTACATAAAAAGAAACTGAAGTCTAAGATCACTGAGCAAACAGATGCACTGATATTTTAGAATGTTTTCTTTCATATAAGCTATTCAAACTGGTACCATATCCTTCTTGTTTGTTCAAAGCCTAAATACACAAGTCATTCCTTAGGTGTAGACATTAATAATTAACAAGTTGCTTTTCAGCTGGAATGCTGTTTCACTGTTTTCTTTAAATATTTAGCATGCCATATTGTATAATGTCAACAAATAAACATCCGTAAGGCTCAAAACAAGACATCAGATTCACAGATTCAAAAGTATGGCACAAAGATGCTGGATATTTCACAAGATTTTTAAAACATTCAAAATGCTTCATACAAAAAAAGGGAACTCACTGGTGTCAAATGCCACTAAATTCATTTATACAACACATAAATAAGATCGTGAAAATCAAGGGAAAACTGTAACTGCATAAAACTCCCTCTTTAATAATTAGCTCTATGTTCCACTAGCAAATATCTGGGCATTGCTTCTTTTTAAAGTATAAAATGTCCTTGCAAGAAGAATCCCATTTAACATTCACAGTACAATTGGAATTACATTCACAATGGTCACAATGGCTGCTCTGTGCCAGGTTTTCTAAAATGAGGTAGGTAAAAAAATTCAGGAGTGTCAGATGGCTAGGAATCATTTGTTTTATATCTGCTTTTCTAAAAATGGTTTTAAAATGTTAACCATGGGGTTTAAAAAAAACTTAATGAAGACCTTGCCTGAAAAGAGAATAAACACTATTTCAAAAAGGGCAGACCATTATAAAATACTGATTCTTCTCTTCATTTAAGAACAAAATACAACTGATTTGCCATCTCATCGCACCTCACAGAGTTAGATGACAAGGATTGAGCCCCAAAAGTCACTCACACCATGTCATTGGTTTTGACCTAGGAACATGGCACACAGAGTACCAACTAACACTGAGTTATTTGGATAAGGGATCAGATCAGCTGTTGCCCTTTTAAATCTTTCATCCTTGGTACCCACGGTTTAATAATTATGTGAACTGAATTTCTAAATGAGAAGTGAACTCTCTGAGGATCTGACCCCCACAGGAGAATCAGGCGTGAACTGACGGGTCCAGCACCGTAGGGGGGCCTAGACTGGGGGGATGTGGGTGGGAGAAGGTTAGACTGGGCAGCGGGGGCCGGGCTACCGTGGCCAGGCCTGCCACTGTGACACAAGTCGGGCTAATGGCTCTGGAAGAGGTCGGTGGCCGGCCAGCGCTTGGGCCCCGCGGCGGAGGCCTGGGTGGCGGCAGCAGGGAAGGCGGGGAGGCCCGGTCTGGCCTTGGCCTTCTTTCGGGGCGCCATGGGGGAGGCCCCCAGGAGCTTGCTGAAGGAGCCGGACTTCCTGATGCCGCGGGCCAGGTCCTGCAGCATCAGGTCGTCGGCCAGCACGCCCAGGAAGGCGCTGGTGGTGGAGCTGAGGATGGAGGCGGCCACCTGCACAGGCCGCTTGGCCGGGCCGCCGTGCTCGGCGGGGCCGCGGAGGGCCGGGTCGCCCAGCAGCAGGCGCAGCGCGTACGAGGCGCCGGGCCGCAGGTACTGGTAGGCGCGCCGCCCGCTGTGGTCTCGGACCAGCACCTTGGCGCCCAGGCGCTCCACCAGCAGCACGGCCGCGTCCTCGTGGCCGTGCAGGGCCGCCAGGTGCAGCGGGGTGTAGCCGCCGTGCGAGCGGGCGTTCACGTCGACGGGCGCCCCCCCGCGGCGCGCCACCTCCACCAGCTGCAGCACCATCTCGCGGTCGCCGCTTTTGGCCGCCCAGTGCAGCGCCGTGAATCCCGACATGAAGTCGCGCTTGGCCGCCAGGCTCCGATCCCGCAGCAGCAGCCCGTGGAGCTGGTGGGTCCAACGGCCGCCGGCCGCTCTCACCAGCCACTCGTGCTCGGCTGGCTCCAAGGGCACGGTGGGCGGCGGCGGCTGCGGGACGGCGATGGGCAGCTCCTCCAGCTCGGGGCTTAGCAGGCGCGGGCCGGCCCGGGACAGGCGCCGGAGGTGAGGGGACCGGCCGCCCCCCAGTGCGAGCCCCAGGCCCGGCTCCTCCACCGAGAGCCGCCGCCGCAGCCGCGGGGAGTCCCCGGGCACGGGCAGCAGGGACGAAGCTGCCATCGCCGGCTCTTCCGACAGCTGCCGCCGCAGGCCCTGCTCCTCGGCCCGGACCCGGACCACCGACGGGACGCAGCGGACGGGCAGCATGCAGGGCTTCCGCGGCTGGAGCGGGGGCAGCTCCCCGGGCGCAGCCGGGGTCTGTGGAGGGGCCGCGGGCGTGTCCCTCGACGGCAGGTCCGGAGTCGGGGTGGGGGCGGCGGCAGCTTCCTTCAGGTCTGGGGACGGGGGGCGCTCCTCGGACGGCGGGGACGGGGGGGACTCCGGGGACGGCTCCCCGGACGGGGGGGACAGAGACCCGTGCTCCTGGGCGGCGGCCGGATGCGAGGACGCTGGCAGCGGCGGCTCGGCCGGAGGGTCCGCGGGGGTCGGCGGGTCCCCCGGGAGCGGGTCCCCAGCGGCCTCGGGCGGCTGTGGGGCGCAGGAGGCGCGCGGCTTTTTGCGCAGCACCACGAACTTGACCCCGTCCAGCTCCTTGACCACCGCCACGTCGTTGACGAATTGCTTGAAACATCTCCTGCGGGCGGCCCGGCCGCCCGGGTCCCCCGCGTCCAGCAGCGGCTTGAAGCGGCTCACCAGCTCCGAGTTGCGCACCTTGCCCCCGCGCTCCTGCAGGAAGCCCAGCACGGCCGCCTGGCTCACCCCGGCCGCCGCCGCCGCGGCCGCCGCCGCCAGAGCCATCCCTGCGGGCTTCGGGGCCGGCCGGACCCTCTCCTGGCCTTGGCAGCTCCACCCGAGGCGAGCCCCTCCCCCGGCTCTCCCGGAGCCCGCTTCCCACCTGTCGGCCCTGGCAGCTCCTTCCTTGGGGCGCTGTTCCCAGTCTCTGGCAGGTGGGCGCTGCCGGGGGAGGGTGTCTGCCGGGGGGGAGGATCCACAGCAGAGGGATCTGGGAGTTGTAGTCCCGGCTGGCTCCGGCTACCTGCATTTTAACCTTTTCATGACCCCTCCCCCACCTTTCGGGGGGAGGGGGGCGTTTACACCTAGCCTAGCCCGACCTAGGGAACCTCGCCCCTCCGAGATTCTTTCTCCTCCTGGTTTTATTGTTGGTGTGCCCAGTTAGAGCTCTTCATCATTCCAGTGGGCGCTGAAGCTCCGCCTACTCTTCGCAGTTTATACAGCCTGAGCTGTGAATTAGGAATACTCTGACTTCTATCCGTCCAACCCTCTGGGGATTCAAGCACGTCTTAATAACTCCCCTAAACTCCCCTCTTGTAATTGGTTGCTTTTCCCCGGGAAGGTTCAATAACTTTTAAGTGCAAAATGTCTTTCTTGCTTCATTTCTTATTCATTTGAAAAATTAAAAATAAATATGTGGTGCTTAGTGCTGCCTGTAAGGTAAATACATTTGTATTTTGTTTGTGTCCTTCAGAATATTCAGGCTTGATTGAGGCAGTCTGTTATTATATCAAGTAACAGTAGAGATTTTAGGTTAGTTTTAAAGCAACTCTTTAGTTATTTTCATTACACATTCTCAGGAGCCCATGTACATTATTAAAAGAACTGTGAGGTATATCACCTTATATCAAATCATTCAATATAGTAAAAGATTTTTAACAATTCAGTGTTGGACGCTACAGCAAAAATCAGGAGCAATAATTCACTATTGGTAAAACTGTAAGGTGGTCAGACTGTTTTGGAAAGCAATATAATAAGTTTTAAAAATTTCTCATTCTGTAATCCAGACATTCCACTATTAGATCTTATGTTGTAAAGAGGTTGTTGACAGAAAGAAAAAAACCTATTTGTACAAATGTAAATAGTAAAAAAAAAATTAGAAACCAAGTATATTCTCCAGGGGGAGTGCTTGAATTAAGTTGTGGTATATGCATGTAAAGAGAGGCGCCTGAGCACAATAGGTGACTCAGGTAAAACACCTGAATTAGTTCCATACTGGTTGGATGATCTTGGGCAAATAACTGCATCTCTTCTTAATACCCTGGGCCACTTATGAGATTCTAAATCACAGAATAGCAGCTGATTTACATCAGTGGAGAAAGTTTCTGCACCAGGGAGTTTACTTCACTGAAAAAAAAAATCCTAGGTTTAGTCTCTCCCTACCCCCATTAATTTAATGAAATATTATATGATAAACAACTGTGAAAAATTATTTTTTAAAAACATACTTTATCTTTCCACCAATTACATGTTAAAACAATTTTAAAACATTCTTTAAAAAGTTTTGCATTCCAAATTCTCTCCTTCCTTCCCTTCACCTCTCTCTGATACTGTAAGCAGTCAGATACGTAAAACATTTCCCTATTAGTCGTTTTGTACAGAAAGACTCAAATAAAAGAAAAGAGAAAGAAAAATGAAAAATGGCATGCTTCAATCTATATTTAATCAATATTTGTTCTTTCTGTGAAGCCTGATAATATGCTTCATCATTAGTCCTTTGGGATTATCTTGGATCATTGTGTTGCTGAGAATCGCTAAGTCATTCACAGTTCTTCATCACATAATGTTGCTGTTGCTATGTATAGCATTCTCCTGGTTTTGTTCACTTCACTGTGCATCAGTTTATGTAAGTCTTTCCAGGTTTTTCTGAAACCATTCTGCTTGTCATTTCTTATGGCACAATAATATTCCTGAGGTGGTACAAATTTATTTTTAAAAAGAAGATTTTTGAAATAATTTAAAGATGAAAGCAGATCCATAAGATAGCTCTCTCTCTCTCTCTCCAACTAAACTAGTATAAAAATATTAGTCATCACTACAGTGGACTGCTCCCTACTGCACCATCATCATCAACAAGGTACAGAGCTTTCCTTTTTACCATGTCTACATACAGCTCAATGTACAGTCATTCACAGTCACTTTTGTGTTATTTTGTTTATCTTTTCATGGATTTAAAAAAAATTGTTTTGATAAAAAAAAAATCCTCCATTAAAGAAAAGCTTGTGATTCCATCCCTGTGTGTATGCTTCTTTTACCAATAGCTATTACAACTCTTTCACAACATTAGTAATTTTCTACAATGTTGAAACTAAAAACATTCATCTGTTAATGAGCCTTTCCCCACTTAGGCGGATTCTTGGGTGGTAGTCACAGACTTTATCTTAGTCTATCCAGCTTAGTCTATCCAAGTCCAGGGTAGGACTTGGCAGAGCTTATATTCCACTATCACGTCTTTTGAGGACCAAGGTTCATACTGATACCACATTGCCTCTTTTTGGGGAGCTGTACAGTGAAGTTTTGGGTTAAAAATTCCATTGGAGACAAACTGCATTGTTCTTTTGGTGTTACTGAGCATGAAGAAGAAAATGTACCTTTGAAGGAAAAGAGAATTATCAGGATTAATGTACCATGTACTAATAAGCAGCCTAGATTAGGATGATACTAGTAGTAACTTGGTAGTTATTTTTGTTTAATAAATTAGTGACAGCAATATATCATTTGTAGATAATCATAAACTTATTTCTTTTTAAACTCTACCTATCTTCTAAGAGCCAGCTGAGATTTCTCATCTCTATTAAGTCTTCCCCAGTTATGGTAATTTCTTCCTCATTTGAGCTTCCTCATTATATAGCTTCTAGATAGGTCATGGAATTTAGAACTGGAATTCACTACAAACTTATTAAATTCCTATTGGGGTGGAATCAAGATGGCAGAATAGTAGGAAGCATCCTTCCCTCAACAACCCCAAAATGAAAACATCTCCAAAGAGATCTAGAAAATGCACCAGACCAAATCCTGATGTTGAAATCCAGCAAATGAGTCATTTGTCCACCCCAGGTCAGCATAGGCAGACAGACAGATATCTATAGACACTGGGCATTGGCTCATTGCTGCCTGGGTGCCAGCACTCAGAGAAAAGCTGTGCACCAGACCAAGACAAAGTCCTAGAATACCAGGATGTACCCTCAGACCCAGACCAGGGCACTGCCCCAGTAGCTTTGTTATTTATCTACTACCCAGGGCAACTGAGAAGGGGACCTGTTCATAGGGTGTCATGGAAACCCTGCACTGTGTGTCAAGAAAAGAGGAAGTTCAGAAGCAAGCAGCAGCCTTGTGTCTCACCACCCAGGAGTGGAGTGGAGCTCAGTGCCAGAAAAATATCTGGGTTAGAAATATCAGACCAAAGGAGAGCCTACCATTGTGTCACTCTGAATCAGCAGAGGTACACAGGAGGCTGAGAGTGGCTGAATCCAACATCGGTGTACTGTTATTAAGACTCACATCTCAAAGTCAAGAATTTGCAGAACTCAGATCAGAGGGAAAACAAACAGACTTTGCTCTGAATCAGATTACTTTGGAAGCATTGAAACTTGTAGGTCCCTAGCCTGTTCTTGAGATCCTGGGTTAACACAGCATTTGATACTTAAAAGCAGAAACAACACCAGCTTAGATCTTCCCTCTAGAAGTATGGCAGAGCCCACCCCTGATGTCACACCCAAAGTCAGGAAGTACTCTGGAAGAATAAACAAACCACCACAACAACAGCAACAAAAGAAACCCACCATAGAGAGCTGTTGTTGTGGCAGGAAAGCTCAGTACACAAAATCAGAATGAAAAAATGACTGTGAACATCTACAAGCAAATCCTTGGGTACGAATTCAACTAGAATACCTGAAAGAGATGAAGCAATGCCTTCTCAGTGGGGATGGGGAGGGAGGAAGGGAGAGAATTTGGATTTCAAAGTTCTAGGAATGAAGGTTAAAAATGGTTTTTACATATAACTGGGGAAAATAAAATGCCAGATGCTAAAAATAAGAGATGAAGTAAGAGTTTTTAAAAGTTAAAAATGTTTTTTTTATAAATGAAACAAGAGCATTTAAAAATGGAACAGAAATGAGAGCTATGGAAGAAAGAATTGAAAGAGAATTAACAGCTTGGCATAAGGGGTACAAAACTCTGCTCAAGTTGCAAACTCCCTGAAAATTCAAATGGATCAAATAGAAGCCAATGATTCCATGAGGCAAGAATAAATTTTTTTAAGTCTTCAGAAGATTGAAAATATCTAAGAAAATGTAAGGTATCTCATAGCAAGAACAAATGACCTGAAAAACAAATTGAAGAGAGAATAACTTAAAAATCATTGGACAATCTGAATTCTATGACCAAAAAAAAAAAGCCTAGACATCCTCTTTCAAGAAACCTTAAAAGAATGTATGTGTGTTCGTCCTTCATTGCCAAAGAAGACCATGTCTTCAGAGAAATAATGACATGACTTGCACTTAACTTTGTTTTGAGTGAGGAAGGTCTGCCTCACTTCTCCTTCAGAGCCATCTGAATCCAGTGACCAGATATTCATCAGAATGACTGAAGATGACCCAGGGTGAGGCAATTGGGGTTAAGTGACTTGCCCAAGGTCACAGAGCTAGTAAGTGTCAAGTGTCTGAAGTGAGATTTGAACTCAGGTCCTCCTGACTCCTGCACTGGTGCTCTATCCACTGCACCACATAGCTGCCCTCCAGATGTTTTAGAGAGGGAAAAGTAGAAATAGAATCCACCAATTACCTCCTGAAAGAACACCAAAATGAAAACTCCCAGGAACATCATAACTAAAACCCAGAGTTTCCAAGTAAAAAAAAATTACTGCAAGCATCCAGAAAGAAAGAATTCCAAGTATCAGGGGGCCATTCAGTATCACACATAATTTAGCAGCCACCACTAAAAGGAATAGAGAACTTAAAACACAATATTGCAAAAAGCAAAAGCACTGGGTTTACAACCAAGAATAACTTACCCAGCAAAACTGACTATAATGCATTAGGGGTGAAAATGGATCTTTAATGAAATAGAGGACTTCTAAGCATTCCTGATGAAGAGACCATAACTGTGTAGAAATTCTGAGGATCAAGCATGGGAGTGAAGAGGAGCATAAAAAGGTAAATATGGATAAGCAATGATAAAGGACTAAACAAGGAGAAACCTCTAACTTTTAAATATGGGAAGATGATAAATGTATCCCCTCTGAACCTTGTCATTATCAGGCGTCATAGAGAATCTAATCAGACAAGTCTTGGGAGTGGTTCTGTTATGTCTTGATCTTAAGAGAAGAATGAAAAAGTAGGTAAGAATACCTTTGGGGAGGAAAAGGAAGGAAAATTAGGGAAAACTATTGCACATAATTAGAGTGCAAAAGTGAAAGTCTACACAAACAAGGAGGATGGGTGGGGGGCCAATGGCTGATATTCAAATCTTAACTCTTGTCTGAACTGGTTTGAAGAAGGAAGAATGCACACAGAGTTGGTTACAGAAATACATTTCACTTAACAATGAACTAGAAGGGGGGAGGAGGGGAAATTAGAAGGATAATAAAGAAAGAGAGGGATTAGTCCTAAGCAAAACAAACTAAGGAAATATAAAATACAACTATTTTACAGGTGGCAAAGGATGGGAATCTTGGGGGGGGCATAAATTAGGGATAGGTGAACAAGTTATAGGTACACAAATGTGAAGAAATACTATTGTACTATAAGAAATGATGGTTTCAGAGAAACTTGGAAGACTTGTATGAACTGATGCAGCATGAAGTGAACAGAACTGAGATCAACTTATATAAAATCAACAATATGGTAAATGTAAAGAACTTTAAAAGAATTAGCAACTTTTATCAGTCATTATAAAGACTAGTTATGATTCCAGTAATGAATGACGAAACATGCTACCAAACTCCTGATAGAGAGGTCAGGAACTCAGAGTGCAGAATGAGATAATTTTTTTGTACATAGCTAATGTGGAAATTTGTTTTGATTGACTATGCATATTTTCAATGGGTTTTGTTTTTCTTTTTTCATGGGGGGGTGGTGAGAAAGTATATTTTTGCTGATTGAAACAAATATTTTTAAAATTGCTATTAAGCACAAGGGGGAGATATGACAATAAAGATATAAAAGTTTCTATCTACAAACATACTGGAGAAGGCAAAAGAGGGAAGAAGGAGAGAAAAATAAAACATATACATAGGTAAGTCATTACAAAGTATATATGAAATAAATGTAAAGCAATTTTGCAGGGAGATCAGGAAAGGTCATGGAAGAGGTGATATCAGATCTGAGCCTTCAAGGGAGCTAGGGATTCTAAGAGGCTTAGATGAGAAGGGAGTACATTCCAGGTTTACTTAAAGTCATGGAGGTGATAAATAGTATGTTGTATACAGGGGAAAGCAAGTAACCTATTTTGGATGAAACAGAACATGTGAGGAAAAGTAATGTGAAATCAGTCCAGGAAGGCTTGAGATATATTTTGAAAGACAATACTAGACCAGCATATTCTAAAGTCAACAAGAAACCACAGTATGGATGATAAATTGGCAAAACAGACCAATTAGAAAGCTATTGAAATGAGTTAGGCTAAGTTAGAAGGAATGAAGTCCTAATCAAAGGAGGTGATCATGTAAGTGTAAAGAAAGGAATAAATGCTAGAGATTGTTGTGAAGGTAAAATGGAGTTGGCAGCTCATTAAATATGAAGAATGAGGGAGAAAGAAGCTTTACGGATGGCTAGACGGAAGGTGGTGTCCTCAGTAAAAGCAGGGAAGTTAGGAGGGCTAGGTTTGAGAGTATTGGAAAATTCTTTTGACCAAGAGGAATGAGACTTCTTAGGAGAGCTGCATGGAAGGCTGTGTTAAAGATAGGAAGCCAAACTGAAAGCCAAGAAATGCCAAGTAAGACTGCTTGCTGATAGCAGCTTAAACTTGCTTGGGTACAGGTTTAGTTTTTATGATTACTTAGACTCAGAGTACATAGCCTTCTGTAGTAACCTGTTGTTTGTCCCAAGGACCAAGGACATCATGGAGTGATGACCTGACTTACTAATGAGTTGGATTTAAGTGAGGCAGAGTTTTATAAAGTTGTCAGCCTCACTTTATCTTCCAGAGTCATCAAAGTCCAGTGGCCAGACAAAAGTCAGGACAACTGGAAATGACCTGGGGATGAAGTGGATGACCTTGGCCTATTCAATGTCTGACTAAGCTCTAAACACTCCATACTACCTACTTCAACTGTCTTCATAGCTGTTGGAACAAATTGTTCTCATCTGCCCATTCCACCAGGGGAAGTCTTCACATGCTTGGGGTAGACACCTCACTAACTCACCAAAGGATCTGAGATCTCTGTTAACCTCAACTTGATTTAGCCCTTTATTGAGATGGTTTTACTAGGGTGTGGCTGCTGCTCATGCTAGGGTGTGACTGCTGCGCATGCTATGGCTTCTTGGAGCCACAGTTTGGGTGAAAATGAACACCAAAGGCGGATGAGAAGCCCAAAAAGGGTTCAGTAGCCCTCACACCAGAGGAACTAGTTCTCCCTGAACACCTCATACACCCTAATCTAGGATAGATAAGTAAAACATTTCATAGGAGAGAGAGGTTTAGAGAAAGGGGAAATCATTCAAGGGAGAAAAGGGGACAATTTGGAATGCAACTGTCATTGCATTTTGGACTGTTTTATTATTGGACTAAGAAAACATTGCCTATTCAAGGGCAGGAGACCAGGAAAGGCAACCACATCCTTTTATAATTGTTACAAATATATTTAGACAAAACTGCAGTTTTCTCTTATCCAAGGACAAGTAGTTGTTATAACAGTGAATGGAACCTTCTGCTTTACTGTGTCCTTGCATAGCTTCTTTTATTATTTCTCTTTTAATAGTGGTTAAAGACTTTGTACTATTAGGCCCCTAGGTAGTTGGGAGATTTACATGTTGTTATTCCATCAGAGCTGTTGCAAAATGATTGTGGTTCTGTTTCCCACCCCACCCCCCAAGGGGAAAAATAATGAGTTCCATTTTAGACATGTTGAGCTTGTGAAACATCCATACCATCATGGCTATAGAGTAGGAAGGGACCATATAAGCCATCTTGTCCAATCTTCTAATTTTATAGATGTAGACATTGAAGTGAAGCAACTTGCCCAAGATCATACAGGTATTTATTAAGCACCTACTATGTACCACATACTAAGAATGCAAATAGAAAGAATTAAACAGTTCTTGATTGTTCTTCTAAACCTTGTTGATGTCTAATAAACAATGGGTAATTCTGGGCGGAAGCTTAGGAAAGATGAGGACCAGATATGAAGATATGGAAATCATTTACTTAGAAATAATTGAATTCACAGTATCTGATGAGATCACCGATGGAGAAAAGAGAAGGAAACCTAAAGGAAATGGATAGGAGATAATTGGTAAGGCTGAGAAGTATAAATAAAAGTAGCACAGGGTGATGAAAATACAAGGGGTAGAAAATATACAGAAGGAGTTGATAGTCAACAGCGTCAAAAGCTGTAGAAAGGTCAGGAAGAATTGGTACTGAGAAAATGACGTTGGATTTGGTAGTTGAAAGACCATAGATAACCTTGGAAAGAGCAGTTTCAATGAAGTCAAAAGCCAGGTTGCAAGGGATTTAGTAGTGATTGGGAAGTGGAGACAATGAGTATAGATTTATTTTTCCAGGAGTTTGACTTCTTTGATGAAGCCAGTAAATAAGGAAAGATTGTGGAGAGTTGAAGGGGCAAGGACACATGAGGGAATTGTTTAAAGGGTCCAGGTAGAAGCATTATTTTTAGCAAGGATAAGGGCCAAGACCTCATAATCTGGAGCAAAAAAAAAAAAAAAAAGAAGAGAATGGGGTTGTACCATAGGTCAGTACATGGACTACTGAACTGTGGAAACAATGGAAACTCATGTGGATGGCCTCTTTTTTTCCAGTAAAGTGTAAAGTGAGGTTCTTTGTCAAGGGGCAGTGAAGAATAGAGGAAATCGTGTAGATGGATGGCTTGAGAAGAAAAGAAAAGGCTTTTTTGGAAGGCATCTTAGAGATTATAAATTTTTTTAAAATCTCATTTTAAAAATGAAATTGAGCCCTAGAAATTGAAATGACTTGTCCAAGGTCACATAGCTAGTCCATAGCAGTTCAGTTTTGAATCCAAGTTCCCTGACCTTTCTGTTGTATCATGCTATGTCTCTATAATATCTTCTATTATTAGTTATCTATGATGAAACCATTTAGCAGTTATAAAAGAAATATATTTCTTTAATTGAATGGAAGAACTGTATTAAAATAAACATTACAGCACACTTTTGAATGTGATCATTCTATAGTATCATTTTTCATTGTATATGTGTATATGTATATTAATTTTTCCACTTTAAAGAAATCTTATTTTAGGGATGGGACCTATAATTAGGGAAAGTCTAAATACTTTCAGGGATTTTTAATTTTATTAGTATGAGTACTCTATCCATTCATGCAAATCACAAACTTTATAGGTCTACTTAAGTGTTTCTTTTTTTTCATAAGTTTTCCCATTCTATAAGGAACCTACTCCATTGGCTAAGAACATTCTTTTTCTTTGAATATATTTGAAATAGAAATATTCCATCATTCTGGCTGTGAAATAGAGTGTCAACTCCATTGAAGCAGAAATTATGTCTTATTTTAGCTTTTCATAGTTCCTTTTTTATTAATTTATTTGTTTTCAGTTTTATATAATCACTTCCATAAATCTTAGATTATCTCCTGCTCTCTCCTGCCTCTCTTCCCAAGATGACATGCAATCTTATATGGTTTCTATACATGGATTCATATTAATCATATTTTCATATAAGTTATGTTGCATAGAGGAATTAAAATGAATGAGTGAAACCATGAGGAAAAGCAAAGCAAACCAAAACATAACATAAGAGAAAATATTCTTCTTCATTCTGCATTCCAATTCCATAGTTCTTTCTCTGGATGTGGAAGGCATTTTGCCTCAAGAGTACTTTGGGAATGTGTTAGGTTCTTGCATTGCTGTGAAGGGCTAAGTCTACCAGAAAAATTCCTCGCAGTCACACTGTGACTGTTACTGTGTACAATGTTCTCCTCGTTCTGTTCATTTCACTCAGCATCGGTTCATATAAGTCTTTCCAGGTTTTTCTGAAGTCCTCCTGTTCATCATTTCTTATAGCACAATAGTATTCCATTACATTCATATACCACAACTTGTTCAGCCATTCCCCAATTGATTTCCAGTTCTTGGCCACCACAAAGAGAACTGCTACAAATATTTTTGTACACATGGGACCCTTTCCCATTTTTATGATCTCTTTGAAATACAGTTCTAGAAGCAATATTGCTGGGTCAGAGGGTATGCACATTTTTGTAGCCTTTTGGGCATAGTTCCAAATTGCTCTCCAGAATGGTTGGATCAGCTCACAGCTCCACCAACTATGAATTAGTGTTCCAACTCTCCCATATCTTCTCCAACATTTATCATCTTCCTGTTTTGTCATGTTAGTCAATCTGATGTGTAATGTGGTACCTCAGAGTTGTTTTGATTTGCATCTCTAATCAATAGTGATTTAGAGCATTTTTTCATATGACTATAGATAGCTTCAATTTCTTCCTCTGAAAACTGCCTGTTCATATCCTTTGACCATTTGTCAATTAGGCAATGACTTGTATTCTTGTAAATTTGACTTAGTTCTCGCTGTATTTTAGAAACGAGGCCTTTATCACAGACACTAGTTGTAAAAATTCTTTCTCAGTTTTCTGCTTCCCTCCTAATCTTGGTTGCATTGGGTTTGTTGTGCAAAAACTTTTCAATTTAATGTAATCAAAATTATCCATTTTGTACTTCATAATGTTCTCTATCTCTTATATGGTCATAAATTTCTCCATTCTCTAGAAATCTGACAAATGCACTGTTCCTTGCTCCCCTAATTTGTTTATTGTATTAGCCTTTATACCTAGATCATGTATCCATTTGGACTTTATTCTTATGTACAATGTCAGTCATTGGTCTATGCCCAGTTACCACCATATTGTTATCCAGTTTTTCCAGGAGTTTTTTGTCAAACAATCAGTTCTTATCCCAGAAGCTGAGGTCCTTGGGTTTATCAAACGGTAAACTGTTATATTCATTGACTACTGTGTCTTGAGTACCTAACGTATTCGACTGGTCTTCTCCTCTGTTTCTTAGCCAGTACCAAGTGGTTTTGATGATTGCTGCTTTGTAATACAATTTGAGATCTGGTAGGGCTAGGCCACCTTCCCTAACATTTCTTTTCATTAATTCCCTTGATATTCTGGACCTTTTGTTCTTTCAGGTGAATTTTGATGTTATTTTTTCTAGCTCTAGAAAATAATTTTCTGGTAATTTAATTGGTATAGCACTGAATAAATAAATTAATTTAGGTAGAATTGTCATTTTTATTTTATTAGCTCAGCCTACCCACAAGCAGCTGATGTTTTTCTGCTTACTTAGATTTGATTTTATTTGTGCAAAAAGTGTTTTGTAATTATATTCAGATAGTCCCTGTGTTTGTGAAAAGAGATTTCTGGGAAGCCAGTTATTCCTCTTGCTGTTACCTAAAAAAAGGTAGAACTATGCCTTACATATTTGTCACTTCCCCAAGTAAATATATGGTAAATTATATAAATTATACATTGTTAGTTCTAAAATACATATGAGTCAAGTTTTTATGATCATAAAAACCCTCATTTAAAAAAAGACATTATTATCTTCATAAGGCTGAAAGAGGGGAGTGTAAATCTTAACATCAAAAAAAAAAAAGAACCCTAAGATCATGGCAAGTGGTCCCATCATTTCCTGCTAAATAAACGGAGGAAGAAGAAATGGAAACATTGTCAGATTTTCTATTCATTAACTCAAAGATCACTGTGAATGGCAAGTGCAGCCATAAAATTAAAAGATGCTTATTTCATGGAAGAAAAACAATAGCAAATTTGGACAGCATACTAAAAAGTAGAGATATCTTTTTTTTTTTTTTGAGATAAATGAGCATTTTTATTTCTTTGTTTCACAAATAAACTGGCTGAAATAGTTGTTTCCCGTGGGCTAATCAAAAAGACCAAATCCCATATCTTCAGCAGACTCCTCCGACTCTTCCTTGGCTTCCACCTTGGCCGGAGTGGCAGCAGTGGGTGCAGCAGCAGCTGGAGCAGCTGCCACACGGGCAGCCACTGCAAATGCGGAGGGGTCAGCCAGGAAGGCCTTCACCTTTTCAGCAAGTGGGAAGGTGTACTCCGTCTCCACAGCTACAGCCAAGACTCGCTTGTACCCATTGATGATTGAGTGGGGTACTGATGCAACAGTTGGGTAGCCAATCTGCAGACAGACGCTGGCAACGTTACGGACACCTTCTAAGAACCGAAGGTGCAAAGTCTCCTCCGTGATGTCCAGCACTTCAGGGTTGTAGATGCTACCATTGTCAAACACCTGCTGAATAATCAGCCCAAAGGAGAATGGGGAAATATTCAGCATGTTCAACAAAGTGGCCTCACTGGCGCCAACTTTGTCTCCAGTCTTAATCAGCTGCACATTGCTCAAGATTTCAATGGTGCCCCTGGAAATCTTGGTGGTGATACCCAGAGCCTGGAAGAAGGAAGTCTTCTCGGGACCCAGACCAGTGTTCTGGGCGGGCACAGTGACATCACATGGGGCGATGGCACCAGCACGGGCAGCAGCTGGCACCTTATTGGCCAGAAGCATATCCCTGGTCTCAGTCAGATCCTCCTTGGTGAACACAAAGCCCACATTCCCCCGAATATGAGGCAGCGGCTTCTCCAGGGCAGGGTTGTTCTCCAGATGACCACGAATGGCTTTGCACATCATGGTGTTCTTTCCCATCAATACAACGGCCTTACCACGGAGGGACATCTGGATCTGCTGCATCTGCTTGGAGCCCACATTGTCTGCTCCCACAATGAAGTATTTTGGATAATCATCCAAAAGTTGGATGATCTTGAGGAAGTAATTGGATTTCCAGGTAGCCCTGTCTTCCCTGGGCATCTCGGTGGTGCTTCAGGGATTGCCACTCGGGGTTTAAAGACGATGTCTCTCGCACGAGGACGCCTGGGGAGAGCCAGAGATATCATCTTACTGATAAAGGTCTATATAATCAAAGCTATGGTTTTTCCAGTAACAAATGTATGGCTGTGAGAGTTGGACTCTAAGGAAAGCTGAGTCCCATAGAATCAGTGCTTTCATTTTTGAATCCTGTTGCTTGAAAAGACTTTTGAGAGGCCTTGGACAACAAGGAGATCAAATCAGTTAATACTTAAGGAAATTAAGTCAAGCTATTCACTGAAACGTCAAATACTGAAGCTGAAGCTTAAATACTTCGGCAATATAATGAAAAGATGGGGCTTATTGGGAAAGACCCTGGTGTAGGGAAAGATAGAAGGCAAAAGGAAAAGGGGAGGGCAGCACAAGAGATAGATATATAGTATCATGGAAACAATGAATATGAACTTGGACAGACTTTGAGAGATATTGAAGGATATATATATATATATATGTATTAATATTTATGTATATATGTAAGACCTAGTGTGCTATGGCCCCATTGGGTCATGAAAGAGTCAGGACTGAACAACTGAAAAACAAAAAGTTGATGGACTGGCCCATTCAAACAGTAAAATAATATTTATTATTCCAAAATTTTAGTACAACAAAATAATTTTTACTGAACTGTAATTTTTTTTTTTTTTGTAACTAGACAATAATTTCTTATTTGTTGTTACTGAGTTGTTTCAGATCCCATCTGTGATCCTATTTTGGAGTTTTCTTGGTAAATATGCTGGAATGGATTGCCATGTGCTTCTACAGCTCATTTTACAAATGAGGAACTGAGTCAAACAGAGTTAAGTGATTTGCCCAGGGTCACACAGCTAGTAAGTGTTTTAAGGTGGATTTGAACTAAAGAAAATGAGTCTCCCTCATTCCAAGCCCAGTGCTCTTATCCGCTGTCCACCTAGCTGCCCAGCCATTTTCTTTTTTTTAAAATGTTTTTTAATATTTATTTATTTATTTAACTTTTTACATTCATTTTCACAAAATTTTGGGTTCCAAATTTTCTCCCCTTTTATCCCCTCCCCCCACCCCAATACACCAAGCAATCTAATTTTCCCTATCTCCAATCTGCCCTCTCTTCTGTCATCCCTCCCTTCTCATGTCCCCATCTTCTCTTTTCTCCTGTAGGGCCAGATGACTTTCTATTCCTCATTAACTGTATGTCTTCTTTCCTAGTAGCAACAACAATACTAAACAGTTGTTCCTAAAACTTTGAGTTCCAAATTCTCCCCATCCCTCCCTCCCCACCCATTCTCTTTGGGAAGGCAGGCAATTCAATATGGGCCATATCTGTGTAGTTTTGCAAATGACTTCCCTGATAGTCGTGTTGTGTAAGACTAACTGAATTACCCTCCATCCTATTCTGCCCCTCATTGTTTCTCTTCTGTCTTTTGATCCTGTCCCTCCCTGAGTGTTGACTTCAAATTGCTCCCTCCTCCCATTGCCCTCCCTTCCATCATCCCCCCCCCCCCCTTGCTTAATTTCTTTTAAGATATGGTCCCATCCTATTCAATTCACTCTGTGCTCTCTGTCTCTGTATGTGTGTGAATGTCTGTTATGTGTATGTGCGTGCATGCGTGTACATGTATGTGTGTGGTCCCACCAACTACCCAGATACTGAAAAGTTTTAAGAGTTATAAATATTGTCTTTCCATGTAGGAATGTAAACAGTTCACTTATGGTAAGTCCCTTATGACTTTTCTTTGCTGTTTACTTTTTCATGCTTCTTCTCATTCTTGTGTTTGAAAGTCAAATTTTCTTTTCAGCTCTGGTCTTTTCATCAAGAATGATTGAAAGTCCTCTGTTTCATTGAAAGGCCATATTTTCCCCTGAAGTATTATACTCAGTTTTTCTGGGTAGGTGATTCTTGGTTTGAGTCCTAGTTCCTTTGACTTCTGGAATATCCTATTCCACACCCTTCGATCCCTTAATGTAGAAGCTGCTAGATCTTGAGTTATCCTGATTGTATTTCCACAATACTGGAATTGTTTCTTTCTAGCTGCTTGCAAGATTTTCTCCTTGACCTGGGAGTTCTGGAATTTGGCCACAATGTTCCTAGGAGTTTCTCTTTTTGGATCTCTTTCAGGTGGTGATCGATGGATTCTTTCAATACTTATTTTGCCCTCTGGTTGTAGAATGTCAGGGCAGTTTTCCTCGATAATTTCATGGAAGATGATGTCTAGGCTCTTTTTTTGATCATGGCTTTCAGGTAGTCCCATAATTTTTAAATTGTCTCTCCTGGATCTATTTTCCAGGTCAGTTGTTTTTCCCATGAGATATTTCACATTCTCTTCCATTTTTTTCATTCTTTTGGTTTTGTTTGGTGATTTCTTGGTTTCTCGTAAAGTCATTAGACTCCATCTGTTCCATTCTAATTTTGAGAGAACTATTATCTTCAGTGAGCTTTTGAACCTCTTTTTCCATCTGGCTAATTCTGCTTTTGAAAGCATTCTTCTCCTCATTGGCTTTTTGAACCTCTTTTGCCAATGGAGTGAGCCTATTTTTCAAGGTGTTATTTTCTTCAGCATTTTTTTGGGTCTCCTTTACCAAGGTATTGACCCATTTTTCATGCTTTTTTTACATCTCTCTCATTTCTCTTCCCAGTTTTTCCTCCACCCATCTAACTTGCTTTTCAAAATCATTTTTGAGCTCTTCCAAGGCCTGAGCCCACCCGACATCCCCCTGGGATGTCTGGGATACAGAGGCCCTGCCCTCCATGTCTTTCCCTGATAGCAAGAATATTTCCTCGTCATCAGAACTGAAAGGCGGGAACATTTGCACCCCCTCAAAGTAGCTCTCTATAGTCTTATTTTTTTTCCCTTTTCTGGTCATTTTCCCAGCCAGTTACTTGACTTCTGAGATTCCTCTGCACCCCCGCCTAGATCCACCCAGCTAGTGCTTGGGGTCTGAGATTCAAATGGGCTTTCCATGGCAGGCGCGGCTGCTATTCAATGGGAGCTTTAGTTCTGGTGCTGGGGTGGGGGCAGGGCCACCTCCCAGGCTCCGTTCCCTCAGGGGCTTTATGCAGAGACCTTCAGTAATGGAGCGGGTGGGGCAGGGCCGTCTCCCAGGCTCAGCTCCCTCAGGGGCTTTATGCAGAGACCTTCAGTAATGGAGCAGGTGGGGCAGGGCTGTCTCCCAGGCTCAGCTCCTTCAGGTGGTTTATGCAGAGACTTTCAGTAATGAAGATCCTGCCTGCTCGGGGAGTCTCAGGCAGGCCGCCACCGCTGCCTCCGCCACTTCCCGCCCCCGCCTCTGCCTCAGCCGCTTCCTCTCGAGGGGGCCTGAGCCACAGAGACTCCCCGCTCCCCTCTTGGTCAGCTCAGACGTGTCTCTCACTGACCTGTAGTGTCTGTGGGAGGAGGGACCTTCCAGGCCGCCGGAGGTTCCGTCCCTGAAGCGTGCTCCGATCTGCTCCTCTTGGCCAAGTGGCCAGGGCAGCGCTGGGGTGGACTCCGCTTTCCGGGGTGCAACGGACCCTGGGGACGGCTCTGCAGGGCCCTCTGGAACAGAAATCTCTTCCACTGTGTTTCTGCACACCCTGCAGTGATCCAGAACTTGTGGGGAGCATTTCTTACATTAAATCTATGGTCTGTGGGTTCGGAGCTCGCATACATGAGTCTTTCTACTCCGCCATCTTGACTCCACCCCCTTTTTTAATTTTTGAAAATTATTATTTTATTTCCCCTAATTACATGTAAAAATTTTTAACATTAAAATATTTTTGGGTTCCATATTTTCATCTTTTCCTCCCCCCCATTGAGAAGGCAAGCAATTTGATATAGATTATGCATGTGCAGTCATGGAAAACATTTCCATATTAATCATGTTGTAAAAGAAAACACAGACAAAAGCACCCCAAGAAATATAAAGAAAATTTATGCTTATTTTGCATTCAAACTCCATCTGTTAATTCTTTCTTTCTCTGGAGATGAATAGCATTTTTCATCATATGTCCTTCAGAATTGTCTTGGATCATTGTATTGCTGAGAATAGCTATCATTCTCAGTTGATCATCATACAATATTACTGTTACTGTATTCAGTGTTTCCTGGTTCTGCTCATTTCACTTTGCATCAGTTCATGTATGTCTTTCTAGGATTTTCTGAGAGCATGCTGCTTGTCATTTCTTTTTTCCTGTCTCTTTTTTTATTTGAATAGTATTTTATTTTTTCCCTAATTGCATAGTAAGAAACAATTTCAGTATTGATTTTTTGCAAGATTTTGCGTTTCAAATTTTTCTCTCTCTTTTCCTCCCCTCCCCTCTTCTGAAAATGGTACGTAGTTTGATGTAATTTATACATGTGCTATCATGTAAAACATATTTCCAATATTCATCATAATTGTGGAAGAAGAAACAGATTAAAATAAAATAAAATCATGAGAAAGAATAAGTGAAAAAAATATCCTTCAATCTGCATTCTGATTCCATCAGTTCTTTATCTGGATATGGATAGAATTTTCTTCCATGAGTCCTTTATACTTGTCTTATATCACTGTGTTGTTGAGAAGAGCTGAGTCATTCGTAGTTGATCATCACATGATACTGTGATACTGTGCACAATAATATTTTCCTGGTTCTGTTCATTTCACTTTGCATCAGTTTGTACAAGTCTTTCCAGGTTTTTCTGAAATATGCCTATTCATCATAAATTATTGCACAATAGTATTCCATTACATTTATATTCCACAGCTTATTCAGCTATTCCTCAATTGATGGGCATCCCCATTCAATTTACAATATTTATCCACCATTAAGGAAGCAGCTATAAATATTTTTGTACATTTAGGTCCTTTTCATTTTTGTTTTTTATCTCTTTATGATATAGACCTTGTAATGTTATTGCATGGTCAAAGGTTATGCATAATTTTATAGCCCTTTGGGCATAGTTCCTAACTGTTCACTAGATTTGTTGAATCAGTTTGCAACTCCACCAACAGTGCATTAGTACCTCAATATTCCCACATCCCCTCCAATGTTTGTCCTTTTCCTTAGCTAATCTGGTAGATGTGGAGTGGTACCTTTGAGTTGTTTTAATTTGCATTTTTCTAATCAGTACTGATTTAAGAGCATTTTTCTATTTGACTATAGATAGCTTTGGTTACTTTATATGGAAACTGCTGGTTCATATCCTTTGACCATTAATAAATTGGGGAATGACTTGTATTCTTATAAATTTGACTCAGTTCTCTACATATTTGAGAAATGAGACCTTTATTAGAGAAACTTGTTGTAATTTTTTTCACAATTATAATTACTATGTATTTTCCTCCATCCTATTTTCCCCTGTTTATCCTCCTGTCTTTCTTTTCACCCTGTCCATGCTCAAAAAGTGTTTTGCTTCTGACTACTGACTCACTCAATTTGTCCTCCCTTCTGTCAGCCCCCAATCTTATGCCCTTCCTCTCCTACTTTCCTATAGGGTAAGATAGATGTCTATACTCAGCTGAGTGTGTGTATTATTCTCTTTGAGCCAATTTCAATGAGAGTAAGGTTCAAGTACTCCCTCACATCTTTCCTTCACTGCAAAAGCTCTTTTGTGCCTCTTTTATGTGAAATAATTTACCCCATTTTGCTTCTCCCTTCTGCCTTCTTTCAGGGCACTCCTCTTTCTCACCCCTTAATTTAAATTTTTTTTTAATATCATACCATCATATTCAACTCACACTTGTATCTTCTGTCTATGTATGTGCCTTCTAACTGCCCTAATAATGATAAAGCTCTTAGGAGTTACAAGAATCATCTTCCGCTGTAGGAATGTAGACAGTTTAATCTTATTGAATCCCTTATGATTTCTCTTTCCTGCTTACCTTCTTATTTTTCTCTTGAGTCTTATTTTTGAAAGTCAGATTTACTATTTGACTCTGGTCTTTTCCTCAGGAATGCTTGAAAATCCTCTATTTCATTAAATATCCATGTTTTTATCCTGCAGACCATACTCAGTTTTGCTGGGTAGGTGATTCTTGGTTTTAATCCTGGCTTCTTTGGCCTCTAGAAAATCATATTCCAAGTCCTCCAGTGCTTTAATGTAGAAGTGGTTAAATCCTGTGTGATCCTGACCGTGGCTCCATGATATTTGAATTGTTTCTTTCTTACTTCTTGCAACATTTTCTCCTTGGACCAGAAACTCTGGGATTTGGCTACAATATTTCTGAGAGTTTTGATTTTTGAAATCTCTTTCAGGAAGTAATCAGTAGATTCTTTCAATTTCTACTTTACCCCCTGGTTATAGGTTATCAGGGCAGTTTTCCTTGATAATTTCTTTAAAGATGATGCCATTCTTTTTTTGATCATGGCTTTCAAGTAGTCCAATAATCCTTAAATCATATTTCCTTGATCTGTTCTTTTCCAGGTCAGTTATTTTTCCAGTGGGACATTTTCTTCTATTTTTTCATTTCTTTTAAAATTATTTAATTGCTTATTACTCTCTCTTATTTTTAAGGAATTATTTTCTTCACTGAGCTTTTATACTTCCTTTTCCAGTGGCAAATTCTACTTTTCAAAGCGTTCTCTTCAGTAGATTTTTGTGCTTCTTTTACCAGTTGACCTATTCTGTTTTGTAAGGTGTTTTTTTCAATATTTTTTTTGGAGAGGCTTCCTTTATCCAAGCTGTTGACTCATTTTTTAATGATTTTCTTGCATCACTTTTATTTCTTTTTATGATTTTAACATACTTTTAGAGTTCTTCCAGAAATTCTCTTCGGGCCTGAGACAAATTCACATTTTTTCTCTGGGGCTTTGGATGTAGCAGTTTTGACTCTCTTGTCTTCATCTAAGTTTCTATTTCGATCTTCGTGTCACCAACTACAATTTTCTATGGTCATATTCTTTTGTTATTTGTTCATTTTTATAGCCTATTTCTTGATTTTTAACTTTATGTTAAAATTGGGCTCTGCTCCTAAGGTTGAGGGGAACTATTTCAAGCTTTAGCTTTTTGTATAGGTATTTTCAGACCTAGTTTTGAGGCTGTGTCAGTTTTCTGTTCTTCCAGGGTAATATGATCTGAGGAGAGGTATGCTTACTACTCCTCTGGTCTGTGAGCAACCACATTCTTTTCTGCCCTGGAGCTATGACCAGGGTTCCTGCTCCCCAGAAACCACAAACTCTACTGTGCTAGTGCTCCTCCTTGCCCTGGAACTACAACCTACAACTTCAACGATATCTCCATATGAGCATTGCAACAGATCCTGCACCCAGTACCAGCAAAAGGACCCCTTTCTGACCAGTTATCTGACTTTCTTACCATCTATGGGCTGAGAGCTTCAGAAACTGTTGCTGCCAATTTAGTTGCCTGTGGCTTGCTGGCTTTCTGAGGCATGGCCTGCTGGCTTGCCTATGCTGGATCATGCTCCACTCTCACCTTTCATGCCAAACTTCTAAGTTGTCTTGGGCTGCAAAATTGTTTTCCCCTGTCCCTTTGTGGGTTGTACTGCTCCAGAATTCATTTTAAGGCATTATTTTAAAGTTGTTTGGAGGGGAATATGGGGCTCCCTGCCTTTTCTCCATCATCATGGCCATGTCCCTTTCTGAATGAATTTAAAGCTAGGTTCCCTTCATACGCTATGGCCCATCCTATGCCAAACTTTGCTCTTTGTATTAACAAAAATATGACTGAAGATTCTAAAATTTATGTGGGGATATGTCTAATTTTACTTTTATCCAGGCATCAATAATGTATTTTCTTTTATCTGTGCCTTAAGTTTATATTTTAAAGGAAGTAGAGGCTGTCCCACAAATCTTTCCTTTGTCATGGTCACCTATAATGGCCAGAATGTTAGTAATAGAACCAAAAGGATTGCCTAGTTACCTTGGGGACTCGCAAACCCTGGCAACTGCAGTTCTGCCAGGATGGTATGCGACTTGTAGGATAGCCTATTTATTTCTGTCTTTGACTATTAGAAACCATTCTTTAGAGGGAACTGGTATAAGGTAAATGATGTGATGATAAAAATATTCAAGCATGCAAAGGCATTGTAAGAGGAGATGTAAAAAGGAGGAAGCAGAAAATGATAAATTACTTCACAGGAAGAAGTACAAAATTATATTATAGTATAGGGAGAGAGGGGAGGGAGATAAGCATTGTTTTAGAGATATTGTCATCTGATTTGGTTCAAGGAGGGAAAAATAAACTTAATTAAATATATAAATCTAACTAGCTTTCTAGGCAGTGGAAGAGGAAGGGAGAAGAAAGGGGAGGGGAAGCTAAAAATGGGAGGAAGAAGTAGTAAGGGTAAAGGGGAATAAAAGGGAGGGGGGCTGAAAGAGGGAAAGGAAGACTGTGGGAGGTGGTGGTGAAAAGTGAAAACTCTATTGAGGAAACAGGGAGATGGGAGAACTAAAAGCACAAACGGTGGGAAAGAGGATGGAGGGAAAGACACAGATTGTAATCATTACTGTGAATGTGAATGGAATGAACTCTCCCATAAAACAGAGATGGATAGCAGAATGGATTAAAAGCCATAAGCTAACAATATGTTGTTTACAAGAAACACATTTGAAACAGGGGGATAAACACAGGGTAAAGGTAAAAAGTTGGAGCAGAATATATTGTGCCTCAGCTTATGTAAGAAAAGCAGGGGTAGCAATCCTAACCTCAGATAAAGCAAAAGCAGAAATAGATCTTTTCAAAAGAGATAAGGAAGGAAACAATATCCTGCTAAAAGGCACCATAGATAATGAAGCAATATCATTACTAAACATGTATGCTTCAAGTGGTATAGCATCCAAATTCTTAGAGGAGAGGTTGGGTGAGTTGCAGGAAGAAATAGACAGCAAAACTATACTAGTGGGAGACCTCAACTTCCCCCTCTCCGAACTTGATAAATCTAACTTTAAAATAAACAAGAAAGAAGTTAAAGAGGTGAATAAAACTCTCGATAAGATAGGTATGATAGACCTCTGGAGAAAATTGAATGGGGATAGAAAGGAACATACCTTTTTCTCAGCAGTACATGGCAGATATACAAAAACTGACCATGTTCTTGGGCATGAAAACCTCACCATCCAATGCAGAAAGGCAGAGATAGTCAATGCATCCTTCTCAGATCATAATGCAATAAAAATTATATGTAATAAAAGGCCATGGAAAGAAAACCAAAAATTAATTGGAAACTAAATAATCTAACCCTAAAGAAAGAGTAGGTAAAACAGCAAATCATAGAAACAGTAAACATCTTCATTCAAGAGAATGACAATAATGAGACAACCTACCAACTCTTATGGGATATGCAAAAGCAGTTCTTAGGGCAAGTTTTATATCTTTGAATGCCTACATGAATAAAATAGAGAAAGAGGAGATCAATGACTTGGGTCAGCAGCTGAAAAAGTTAGAAAAAGAACAAATTGAAAATCCCCAAGTAAATACCAAATTAGAAATACTGAAGACCAAAGGAGAGATTAATAAAATTGAAATTAAGAAAACTATTGAACAAAAAATAAAATAAAGAACTGGTTTAATGAAAAAGCCAATAAAATTGATAAACCTTTGGTCAATTTCATTTAAAAAAAGAAAGAAGAAAACCAAATTACCAACATCAAAAATGAAAAGGGTGAACTAACCTCCAGTGAGGAGGAAATTAAAACAATAATTAGAAATTACTTTGCCCAAGTGTATGCCCACAAATTTGACAATCTAAATGAGATGGATGATTATTTTAAAAACTATAGATTGCCCAGATTAACAGAAGAGACAGTTGAATACTTAAATAACCCCATCTCAGAAAAATAAATTGAACAAGCCATCAATGGACTCCTAGGAAAAAATCTCTAGGGCCAGATGGATTTACAAGTGAATTCTAGCAAACATTTAAAGAACAGTTAAATCCAATACTGTATAGACTATTTGGGAAAATTGGAGAACAATGAGTCCTACCAAATTCTTTTTATGATACAAATATAGTTCTGATACCTAAACCAGGAAGAGCCAAAACAGAGAAAGAAAATTATAGAGCAATTTCTCTAATGAATGTAGATGCAAAAATTTTAAATAAGATATTAGCAAAAAGAATACAGCAGCTTATTATGAGAATAATACATTATGACCAGGTAGGATTTATACCAGGAATACATAGCTGGTTCAGTATTAGAAAAGCCATTAGTATTATTGATCATATCAACAACAAAACTAACAGATACCACATGATTATCTCAATAAATGCAGAAAAAGCTTTTGACAAAATACAGCACCCATTCCTATTAAAAACATTGGAGAGCATAGGAATAAAGGGAACTTTCCACAAAATAATAAGCAGTATCTACCTAAAACCTTCAGCAAGCATTATATGCAATGGAAATAAACTAGATGCATTTCCAATAAGACCAGGGGTGAAACAAGGATGTCCATTATCACCACTATTATTCAATATGGTACTAGAAATGTTAGCTATAGCAATTAGACAAGATAAAGAAATTGAAGGAATTAGAACAGGCAAAGAAGAAACCAAGTTATCACTCTTTGCAGATGATATGATGATATACTTAGAGAATCCCAGAGAATCAAGTAAAAAACTACTTAAAATAATAAACAACTTTGGCAAAGTTGCAGGTTACAAAATAAACCCACACAAATCTTCTGCATTTCTATAAGTAACAAAGCCCAACAGCAAGAGATAGAAAGAGAAATCCCATTTAAAGCTAGGGTAGATACTATAAAATATTTGGGAGTTTACCTGCCAAAACAAACCCAGTGACTATAAGAACAGAACTACAAGACACTTTTTGCACAAATAAAGTCAGATCTAAGTAAGTGGAAAAGCATCAGTTGCTCATAGTTAGGCTAAGACAATATCATAAAAATGACAATTTTACCTAAATTAATTTACTTATTTAGTGCCATACCAATTAAACTATTAATTATTTTCTAGAGCTGGAAAAAATATTATCAAAATTCATCTGGAAGAATAAAAGGTCCAGAGTATCAAGGGGACTAATGAAAAGAAATACTAGGGAAGGTGGTCTAGCGCTACAAGATCTCAAATTGTATTGCAAAGCAGCAATTATCAAAACCAGTTGGTACTGGCTAAGAAACAGAAGGATAGACAAGTGGAATATGCTAGGTACCCAAGACACAGTAGATAACAAATATAGCAGTCTACTGTTTGATAAACCCAAGGACCCCAGCTTCTGGGATAAGAACTCAATGTTGGACAAAAATTGCTGGGAAAACTGGATTAAAGTGTGGTGAAAACTAGGCATAGACCATTGCCTGATACTGTACACAAGAGTAAAATCCAAATGGGTACACAATCTAGGCATAAAGATGTGGGCATAACAAATTGGTGGAGCATGGAATAGTTATTTATCATATTTATGGAGAAGGGAAGAATTTTTGACTAAAGAAGAGATAGAAAGCATTATGAAGTGCAAGATGGATAATTTTGATTACATTAAACTGAAAAATTTTTGCACAACCAAATCCAATGCAACCAAAATTTGGAAGGATGTAGAAAACTGGGAAAGAATATTGACAGCTAATGTTGGTGAAGTCATTCCCCAATTGATAAATGGTCAAAGGATATGAATAGGCAATTTTCAGAGGAAGAAATTGAAGATATCTATAGTCTTATGAAAAAATGCTCTAAATCACTTTTGATTAGAGAGATGCAAATCAAAACAACTCTGAGGTACCACATCACACCTATCAAATTGACAAACATGACAGAACAGGAAGATGATAATTGTTGGAGAGGATGTGGGAGAGTTGGAACACTAATACATTGTTGGTGGAACTGTGAGCTGATCCAACCATTCTGGAGAGCAATTTGGAACTATGCCCAAAGGACTACAAAAGTGTGCATACCATTTGACCCAGCAATATTGCTTCTAGGACTGTATCTCCAAGAGATCATAAAAATGGGAAAGGGTCCCACATGTACAAAAATATTTATAGCAGCACTCTTTGTGGTGGCCAAAAACTAGAAATCAAGGGGATGCCCATCAATTGGGGATTGGCTGAATAAATTATGGTATGTGAATGTAATGGAATACTATTGCACTATAAGAAATTATGAACAGGAAGACTTCAGAGAGGCCTGGAAAGACTTAGATGATCTAATGCTGAGTGAAAAGAGCAGAACCGGGGGCAGAGTCAAGATGGTGGAGTAGAAAGACGCACGTATGGGAGCTCCAAACCCACAGCCCATATATTTAATGTAAGAAGAGTTCCCCAGAAGTTCTGGATCACTGCAGGGGGTGCAGAAACATAGTGGAAGAGATTTCCGTTCCAGAGAGCCCTGGAGAGCCATCCCCAGGGTCCATCGCACTCCGGAAAGCGGACCCCACCCCAGCGTTGCCCTGGCCGCGGCCCCAGAGAAGCTGATCTGAGCAGGCTTCAGGGACGGAAGCTCTGGCAGCCTGGAAGGTCCCTCCACCCAAGGAGTCTACAGGTCTCTACAGGTCAGTGAGAGACACGCCTGTGCTCACCGAGAGGGGAGCGGGGTGTCTCTGTGGCTCAGGTCCCCTCGGGAGGAAGTGGCGGAGACAGAGGCAGGGGTGGGAAGCGGCTGAGGCAGAGAGGCAGAGGCCGCGGCCCCGGACTCCCCCAGCAACAGGCAGGATCTTCATTACTGAAAGTCTCTGCATAAACCACCTGAAGGAGCTGAGCCTGGGAGACGGCCCTGCCCCACCCGCTCCATTACTGAAGGTCTCTGCATAAAGCCCCTGAGGGAACTGAGCCTGGGAGGTGGCCCTGCCCCCACCCCAGCACCAGAACTAAAGCTCCCATTGAATAGCAGCCGCGCCTGCCATGGAAAGCCCATTTGAATCTCAGACCCCAAGCACTAGCTGGGTGGATCTAGGTGGGGGTGGACAGGAATCTCAGAAGTCAAGTAACTGGCTGGGAAAATGCCTAGAAAAAGGAAGAAAAATAAGACTATAGAGAGTTTTTTTGAACAGATGCAAATGATCCCGGCTTTCAGATCTGACAATGACGAGGAAATATTCTTGCTATCAGGGAAAGACGTGGAGGGCGGGGCCTCGGTACCCCAGACATTCCAGGGGGATGTCGGGTGGGCTCAGGCTTTGGAAGAACTCAAAAATGATTTTGAAAAGCAAGTTAGACAGGTGGAGGAAAAACTGGGAAGAGAAATGAGAGAGATGCAAGAAAAGTATGATAAATGGGTCAATACCTTGGTAAAGGAGACCCAAAAAAATGCTGAAGAAAATAACACCTTGAAAAATAGGCTCACTCCATTGGCAAAAGAGGTTCAAAAAGCCAATGAGGAGAAGAATGCTTTCAAAAGCAGAATTAGCCAAATGGAAAAAGAGGTTCAAAAGCTCACTGAAGATAATAGTTCTCTCAAAATTAGAATGGAACAGATGGGAGTCTAATGACTTTACGAGAAACCAAAAAATCACCCAAACAAAACCAAAAGAATGAAAAAATGGAAGAGAATGTGAAATATCTCATGGGAAAAAACAACTGACCTGGAAAATAGATCCAGGAGAGACAATTTAAAAATTATGGGGACTACTTGAAAGTCATGATCAAAAAAAGAGCCTAGATATCATCTTCCATGAAATTATCGAGGGAAAACTGCCCTGACATTCTAGAACCAGAGGGCAAAATAAGTATTGAAAGAATCCATCGATCACCACCTGAAAGAGATCCAAAAAGAGAAACTCCTAGGAACATTGTGGCCAAATTCCAGAACTCCCAGGTCAAGGAGAAAATCTTGCAAGCAGCTAGCAAAGAAACAATTCCAGTATTGTGGAAATACAATCATGATAACACAAGGTCTAGCAGCTTCTACATTAAGGGATCGAAGGGTGTGGAATAGGATATTCCAGAAGTCAAAGGAACTAGGACTCAAACCAAGAATCACCTACCCAGAAAAACTGAGGAGTATAATACTTCAGGGGAAAATATGGCCTTTCAATGAAACAGAGGACTTTCAATCATTCTTGATGAAAAGACCAGAGGCTGAAAAGAAAATTTGACTTTCAACCACAAGAATGAGAAGAAGCATGAAAAAGGTAAACAGCAAAGAGAAGTCATAAGGGACTTACCATAAGTGAACTGTTTACATTCCTACATGGAAAGACAATATTTGTAACTCTCAAAACTTTTCAGTATCTGGGTAGTTGGTGGGACCACACACACACATGTACACGCATGCACACACACATACAGACATGCACACACATACAGAGACAGAGAGCACAGATTGAATTGAATAGGATGGGACCATATCTTAAAAGAAATTAAGGTTAATGGTGAGAGAGAAATGTAGTGGGAGGAAAGAGGGTGAAATGGAATGGGGTAATTATATGCCATTTAAGAGGCAAGTAGGAGACTTTTTAGTGGAGGGAAAAAGAGGAGAGCTGAAAAAAAAAACCAAGAAGTTTACCCTCATCACATTCGACCTAAGGAAGGAATAAAATGCACACTCATTTTGGTATGAAAACCTATCTTACAGTATAGGAAAGTGGGGGAGAAGGAGATAAGCAGGGGCAGAGATAATGGAAGGGAGGGCAAAGGGAGGAGGGAGCAATTTGAAGTCAACACTCAGGGAGGGACAGGATCAAAAGACAGAAGAGAAACAATGAGGGGCAGGATAGGATGGAGGGTAATTCAGTTAGTCTTACACAACACGACTATCAGGGAAGTCATTTGCAAAACTACACAGAAATGGGCTATACTGAAATTGCCTGCCTTCCCAAAGGGAATGGGTGGGGAGGGAGGGATGGGGAGAATTTGGAACTCAAAGTTTTAGGAACAACTTTTTAGTATTGTTGTTGCTACTAGGAAAGAAGACATACAGTTAATGAGGAATAGAAAGTCATCTGGCCCTACAGGAGAAAAGAGAAGATGGGGACAAGAGAAGGGAGGGATGACAGAAGAGAGGGCAGATTGGAGATAGGGAAAATTAGATTGCTCGGTGTATTGGGGTGGGGGAAGGGGATAAAAGGGGAGAAAATTTGGAACCCAAAATTTGGTGAAAATGAATGTAAAAAGTTAAATAAATAAATAAATATTTAAAAAAAAATAAAAAGAAAGAAAGAAAAGAGCAGAACCAGGAGAACTTTGTGCACAGCAACCACCACTGGCAGACTTGGAACTTTGCAGCAATGCAAGGACTTAAAAAAAAATCCCAATGGTCTTCGAAGGCAAAATGCCTTCCACATCCAGAGAAAGAACTAGGGAATTCAATCACAAAATGTAGCAGATCATTTGAGTCTGTGTGTGTGTATTACATTTTGGTTTGTTATATGATTTTTCCCATTCAGTTTAATTCTTCTATGCAGCATGACTATAGTGAAAATGTATTTATAAGAATGTTTGTGTAGAACCTATATAAAATTGTATGCTGTCTTGGGGAGGGAAAAGGGAGGGACAGAAAAACAATAATCTAAGTTATGTGGTAGTGATTGTAGAACACTGAAAATAAATAAAATTAATTAATTAAAAAAAGAAACCATTCTTTGAGATTGGTAGACATAAAAACCACCAGAAACATGGAAGTCTGGTGGCATCACAAATCTAAGAGGAGCCCAACATAGGTGGACAGTGCTAATCTGATAGCAGAACTTGGTAAAGGTATGATTTTCTATGGGCTCTAATTCCCAATCTGGCAATGATTGCTATGTTAGGAATTTATCTGCTGTACTTGAAAGACTTGTTAAGGATGCATCTGGAGTTATTCAATGTACCTCAACTTCTATCTTTGCCCTCCAGGCTGAAATTGACTCTGTGGCTCATATGGCTACGGAGAGTCACCTGTCACTCAATATTGTAATTTCTGCACAAGGAGGTGCTTTTACCACCAGTAGCCAATCTTGTTCATGTATCAGTTGTTCATGTGACATTATCACAAACATTCATAAACTTCAGAGAATTCTGAATGATACTCAACAATTAGCACATGTAATGGGAATGGAACCCCAGGTGGTGGGAACTGGTGAGCTTCTTCATCCTAGCTTTCTTTGATTACTTCTCTTCTTCAAGGCAGTGGGATCCTCTCCATTCTCATATGGGCTTGCACAATTCTGTGCAGAATCGTACTTTTCTGCCTGTGTATTAACTGTTGTACAACCCATACTTTTAAATTGACTTCCAAGATGTCTTCAAAATTCAATGATAAATATTATTTGTTCTCTTTTCAAGGACTCTTTCTGTTTGACATGGCTTTGCCAGCTATGACCCTTGGAAAGCTTCAGCTATCTGAATGCCAGGACTGTATGTAAAGATTGTTACCTTCTAAACAAAGCCATAACTCTTTGAATATGATATGATATTATACCTAGAGAATCTTAGAGAATCAGCTAAAAAGCTACTTGAAATAATTAACAACTTTAAAAAGTTTCAGGATTTAAAAAAAGCCCAAGTAAATCGTTGGCATTTCTATATATTACTGACAGAGCCCAGCAGCCAGAGATAGAGAAATTCCATTTAAAATATCTGTAGATTATTTAAAACATTTGGGAATATACCTGCCAAGACAAACCCAGGAACCATATGAACACAATTACAAAACACTTTTCACACAAATAAAATTAGATTTAAATAATTGGAAAAATATCATTTGCTCATAAAAAGGTCAAAGCTAAAGTAATAAAAATGACAATTCTATCTAAATTAATTTACTTATTCATTTCCATACCAATCAAGCTACCAAAAAGTTATTTATAGAGTTAGAAAAATAACTGAATTCATCTGGAAGAACAAAAGGTCAAGAATATCAAAGGAATTAATGGAAAAAAACCACAAAGGAAGGTAGCCTAACTGTACCAGATCTAAAACTATATTATAAAGCAGCAATCATCAAAACTGTTTGGTACTAGCAAAGAAATGATTGGTGGATTAATGGCATAGGTTAAGTACACAAGACACAGTAGTAAATGACTACAGTGATCTACTGTTTACAAACTGAAAGACTCCAGCTTCTGGGATACGGTGTGTGTGTTTGTCCTTCATTGCCAAAGAAGACCATGCCATCAGAGAAGTAATGACATAACTTGCACTTGACTTTATTTTGAGTGAGGAAGGGCTATGTAGGTTACCAGCCTCACCTCTCCTCCAGAGCCATCTGAATCCAGTGACCAGATATTAATCAGGCTGACTGGAGATGACCCAGGATGAGGCAATCGGGGTTAAGTGACTTAATCAAGGTCATACAGCTAGTGAGGGTTAAGTGTCTGAAGTGAGATTTGAACTCAGGTTCTCCTGAGTCCTGCACTGGTGCTCTATTCACTGCACCATCTAGATACCCTCTGGGATAAGAAGTCACTCTTTGACAAAACTTGTTTTTATCAAACAAAAAACTGGAAAATAGTATGGCAGACTAGGACCAAATAAAGTCAAAATAGGCATATGATTTAGACATAAAGGGTGATGCCATAAGCAAATTCAGAGAGCAAAGAATAGTTTATCTGTCAGATATGTGGAGAAAGGAAGAATTTATGACCAAACAAGAGATAGAGAACATTATGAAATTAAAAGTTTTTGCACAAAGCTAATGTAACCAAAATTAGAAGGAAGGCCAAAAACTGCTTCATTTCTACAATATTTAGAAAATTGAATCAAATTTATAGTAATACAAATAATTCCTCAGTTGATAAGTGATCAAAAGATATGAACAGGTGGTTTTCAGATGAAAAAATTAAAGCTATCTATAGTCATATAAAAATGCTCTAAATCACTATTGATTAGAGAAATGCAAATTAAAACAACCCTGTGGTGCCACCTCACATCTATCTGTTTGATTAATATCTCAAAACAGGTAAATGATAAATGTTGGAGAAGATGTGGAAAAACTGGATTACTAATGTACTGTTTGGTACAGTTGTGAACTGATCCAACCATTTTGGAAAGCAATTTGGAACTATACACAAAGGATTATAAAAATGTGTACACACTCTTTGACCCAGAAATACCACTTGTAGCGCTGTATCCTAAAGAGTTCATAAAAAATGGAAAAGCACTCACAAAAATATTTATAGTAACTCTTTTTGTGGTGGCAAAGAATTGGAAATTGAGGGAATGTCCATCAGTTGGAGAATGGCTAAATATGCTGTGGTATATTATGAATGTAATGGAATATTATTAATCCCTAAGAATGATGAGCAGGTGGAATTCAAAAAAACCTGGACTTACATGAACTGATGCTGAGTGAAATGAACAGAAGCAAAAGAACATTGTACACAATAACAGCAATATCATGCAATGATAGATTTGGCTCTTCTCAGCAATGAAATGATCTGAGACAATTCCAAAGGACTCATGATGGAAAATGCTGTCCACATCCAGAGAAAGAAATACAGAATCTGAATGCAGATTGAAGCATACAGTTTTTTCTCTTTTTTTCTTTCTCGTGATTTTTCTCCTATGATTCTTTTTTCACAAAATGATTAATAATACATTTAATATGACTGTACATATATAATCTATATCAGATTGCGTGCTGTCATGGGAAGGGGGAAAAATTAGAACACAAAATCTTATAAAAGTAAATGTTGAAAAATAAGAAAAAAAGAATTGGAAATTGAAGGAATGCTCATCAACTGGGAATCCTGAACAAGTTGTGGTAGATGAATGTAATGGAATACTATTGTGCTATAAGAAATGATAAGCAGATGGATTTCAGAAAAACCTGAAAAGACTTGTATGAACTGATGTTGACTGACTGAAGTTTGCAGAACCAGCAGAACATTGTACACAGTAATAGCAACATTATGCCTGGATCAACTTTCATAGACTTAGCTCTTTCCAGTAATACAGAGATCTAAAACAGTTTCAAAAGACTCATGATGGAAAATGCTATCCACATCCAGAGAAAGAACTATGTAGTTCAAATGCAGATCGAAGGATACTATTTTCTCTCTTTTTTTTTTGAAATTTTAATTAATTTATTTTTAGTTTTCAACATTCATTTCCACAAGATTTTGAGTTCCAAATTTTCTCCCCATCTCACCCCTTCCCCCACCCCAAGACACCATGCATTCTGATTAACCCTTTCCCCCAATCTGCCCTCCTTTCTATCATACCCCTCCCTTCCCTGGTCCCTATCTTCTCTCTTTTCTTGTAGGGCAAGATAGATTTCTATACCGCATTATCTGTATTTCTTATTTCCCAGTTGTATGCAAAAACAATCCTCAACATTCGTTCCTAAAACTTTGAGTTCCAGCTTCTCTCCCTTCCTCCCTCCTATCCCCATTGAGAAGGCAAGCAATTCAATATGGGCCATACATGTGTAGTCATGCAGAAGACTTCCATAATAGTCATATTTGAAGGACTAGCTTTATTTCCCTCCATCCTTTTCTGCCCCCCATTTATTCTGTTCTCTCTTTTGACTTTGTCCTTTCCCAAAAGTGTTTACTTCTAATTACTCCCTCCTCTCATTTACCCTCCCTTCTATCATCCCCACACACACTTCACTTATCCCCTTTTCCCCTACTTTCCTGTCATGTAAGATAAGATTTTCATGCCAAATTGAGTGTGCATGTTATTCTCTCCTTAAGCCAAATGTGATGAGAGTAAATTTCACTTTTCCCTCTCACCTCCCCACTCCCTTTCTCCGTCCATTGAAAAAGTTTTTTCTTGCCTCTTTTATGAGAGATAATTTGCCCCATTGCATTTCTCCCTTTCTCTTCCCAATATATTCCTCTCTCACCCCTTAATTTTATTTTTTTTTGGTATCATCCCTTCCTATTCAACTTACCCTGTGCCCTCTGTCTATATATATGTATATAATCCCTCCAACTGCCCAAATACTGAGAAAAGTTTCAAGAGTTATAAGTATTATCTTTCCATGTAGGAATATAAACAGTTCAACTTTAGTAAATCCTTTATGATTTCTCTTTCCTGTTTACCTTTTCATGCTTCTCTTGATTCTTGTGTTTGAAAGTCAAGTTTTCTATTCAACTCTGATCTTTTCATCAAGAATGCTTGAAAATCCTCTCTTTCACTGAATGACCTTTTTTCCCCCTGAAGTATTATATTCAGTTTTGCTGGGTAGGTGATTCTTGGTTTTAATCCTAGCTCCTTGACCTCTGGAATATCATATTCTAAGCTCTTTAATCCTTTAATGTAGAAGCTGCTAGTTCTTGTGTCATCCTGTTTGTATTTCTACAATACTTGAATTGTTTCCTTCTGGCTGCTTACAATATTTTCTCCTTGACCTGGGGACTTTGGAATTTGGCTGCAATGTTCTTAGGGAGTTTTCCTTTTGGGATCTCTTTCTGGAGGTGATCAGTGGATTCTTTCAATATTTATTTTACCCTCTACTTCTAGAATATCAGGACAGTTTTCTTTGATGATTTCGTGAAAGATGATATCCAGGCTCTTTTTTGATCATGGCTTTCAGATAGTACCATGATTTTTAAATGGTTTGTCCTGGATCTGTTTTTCAGGTCAGTTGTTTTTTCAATGAGATATTTCACATTGTCTTCTATTTTTTCATTCTTTTGGTTTTATTTTGTAATTTCTTGGTTTCTCATAAAGTCATTAGCTTTCATCTGCTCCATTCTAATTTTTAATGAACTATTTTCTTCAGTGAGCTTTTGAACCTCCTTTTCCATTTGGCTAATTCTGCTTTTTAAAGCATTCTTCTTCTCATTGGCTTTTTGGACCTCTTTTGCTATTTGGGTTAGTCTATTTTTCAAGGTGTTATTTTCTTCAGCATTTTTTTGGATCTCCTTTAGCAAGTTATTAACTCACTTTTCATGATTTTCTTGCATCACTTTCATTTCTCTTCCCAATTTTTACTCCACCTCTCTTACTTGATTTTCAAAATCTTTTTTGAGCTCTTCCATGCCTGAGACAATTGCATATTTTTTTTGGAGGTTTTGGAGGCAGAAGTATGTCTTCCTCTGATGTTATGCATTGTTCTTCCTCATCCTTCGAAAGTATGGAAGAAAATACCTGTTTACCAAGAAAGTAACCTTCTGTAGTCTTGTTTTTCTCATTTTGGGCATTTTCATAATTAGTTACTTGGCTTTTGAGTCCTTTATCAAGTAGAGGGTATACTCTGGGGACCTATATGTTCTCAGTTCCTCCAGGGTAACACAGTCAAGGCAGAGGAGTTTACTCCTCTCCTGGCCTGTGCTCTGCCCTGGGAGCACCCACAAGCTTTTGTGCCCAGGATCTGCAAGTAGAATTCCTTCTCCAAAACCTCCATCAGCTTCACCACAGCCAGTGTTCCTCCTCACCCCAGGACCACCACTCAGGGCTGAGATCCAGATCAGGTATGCAGGGTCTTTAGGCTGAGATCCAGATCCTCCAGGGTCTTTAGGCTGAGGACTCCAGAAATGGATGCTGTCACTGCCTGGGGCAGGGCTAGGGCAGGACCCTGCTGCCTTCTAACCCAGGTGAAAGAGCTTTCTCACTGACCTTTGAAGCAGTTTTTGGCATTTGTGAATGGAGAAATCTGAGAAGCACAACTGCTACCCATGACTCTGTGCCCTGACATCTGCTACAGTCCTGTCACTGCTGTGCAGTGTGACGAAGTTTGAGCTGCACTCCGTGGGCTGTGCTCTGCCCTGAGTGTGATGGGCATTTCTTGTCAGCCTTCCAGGCTGCCTTGGGCTGGAAATCTCTTTACCTCTGTTGTTTTGTGGCTTCTGCTGCTCTAGAATTTGTTTAGAATCGTTTTTCACTGGCATTTTATGGGTTATGGGAGGAGAGCTACAGCAGATTTGTCTTTCTACTCCACCTTCTTGACTCCTTTTTTTTCTCTCTTTCTGTTTTTTCTTTCTCATGGTTTTTCTCTTTTGTTCTGATTCTTCTTTCACAACACACTAATGCAGAAATATGTTTAATGTGATTGTACATGTGTAACTCATATCAGATTGCAAGCCATCTTGGGGAAAGGTGAGGGGAAATATGTAGAAAAAAATTTGGAACCCAAAATCTTATGAAAGTGAATGTTTAAAACTATCTTTGCATGTTATTGAAAAATATAATACTTTTAAGTGAGGGAAAAACAAATAAAAAAGGGAAAAATGTATTACCTGCTTAGAACTTTCCCTTTCAGAGTTGAAACTAACAGGTCCCCACAGTGTTCTGTCTGCTCCATGGATAGATGGACTGCTTTCCGTAACTGCTGTTATTTTTCAAGGTTGTGCATGAGGACTTTAGATTGCTCCAGCAGGACTTCTGCATGCTTTATGGCAACAAAGCTACCAAAACTGACAAAACTATTAAAGGTCTCTAGAAGGACTCTACCTGTTCTAACAATAGATTCTTTTTAGGAGTACAAATCTCTCAGAGGTGCAGAAAAAGTTAGGTCATGAGGAAATCCACCAATGAATGTGAAATCACCAAATCTACTAAACAAGATTGTCCAGCCCTGCCACCTTAAATTATGTTATAGAGCTGGCATGACTCCCTAAGACTCTGATGGTGCTTCTTCAGAAGGAAGTCTAATCTCTCAGTTACAGAAGGGTAAGTGCAGGCACAAATTAATGAGCTAACTCTCTTCCTTAACCCTCTGTGGAAAGTAATGTATGACCTCTTTTGTATCTAATTATTGTTATTGCTTGTATTTCATGTTTCGCTTTGCTCTTAATACCTGAAGCTTTCTGACAGCCTGCACCTCTGATGCACCTCAAGCTATGGGTGTCTTCCAGTCTAAATAGGACAATGAACATTTGTCCATCTCTCCAGTGTCTGACTCCGAGGAGCTGTCTGCCCATCATTCTCCCCTGAAGCTTACTCTAAGGCTTCTGCATCCGCCCTTTCCATTCCCTCAGATCTTTCTTATGGTACTTGTGGAGAGTTTGCTCTTGGGTATCACTATGGAGCTTTTACTTGTGACTGCCATAAATTATTTTTCATCAGGAGTGTGAGAAAAGAACATTTTTCTTAAATGTGTTACCCTAACTGACAACTGTGTTGTTGATAAGCATAACAGAAAGAAGTTGCTCCATATTGTTTACGAAAGTGTTAGTTATCCCCTAGGTATTAAAAAGAGGAAAAAGAATAGGAACTTGTAAAATTAGCCAAGACTGCTTCCAATATATTGCTAGAAACAGGGAAATTAGCTGTGACCCTGAGGGAATCCCAGGACTCACAAGTCAACTTGATGGTTTGCCTGACTTATCCACAAGTCTGTTGGCTCCCTTGGAGAGCAGACAAATGCATTAGCATACATGATTATGCAAACTTGGGAACAGTGGAAAGAATTTGATACCTTCTTTACTGCTTCCTAGAATGATTTTATCACTTTAATCACCTTGTGGTAGCTAGCTTTTCTTAACAATTTTAATACTCTGGCTCTTTGATTATTTTAGCACAATGACTGCTCTGCTGTTTGAAGGCAGTCTGCAAACCCAGGACAACTGGGAAAATTGACTTGCTTTTTGCTTTACCCATCTCCTGTGTGTCAGAGGCTTCTTATTCACCCATCACTATGGCCAAGTTATCCTTTGTACTTTGTGGCTGTGACATGGAATGTCAGGACGCCCCTGCCGGTATGAAACTTTTACCTGTAAGGCCTGTGCCACCTTCTTTCGTTGCTGTCCATTGAGGAAAAGTCAATTACAGTGCTTGCAAAGTAGTAACTGCCCTGTTATTCTTTTTACTAGGAACAGTTCAGCATGTCACTTAGATCAATGTTTTTGAATGGTCATGACTCATTCTGCTTTTAATTTTGGCTGCTTACAGATACTTCAGTGACTGACCTTGCTTTCTCAGGTTTCTCTTTTTGCTGTGTCCGTTCTGTAGATTCATGAAAAAAATAGACTTTGTTTGATCACCCTTGTTTTTGCAGAATTTGATTTTGACCTGCCCTGGTCATTTGTCTCAACTGCCTGAGTATAAGAAAGATAGAAGCCCTATTTTTGCCTTGCCTGTCATCCCTTCTTACTCACTTTGTGTCCTTTCTTCTCTTTCATCCTGTCTGACTGACCACATTCCCACATCATCATCCCAACAAGTTGCAAGTTCTCTTGTTACATTGGGACTTTCTTGCTGACCGAAGTCTCCCCACATCATTTAGTCTTTCTTTGTGTGGTCTGCAGTAGGTTTGCTTCCAGGTATGGTTATGGGGCCCTGTGCTGTGATGGCTGTGCACGCTTCTTTAAGGCAGCCATGAAGAAAGGGAATCTTCTCGAGTGTAAGAACAATGATGATTGTCCCATCATCTATCCCATCTAGATTGCCTAGCACGCGGCTGGAAGAAGTGTTCACTTAAAGTCACGTGTTTTGGACTATGCAAGTGCCTCACTACTGTGAAACCATCTTACACACCTTATTGACCTTACTCATGCATGTTTCCCTGTTTGTGAATATTAGGATACCAGCACCATTGCTATTTCCTCTAAGCTTGCCCCTCAGCCATCTGGATCCCCTTCTCCACAAGTGACTGTGCATACATCTACTTTTGTTTGCACCTTGATGTCTCAGCTTCCTATGATCACCATCATGTGCTCTAGCAACGATTGAAGTGTCACAACCCCATTCAACCTCTTTCCACCCTGCCAGTTCCTGAAGCTTCTTGTATTCAATGGCTGCAATTCAGCATAATCTGGAAGAATTCAGCATCCTGTCTCCACTGCGACACCTACTGTCTGCACAACCTGCCATGATCACTTCATTAAACATGGGAAGAGACAGCTTTTGTGCATGGCATCCAAAAGGTGTGATACAGTAACAGACTGTGATTCTTCCAGCCCCATATATATCACTTGCAAAATTTTTTTTATACACATTTGACTCTTGTTTGGTGGTTCTACACACTGCTTTGTATTGGTTGTAATATATAATATATTTTAGCAAAACTTACTCAGTGTTACTTAATCAGTAAGTTATAAGTTGCATGTGCCTCTTTTCCCTCTTCTTGTCACCCTTGTGTCTCAGTAGGGGACTGCCCCCTCTAGTGTTTTGTGTTGCCCATAGAGGACTGGCCCCTGTGTTTTTAGGCCTTAGGAATCCATAAAAAGCCCCTAGGTCTTTTTTGGATTGAGGGGGGGAATTTTGAGAATAATTTTTATACTTTTATTAAATTTAATCAGTATTTACTCATCTCATTGTGATTTATGAATATCAATGATAGTCTGTAGAACTGTTTGGTTTAGTTAACACTGTTAGAATAGAAGTTCTGTAAGTTAGGATTGATTCATTAGGTATTAATTATATTGCTTTTAAGATAGATTTAAAACGTATCAGCCATGTCTGTTTGTAAAGATTTATATTAACTTGTGTATTAACCTCATTCAACTCCCCCCTTCCCCTCTTTGGATGTACTTTGAGGGCTATGTTCCAAAAAGCATTTTCCCCATTTTCAATATTCTTTTTGTGGAAATTCCCAGAGTCCTGGTGACTAAACATTGATGAAACACTGGTGATTGATGGACATATCCCTTAACCAATCATGTAGTTCTCCCTGCTTCTGGAATTATACTGCTTCATTCTATTTTTGGTATTCCTTCAATGGCTATAAAAGCAATTTTCCTGAAGCAGAGGGATCCTTTACTGCAGAAGAGAGTATTGGACCTAACTGCTTAGGGATCATTGCTCTCCCTAATAATTGAACATGTGCTTGGAGCTCTGTCTCAGTTGTCTTTGTTGCATGATGGATTTTTGAGGCCACAGCTGAAAAAAGAAATGGAAAGCCATTCTAGTACCTTTAAGAGTCAGCTATAACTGAAAAATGACTCGGTAACAAAAGAAAAAACTCTTCTCTCCCTTTTATTGACTACGAGGGGCCTCCATTTCTTCTAAGAGATCTTGTCCACAGTTGTATATGTAGTCATCAACTGAATTAAATTCACCCATTCCTTTCCATTTAAATTCATTGACACCCAAGATGTTGATGTTTAATCTTTCTATCTCCTGTTTTACCATATCCAGCTTACCTTAGTTCATAGATCTTACATTTCAGGTTCCTGTGTATTATTGATCTTTTCAGCATCAGACTTTCCTTTTGTTCCCTTATGTATTTGTAGCTGAGCTTCTTTTTGGCTTTGGCCCAATTGCTTCGTTACTTGTCACTGTCATCTGCTTTTTCCCAGTAGCATGTTGGGATACTTTCTGACCTGAGTCATACATCTTTCAGTATCATATCTTTTATCATTTTAATATTGCCTATGGGTTTTTTGTCTTGTTTTGTTTTGTTTTGCAAAGATGCTGGAGTGGTTTGCCATTTCGTTCTCCAGTGGATCCTGACCTGTCCATCTTAGGTAACCCTACACAGCAAAATTCATGCTATGAGCCATGAGCTATGCAAGCCCCTGTGCCATAACAGTGCTAGTGATCCAGGAGGGGCATCATTATTTAGCTTACTCAGATATAGTTATCTTTCTACATGTATCTAAATACCTTCTCTTGTGTTTTATGTTTCAAAGATTCTGTATATCTCTGATCTTTTCATCAAGAATGCTTCAAAATCTTCTGTTCCCTTAAAGATGCATTTTTAACTCTGTAGGATTATGCTTAGTTTTGCAGAATTATTCTTAGTTGTGAGCTTTATCTTTTGCCTTTTAGAATGTCACAGTCTAAGATTTTCTCCTCTTGCTGCCAGGTTTTCCTTGATTCTGACTGTGTTTCTTTGTGCCTAAGCCTTCTATTTCTGAATACTTTAGGTATTTTTTTCTTTGACATAGAAGCTCCAGAATTTAGATGTTACTTTTCTGTGCATTTTCAGGCTGGGGTTTCTTTTAAGAGGTATGTTCAATGGATTCTATTTTTACTTTACCTCTTTAGTTCCATAGATGTGGTTAGTTTCTATTTATGATTTCTTAAAAGACAGTATGAAGGTTTTTTCACTGGTCATTGATCAGAAAATCTGATGATAATTCTTTCCAGACCCCTTCCCCCCTCCCCGCCATTTCTTCCCATACTCTTAGATAAGGTAGGAAGATGCTACTTTGCCCTGGTCCTTCTGTAGTCTGGATGCTACTTCTAATACCGTTCAGGATCAGATGACTAAGGCTAGCTTATGCCCTCTGCCTAAATCCGTAGCTTTTAGGACTGTGTCCTGTTGACCTGATATAGGTTTTGGCCCTATTCCTGGTCTGTCTTCTTATACAATTTCCCGTCAGGGGCTATCTCTGTCTTTTGCTGTGACCCTGAAAAACTCCAAGTGTAAGTCATAATAAGTTGTGCTAGGGCTAATTGTTCAATTCAGTCCTGTGTTTTGCTCCAGTAGGAGTTCTGGTTTAAGGCCTTTTCTGAGGTCTGCCCTTTGCCAGAGCTACCTGAGTGCTGTGTTGTCCCTATCTCTTGCTATGACTCTAGTGTTGATTTACCAGGATGCTATGGTTCTAAATGCTGGCAGCTGGCAAGGGGCTGGTTACCCAGGTGTTGAATTTGTCCTGTCTCTTGCTGTGCTTCCAAAGCTGGCTGCCTTGAGCACTGTAGTGGTTCTGTCTTCAACTGTGGTTCCAAGGTAAGCCACCAGGACCCTGGCTTTAGGTGTCTTAGAAGACCCCAAATGAGCAGCACTGCCCAACTTTATTCCCCTGTTTAGTGAGCTATGGAGATTGACTCTGAGCTGTATTGCTTTAGCAGGAATGGAAGCCTACTGCATTTGGAGACCCAATTCATGGTACTGGCTTTCTCTTCCTTCTTCCTCTTTTTCTTAGTAAATTTTTCTTATCTCAATTGATAAATGATCAAAGGATGAATAGGCAGTTTTCAGAGGAGGTATCTTTAGTCATGTGAAAAAATGCTCCAAATCATTACTGACTAGAGAAATTCAGTTTAAAACTATTCTCAGCTACCACCCCACACCTATTAGATTGGTTAATACAACAGAAAAGGAAAATGACAGATATTGGAAGAGATGTAGGAAAATTGGGATGCTAATGTTCTCTTGGAATCATGAATTGTGTCAATGATTCTAGAGAACAGTTAGGAACTATATCCAAAGGTCTGTAAAACCATGTATACCCTTTGACTAAGCAATGCCACTAGTAGATCTGTATCCCAAAGAGATAAAAAAGAAAAAGAACCTATATGTACAAAGATATTTATATCTTTTATATCTCTTAGTGATAACCAAGAGTTGGAAACTGAGGAAATGTCCATGAATTGGAGAATGGCTCAACAAGTTGTGGTATATGATTGTGATAGAATACTATTATATTTTTTGTGATTTCCTGGTTTCTCATAAAGTCATTAGCCTCCATCTGTTCCATTATAATTTTGAAAGAACTATTTTCTTCAGTGAGCTTTTGAACCTCCTTTTCCATTTGGCTAATTCTGTTTTTTAAAGCATTCTTCTCCTCATTGGCTTTTTGAACCTCTTTTGCCAGTTGAGTTAGCCTATTTTTCAAGGTGTTATTTTCTTCAGCATTTTTTTGGGTCTCCTTTAGCAAGGTGTTGACCTGCTTTTCATACTTTTCTTGCATCTCTCTCATTTCTCTTCCCAGTTTTTCCTCCACCTCTCTAACTTGATTTTCAAAATCCTTTTTTGCGCTCTTCCATGGCCTGAGCCCATTGAATATCTATTTTGGATGTTTGGGATACAGAAACCTTGACTTCTATGTATTTCCTTGATGGTAAGCATTGTTCTTCCTCATCTGAAAGGAAGGGAGGAAATATCTGTTCACCAAGAAAGTAACCTATTGTCTTATTTTTTTTTCCTTTTTCTGGGCGTTTTCCCAGCCAGTTACTTGACTTCTGAGATTCCTTTCCACACCCACCTCACCTCCAGATCCGACCAGCTAGTGCTTGGGGTCTGAGATTCAAATGCTTCTTCCCAGCCTCAGGGCTTTTGGCAGGGGCAGGGCTGCTATTCAATGTAAGATTAAATTCAGGTGCTCAGGTTGGGGCAGGGCTACTATTCAGTATGATATTAAGTTCAGCTGCTCGGGTGGGGACAGGGCCGTCACTAGGGGCTCAGTTCCCTCAGGGGGTTTATGGGGAGACCTTCAATAATGGATCCGAGCTCCTGTTTGCTTTAGGAGCCCCTGTCCGCTGCTGCCTCCTAAGGGGGCCTGAGTTATGGAGACACCCCGCTCCCCTCTCGGCCAGCCAAACAGGCTCTCTCACTGACCTTTGCACCTGTGGGTGGAGGGAACTGCACGGCTGCTGGAGATTCTGTCCCTGAAGCCTGCTGGGATCTGCTTCTCTCAGGGCCGTGCGGCCAGGGCAGGGTTGGGCTCTGCTCCAAGTCTGGTGCGTGATGGACTTTTGGTGTTGGTTTTTCTGGTCTCTCTGGAACAGAAATCTCCTCTACTCTGTTGTTGTGTGGCTTCTGCTGCTCCAGAATTTGTGGGAGTTCTTCTTTACAGGTATTTTATAGACTATGGGTTCGGAGCTAGCATATGTGTGTCTTTCTACTCTGCCATCTTGGCTCCTCTGATAGAATACTATTATAATACCTGGAAAGACTTACATGAACTATATAAGGTGAAATGAGCAGAACCAGGAGAACATTGTACATGGTAACAGCAATATTGTATTATGATCAACTGTGAATGTCTTAGCTATTCTCACCAATATAGTGATCCAAGACAGTTCTGAAGGAATTACGATGAAAAATGCTGTTTGTCTCCAGAGAAAGAAAGAATTAACCGATCGATGATATGCAGATTGAAGCATACTTTTTTATTTACTTTATTTTTCTTGGTTTTTTTTGTCTTTTCTTTCACAACATGGTTAACATAGAAATATGTCTCACATTACTGTACATGTATAACGTATATCAAATTGTTTGCCTCCTTAATAGGGGGAGGGAAGGGAGGGAATTTGGAACTCAAAAAAATTTTTAAATGAATGTTAAAAATTATTTTTGCATGTAATTGGGCAGAAAAATGAAATATTAAAGTAAAATTTTCGTGTAAGGTTTTACTGCTGTTTTCTGTTGCTTATATCACCACCATTATTCCAGGAGATTATTCTTCCCCTTTCCCTTCCCTGAGAGCCATCCCCATATGACAAATAGTATTTTTTTAGAGAGAAAAAAATCATCACAACTGATTGATATGTTAAAATGTCTAGAAACATATTCAGTGTATAACGCCTGTGGTCCTCCTACCTACAAGAAGGAGTAAGTTGGGGGTGTCTTCTCATATTTCTTCACTTGAGTCCTACTTGATCTTTATAATTGTGTTACATTTACTTTTGATTTTTTGTTGCAGTTACTGTACGTGTTATTTTCTTTTTTCTGCTCACTTCACTGTCATTTCATATAGGTCTGTCCATGCTTCTTTGTATTGATCATACTCATAATTTCTTCTACCACAATTGTATCCCTTTACTTTCATGGGCCATGATTTGTTTAGCCATTCCCCAGTTGAGAGGCACCTACTTTGTTTCCACTTCTTAGCTATTATAAAAAAATACTACTAAAAATGTTTTAGAGTATATGGGAATTTTTTTCTTATTGATAGGTTTCTTGGGGTAGTAATGGAGTCTCTAGTTCAAAGGGTATGAAGTTCAGTCACTTTATTTGCATAATCTAAATGGCTTTCCCAAATGGTTGTGCTGTTTCGCAGCTCTACCAACAATATAGTAGTGTACTTATCATCCCACAATTCCTCCAGCCTTGACCAGTGCCATTTTTGCCAAATTAGCAGGGCGTGAGGTAAACCCTCAGTATCAAACATGTGGTGGCTACAACATTCCCTAGCATGTCTAGAACCAGATCAAAATGTAATTGGGAAATATTTAACAAAATAAGAATAAAATAAAACACAGATAATATTCCATTTTAAACCTAAATCAATGTGTAACCCACAGAGATCCTTATGTATGGATTAGTGGCCCCCATTTCTATTTGAATTTATCATCATTGTTTTAGAAGGTTTTCTCAAGGAATTCAGACAAGAAGGGGAGAAAAGATATTAGATGGTAGCTAATTGGGATAGGCAGATCAAGTGAGAGTTTTTTAAGGATAGGGAGACATGGGTCCGTGTAAATAGGGAGAGATTGAAGATTGTAGGAAGTGTGATAGTGGTAATAGTTTGCTGAGAAGTTGGGAAGCAATGGAATCAAGGGAATTTGCTTTGGCAAGTGGAAGGGCTGGCTATCTCTTACTGATAGACAGGAGTGAAGGTGGAGAAAGTGGATGAGTGAACGATGAGATAAGGAAGGACTTCTTGGCGTATGACTTCAGTTGGGTTTGTTGTTCTTGTTGTTTGTTTGTTCTGAGTAAATTAGGAGGCAGGGACCTCAGTTTAGACAGAGGGTTGGGAGAAGAGGGTATTTGAGGAAGAATAAAGAGGTTTGGAATGGCCACTGTGGTGAATAGTACAGTAAATCAGAGAGATTTAAAAGGATTGGCTTGGTGCATTGAGGGCCCAGTTCAGACTGTACTTTGTTGTTATTTAACCTTTGTTTCTGAAGTCTCAGTTACATCACAGGGTGACGTCTTGACTTGCTCCTAAGTGAGGTAGAGTTGCATAACATCGTCAGCCTCATTCTCTAATATACATTTTTAGGGGTCCCAGACAGTATGGTTTCATCATTTTCTTAGTTCTTTTCAACAGCATATGAATGGAACAAATGACACAAAGGAATATAGGAACAAAGGAAATAGAGGGTTTGGCAAGGCATTATTAGCCATAGGACAAGAGGGATGTTCCCCAATGAGTACTGAACCCTTATGACATCAGCCTCAGCACAACCCCATGATGCCCCTGAGTTTAGACTGTGCCTTCTACAGGAAACCTCTCCTACCTCTCCTGATCTCCCGGCTCCTTCCCCTGCAACTGTATCATGTTTGTATATGTATGTAAATAGGAATTGTTTCATTCTTCATTATCTCTGGTGCCTGGCACATAATAGAGACTTATTAGGCATACTGGAACCCCAAAGCCTGTCCCCATTTAGAACATTGTGGCACAGCTTTAACGACTGTGGCTAAAATATTCTTATTCAGAATACCTTGTGTCATTTGGAAGCCTCAATGCATTGATGAATTATGGTTGCAGAGAACTGAGGATGAAGCACAGTAGCTACCTTGTTACCTCCTGACAAGGGGATTGATTCAAGCACAGTAAGACACATTTTCAGACATGGATGGTGTAAGAATTTATTTTGTTTGTCTATGTGCATATTTGTTAAAGAATAGCAAAGGGGTTTCCTTTTTTTTCTTTTCCAGTGGAGGATTGTTGGGGATGAGAGAAGAAACTAGAGATAGGAGTGGCCAGAAAGGAGAATCACTGAAACTTTTTTTTTTTAGGACACAAAAGAAAACAGAAAATTGTCTGAATACACACTTGGGAAGGTTTGGAATACCAAATTACTGTACTGGGAAAAGCAGCAATCTCCTTTTTCTGTTACTTACATTACTAGGAGGAAAAGCCCAAGGGGCACCCAATTGTTCAGGGTTCCTTGCTATAGCTTACTGTCAAAGGAAGAGGACTCTACTGATGAGGTTCATGGTTTCCAATTCAGTCCTTGCTTTCTACATTACCTAAGTTAAAAACATGTCTGCTGAATCACTAGTCACAGTGATAGGCTCACCTTTACAGAGAATTGGCTTGTCTAGCAGACCCAACACCACTGGAAAAAACACAGCTTGGGAGTGGACAGAGAGAAGGTGAAGCCAGCCAAGCTTTGTGAAGGAAGAGAGAAACAACAGAGGGAAGAGGTACACAGGGCTGTCTGCTGGAGAGAGTTAGATAGGTACCCAGAATGAGTGCAGCAGGTGGGGTTTTATAGGATTCTTCTCTGGGTCAAGCAGGACCAAGTATTGGGGGCAGGAATGGGCTCAGGGTAAGTCAGGGTGCTGGTGCTGATTGTGCCGGGGGAGAGAGGAGCAAGGGAAAATTGGCAACTGTTTTATATTCAAACTCTCTGCTTATGGGAAAATGGGGTTTCAGACCTTGTTCTGACCAGGTGAAAGGGGTTTTTGGTTGATTTATTTGTTTTTAGGCTTCTTGGGTCTTCTTGGTTTCATGGATTGGGGAAATTATTGTATTCTTTATAGAAGCCAGAAAGACTCACAGACAAGCAGGACAGCTTCAAAAGTTACATGTTGAATTATGTGTTTAAAAGAAAGCAAGTATGACCATCTCTGAAGTCAGACTCATTTTCTTTTTTCACCAAGCCTTTGGAGAGCCTGGAAGATGAGTTGGAAACACAGTCCAAGGAGCTATGACTATGGCTGGGAGACTAGAGGTTCTGAAAGTCAGTATGGGCCACCTCACCAGATCCTAATACTGTGTGTATTAAGGGTGTCTGCAAAAATAATGGAATAGAAGGAGCACAAGGAGGTATTGATGTCTGCTGTGGTACACATTCTGGACAACAGATAAATCAAAGAGCAGCTACCAAAGGGACTGAGCAAGCAAAGGCCCAAAATAAGGACAGACTTACTATGTACACAGATAATCAACCTATCACCAAAGGTATGAATGAATGGATTGGCAACTGGAAAGAAAATGGGTGGAAAACAAGTAAAAGTAAAGATGTGTCCACAAAGACCAATTCACTAAGCTAGATAATATGACTCAGAATATGAATGTTGAATGGAAGTATGTACTTGCCTATTTGAAAGTTGAAGGCAATGCTGAAGCTCAAAGATTAGCTGTAGAAGCAACTACAAAGTGAGAAGACTCAATACTTTGCAGATGGCAAAATTTAAAGTATCACTGTCCTCAACCTTGCAATATAATCTCCAAATCAATCTCTTTACCCTTTGCCCCTCCTTGTGTTGCTGCTGTCTTCCATGACTATCTTTGCTCATTTTCTTTATTTGCTTTCTTGGTTTTTCTATGTGCTATTTAAATTTTTCTTCAATAATACAAACAAAATACTATATATTATATACTATAAACATACTATAAATAACTATAGAAATTGTTCACATTGTACTAATAAATAAAAAGAGAAATGCAAATATCCTCATCTCTGTCATCCTCATCTCAACTAACTCTTGACTTGCTCAACTCTTGCCCCAAACCATCTAGAAACCAATCCAGACTGCTTGACTGCTCACGTGACTTTGGGGTAATGGGAGTTATCAACTTTTCCTTTCGGTAAAATGGACTGTGAAACATACCTTATCTGCCCTGACACTGCTTTCTGAGGACTTCCTGGCTTTATCATTTGCCCTGCTTGTATGCCCTACAGTATCCCAATATCATCTGACCTTCCAGCAATCTAAAAATGCCTGTCTGGGCCATGCAATCTACCCTTCTGGTGCATTCATATGACTTTTAGGACTTAGAACTTTTAAAAGTCTTTTCATTTAGCCAGCAACTGAACTCTCTAATATGTTGTCTTCCCCACTCAAAGTGTGAACTTGACCATAGACTAACGTTCTGTAGTTGTGGTCCATCCCCAGTACTGAGCATGGCACTTGGAACTTAGTAGCAAGAGGAATTCAATAACTGTGTTTTTCATTAAAAAAATAAAAGAAAGCAAGTACACAATAGGTTTACAGTTTCATGTATAATCCTTTTTCTATTCTAGATTGGAGAAAACACTCAATTAATTTGGTGTTGGTTAAGTTCAGAACACAACAATACCCCATGTAGTGAAAGTTTACCTGAGCCAGCAGTTCTCACTGGGGGTCCCTGAAGGTCAAAATGCTTTTCATAAGAATACATGATTTATCTGGTAAAGCTACGCCTCCATTGAACAACTGCATATGATGATGATAGCTTACATTTATGTAGCACCTACTATGAGTCAGGCACATGCTGAGTGCTTTACAGTTATCATTTCATTTGATCCTAGCATGGGAGATAGGTGCTATTATTATCTCTGTTTTACAGATGAGGAAACTGAGGCAAGCAGAGGTTAAGTGACTTGCCCAGGTTCACACAGCTAGTAAATATTTGAAGCGGGTCTTCCTGACTCCCAGCTCAGTATTCCATCCATTGTGCCCCCAATCAATATCTGTTTAAAGATTTTTTTCTTCATAGACTTCAAGTAACATCTCAACAAGATTAAATGCTGAAGCAAATACAAGAATCTAGCTATATTTTATTAAGTCAGATCTTAAAAGAGATTTGTAAAAATATATAAATATTTATATATATATAATTTACATGTAATATATATATAAACATATAAAAACATATACATAAATAAATATGTAAACCACTTTAAGGTAAGGAGCTTGCCTAGGCCAGCTGTCTCTTCATCTCTCACCCAGCTTCACTCCAGACTCCTCCATTATGTCTCTGCACTGGATACCTCTCCCTCTTTTTCCAGCTTCCTTTTTTATGTTACATTACATTTTCTCCATTAGACTATAAGTTCCTCGGGGGTGTGTGCTCTGTTTCTTTTTGTGTTTAACACAGTGCTTTGCACATAGTAAGTGCTTAATAAATGCTTTTTGACTGATTTAAAATGTCACTCTTCTCCCTAGATTTTTTGAAAATATAGTTATTTTTCATAAAGCTATATTATTTATATTAACATCTAATGGATTCATTGTTATTTTTTAAATGAATTAATAAATATTTTAAACATTTTATTGATTTTAATTTCTTCTTGACTCTCAGTTGCCTCTTCACCAGCAACCTTTCCCTTTATATATCTCCTCCATGAAGCCTGCTAATTTGACATTCTCTCCCTTCCTTGATGGTATGTGTGTGTGTTTAGGGGGAGCATATGGCAGATTGAAGGTCACATTCAATGCTGTTTATTCCAGGTGCCAAAACTTATAGTTACCTCTCTGATACTGCTTCTTCAGTGACCTTATGGTCATCACAAGGTGGATATTTGCTCCACTGGTGCAGATCACAACCTATCATAACTTTTCATCCCATTCTAAGTGAACACACTTCAGGGCTCCTGAACAGGCAACCCCCTTTCCATTGGACCTGTACTTTCTGAATCACAATAGTAGTGGTGTGTATCTGTGTGTATGTATGTATGAGTGTATTGTTCTACAGCTCATGAGGAATCATGGTGTGTCTTCTTCTAGCAGACACAGTATTCAAGAACTTCCCTTCTCTTTTAAGGGGATACCTGGGGTCCATGAACTGTCAAGACTGGGATTACTGGTGAGGCAAAACCCAGGACAAGAAATCTCCCTTCTGGGTAGGTGAAATTTTAAGATTACACAACTGAGGAAATCAAAATCTATACAGGATATTGGGGGTTCAGGAATACTGTCCATAAACTCCTGCCTTGGGCCACATGACCAAACATGTTTTATCTTTGCCATGTGTTTTCTCAGGAACTCTTGCTATGGCCTTGACTGCTGCCATCTCTTGGGAACATGCCCTTCCACGACCCTCAGACTGCAAGGACACATCTGCTTCTGCCCTGTGCTGCTTCCCCGAGGCTGCCACAAGCAACTCTTTCCAGGAAAAGATTGTGAGCTTGGGTAAGAGTACAGTCTTCCCATCCAAATCCAGGCTTTCTTTGTTTGCTCTGCTTGCCGCACTGTTGATAGGCCTCTTAAGCAGGGAAAGGTTGACAAAAGGCTTCAATCTCATGGGAGTCAATAAAAACCCAGGCTTAGCCTGGGGGTCACTCAACCTAGTGAGGTATAGAGACAAGTTCTCCTAACACCGAAAACCCAACAGAGGCTCTCCTGGTGCTCAGTCTTAGGCCTGAAGTCAAAAGGTTTTGCTACTGATAACTATCCTATTTTATGGCAGTCAACAGCAAATCCTCATTATTTGGTGCTGTACTTTGCCCACCCAAAAGCCACTGTCTCCCTCCATTGGTTCATGAATTAATGGAATATTGTTATTTCAAGAGAAGTAGTAAACTTGAAGAAGATAAGTAAGGGGAAACGGTCAATAAAGATATGTTTAGCAGTTTTTATATTCCAGGCACTGTGCTAAGGGCTCAGAAAATAAAGAAAGGCAAAAGACAATCACTCCCCTTAAGGAGAAAACATAGATATGGGAGGCAGACTCTAGCATAGTAGAGAGAACACTGTGTCTGGAGGCAGGAAAACCTAAGTTCAAATGTGGCCTTAGACTCTTACTAGTTGGGCAAGTCAGACACTTACAGGGCATATCATTTAACCTCCGTTGGCCTCGTTCCCTCCTCTATAAAGTGGGGATAACAGCACCTATCTCCCAGGGCTTTTGTGAGAATCACATGAAATAATAATTGTAAAGAACTTAGCACAAAGCCAGGCACACAGAAATGTTGGCTATTATTTTTATGATGATGATGATGATTATGCAAACAACTCTGTACAAACAAGCTCTATTAACGGGATTAATTGGAAACAACCAACAGAAGGAAAGTTCTAAAATTAAGGGGGATTGGGATAAGCTTCTTGTAGAAGGGGAGATTTTAACTGGGACATGAAGGAAGCCAAGAGACAGAGATGAGGAGAGAGAGAGAGAGAGAGAGAGAGAGAGAGAGAGAGAGAGAGAGAGAGAGAGAGAGAGAGAGAGAGAGAGCATTCCAGCTATGGAGGATAGCCAATGAAAAAGTCCAGAGTTGGGAAATGGAGTGTTTTGTTCAAGGAACAGCAAGAAGGATGTTTAGAGCACATGGTGGGGAGGGCTGCAATGTGTAAGAAGACTGGAAAGATGAGGGTGAAGGGCATGTTATGGAGGACTTTGAATACCAAACAGGATTTTAGATTTGATCCTGGAAGTGACTGGTGAATAGAGGGGTGACATTGTCAGACCTGCACTTTAGGAAGATCACTCTGAAAATTAAGTGGCCTGCAGTGGGGAGAGCCCTGTGGAAAGAAAATCAACCAGCAGGCTATTGCAATAGTCCAGGTGTAAGGTGATGAGGCCTGCACCATGGTGGTGGCAGAATCAGAAGAGAGGGAATATGGGAGAGATGTTACAAAGGTAAAATCAAGAGGGAGAGCAGGGAAAGAGCAACCATTTATTAAGTGTTTACTGTGTGCCAGGCACTGTGCCAACCACTTTAAAAATGTCTCATGTGAGAGAAAGTGGGCAGGTAAAGATAACACTTAGATTGTGAGCCTGGGTGATTGGGAAGATGAAGTTACCCTCCACAGGAAGTTAGGAAGAAGGGAGAGTTTAGAGGGATAGAGAATGAGTTCAGCTTTGGACATACTGAGGTTAAGATGTCTATAGGGTATTCAGTTCAAGTTGCCCAACAAGCAGGTAACGATGAGACTGGAGGTCAGTAAAGATTGTTATTCTCCATCAAGGACATCAGGAGGATGATGTTTTGACTTGCAAATGAACTGGATTTAAAGGAGGCAGAGATGTGCAAGGTTACACGCCTCACTCAATCCTCCAGTCATTGGGGTTCAATAGTAAGACAAGACAACAAGCGATGGTCTGAGATGCAGTAGAGAGATTAGGGCTGGAGTAGTATATTTGAGAGTCCTGAGCATAGAAATGATGACTCCATGTGAATTGATGAGATCACTAAGTAAAATAATATAGAAAGAGCAGAGAAGAGGACCCAGGACACAGAGCCTTGTGAAGCATCCATGGTCAGCTAGCATGACACAGACGAAAATCACAAGGGAGATTGAGGAGCAGATAGGAAGAAAACAAGGAGAGAGTGTTGTTCTGAAAACCTAGAGAGAATAAAGTCTCAGAGAGGAGAGGGTAACCCACACTGTCAATGACTTCAGAGAGGGATGAGGAGGGATGAGAAAAGGCTGTTTGATTTGGAATTAAGCAATATTAGTAATTTCAGAGAGAGCAGTTTCAGTTGAATTATGAGATCAGAAGCCAAACTAAAGTTAGGAGAGGTAGAGGAAAGGACATGAAAGCACCTATTGCAGGCAGCCTTCTCAAATAGTCTTGCTGCAAAAGGGAGGAGAGATAATAGGATGATAGACTGCAGTGGGGAGGGATATAGCAAGTGAAGGTTTTTTGAGAACAGAGGAGACAAGCAATTTAGCAGATAGGAAGAGACTGAAAATAAGTGAGAGTGGGGATGATGGAGGGGACAGCCTACTAGAGAAGACAGGATGGAATGGCATCACTTGTGCATACATTGGCATTCATTTGCCTTGCAAGGAAAAGAGCTACCTCATTATGTGAGACATGGATGAAGGAAGAGATTGTGGCAGAAGTCAGCTGGGTGATGTGAGATGAGGTGAGAAGAAGGAATGTTCAACAAATTGCCTCAGTTTTTTATTAAAATATGAAGCACATTTTTTGGCTAAGAGGGCAGGTGGAGAAAGACCGATGGAAAGTTGAGAAGGATGAAAAATTTGGAAAGAGCCACTGTGGTTAGTGGGATTGTGATTTAATTAGGGAGGTGTGAAGGTATTGCCTTGCAGCAGTGAAGGCCCACTTTAGCTTGTATAAAATAAATTTGTAGTGAACCTTGTGAGCATGGTTTTGTGATTTTCTCCAGCTCCATTCAGAAGCACATTTGTAGGAGTGAAAGTAGTGGATGGTGGGAGTGGTCCAAGGCTGAGGCTCAAGATGGGTGACAGGATAACAGGGCAATACACTTGTGCGGAAGACAGCGGAGAGTTGTACTGGTTCACCAAGGGATCAGTATTGGGAGGGAGGAGAGTATAGGTAGTACAGGGCTGGATGGCCTTAGAAAGAATTGAAGGACTGGGATTAGAGGTCATGGTATGGACAAAAAGTAGGGATTGGGGGTGCAAGTCAGAGGAATAGGTGGAATGATACCCCATGACATCCCATCAGGTGATCAGATAAGGGAATTTCAGAGTTCATAAACTTGGAAGTGGTGCATTTGTGCGTGATGGTAGGATCAAGGATATGACCATCTTTCTGTGTGACCAAAGTGGGGTGGAGGATTAAGAATGAATAAAGTAGAACCAAATATATCTCTATATATCCATATCTATTTCTACATCTATCTATCTATCTATCTATCTATCTATCTATCTATCTATCTATCTAATCTATCTGTCTATCTGCACACAAACACATTGACCACAACTAAGGACAGTAATATTGGCAGCAGATCTATGTTATACACTAAAGATCAGAGAAGGATCAGAAAAACAGGGATGATATAAACTTTTGGGATGCGGTCAACATATATAGATAAGACAATGATTTGTAATCTTTGCTTTATTTTGCATGCTTCTTAGAATCTTTTAAATGTATTTGAATAACTAATTAATGGAATTTTAAATTCCATTAAATATCACAGAGGGGTGTAGGAGGTGTTCAGGAGGACTAGCACCTCTGGTGTGAGGAGGGTTTGCTGAGACATTTTCAGGGCTGCTCATCCACCTTTGATTTCCACCTGGTTGACCCAGCTCTCACCTGTGTCTCTAAGAAGCTACAGCATGAACAGTAGCCACACCCCAGCAAAACTCTCAGCAGACAGGCTAAACCAGGGTGAGGGTAAAACCGACAGGCCTCAGATCTGTCAAGTCTGTCCCAAGCATGTAAAAACTTTCCCTGGTGGAATGGGTGGATAAGAACAATTTGTTCCATTGGCCATGAAGGCGGTTGAAGCAGGCTCTGTGGAACCCTTAAGAGCTTGGTCAGGCATCAAAGATGCCACAGTCATCTGCTGCATCCTGGGCTATTGACAGCTGTCTTGACTTTTGTCCTGCCACCGGGCTTTGGTGAGTCTGGAAGAGAGACTGAGGCTAATGACTGAGCAACTCTGCCTCACTTAAATCCAACTCACTAGCCAGTCGTGATGTCATTGTCCTCTTCAAGAACTAAGGACAAACAATAAATATCACAGAATTATAACATCTTTGAGGTGAGAAGGACCTCAGACAGCTAGTCTAATCTCTACCAGAAAGATGTTCATTGATAGGAACTCAGTCTTTAGAGGCAACCTATTCCACTTTTGGATGATGCTGTTAGGTAATTTTTCCTTGAAAAGAGTCAGTTTGCCTCCCTGTATCTTCTGTTACTTTATCCTCATTCTTCAGCTAGCTGAAGGTTAGAAATTATCTCTTTTGGGACCCTATCACCTCCAGGATCAAAAATAAAATATAAAATTCTCTGTATGGCAATTAATGTCCTTCATTACCTCCCCTGCCCCCCACCTTTGCAGCTTTGTTATAACTTATAGCTCTTCCCTCCCACTGGCTGATATTTAGTGCCACCGGCTTCCTGGCTATTCCTTGAATAAGCTGCTCCACCTCCTGACTCTGGGCCTTTTCTTTGACTGTACCCACATGGGGAATACTCTCCCTCCCCATCTCTGCCTCCTGGTCCAGATAAGATGGCATCTTTTACAGGAAGTTTTTCCGGATGCCCTTAATTGTAGTACCTTCCTTCTGTGGATCATTTCCAACTTATCTGCATATATCTGGTTTGTACATAGTTATTAGCCTGTTGTCTCCCCTTTTAGACAGTGAGGTCCTTGAGAGCAGGATTCTTTTGTTTTTCTTTGTATCCCCAGTGCTTAGCACAGTCCCTGGCACACAGTAGGTGCTTAACAAAAAATTATTGACTGTCTGACTTCCCATATCAAAGCTAGAGACCCGTTGGCTTCAAGTCTCCTCAAGTCTCCTTTCTTACCGTTGCATAAGCGTTGCAGTTCAGGTGTATTGTCAGAGGTAGGTGGCAAGTAGAACATAATCAAATCCCTGGACCCCAAATGAAAACTTAACCTGTATCCCTGCAGTTCTGCAATGGTTTGTCTCACAGCGACTTTTAGCTCCGTTGGGCTTTTAGATGGTCTTTGTGGGCCACCCTTAAGTTTGACCAGTATACCTGGGCCAAGTTATTTGAACATTCTTCAGCTCCACTGGGAAGTTCAGAGCCATCTATGGAAACATGAAATTGTCTGAACTTTGGACAAAGCCACAGGAAGAGCAGGAGAGATGAGACAAAGCATTTGAGTCTGATACCCGTTCCTGCTAGTTGGGAATGGCATGCTGGAAATTACTGTATAGGTCTAAGTTGGACGAGATGGTTTCTTTGCTATCTTCTGATTCTGAAATTCTGTGATTTTTGTGACTAGGCAGAGGGAAACGTATGCATGAACTCAAAGTGGTCCCCGGGCTCCAAGCAGAAAGATGTGATGTGCAAGACGGTGATGGTGTCCACATTCGGCATGGACACCAGGGTTTGAACCTTGACTCTGAGTTATTATTGTGTGAGGACTTGGGCAAGTCACTTCCTTCTGGGCCTCAGTTTCTTCATCTGTCAAAATATGGGGCTTCCACTAAATGATCTAACAACTCTCCGCCGGCTCTCCATCCTAAGACATACTACCACCCCGCAACCCGCTCCTGGCACATCGCTCCAGAAAGCCCAGTTCCTGAAGGGAGATGACAGGTTTTCCCGCCCGCCTCTTCCCAAGCCCTGCCCCTCTCCTTCCCTCCCCAAATTTCGGGAACTACAAGTCCCGGCGTTCTGTGCAGCTGCCCAGGAGTTGGACCCAGGGTGGGCTGCCAGGCTAAGCAGAGCCCGGGGCTCCGGCGAGGCTGGGAGGCGAGGCCGGAGCCGCAGTGGACGCGGGCTTCCCCTGGGCTGGGGCGGGCAGCGCTGGCGGGAGGCGGCTCCGCAGCCCCTTCTCCTCTCCAAGGGGAGTTTCCAGGAAGTGGCCATATTGGATCCATTCAGCCGCAGCGACCCGAGTGGAGAGCGAACCTCGGAGCCGGCTCCGATCCCACGGTTCCCGCGTCCCGGCCTCGCTCGAGCGTGTCCATGGCGGCTCCGGACCTGGAGCGCCGCTCGGTGAGGGGCTGGCGGGCGGCGTGCGCGACATCCCGGGGTCGGGGGAGGCAAAGTTTGAGTGGAGGGAGGGGGCGCCGCGGGGCTCTGCGCGGGCGGCACCCAGCCTGGCATCCCGCCGGGCTTCCGAGCCTCCCCTGCCTGATGCCGGCTCCCCTCTGCGGACCAGCCGCGGAGCCCGCGTCGGGCTGAGCTAGCCTGACCTGCGGGGTGGGGCGAGCTCCCTGGTGGGAGGGGTCCGTGGGAGGGGGCTCTGGTCGAAAAGGTTACGATGGGTGGGAAGACCACCCTGCCCCTTGCAGTCAGTGACTGGCAAAGAGACTTGTGGCATCCCGATAGGGCCCAGGGACTCCGGAGCCTCTTAGCTGCGCCTCTTTCACTGGGACGTTTTTCTCTGCCGATGTGAAGAAGCGCCCCATGTTTGTGTCACTGTGTGCGGGAAGCAAAAACCGTATGATCAAGGCCTCTATGGTTTGAATTGACATTCCCCCTACCCCCCCAAAAAAACTCAGTAAACACCCCAGTAAAATAAGGGCTTCTGTGGATCTGGCCCTGCCTGTCTCTTGGGAAGGGCTAAAGGATGGAGTCTCTGTGGGATCCACAGATGGGTGTGGATAAATAGATATGGCGTGAATGACTTGTGAGGCCTCCGGTTTTTAGGTCTGTGTCAGTTTCTCCCTAGTAAGCTTGATTCCAAATTCAAAATGAATGAAGGTTTAGTCCACAAGGATTACAAGGTGACTCCCAGTTTTGAACTGGTACAGTTGGTCTATTGGTCTGTCTCAGCAGGTAACCTTGTAAAGGTTTTTTATATTTCACCCAGACTTGAATTTCTGCCAGTGCCTTGTTAGGAATTTCCCCTTGTTGTCTATGAAGCATGTCTAACACCCGCATGTGTCTGTGCAGTGAAAAGCCCAGGTGGGGTTGACTCAGAAGATTCCTTAATTCACTTTGTAGAATCATGTAGAATGTAGACCCCTGGTCTTAGTGGGCCAATATTGGTTTAGGTTTGATCGACAGAATAGACCATAAGACTAAGTGGTAACCAGAGCTGGGAATATTAGATTTATTGCTTTTTTGTAGTATGATAGTTGATACATGTTTTTGTATGTGATTGACCTAAAAAGTGATAGCTGAAGCTGTTCTGTGACTGGAGTTTCCACTGGGCCCTTCTGTGCAAATGTATCCAGTGATTACTAGGTTGTGCTTGTAAGATCATTATAAATGTGATTAATGATGGTTGTGAACATTGGCCCTTTGCACATGAAAGACCAAAAAAAATCACTATTTCCTGTTAGATTGTGCTCTCCCCTATTTTTTACCCCATTTGCCAGGCTCATGTCCAGAGACACCCCCTCCCATCCTAGTAAGTGATGTCATTAGCAACCTCATAATGAAAACTAATGAGATGTCACTTACCAGGTTGTGGGTTGGCAAAGTGATCTCAAAGTACTTTTTTAGGATTTAGAATCACTGAATTTTAGAGCTGGATAGTACCTTTGATGCATTTAATCTAGCCTCTTTCCTCCCCCCTCCCATTTTACAGTGGAAGAAACTGAAACTGGATGAAAGCAGTGAGTTGGCCAGTGTCACACAGCTAGTAAGTGAAGGACCCCAGACTAGGATGTAGGTGTCCAGTTCATATCATGATGGTGCCATTTGTACTCAGATAATTCCTGGGGAGGACTGAGGCCTAGAGAAGGGGAGTGGCCCGTTCGGGGTCATATAATAAAGAGCTATGACTCCAATCTGAGTTGCCTGTGTTCTATTACCCTGCCTTATGAAATAGGTCTCTTTTAAAATGACCTTTGTGGGAAGCAGATACCTGCCTGCCTTGGGCCATCTGACAGTGATGGACAGAACTAGGCCTGAGAAATGGGCATCTTACCCCAGCTTCATTTGATATATCTTGGAAAGGCACTTCAACTCTCCTCTGGCTTCACCTTATCTTCCCTGGTCCACTTCAAAGGGCTGGTTGTGATAGGTTAATTACTTCAGTGCTTCAAGGTTATGTGATTTTGTGAGTGTAAATGATAGCCCCTTTATGACTTAGTAGAGGACTGCTGTGGCCCCAAAGTGCATCACTTTGCAGCCAACCTGATGGTGAGCCTCTCTGAACTTAGCTATGCTTGTCTGTCTGTGGTAGGCCATTGCCGGACCAGTATTCAGAGCTTTGGCAGCTTGCTAGGACCTTTGAAAGCTTGAGTGGCCTTATAGAAGAAGCCAGGGATCCCTTCATACCATAATGAGACATTGGAACAGGACTTTGATGGAAGCTGAATTACTGTTTTTCAAATGCTTTGAGCTCCATTTATGAGCATCCCGAATCCTGTGTTATTTATGGCCATTTCTTCCAAATGGCAGCCTGGTGGCCTTACGACCTGCCTGCTAAATCAGCTTTGTGATTAACCTTATGGACGGCAGGAAACCCTGCTTGGCAGGCTGGGCTGGATGCTGCCCTTGGGGCTGGGAGGTGTTTGTTATGGGAGATGTGGCAATTTAGGGCCTTACTGGGCAGTTCTTCACCTTAGTGTAGAGATGGCTTTGGGTTGATGGCTCCTTAGAACATCAGAATCTGGTGTTTCTTGTTCTGAGAAGTGGAAGAGCTGCTTCTGCTTAGCCCGGCCTGTCAGTCCAGCAGGTCAAAAAGGAACCCTTTTTGGCTCCTCTTTTTGGTACCTAGTACCAAAATGTCACACTAGATTATACTTTGTGATATAGGTCTATCAGAACCTGTTAGGTTTTTACCTGACTCCCAGAACCTGTCCATGATTATGAGCCGGATAAGAGAGAAAATGAGTTGGGAAAGTGGGAAAACTCAGATATTTGAAACAATTCTGCTTTTTGGCATGATTGCCTCTTGCCTGGCATCTCTCCTAGCCAGCCTTCCTTCCACCCCCACCCCCAACATCATCTTTGCTTTATCCCCAGTACCATCTGCCACTTCCGTTGTCGCCCTGGTAATCTTAACACTTCCCAAAGCACCAGTGTTTTCTTGGAGTTCCTGTTCCCACTCTGATGCCTGTGAGTGGGAGAAGAAAAGCAGAAGGGATGGAGAGAGGTGGGGACTGTTCTTCACCTTCCCCAAAGAGGACCCACCATTCCATCCCTATTTCCCCATTATCTCTGCCCACAGTCTTCCCTCTCCCCTGTTTCCCCCTTTAATTGTTCAAACTCTCTCTATCCATGATGAGAGATTGTCCTTTGGTATCTGGGACAGAGAAGGTCAATTTTCCCACTCTTCCTAACAAAAAACAAAAACAGAATCATTGATTGCTGTAAAAAAAAAAAAGCAACACTAGAAACAAAGACCTTGTTCTGCTGGGGGATGGTTTGCAGATTTACCAACTCACTATAACCTAAGATAGTCACTGTTTTTGGATTCTCTGTCAAATGGGGATAATAACACCTGCTCTTCCTATCTCACAGGACTCGAATGAGGATCAGAAGTGGCATTCAGATGTGAGGGATCCTTGTTATTGAGGGAGGACCTAGTGCTTCAGGGGGTGAGCTCCAAGAAAAGCAAAGACCATGTTTTATTCTGTCCTACCCTCTGGAGTATGTTCCCTGTGCTGGCTCCTTCAGCATTAATGGATAGGATTGGCCATAAATGAGCATAGGACTAATCAGAGCAATTGGGGGTGTACTGGATAAAGCAGAAGAATATTTGAGTTCAAATCCTGACTGTGTCCTTGGGCAATTCAGTGCCTCAGTTTTCTCATCTGTAAAATGGGGATAATAATAGAACCTCATAGGGTTCTATGGAACCTCATAGGTTCAAATGAATTAAGATATATAAAGCAGTTTGCAAGCCTTAGAGTATTTTATAAAGGCTGGATATTACTTTATTATTCAGCCAAGCAGCCCAGATGAGGTGGTGGTATAAGATAAAGAGGAGTCCTTGACCTCAAAGAGTTTAAACTCTTGTTGGATGAAACAAGTCATGAAATAGATTTTTAGAGGAGGAAGAGTTTGGTAGGGAGGGAAAGGGAGGCCAGACTTAGAATCAGGACATTGGAACTGGAAGGGTCCTTGGAGAAGATCTAGTCCAGTGACCAGAGAGGTGAAGTAAGTTGTCCAGAGTGGTTGGGAGGGGGAGGGATGGGACTTGTGACTGCAGATCCAGGACTCTTTCCACATTGCCTCCTGAACTGGGCCTTGAACAATGGGTAATTGGAGAGGAACAAAAAAGACATTTTGGTCAGGGAAAGCAAAGTGTACAGTAAAGAGGCGGGAATGAGCATGGCATGTTCAAGGACCAACACTAGAGCAAGTGAATGATCCACATGAGAGTGAGGGTCCCTGACTTGATCAATTATGGCCCAAAAGAATAAGGTAGAGAAGTATTTGTGCCAGATATGATAGCCAATGGGGAGCCATTAAAAGTTTTTGATTGGGAAAATGGCAATGAAATGGTTGTTAACCAAAAAAAAAGCTACTTTTCTTGAAGCAAAGGTAGGATGGATTAGGGTGGCTGGGAACAAAGGGATTGTTAGGCTTTTGGGTAATCAAGGTGGAAAATGGTGAGGGCCTGCCTACCCTAGTACTAGGGGGAAAGGGAAAATGGAAAGCAAGGAAGAGATGGGAAGATATTGCAAAGGAGAAATCGACAAGGCCTGGTCACACTGCATATAGGAATGATGATGGACAAGGAGTCGAAGTGGAAGATCTGAGCCTGGGATCTCTGAACCAGGGACCAAGTGCATGTTTGGAGCAGTAACTAAAACAAACTCCTCCATGGCCCATGGCCAGGACATAGGAATAAGGAGCAGCTGCAGAACTCCAGAGGAAAGGGTCTAAGGGTTGCCCTATCTCTAAAATGCCTTGAGCATTCCCAGCCTCTCTGCTCCTTTGTTGCCCCATTGGTCCCCTTGGGGCCTTTCCCTAAAACAGATAGTTAGACCAGCCAGAGAAATATAAACAAATAGTTGGAGTTATTAATGGAAATCAAGGCATCTAAAGTGCCCTGTTTTAGAACTACTCCCACGACTCAAATGACTGAATATTGCATTCCTCAGGGTCCCCATGGAAGAGATTGTTTTCATTTTTGAGCCCCTCAGCTCCCTCTATTCTTTAGAATCATCTGAATTCTCAGAGGTTTTTGGGGTGAGGAAGGGGATCTGATGTACCACTGCCAGGGAAGGAGTCCAGAGGCCTTGGGCTGTAGAGCTACTCTGTCTAAAACTTATTAATTCATTCTTATTAGGGTGATGTGACTGAAGCCAGAGATGTTAGAGGCTTTAGATCTGCCATTTTGAACCCTACCTATGCTTTCCCCTGATAATAGAGGGTGAAAATATGACTACAAGAGTCCCTTATAGTGCTGGTGAGCACTATATACAACTAGCTACAATTCTGGCATTCTGTGTAGTACTCACTTAAATATTTCACATTTCAGCCCTTCAAGGTAGACGGTATGTCCAGATTCTGGGTACTCTCCTGTTGGGTCTATCATATTAGACCTAACTCCCATCAATTTGGGTATCATCATGCCCAGATCCTATTTCATCCTGAACCCATTTTATGATGATGCCCCATCAGACTCAGTCCTCTCTGTGCTAATTCCTATCCCGATGGGAGCCTCATAATGCTTAGTTTTGTCAGACCTAGACTCTGGGCAGAAGCCCAGAGCTGAGTGGGGGAGGAGGCATTTGGGCATGTCAGAATAGCTAAAGGCCTATGTTAGAGCATGTTTAAAACCCACACTTCCTGGCTGATGGTGCTATGGCTGAGCTGAGAGCCATGGAAGCCCTGATGCCTGAGGGTGATCGGTGGTCAAGTAGAGTGGACCCATCTTACTCTGAGACTGCTGCCCTCTTATCCTAATCTACTAGTTAGCATGGCATGTTGAGAAAATAACATCACACCCCTTCTCCATCACTTCATGAGTTTTCTTGGCTTCTTACTGTGCCCCTGGCATGGAGAAGAGCTGCTGCAGACGATCAGCCCCTGATCAGAGGAACCTGGAGGGAATCAGAAAACTTCAGGGAATCCAGTAGGTTTCTTTATGTGTCTTTGTATGCCCCAGGACCTTGGTGGAGGGGGGAAGAAGATGGGAAAGAACCTGGGGGGACCCTGCCCTTTTGTTCATCTCCTAGGGTTGAAGGAGAAGTTCTGCCCTATGTCCTGCTATCAGAAAATAAGGGAAAACTTGCTTCATGTGGAGCAGGGTCACTTTGAACTTGTTACATCCACATTTTGTTTCATACCTACCATATTAATTCAGTTACTAAAACCCTTCATGGTGGGCTTGGGAGACTATTTTGTTGCATAGAATTCAGGCTGCCATAACTGGCAAATTGGACATGAGTAATGGAGAGCCAGACAGGGGTGACACCTGAACTGTGTGGCCTATGGCTTTGAGGTGTTTGTGGCAGCCCACCCTTCTGTTGAGATGTGAGAACACTATATTGGTTTCTTGATCCCATAGGACTATGGGTTTCCTCCTCATCTTCCCAGATCCAGGCTGGGCCACTTATTCATAGACCTCGAAACCTCAAAATTACAGCGACTCTTGCACAATTCTATTTGTAACAGACAGACAGCTAGGCAGGGACTATGAGAACCTAAAAGAGAAACCCTAAGATTGGGGGGGGGTGGAAGCACACACCACATGCACCCCAATTTCTAACCTGAAGGGAAGCAGGAAGCATAATTGTTGTTAATAGCACAGCAGAGCCTTGTACGTAGGAGTTGCTTAATCGTTAGTGGCTGAATTTAATTAGCTGAACAAACTGCTTCCTGAGAAGCCCTATTTGTCACTCTGGGCAGACCCTGTATGGGGAGCAGGAGCATGTCAAGATCCTACATTGTCTAATGGAGGAATTGGAGACCTGTGAGCAGTTCACATGAAAAAGATTGGGGCTTTTAATGGACGACAAGTGTGAGTTAGTGGTGATCTGTGGCAGCCAGAAATGCCAAGTCTCCATTAAGAAAAAGTAGGGAATTCAGAACAAGGGAGGTGACTGTTCTGCTAGCTTCTGTTCTGCTCAGACTGTATTTGGACTATTATACTTTGTTCCAGGTGCCGCATTTTAGGAAGGACGTTAATAAACTGGAGTCTATCCATAAGAGGGCTGCAGTGATTGTTGAGGGCTCTGAAGACTTTGTCACTTGAGGATTCATCGAAGGAACTGGGTGCATATTTAACCTGGATGTAAGAAGTTTTAGAAGGCACCTAATTCAAGGATTTGAAGGGTTGTCATGTGGAAGGAGGACTGAATTTTGTACTTAGTCCTAAAGGATACAATTAGGAGCAAGGATGAAAGTTGTGTAGAGGAAGATTTAGGCTCAATGTAATGAAAAACTTTCTAACAATTAGAACTATCTCAGAGTAGAAAGGGCTGCCTAGAAAGGTAAAGAGTTCCCTTAATTAGAGGTCATTCAGCAGAGGTTAGAGAGTCTCTGAGTAAGTATCTCAGAGCTAACCCATACCTGAAATACCCTCTACAATATTCCCAACAAAGTCATCCTCAGGGAAACGGAACTTAAAATGCCTTTTTAAAAAAGGAAACAGTGTGAAAATAGTGGGTAAAATATTGAACTTGAGGTTTAGAAAAAACGAGGGTCAGATTCCACCATTATCACTTACTAGCTATAAGACAAGTCAAGACAAGACTCAGTTTCCTTATCTGTAAAATGGGGATAACAGTACCTATAATACAGTCTTCACACAGAGTTAGGTTATTGTGAAGTTCCAATAAGATTTTACACACACACACACACACACACACACACACACACACACACACACAGACATCTTTGCAAATTTTCTACCAGATACAAATTTTGATTATTTTTTTAACTGCAAATTAATAAAATACAAACTGTGTTTTAATGCTTAGGAAAAAGGAGTTATGTACAGCAAGATAATTTGTTTGTCCCCAGGTGAAAGTAAGGAAGACAAAGGAGCATGCTGAAGCAAGTTTGGCCCTTTTTACCCTGGGACTTATTATGGCCTTGTTAGGAAGTTAGTCCTGTTTGATATCCTTTGAAGAGAGGGTAGCACTAACTAGTCTTTGACTCCCATGTACTCTGTAGATGACGATAAGTCTCATTAGAGCCTTACAGTCTCTTTAGATATCCAGTGGCCTATGTGCTCTCAGGGTGGCTTAAGCCTGGGGTGGATAACTCCAGAATTCATTTCTCTAATGACCTAGCCTAGCTTGGGAAATTTGGGATTAGAGTCCAGGAAGTCTGGAAAACACTTGGAGTTCTTCCCAGAGCCCGGGGAGAGCTCCATTTCAGTCTGTAAGTTTGCTGGCTGGAGGCTGTCCTCCTGAGCTTAGGGCTAGGTGGAATGACTAGCCGGGCCACAGCTAGGAAAATGAATAAGGCTGCCCAGGGACTGTGAGAACCACCGGACTGGGAGCACAAGGGCTAAAAGAAACAGTTGGGCACTTGGGGTTTGATTTTGAATTTGCTGCTAAGTTGCTGGGCTAGTCGAGTCTCTCTAGTCCTCGTTTTCCCCTTAGCTTGTGTGTCAGGCTGGTGAAACCACATCTATTAAGGAAAAGATGTACGACAGACCTTGGCTATCACTGCTGCTTCTGTTTTTGCTCTTTGGCTGACTTTAACAAACATCTATCCAGTATCTACTCAGTGATACTTTACTCTGGCAGTGAGTGGGTTAAGATATAATGTGGACACAACCAAGTAAATAAAAATAAAAGGAATATTCAAAGGAATTTCTAGAAGAGATTGGTATTAACTGGGGTTTCCAGGAGTTGAAGATGCTACTTAGATGATGGGACAGTGTATTTATCACTGGATGAGGAGAGGCCTGTGGGTAACCAGGACACTTCATCAGTTGATCTGGCCACCCTTGGGGGCAGAGTTACGAACTCTGCCCAGGAGGATGAGTGCACATTTGGATAACTGATGCATATCTAACTAGTAAAGCTGGTTTCTGTTTGTTTTGGAAGGTCTAATTTGAGGTATGAACTTTAATCATATTCAGAGATTCTTTCTATACCTTCCCCTACTTTAAGCAGAGGAAGGAGAAATATCTAGATCAGTCAATCAGTCACTAAACATTTATTAAGCTCCTACTATGTGCCAGACACCTTGCTAAGCACATAGTAAGAGCTTAATAATCTTCTAATGATATTTAGGGATATAGTAGAGACATCAGAAACTTACCATGCAATCAGTATGCTTTCCTTATGGGTGAGAATGAGCAAACAGTTGTGAAATGGAGTAGAGAGCTTAATCAAAAACGCCCAGTTGGGGCAATACCAAATTTGAGGGGAAATGCTATGGGATCATGAGGTTGCCAGTCAAGTCAGCCATTGAGTTGCTGGGCTAGTCATTGGGCTAGGCTCTAGGCCTAGGGATAGGGATAGTAATGACCCAAACTAGGCCAAGTGCCTTAGTTCAAGATTATGTTGGAAAGCTTTGGCACTGTCATTCTGGGACTAGGTAGTTTTACATATACTTCTGATTAATTATCCTGTGTTCATTATTTCTGAATTTGTATGTTATATTGCTCATAATGGGATTATGGATTTAGTGAGCTGGGAATGAACTTTTGAGACCAGTCCAACCCCTTTGTTTTATAGCTGAGTTGACTAAAGCCCAAAAAGGTTTAAGGGAGTTGTCAGTGGTCATATAGGTAACTAGTAACAGGGATTTTGTCCTTTTAAATAAATCCTGGAAAACCCTATTCTTACAGTCAGTGTGTGGCAGTCAGGGATAGAAGGACAGAAAAAGCAGATAGCAGAATAGGATATATAGCATAGTTGCTGCAACAAAAGAGAGAATCAGTAATTAGGACTTAGATGAAGTCAAGGAGTCAAATAGCTTTAGGAACCAAAGAATATTGGGAGGCAGGATGGCTTGAATTGGGGGTTGAGGAATCTGCATCATATGAGTTACAACTATTTTTTTCTCTCTTCTACTAATGCAACTGTACTACTCGTATCGTTGTAGGGGATAGCAAAAGGGGAAAACTTTGATTTTGTCCACAGCAACAGCTCCAAAAAGTATCTAGAATCCCTGGGAAGCCAACTTGCATTTGCAAAGCCTTTGGTTTATATAGAGCAATCAGGAGTTACTTCACAAGAGCTATTGATATTTATGGTGGTTGTTTCTTATGTGAAGGGTGATTGACCCAAATATTAGAGAATAATGCTAAGGATCTGACACTTGACTGTAGGGTATTCTTAATTACAGCTATAGACCGATCCCTAAGCTTGGAATGAGCCTTCCTTGTGTCCTTAGCCCTGCTTTGATGTATGCAAAATTAAATGTTACCATTTAGTTATGTTGTTCTTGATTGTTTCAGTTGTGTCTGACTCTCCATGACCCCATTTGGGGTTTTCTTGGCAAGGGTACTGGAGTGGTTTGCCCTTTCCTTTTTTCCATTTATTTTACAGATGAGAAAACTGAGGCAAACAGGGGTGAGTGACTTGCACAGGGTCACGCAACTGGTAAGTAACTGAGGACAGATTTGAACTTATGAAAATGAGTCTTCCTGACTCTAAGCCCATTCCTATCCACTGTGCCACCTGGGTGATCCCCATTTGGATTCAGCAGGCCCTTGCCAGCATGTTACTACTGTGTTGTCTGTAAAGTCTAGTGCCAGCCAAGCCATTTATAGAATTGGTATACTATGCCAAGGGTAGAATTTTGGGGCTCTGAGAATGCTTTCTGTGATTATAGCTGAACCCAAGGTCTGTGAGTGAGGACTGAGGGACAAAAACATCTTTTTCTTTCATTCATAGCTCAATCATTGGGAGGTGGGTAGGGAAGGGAGCTGGAGGAGAAGAGGATTACTGAGGGTTGCAGAGAGGGTGGGGAGGATTCTCAGTACAGCTGGCTTCTTGGGTTTTGGCTGAGCTACAGGACATTAGATCATGTCCCGATTGTGTCACCCTTGGAAGAAGGAAGATGAACAAACACAGCAGCCATCTGTGCAAACATAACACGTCTTTAATTCTGGGCATTTTTAGCTTCTCCATTTAAAAAGAAAAAAGAATTCAGAATACAAATTCAGTCCTCACTGTGAGTTACTGAAGGTTTTTCAAGGAGGTCGTTTTGTGATTTGAGTTGTTTTTTTGGAGACTTGGTTTTCATACAGGTGGAGATGGGGACAAGGTAGAGAGGCAGAGAGGACAGGTGGGAGGGCCACTGCAGTAACACAGGTGTGAGATGTGAGGACCTGGATCACTTGGTGCCTTTGGAGATGGAAAGGAAGTGCTGCATGTGAGAACGGTGATGCTGTTAACAGACATCTTGACAAGAGGATCATTCTTTTTTTTTCTGGAGAGTGTTGGAGTTTTGTCTTAGACATGCTGTTTGAAATGATAGTGATACAGGTTCAGGAGTCAGAAAGCATAGCCATGTGAATGGTTGAGCTTTCTGAGAAGTATGGAGAGAGAGAAGAGGGCAGGTGAGCTGGGGAATTCACATTTTGAGATTTGGCGAGGAAGAGGAGATGAGGAAGGAGAGAGTGAAGGCTCAGTGATTGAGAAGGGAGGAGGTGGATTACAGTGCCACATAATGCAGAAGGATCAAGGAAAACTAAGAACTTAGCCAGTAGGAAGTCATTGATGACCTTTGGGTGAATCCTTTCAGCAAAATTATGGGAGGCAGAAGCCCAACTGCAAAGTATTGAGGTGAGAATGGGAAATTTAAAAGTGGAGATGGTGGTGGAGCCCAAGAGACATTTAGCATGAGAGACAGGAGGAAAATAGAATTGTAACAGGGTGTAATGGGGCACTGTTTTTAGGACTGTATAAGACTAAGACTTGGAGAAGGAAATGGCAAACCACTCCAGTATCTTTGCCAAGAAAACCCCAAATGGGGTCACGAAGAGTTGGACACAACCGAACAGCAACAAAGCTGAGACTATAGTATATGGGATAAAAGCCCTAATGATTTTAAGCTGTGAAGGCCAGATGCCATACGATCTCTTTCTCCCTCTACCATACCCTTGTTGTAGATTTGCTCCATCCTCTGCTAAGCACACTCCTATTTTTTTCTCTCTAGAAAACCTGTTCTGAAATCCTAAGGTTGATGCTGTTGCCTAGAAACCCTAGTTCCTGGGGACATTTTCATTTTAGTTACAACCATTAATAGTTGCTCTGTTTGCTCCTTCCCTAGAGCTAGAGGAAGTGTGGGTAGGCTTATGTTCTCTCTTCTCTTGTTAATATTCTTCCCAATAAATTAATCTCTGAGGATGGGGAAAGTGACAGGAAAACTAGAAGGGTATTGGGACCAGGAGAGATGGTGGTTGTGGATACAAATTCCCAAGGAAGAAATAAATTTCTATTGGGCAGGGGAGTAGTTCGGGCCACTTTCATTGACCAAGTCACTAAAATATGACCTTTTTAGCCTGGGAACAGTCACTTAGAGGACTGTATTTTCTTTTTTCCACTCCCAGGAGTCCTAAGAGCAAATTTCCATCTAAACTGGAGTTCAGCTCGTTTAAGTTGAGGAATCTTAAATAAACAAGCAATAACGGAATCTTCCCTGGCTTCAGTCCCCTTTTCCTTTCTCTTCTATGACTTATAGTATTTGTATAGTGCTTTGTTCTTTCTCCCCATGGGACAGCATCCAGCTTCTGGTTCTTGTTCTGTCCAAAACAGTGACCTCTGGGCATCTGGATGTAGAAGGGGATCTCATGGCAAGAACCTTGAATGTGCAGGCAGGATTAGGGTGTAGTCCTTTGTGAAGTGAATTTTACTGTGATTTTTCATGTCTTTGTTCACTTGTCATTCTTTCTATTCCTATCTTCCTACCTGGTAGTTCCCAGCCCTGACCTCTCTCTCTTTTGGCAGAAAGAAGAAATGCGCCTCCTCACTCTGGGCGGCCATGTAGGCTTTGACAGTCTTCCAGACCAGCTGGTCAGTAAGTCCATATCTCAGGGCTTCAGCTTTAACATCCTCTGTGTGGGTAAGTCTCTGAGAAAACCTGGCAAAAGAATAGTCTTTGAACCACAGTTAGTGGGGATGGCTCTAGGGATACTGAAGATGCAGGCCTGTCTAGTATGACTGTCACGAAAGGAAAAGAATTTGGAGAGTAGTGCTGGATTCAGAATTCAGGTTCACATGAAGACTGGTATTTGGGTACAGTAAAAAAATGACCAAAATAATAAACCTGGATATCAGAGTAGTCTGATATCAGAGGGAGTCTGGAGAGGAGTTGTGTTCTTTGGCCTAGATAACTCTTAGTATTTGAAGGTTATTGTACAGGTGACTATAGAAGACAGACCAAGAATGGATGGGCTCAGGTATCAAAGAGAAAAATTTAGATTTGACATATGGAGGAACTACTGAGCTAGAACTCCTGGGTTTTTATTATGGTAGAGCATTCTTCTTCAGAGACTCCAGGAGACCTAGAGAAACTAGAGGCATGAAAGTGGTGGGATGGGTCAAATGTCTTCTGTACCTCATAACACAATCCTATCGGTCTCTGAGTAGTTCTTTCTATACATGAGGACATGGATACACTTGTAGTTGTACTTTAACACTGTGATGACTGGATATGTGAGGGGCACTATCCAGAGACCCTAGGGAATGGTTCAGCTTCCCCTACTGGGCATTATCCTCTTTTGGATGAGAAGAACATGGCTGTGGTGCAGTTCAGCAGAACTAGAGGAGATAAGCATCTAACACAGCTTCCTTTCATCTTTAAGAATAAATGCACAAGCCCCTGAGTTGTGGGGAAGAAGGCTGCTAGATACCAGGGTGGACTTAGGGACTTCGCCCAGGTGAGGCGCCTCCCTCCTTGTCTCTAGACAGTGATTATCTTGTTTCATTCCCTGCTTTATGACTTTTGGAGGAGACACTCAATGAAATGATACAGATAAATATGTGTGCACAGGCATCATTACATCATGCATGTCACATATCTTGAGTCTTTTAAGCTTTTTCCTTTTTAAAAATGTATATTCCTGAGTTCACTGAAGCTGGAAGAGGAAGTTGCTCCACGTGGGAGCAATGAGTGGGGAGGCTGATTCTCAGTTTAGCTGAGCATGTGGCTTCTGCCACAGATCAGCTTCTGTCCTGATCTGACCTGACCAGCGTGCTTTCCACACTCCTCATACTTTAGCCAGAGCTCCCTGAACCCCTAGACGAAAAGCTACTAGATGACAAGAGGCTGGGTGATATCTTCCCAAGCTCCAAAGTCTGCTTCAGAAGTTAGGAAGAGAGCAAAAATCCTTCCTCTCCACTGACAGCATTCTGTGCTTCCCCAGGGGAGACAGGCATTGGAAAGTCAACACTAATGAACACACTCTTCAACACAATCTTTGAGACAGAAGAGTCTGGACACTATGAGACCTGTGTACGCCTCCGACCACGTACATATGACCTCCAGGAAAGCAATGTGCACCTCAAGTTGACCATTGTGGATGCAGTTGGTTTTGGAGACCAGATCAATAAGGATGAGAGGCAAGTGGTGTGATGTCTGGTTTTGCTCCATCGCCTTCTCATCAACTCTCATTTTAATAAACAGTGTCTACCATGGTCAAGCTTTGGCCACTCAACTGTCAGGGCCCCTCCTCTGCTATCATTCCCTTGATTATTTAGATGAATTACAGGAATTCTTTGCTTTAGGTGCACACAGGACTCCTGACTATGTTCCCACGGATTTCTGTCTAGAACAGCTCATCCCTAGGTGGATAGAAAGTTTTAGAAAAATTCAGTATGTCAAGATAGTATATGATGGAACCATAGAAATTTAGCTTTTGTCTCCTTCTCGAAAATGTTGTGTCATTGAAGAGAATAGTTTCCATATGATTCTGTCTTTCTGGGAGTTGATAGGAGTTTCTCCAGCTCAGAGAATGTGGATTGTTTTCCACACAAAATAGGATGATGACAATTTGGAAAAGCTTGTTTTGACCATATTGTACTCACAGTGAATTACCTATATCTGTCCTTTCCATCAGATACCAAGGATCCAGCATCACTAGGGCTGGTTCAGTATGGCCTATCTTAACATCCTAAAGGACTTTTCCATGGGAGATTATCCATTATATTCCATCCCAGGTAGACTGTCCATTGGGATTTGACCTGTAAAATCCATCTTATGAAAACCACTTGTTTCATGAGGCATATACCCTGAGTTGTGAGTCCCATGACATTTATCCTGAACAGAAGTTTGCTTCATTTGAGGGGCTGAGGGGGAATTTAGATTTAGAAATTCATATAATTTAGAAATTCATAGAGGTCTTCAGGCTCATATAATCCAAGCTTTTCATTTTGCATATCGAGAAACAGTCCGAGAGGCATCGTCCTGATGAGGTGGAAAAAGTACTGAATTTAGAGGCACAGGACCAAAAGCCAAGCTATATCCTTTCTACCTGTGCAACATTGGCACATTGTGTAACTTCTCTGGCCTCAGTTTCCTGACATGTAAAATGAGGTGGTCGTCTAGCTAGCTAGCTAGCTAGTCCTTCTAGCTCCAAATCTATAATCCTAAAATCCTGTAATCCAAAAAGGTGGTATCTGATCTGAATCAGCCTTCATCATTCCCTGAAGAGATTCTAGCTGTATCTAAGCAACTGACCTCTGCTACTTGGGAGAACTTTTTCTCTCATCAATTGTGAACCTGAATTGGACCTAACCTGCAGAGCAACCCTAGCCTAACCAGGCCGTTTTACTCCCTATGGCACAACTCGAGTCTGGGCCTGTCTGATGGCAAAGTCCAGTGGTTCCCTTCCTTTCTCTGTAAGTCATACTGAGCTCTGTGCTCATAGGCTTGATGAAGTTACTTTTTGAGGTGGCAGAGAAAATAATGTCCCCGAACTCTTTGACTTCCATTACAGAGCTAGGTCAAAACATCTTTGAGTCCAACTGTTACTGGGGGAATGTACCCCTAGAGTTTTAAAACAAAGGCCTGGTTTTACTAAGTGAGTGATAGGCAGCTGTGGTTCTTGGGCCTTTCACCAGGATTTGGCCTGGCCTGTTTGTCCATCCCTAGGCCTGATGGAGTTTGTCTGTAGTTACAGGCCTATAGTTGACTACATCGATACGCAGTTTGAAAACTACTTGCAGGAGGAGCTAAAGATTCAGCGCTCTCTATTTGACTATCATGACACGAGGATCCATGTCTGTCTCTATTTCATCACCCCCACTGGACATTCCCTCAAGTCCCTGGACCTGGTGACCATGAAGAAACTGGACAGCAAGGTGGGCAGCTCCCCTCCCCCGTCCCTGCTCCTTAGGGCCCCCAGCCCAGGCAGGGAACCAGAGCTTCAGTCAGCTGACGATGCAGTGACTCCTGCCCGGTGGGTCTGGTGCCAGAAGTCTGAGTACAGCGTGTGTTCTCCCAGAGCTGAAGGACCTGCCGCCGTCGTTGGGCGGATTTCCTCCGAGTGAGGCTTAGTGAGAGGACTTCCTCGATGCCTTCCTCAGCCCTGATTTTGAGGCCCTCACGCAGTTACTCACACAGCGTTCTCCGCTAGTCACCATCTTCCCTCTTTGCAGTCTCTGCTTCTGAATGACCCTTTTGTCTCTTTCTCCACTGACCCTTCCCCAGGTCAGTTCTATTCCAATAAGCGTTCTCTGCTGATGCTGCTTTTCAGTCCATCTGTTCTCTGCTTCTGTACTCCGTGCTTAGTTGATCTACCACCTTCTTCGCTTTTCTCTTTCCCTCCCTGGCTCTATCCTTTTGTTCTTTGTGGATCTGAAATAACCTCTTTCAGAAAGCTCCTCGTTTTTATCCCCACCCCTCCCAAATCCATCACAGTCCCTCCCTTGCTTACTGCCTATTTGTCAGCTCTCTCTTTCTTTTCTTTTATCCATCCATGAATATCCCTCAGTTTGTCCCCAACCCCATTGAAAAAAAAGATATAGTAGGTAGAGAAAGAGCATAAATAAGGATCCATGTGTGTGTGTGTGTGTATAAAAAGGACCTTAACAGTCCTTGACCACAATAAGAATATACATGTACACACACACACACACACACACACACACAATATTTGGAAAGGGTTGTTCCAAACAGGGTGCATGTCAGTCCTCGGGGTGAAAGACGAGGAGTGGAGCCTCCTCATTTTGCCCTTGGCACTGGGTCCAGGAAGGTTCTTCCACCCTTTACTTATGTGAGAAGTAGGGTTGCAGACCACCAAGTTAGAGCTCAGCGGATCCTCAGGAGTGAGCTAGACCAGGCTTCTTAAACTTTTACAATCTCTTTAGCACTTCTTAAACTATGGGTTGCCACCCCAAATGACTGATCTAGATCAGTCTTCTTATCCTAAGGAAGAGAAATCTGAATGCCAGAGCAGTAAAATGACTTCAGGCTCACACAGATAACAAGTAGCAGAGCAAAGCTTCACACTTGGGACCTCTGGCCCCAGATCTACCTCTTTTCACTGTGCTCTGCTGCCCATGCTGCTTCCTCTGTGAGATATCTGTTGGGTTTTTATGAAGGTAGAAGTACCTGGGCAATTGGAGAAGGACTCCCTTTAACCCATGGGAGTTCTGCGAGGCTGTCTTACCCTTGTAGCTAGAGGAATCCTGCCTGCACACGATTGTTCCTGCCTTTGGGCCTCATATAGCTCAGGGGGAGTAATTTCTCAGAAGAATAATTTCTGTCAGTTGTTGCATTTGCGGGGAGCAGATATGTTTTTGTCATTTTATCCCCCTGCTTCTGGAGTCAAACTATTCAACATCTGTACCCTGCCTAACTATGGTGTTAGAGCTGATCCTGGAATGTTCAGAGGAACTGTAGAGAGTGGCTCTTTTTGCTGCCCCTCCCAACGCTCTTCTCCAAACCCCCAAATCGCCTGTTATTCACTTCTCCCTTTCAGGTGAACATTATCCCTATCATTGCCAAAGCTGATACCATTTCAAAGAGTGAACTGCACAAGTTCAAGAACAAGATCATGAGTGAGCTGGACAAAAATGGGGTCCAGATCTACCAGTTCCCTACGGATGACGAAGCGGTGGCAGAGATTAATGCTGTCATGAATGTGAGTGGGACCCTGTGCTGCCAAGATTTGGGGACTACTGCAATGGCAGGGTGGGATACTTTGTAACTGCTAAACTTTTGGTCCTTCAGGTCAGGCCAAAGCCATGGTCGCAGGACACATAGGATTCATACATAGTCGGTAGGAAGCTCAGGGGTAGAGGTGGTCTGAGCCTTCCCAGGATGTGGTTTTTATGTCTCTAGCTTTGAGGAGACACACTAAGGCCTAGAGTGTCTGGGTTTAAGGGATCCCAACAGATACATCTAATTCACATCCTTCCCTCTTGTTTAACTGGGGGATACAAAGCTCAGAGGCCCAGATCTCATGTCATCGGTAATCTTTCTTGTAACTCTGGAAGCTGGATTTTTGAGGGAGGCAGAGAATCTATCTGCTCTGAATTCACTTAATCCTGATCTCTGTTTATTTCAGGCCCATCTGCCCTTTGCTGTGGTTGGCAGCACTGACGAGGTAAAAGTTGGGAACAAACTGGTTCGAGCTCGGCAGTACCCCTGGGGTATCGTGCAGGGTGAGTGAGGGTGGCAAACCTCTGGAACCCTTTGCCCTTTTCCTGCCAGGAATGTGGGTTTGGGGAGGAGTGTTTAGTTTAGAAGAAATGAATTTACAATTTACTCATATCTTTTCAGGAGCACATCTGTTTTGCAAAGTAAGGTGCATGTATATTCAAGTGGCATTTTAAAAGTTTATCTGTCTGTGTATTTATCAGCTGTTTTTAATGATGTGTGTAAATAGAACTATTTATACTTGAAAGACCTTTATTTTGGTGGCTGGAAAAACAGCAGTCTCAGAATCTCTTTGCTCCTTGAATATTTGAAGTGTGCCTGTGTATTTGTGAGTGTGTGTGTGTGTGTGTGTGTGTGTGTGTGTGTATGTGTGTAAAATGCATGTGTGTGCACATATCTAAGAAACCTATCTCCACTTCAAGTTTAGACTAGGACTCAAGTATAGACATTTTGGACTAGGAAAGAGAAAGGGAGAGAAGAAATTATTTGAGGAGAAAACTACAAAATTTATCAGATGAGATGATCATATTGCAAGATGGATTCTTTGTTCAAACCCAAAAACTGTGCCTTTTTTCAGATTTTGGGTACCCCGGGGTTTCATGGAGTTAGGAATAACATGAAAGAGTCTAGTTGTAGTGGACATGTTTAATTTGTGTCTGCTTAGGACTTGAACAACAGTGTAGAAGGGAAATGAAACAGTGTAGTGTTGAAAATAAGGTTGCTGCACTTTGAGTCTGGCGATGTGGGTTTAAGCCCTAGCCTAGCTGGGCTCCATAGCATGATTTTATGTGCATTGTGTCACCCTTGGTCCCAGATTCCTCATCTGTAAGATAGGAGGAGGTAGACTATACAGTCTTTGAGGAGCTCTTCAGTCCCAAGGTTCTGCGAGTCTATGAACCTTAGCTTCTCCCTCACTGGATGTCCCATCATAGGGCTCTAACCCCATCCACGCCCCATTTGTTTGCCCTGTGATCACCAGCAGGTACCCCGTCTGTCTGCTCTGTAACCCCTGAGTGCCTGTGTCTGTCCCATGCCCTCAGTGGAGAATGAGAGTCACTGTGACTTTGTGAAACTTCGAGAAATGCTGATCCGTGTGAATATGGAGGATCTCCGAGAACAGACGCACAGCAGGCACTATGAGCTATACCGGCGCCACAAGCTTGAAGAGATGGGTTTCCAGGACACGGCGGCAGAGAGCAAGCCTGTTAGGTGACACCTGGCTTGTCCCCCGCATGGCCCTTTTCCCCCGGTAGAACAAAACCTTCTTAGTAGGCCCCTGTTTTTCAGAGACCATGGGCCTGGATCGCTCCAGTTAACAGGGGGAGGGGAGGGTTTGACCACCTTCATTCAGTAGAAGAGTAGGTTTTATCAAGTTTGACTGACTTCCTGGGGCTGTCTTTGCTTTGTCTCAGGTTATGGGTCCCTTAGAAAAGAATTTCTGCAACCCCTTCCCTCCCTTAAACCCTAATCACCTTATACCTATATCCTTACTTGCTACCTAGTCCTCCATACCACTGGTAACCATCATTCTCTGCCCACCCTTCTCTTCACTGTTAGAACTCTCCCTTCTATTCATCTGCCATCATTCTGTAACCCTCCTCTTTGGTCCCTCTCCCCGGGCAATGTCTGGGCCTCTTTAGCCTCCAGGAGACCTATGAAACCAGGCGGAAGGAGTTCCTGTGTGAGCTACAGAAGAAAGAAGAGGAGATGAGACAGATGTTTGTGAACAAAGTGAAGGAGACAGAGCTGGAGCTGAAGGAGAAGGAGAAGGAGGTAAGTGATGAGTCAGAAGTCCCTGAATGGAGTATGTCAGTTGGTTGAGGGATGGGAGAGTGTGGGAAGATGCTCTGTTGAGGTGGTGGGTAGCCCATAAAGACTTCTGCCTTATTCTTACACCCTTGGAAACCCACCAAAAGGAGCCTAGAAATTGGCTACGTGTTAAGACCCACAAAAGAATCAACCTGGGAGAATAGGGGCATCTCAGAGACCAGGTAGGACCTTGGAGGAGGACATTTTTTTCAATAAGCAGATTTCCCCTCTAGCTTCATGAGAGATTTGAAACCTTAAAGAGGACCCACCAGGAAGAAAAGCGGAAGGTAGAGGAAAAGCGACAGCAACTGGAGGAGGAGAAACTTGCCTTCAATCGGAGGAAGGCAGCTGTCGAGGCCATGCAGGCCCAAGCCTTTCAAGCCACCTCACAGCAACCACTGAGAAGGGACAAAGACAAGAAGAAGTAAGTGACTGGCTAGCCAGTTTTTCCCTGTCCATTGCAGTGACCAGGATCACCCCTTTGGCAAACCTTGGTTCTGCCCTATGGTTGTAAATGGCCTTGACTTCAAGCCCAGAACCACAATTCAGGCATTTAATGGTGTGGTATCATAGGGGGTACCTGCCTGTGCTTATCTTTTTTTTTTTCCTTCCTGATTATTTAAGGAAGGAGGTCAGGTCCTGCCAGATGTCCCAGGCTAAACTGTTTTGTCCCAGGGTATAATGAGGACTGTGTGGGTGGAAGAGCTGCCCCAGCGAGGGGACAGGCAGGACAGAGATGGCTGCAGCCTGAGGGATACACAAATTGAAGCCAGGCAGTTTTCCAGATGGTGCCAGGTGATTTCACAGTTTCTGCTGCTGCACAGTGGCCCTGTGGCTCAGCACTATGCCATAGGAGAGAGGGCACTGCTTTGCCTGCCTCACACATTTGGTGTCTGTGGGACCTCAGGCAAACCACTGAACCTGCCTGTGCTTCGGAGTCTCCACCGATAAAAGGAAGGGTTTGGCCTTGATGCTGTCTGTATGGTCACTTACAGCTCTTAAACCCAGGGTTCTGTGATCCTGTGATCCTGCTAACTAACGTCTGATTGCAGCTGATTATCTGTGGAGGAGAGATGGGGGACCACTTGGGCATGGGGATGTATAAATCAGGTCATTTGAGTGTCAGCAGGAAAATGTGTGAGTAGGATCTGTTTGACTTTTTTGTCTAGCCAGGTTTGCCTTATTAAATAGCCCAGCTACTGCCCAGCCATTCTAAAGGCAGTCATGGTTCTGGGACTGGATGCAATGACCCTGCCTTTGGGACTTTGAGCATCAGGAGCGAGAAAACCTGGCCTCATAGATAGATAGAGATCCCTTCAAGGAGGAGTATGTGCCAGGACTCCTCAGGAGATAGAAGACCAAGAATGGGTCCTAGTTATAAGATCCCTAGGAGCAGCAAAATGACTTATTCCAACTCTAGAATGTTCAGATTCAATGGCTGAGTTATTTTCCTCAGTGTTTCACATCTTCCCCCATATCTAGAGTCTTAGCACAACCATACCCTCCACCCCCACTTGCAGTTTGGAATGAAAGGTCTATCAGAGTGGGTGGAAATGGATGAAGGGGCTTTGCAATTTTAGCCTCAGGGGTGTTAGACTTGGTCTCAGGAACCATGGATGTCTGTTTCTTCTGGTTTTTTGAGCCTCAGAGATGGGGATGTGCAGGTAGAGAAACTCAGAGGCAGCTTTTGAGTTCTATCCTAGGCTACTGTAAACTTGGTAGTTGCCGTGTTGGGGAAGAAGTTGAGATGAAACTCTGGGTTGGCAGAAATCACTGTTAGCACTGAGCAGATAGGTTCTAAGGGATCAGGAGGGTATCAGAGGACGTTGGTAGTGAGGGAAGCCAGACCCTGATGACCATTTTAGACTTCTTAATCTACTTCCAAATGATCCTTCTCCGATGAGCTTTTCTAACCTATGGGATCTTATTCTGACTAGTCGGTGTACATTAAGCCATTAAGTTTTTAATTAACTCAGATTCCTATTTGCATATGAATTGCCCCTTTTAAAAAAATCATTTGTGACCACTGTAGTCCCAGCCCTCTAAGTTCAGATTCAGTTGTATAATAAAAAGATAACCAGATTTGAAGTGAGGAAAAACTTGGATTTGAATTCTACCTCTGACGCTTGGTAGCCGTATGAACATGGGCAAGTTAATTTTCTTTGAGACTTCATTTCCTCCGCTATCAGTAGGGATACCTTTCTCATAGAGTGACTGTTAAAAATCAATTGAGGTAGTATTTATAAAGGGCATTGTAAACCTTCGAGCACACTATGTCAACATATCAACTATTATTTTAAAACATTAAACTTTTATCAAAGACCTGGTATCTTAAGGACCTATGCTATTGATAAAAAGATGTGACGTAGACCCTGATCTAAAAGAACGTATGGTCTAATGGAGAGGATGGGGAAATTGTTTCCAAATACTGTGATACAAGGGAGGTGGAGATGAGGGCAAAGGAGAGGTTCAGGCAAAGCACGATGAGAAATTTGAGAAGGTAGAGATTCCTTTCAACCGGGCTCAAGGAAGGCTCTGTGGAGGAGATATCCTCTCAGGATTCCAGTACCCAGCTGTGGGGAGACTCTTTTCCAAATATCAGTCAAAAAAACAAGTATTTATAAGCTTGATGGGAGAGACAGTATAAACAAAGGCATGATTGGAGAGTATTGGAGGAGGAGGGAAACAGAACATAGTCTAGTTTACTTAGATTATAGGAAGGGGGAGTAGTATGATATAAGACTGGAAAAGGTAGGGTACAGAGCCTTGAATTCCAGGACTGAGTTTATGCAATAGAGAACCACTCCAAGTTTCTGAATAGAAGACTGATGTCCAAACAGCCCATGAGGACGGTGGGTAGCAGGGAGACGAATAGATGGAAGGCAGAAAGAGCAATGAAGAGGCTGTTCCATTGTGTTGTAGTAGGAGTTTAGAAGAGAGCCTACCTATTAAAAAAAAGTTGGCAGTGGAATGAATCTGTTGGCAGCTGATAGGTTATGTGCAGTGAGGGGTCAGAGATGACTGAGGTAATGAGACTGGAAGGATGAACATGCCATCAAAGAAACAGAAAAGGTGAGGAGAGGGACAGCTTCTGGGTAGGTGATGATGATCTCAGTTTAGAATGTTTTGACTTTGAATATCCAGGGAGAATGTTGAACATTAATGTGAAATACAAAAGCAGAGTTCTAGAGGAGCTAGAGGCATCACCTACATAGGCTTAAGACATGGGTCAGGAGGATGGCATCAAGGAAGAGAGGAGAGCACACATTGAGGATGGAGCTAAACCCTGGGGGTGGAAGAGTGTGTGTGTGATGGGAGAAGGAAAATGAAGAGTTTGAAAAATGAGAACAAAGGTGCCATTAGTGGAGTTATTACCAGTCAACATGAGTTCTGGGATTCCTACACAGTTAGAAAAGTCTGTCTACCCCAAAGGCGACATATGGGACTGTTCAGGCTCTACTTTCCATTGTTACAGGTAACTGAGAGTTGACTGTAAACCCTTTTCTGTGCCTCTCAAAGAAGTCTGTTGATCCATTTCCAGACATTTTTAATAATAAGGGAAGGCATTTCCTTCTCTTCTCTTTTGCCTCCCAGCCCCTCTCCTCCCTTTCATACCCAAAGCCTTCCAGTCCTTCCAGATTCCAAAGCACTGTTGCTTGTCCTGTGTGTTTAGGAAATATTTCTGTCTCTTCCTTCCTCTGTTGATAGTATGGCAAAGCTTCCTCGGTTAGGGTCTGAGCCCTTAAGGTGCAAATTCTAATCTCAAATTGACCATAAACTTGCTATATGACTCTGGGCAGACACCTCTTCATGGAAGGCACATAGTGCAGTGGATAGTGCTGTACTTGGACTCTAGAAGACCTGAGTTCAAATCTTGCCTGTGCTACTTAGTAGCAGTGTGACCATAAACTAATCACTTACCTCTGTGAGCTTGTTTCTTTATTTAAATGGTGATGATAATGCCTATACCTGTAGAACCTCCATCCCAAGTTTGTGGGGAGTCTCAGATGAAATCATCCAAAATGCTTTGCAAAATTGAGCATACTACATAAATGTCTATTTTTATCATTTATTTGTATTGCTCTTATATCCTCCAACCCAACTCAATATAAGAACAAAAGTCACAGGCCTTCAAGGTAGAACCTGAGAGGTACAGGGAGCCAGGACAGGCTGAGGGGAACCTCCCTCCAGAGGGAGGATTTCATTCTCATAGCACTTGTTGCCCTAGAGAAGATATCTGTGACCGGGGATTAGCTTTGCCCCCTGGGAAATGCTCTCTCATGCTTGCTCTCTCTCTCTCTCTCTTTTCCTCTCTTTCTCTTTCTTTTTCTTTCTCTTTCTTTCTCTCTCTTTCTCTCTTTCCTCCTTTCCTTCTCCCTCTTCCTCTGTCTCTCTCTCCCATTTGACTACCCAGATCTTTCCCTTGCTATAGCTATTCCCTTATAGGTGAACAGAGAACTGTTGTACAGACAATGGTTTGACAGGACAAATAAACCCTGTTCTTGTTCAGGGCAACAGTTATTGAAAACATACTCTCTGAAGGAGAACCTCCAATTTTCCTGCAATTTTTCTTCTGTCACATGAATTTCACAGCTGCCTCATTTCTGCCTTGTACCCTGATTGCTGCATGGAAGCTCACCACTGTGGTAGCCTTTGTGTCTGCATTCTGTTTGTCTGGCAACAGATGCTCACAGAAGCCTATTTTCTTCCGTAGGCTGCAGTTAGTGAAGCACCCTAAGGAATCAAGGGAAGCAATTTTACTTCTGGCATAGAAAGAAGTGGAGGACTGATGGGGTGGTACCATCTTGGAGTAATCAGTATAGATTCTTGTATTAGTTTTGCTAAAAAAAATAGACCAGGAATGGGACTAATGCATGCATAGCAAAGTTTAGCATGTGACCTCATCCCGGAAAATAGCCACCTGAGGGAACCTGCAGAAGGTGTTCAGACTCTGGGCTTCAGGGCTAGAAGGAAGGCTGGCCTAGGGCAAGATTTTGGGCAATATAATGTCCAGTTCTGAGGTGAATGGCACATGTGGATCCTGTGAGCTAGCTGGTCAGATAGTCGCTGAGCCCTTCTGAAAAGATTGAGAAAAGAAAACACTCCTATCAGGGGCTTCTGGGGGCACAAGTAGCTTGTGTTGGTTCCTGCTCCTTCGTGCCTTGTGCTTACTCAGCAAATTTGCATTTTCATTTGGGTTGGAACTTTGAAACCCAGGTTGATTTTTGTTGGGACTTTCTTTTTTTTTTTGAATCGTTAACTGTACATACTAGAGAGCTCAGTCAGTTTGAACAGTGGTGAGCGGTGGTATGAAGATGGCTAAGGGGTTTGGGGAAAATGCCATCCCTCTCATCCTCATGGGGAGTCCCACATCAGTGCAAAAACTATCCTTTTAATGACAATGTATTAAAAGGTGCTGCTTAGTTGTAATTGCTTGTTAAATATTAATCCATTTTTTTCAAAGCTACTTCCAACCAGATCATGATGCTCAGCCTGGGATGTAACAGACTGAAACTGTTCCTCTGATTTAGTTGTCACAAATGCCAAGCTGACTGCTTTCTCCTACTGTCTTGTCTTGCTGTATTTTGCTTCTCTTTGATTTGGTCTGCATATCTTTTAATGTGTGTGTTTTTTTTTTGTTTATTTTTATTTTTCAGTTAAAGCACGCACAGATATACATGTCGAATGGACTTTAGACTTTCATGTGTTAAGTTGCTTGAGTTACCTACCACCTTGTGATCCTTCTCCCATAACATGGTGTGAGGACAAACTGAGAGCCAGTACAGACTCCAGTGTTTACAGCAAAAGCTGAATACTACCCATAGGGGCTGCAGTCCGTCAGACCCCCAAAGGCTGGGCTGCCCCCCAACCCCTATGCAAAGACAAAAAAGTGATCTCATGTTGGAACTGAAACTGACAAGGTTTATTTTTTTCAGAACCAGTGGTTGGTCTTCCATTTATAGTGTCACCATCTCTTGATGGAGCAGTTTGTGCCGATTTAATGAAGCCCCACGGCCCCAGCTACGTTGTATTTAACTGTTCAGAGTTGAGATGGCTACTTACAAGGTGCCTGCCCTAGGTGTAACCCAACAGTCTGGTATATGCGCTGTGCTGTGAGATTCACTTAAATTGCTTTAATTTTTCTAATCATAGTTTAACTTTCCTAAGAATTTTTTAAATACTTCTAAATTTGTATCATGATGCAAATAAAGCCAAGTAATATCCCTTCCCATTATTTCTTACAAATAACACACTTCTCATTAAAACAAACCACTAAAATTCTCTAAGCTTTTCCTATGTATTATTAAAATATACACAGAGAGATGGGTAATAAACTTTATATTATGACAGTGCTTGGAATTTCTTTACTGACAAAAGTGATACATAAAAATAGGGTCCTTCCTACTGTTGGTGTAAATGGAATGGCAGATGATTACAGAATGTGACCAGTGGTCCTTACTGCAAATGGAAGAATAATTAGCCCTGTGTCTTTTAAAATGCTTTGTTGTCACTTGAGATACAAAGTCTGCTCCATATACACCTATAGAGAAGAAGCTAGTCAGCTAGAAGAATATCTTGATATAACAATCTTTCAAAGCTCATAATTTAGTTTTCCTGACTGAAATGAAGAAGAAAAATTTTAAAAATGTCACATTTATACAAATAGTACAGAGATAGTCAGCAGCACTGACTTTTCTCAGCTAACAGTAGAGAGAGCGCAGTTTGTTTTGCCGGATATTGGAAAGATTGGGGTTAAAACCCTAAAGAGCAAGGCACTCAAACATGCCGTTGGTTATTATGCTGAGAGGAAACAAATGTCCTTTCTCCTTGGTGCCTTTAGAATCTTTCATTTATTGTTTGGGCAATGGTGTTTTTGTTTTGTTTTGTTTTTGCCAGTGCAGAGATGTGGGTTTATTGCATAACTTTTAGTGGATGGTCTCTAAAGAAAAATAAAGTCTTTATTCTTCCCTCTTTATTTCCCCTCCCCTTCCCCCACCCCATACACTCATCTGGCCTGTTTTAACAATTTCCAGAACATATTCTTGGGTTCTCCCTTGCTCCTATCCAGGACAGTTTTCCACTTGTGTGATGGTGTGAACAGTGCCTGGCTTTTGTTGCATCTGTTCTCAGAAGCAGCATCTACATATTGGGAGCTGAGCTCACCCTGGGATAGGGCAGATATACTAATTCTCAAGTTATTTGAGAGAAGAGGTTAGCATTTTTATGAATTTATTAAGTTCACATTATTTTGAAAATGGAGACCTCAAGAGAAATAAGGCAAATCCATATGACAATCATGTTAGGATGGGACTTCTTGTCTTTCATCTAACGTTTTAGATCCAACTCAAGAGTTTGCTGAGAAAAGATCATTTATGACTTGTCTCAGCTAAATTTGTTGAGAAGTAGGAGGCCCAGTGGTTCAGTGCATTCACAGGTTCTGTAGGAAAATACAACAATGTGTTTATTACTAGATAGAGTGTGGGTGGAACTTGAACAAGAGCCAGAAGACCAGTCAGCAACTACTGACTGCCCTTGTTGAGGCCAGCAGTGTTGAGGTCTGAAATGTGGATATCCAAGGGATTGGAGATATAAATAGCTGTATCCTGATTGGCTGCCCACAAGCACATGGATTCCAGATGTTTCTAACAGAAAAAACTGAACTTTGAGGTTCTATCTATGCTGTCTTTGTTTCATGAAACCTTACATCTCGGTCTTATTAGCCTGACCTATTACCTGCCCTTCAGCAAGTCACACATGTCAGCATAAGCTTATACGTGTATCAATTTTCTTATGTTTATTTGTGTTTGGGTTTTTGTTGTTGAGTTTTTCATTGAGTTGGTTTTTTGTTTTTGTTTTTTTTTTACTGAACCAAACCAGTAGTCCTTGGTGCATGAGGTGAGTTGAAAATCTATGTCTTACTTAACAATCTACCATTATGGTATGACACTAATCTACATGACTCTTATTTCTTGACATATAAAGGATGATTGCCCATTCCAAAGTGTCTTTTGTGGGGAATGGATGCCCGGGGTTCCACATGCATATGTCTTCTGGTTGGCATTATAAGGATACTTTTTGGAATCACCTTAGCTTTTCCTATCATGTCTTTTGTGAAGTAAATTTACATGTAAAATGACTTTGGATGATTTGAATTTTGCAGACTTTCTATGCATGTGTGTTGTGTAAAAATGAATGAGACAGTCTACATTAAATGTTATGAGTGTTACTGGGTAAGGAACATGACTTTCTGGTTTGTAACATTAACATGCTTTTCCAAACTGCTTCATTCATACATTCATTTGTTGACTGTTTTTGTACCTTTCTGTTCACCTTATACTCATTTCTTATATTAAATTTCACTTTTTTTTTGAGTTTTGCAGTGTCTTTTTTTTTTGCAATAACTTCTCCAACCTAACAGCATTACCAGATATGCTTGTTTGCTATAAAAACAAGAGCAGTGACATTTGCGTTGAGTTAGACAATAGTATGCCTGCCTGGCTGTGTGAAAGCTGCAAGTGTTGGATACTCAAGGGCAAAAAGGGATGGGGGATTCCTGCTGCATATCTTTGTGTCAGCTGTTTCTCTGATTGGTGAAGGAAGGAAATGGGGAATGGAGAAGAAAAGAGTATCAATCGATCCACAAGTATTTATTGATCATTTCTTGAGTCCTGTCCTAAGTTCTATGAGCCAGACTGAAGGATAAAAGATAAATCCTTCAAGAATATATACATATATAGATATAAAACTATATAAAACACTATTAAGTGTTAAAAAGAATAGATTCATACAAAAGGGGGAGACCAATCTCTTCCATGGTGTAGTTAGGGAAAATTTCATAGAGGAAGTAAGACTTCAGAGACTAGTAGAAATGGACATAAAATAGTCAACTATTTATTTTCACATCATTAGTCTGTGTGATATCTTATGATAAGCCCTTTCGGAAGGGCCCATGATAACCTATTTCCTTCATGTGACCATGCCACCCTTCCTTTTCAGTGTATATGCCTATTAAATTTAAAAAAATCTGGGAAGCGTGTACTATCTGCAGGGTACTTAGATGCTGTCGCATCTTTCCATCCACAAATAAGATCTCCCAGAAAATGTTTTTCCAACACAATTGCAAGACTTCCAAATCTTTTGTTTTATTCTCATGACAAGTTTGTTTACAACCTGAATATTAATGTTGCATAATTCTTCCTGGCACTCCTGCCTTTGGGTTTTATAGTATATGTACTGAATGTCAGGGAACAGTCAATTGCAAGATTCATTAAAGGTTAGACAGTAGCAGTTGAGAATAAATATTCTGTCATGTCATGGTGGAAAGGTGTTCCCTGCAGGCTCAGGTTCTGAGCATGAATCCTAAGGCTTTTAGTTAGTAGCACAGTAGCCCCTTTAGGTTGATCACATAATTTAGTTTCTTCTGTTAATTTGGTTTCAGTGAGAATTTGTGAAGCTGGCAAATCAACCTAAATTATACTGTTTGATGGTGGTGACCAATACTATACAATGCAGACTCCAGTAGGGGTTTCCTTTCTCTGCCTAATGATTTGTCTTGGTCTATTTGGGTTTTGGGTATTCCCAAGTATGACTGTTATTTACACACATCAGACCTGTTGGCTTTGATGCCTCAGCAAGAAGCAAAAACAGCTAGGGCATTAACAAAAGGCCCAAAGCCCCCCTGGTGTAGATTTCTGTGGTCAAACTATTCTATCAAAAGTTCCAGAAAAATGATTCCATTGAATGGCCCTCTTGAAGAGACTAGAAGACAGATTGTCAGGACAAAAGGCAAAACGTTGACTACTTTCCACTCTTTTCCTTTTGTGGTGATACTATTTGAGGGCACCAAAAGGGCTGGAAAAGTCACTCCCAAGACACTGAGTTTTGAGCCCATTGTTTTAAGGTTTTAAGGTAGACAAATCATCCAAAGAACCATTCCGCTGCAATGTCAAGTCATGGAACTTTCTAACTAGGAATATACTTTGACTCTTTCTGAGCAGATGTATTGGGATATTGGCCTTAAATCAAGAGGGCCAGAGATATACAGACCTAGACTACAATATCACTTTCATTGACTAGATAGTTATGGAAGAATAATTTGTTTGACTTCACAGTAATATTCTGTATGAGACTGAAATGGTCAGGGGAGGGTAGGTTCTGATCCCAAAAGTAATACTGAAGTCACAAGTGGTTTTTTATCTCTACACAGTCTCTAATGGAGATAGTTGGAAACCAAAGCAAGTTTAATGACTTGACAGTCAGTTTTTAAAAGAGGAGACAAAAGAGTTGCTAGATGTTTTTTTATCTGTCTACATCATAGCCAGGCAGGAAAAAAATATAAAGTTATTTATACTTTTATATATTTATGTAAACTTACATAAATACATGCATATATACATATATCTGTATATACATATGTATATGTATACATATACATATGTATATGTATACATATACATATGTATATGTATACATATATATGCCTTGGATTGTTTAATAATGAATCACTTCAGAGAACATTTCATCACATTTAAAGATTATCCAAAGTGATTGTTTCAGTAATGAACTGCATAATTCAATAGAAATTCATTAGACTGGCCATCAGGAGATTGGGTTTTTATTCTACCTCCCCTCTCTAGGTTTCCTTTCTTCATCTGTAAAAATATGTTAAAACTATATAATTTCTAAAGGTAAAGTTTAACTCTAGTATTCCAGGACTCATTAACTAAGTGTACGCATTGAGGTAGAAGTTGTTTTCCTAAAAACAGTGAAGTAAAACTAAAGAAAAGCACCATATAGACCTTAAAACCAGACCAACTCAAAAATTTGTGATGCATTTACATTTGACTATACAAAACTATAAAACTAGGGAGTAAAGAAGAAAAAAAGAGAGGGTACTTGGTCAACCCTGGAGTATGTACTTCCCACTAGGGAATGATGAATGATCACTTCCCTGGCAAGCCAGCTCCTTGAATACAATTATATAGCCTCTTCCAGGTACTCCTGTGGCTCCTGGTTTAGATATTGTGCAAAAGGACAGAATTCATAGCCAATAACTTTACTAGCTTCTGAACATTTGGTTGGAATTTATTCACTACTTATACAAAGACTAAAACATCACTGGCTAAAGAGAACAAGTAAATAATGATGCTTCAGTATTGATTGCTTAGAAAGGTTACTGGGTTTTTGGGAAAAAAGGAAAAAGAGAAAAAACAGTATTCCTTTACTTTGGGTAAATAGACACTGTGTACTATTCTTTTCAAATTCTGCCAACTTTAATGATGCCCCTTTATGTTGGCTAGAGCAGTTGTTATAAACTAAGTAATCTGAAACCATCAAGGAACACGATTAATAAATAACAAAGTGAAAACTTGTTTCTGTTTTTTGTAAGAGTGATTACATAATTCCCTTGTTCACAATGTATAACCTAGCCTTAGTAACAAGAGAGGATGAAAATCGCTACTGAGCAAGTGATAAAATGCATTGTATCCATCCATAGTGATTTGGTCCCATTTGAACAAATTTACCAAGGTATTTAAGGTTTGATCCGATAGTTCTGTCTCAGCTCTCACTTCAAGAATCATTGGGACTTGTTTTTAAAGTATTTCCATAATCATCTAGTTGGACTATGGAAACAGTACCAAAAGTATTGTGCAGCCTTGCAAAGGGTCAAGAATTGTCACCCCAAAGAGACCTTCAAAATCTAGATTAAAAAACTACTTAAGAAGGTCATTCATTGTCTTCAGGAGAGGCTGTGGTCATCTGGCTCTGTGTGGCACTTTGCTCTAGCTTTATATTCAGATTTCTGCATAAGAAAACACTAAGCAGAGACTTGTGTAACAGCACTTTTAAGGTCTGCAAAACTCTTTCGTTACATACAGTTCATTTGATCTTCTCGACAATCCTGTAATACTATTATCCCCTTTTTGCAGATGAGGAATGTAAAACTTAGAGAGGCTTGAGTGCCTAGAGGACCTCCCAAGGTCTCTTGGGGGCAGGTAAATGGCATTTTCAGTGTCTTTATTGGCCTCCTTATAAATCCTGATAATGACCGTTTCCCTAGCTGTAATTTTCTAGTTTGTTTCAAGGTAAAAACTTTCTTATGACTTCTCCATCTTACATTACATAGATGTTCCAACTGAAAAATTCAGAGCTGCATCAAAACTGGAAGTTAACAGATTTAATTTGTTCCCTAGGGGTATGAATTCTGCCCTGCCTGGCAATGATAAAAGAAGGTACTTGTAAAATAGGGGCAGGAAGTCTAACTGGAAAGTTAAATAGAAATGTGGTATTAGGCCAAAAAGCCTTTTTAGCTGCAGAACTAGAAAGAAATAGAGCAGCCATGACTAAGGCTATGCTACCTTACTTTCAGAAAGGAAGCACTGTACTTACACAGTCAGGGGTTTCACATGGGTCCTGGACATGTCTGATTTTAGGACAGCTTCTTCATCTTTAACCAAAATTTAAAAAGCAATTAATCTTCCATTTTAAGCACATTCATCATCAAAATCAGTAAAATGGCCCATCACCCTAATGTGCATATTTCATCTTAACACATTCATCATAAGGGAATCTAAAAGTGTCAGACTCACTTTCTCCTCCCTGTTCTGTAGCTCCCACAGTCACTTCCCTGGGATTAGGGAAATAAGGGAAATAAATTTAGGAATTATGTTCCAATCCTCACCCTATGCCAGACAATGAACAAGGCAAGTCTCTCAACCACAACTTTCCTCCATCTAAGGTGAAATTTTGATGATCAAGAGGGAAACAAAGACCCAGCACATGGTATAATAGCAGAGGAGCTGTTTTAATCCTGTCATCTGACCTCCTAGCCTCTGGGAGGAGAAGCAGTTTATATCATGGAGAACAAGCTAAAGCTAAATTTTCTTGATGCATCAGCACCTTTGTGATATGAGTACTTTCAAGAACACAAAGGAGGCTTGCATGTCATTGGGAGGGGGGTGATGGACATAGAGCAACTTTTGGAGAAGCTGGTCTGGGGTGATTTTGATTCCTACCTGTGCTTTCTACCTTTCCAGCTCTAAGGGGATGATCACAAAGTCCAACGTGGAGCCCTTAAAGTACAGTAGCTGGTGGCAAGCCATACAGTGCTGCTGCAACTGCCTGGTCAAGAGTCCAACGGGGCAGGAACGATTCCTCTGAGACAGCTCATTTAGTAGACGGGGACAATTGGATAGCACCATAACCTGGAACTGGAGTGAAGAGATTTTTTTTTTCTAAAAAAGTAAAGAAAAAAATTAGAACATCATTTAACTCTTTACTTTAAACAAAATCAACCCAAAGTACAAACTAGTTTAGATTCACATCAGGGAAATTCAGGTGTTGCCATGACGTCCAATCCCTGTGAAGTATAAATCATTCAAATATGGTTAAAGAATCTCTGCTTTTTAACAAGCTTATAACCTCACAATCCTGAAATGCCAAGATTGCTGGATAGCAACAGGAGCTGCCAAGCTAAAAGCAAAGTTATGTATGTCATTTTCACATGGCAAGAAACTTCTTAGCTTGGTTGTGACCCTTTCCTCAAAAGAAATTGCTCCTGGTGACTTCCTATCATTCATCATCATGTCATAGATTTTTTCTGTTCTATTCATGTTGCATAATTTTGCCTTACTAACAAATCATTTCCCTAAGGAAGACTACTATCATTCCCCTTTAAAAAACAAACAAACACAATAACCACTACCTTTTTATTTTAAGTGCCAGATCAATATGGTCTAAAGCCTGAATAAAGGTTAAACATATGGGTGAGTAAAAAGACAGCTGAGAGAATGTGTGTGTAAATTATAGCAATCTGATAGCTTTTTATGTACAGTATTATTAGAATGGAAAAGTAGAAATATTTTTGCAGTGTGTATTTTAAAAATGAGAGAAAAATTATCATTATAGTGCCGTCTAAAATATTTGTAAAGTTAATTTAATCATCTTTTAAAGTGGGATTCTGGTTGAATAATATTTTGAATATTGCTATATTTAAGGTCTATTTTCCACTGTTGCATTCTTCATAAGACATGCAGATAATTTAATTTGTGTGCAGACAGACCCTTTGTGTGCATCTGTGCTTCGTAGTCTTACTTGGTAAATAGCTGCTTAAATCCAAACAAACCAACCTAGAACTCCCCAAATTCCCCTGCTTACAGGGAATAAGAAGTCCATCAGTGTTGCTGTAAAAAAAGATCCTAGGGAAGACTTCCTAGGACCTTCTACATTCTCAGCAACTCTGTAGGAGTACAGTGATGATACATAGAAAATATCATCTTGGCTGGTATTACCTGTAAAGAGATGAAAATAAAAAAGACACATTCTTACCAGGGGATGCAGTGGTTTGCTTTTTTTTTCCTTTTTAAACACATGTGCAAAGGGAGTCTAGTTCTCTTAACATATCTAGACTTGTTCTCTTCTCTCCCCTGCCCCTGCCTACTCATCTTTACACTTTCTTAAAAAGAAAAACCAAAACTGGTCTTTGTTAATGGGTAGATCTACCCTTTACTGCATACAGCATCTCCTTTAAGATTATGGGATACCTCCAGAAGATGTTAAATTATCTTGACTTTGCCATGATTGTCTTCATAGTTTTGTAGGGTCACTGATTTAGACCTGAGGGTGATCAGTGGTGATCTAGTCCAATCCCTTCATTTTACAGGTAAGGAAACAAGGCACACAGACGTTAAGTGGCTTGTCCAAAGTCAAGAGAATAGTAAGTATGAGAGCCAAGATCCAAATCTAGGTCCTTTAACTCCAGATCCTGTGATCTTTTACAATATTATATATTTGAAAGCTCTCTTAGAGCTCTTGGGCAATGTTACATAGTGGATAGAGTGCCAGACTTGGGGTCAGGAAGACCGGGGTTCCATTCCTACCTTGGCTCAGTCTGAACTCTGTCCCCTCATGCTCACAACCCACAAGCAGCAGCAGATACTCACCCTACCCAAAGGAAAGGAGGGTTGGGATGGGGAGAGAGGGAGAGGTGAACTGAAGCTTGCGTGGAGATGTGGGCAGTTCAAGGAGCAAAGGAGAGACAGCTACAGGGCAAAAGAGCACTGATTCCTGAGAGAAAAGGGACCCTGGGTTTTCAGTTTCCCTCCCGTAGATTATACTTTGGGCAGGGACTCTGGTAGGCCAACATGAGGAGGCTAAAGACATGCCTCAAATCCCTGTATTTTCTGGGACCAAAAAGACTACTCCCTCCTCCCCATTCTGAAACCTACAGTGGAATAACCAAGAGAAGAACCCTAGAACAAAGGGGAACCTGAAACTCTGTCACTCTGAACATACAGAGCTTTCTAACTGACTGACAGTGACTGAATCTAGCAGCAGTACTCTGGAACTTCAGCCAGGGGTAAAAAACTATATATGCCTTTGACCTTTCTGGAAATGATGCTCCACCTCTCTGTTCTTCTGCTTCCTGGTACAGAGACAGTTCAGTCTGGCAGCTAAAATTACCTATTTCCTTCTCCCCAAAAAAGACTTGAAGTAGGTTCTCCATATTTTTTCTCATTTTATTTATTCTTGTTTCTAATATTAAAAATACCAAAGCTACCTGCCTTCAGATACCAAAATAATTTATTAAGAGCTCAAAAATTATGGTAATACAATGATACATACCATCTGTTTCGAAATTTCATAGCAAAAAGAACCATTCAAGATGGCAGAGTAGCAAGATAGTATAGCACAACTGTTCAACAAAGATATAAAAACATGCTGGACAGAGACCTAACTGGGGGAAAATATCAAAATGAGTAATTTTCCCAGCTCATTTCAACACAGAAACACAAAGAGGTCTAAGGATACTGATGTAGCATCTTGCCAAGAGCAATCCCCACAGAGCTTTCCACCTTAAGGACTGAATGAGGGAACTTCCTGTGGTTGTTCACCAGGAAAATAAAAAGTCCTAGACCCATACACAGGGAACTAACTTTGTTTAGAGAGCAGAGACAATCGACAGCTGCCAGCTCTGTCACTGCCCAGTGCTGAGTCACAGATACAGTGCAGAACTGAGGAAAGGACCTATGCCTATGGAAGGTTTGAGGGCAAGGAATGGTCTCTGGTCCTAGGCTACATGCTAAGCAAAGAACAAATAAAGAAGACAATACCAGTTGCATGACTCCCCTAGGAATAGGATCTGAATTCTAGGCCCTGGTCTGTAGTGGAATAACCAGGACAGGAACCCTAGAACAAAGGGGAACCTGAAATTCTGTCACTTTGAACATACAAAGCTTTCTAGCTGGCTGATAGTGGCTGAGCGTAGCAGCAGTCTACTAGAATTTCATCTAGTAGTAAATCCCACAGTGTCATTGCTCAGACTCAAACCCAGGTCAGGAATTTCTAGAACTCAGACCAGGACAGCAGCACTCAGACTTTGCCCTGCATCAGACCACTTTTAGAACACTTAAAGTTTCAGGTTCCCAACCTGAGTTGTCTAAGATCCTGGAATGACATAACATTCATTGTCTCTAGAAAGCAGGAGTAGGATCAAAAAGATCACAAACATGGCCTAGACATTACCTCTAGAAATGTACATTGACTCTTAAAAAAAAAAGTCCTAAGTTCAAAAATAGAGTGGAAAAATGAGCAAATGAAAAAGAATCCCACCATAAAGAGCTATTATAGTGACGCTGATACTCAACCCACAAACTCCCCCAAAAGAGAATGGGTCCAAATCATCTATAAGCAAAAGCCACAAAGAAAACACAGTTTAGACACAAATAGAATTCTTGGAAGAGATGAAGCAAGAACTTACAAAAAAAAGACATAAATGAAATGAGCACTCTGGAGTAAAAAATTGGAAAAGAAATCAGACATAAAAGAAAGAATTGTTAAGAGAATTAACAATTTGGCAAAAGAAGTACAAAACTTTACTTAAGCAATAGACTGTATGAAAATTGGGTGACCAAATAGAAGTTGATGACTCCATGAGACAGCAAAAATGTTAAAACAAGGTCAAAAGAATGAAAAAAAAAAGATGTAAGGTAGTGTAAGGAAAAACAACTGCTCTGGAATATATTGAGAAGAGAGAATTTAAGAGTAACTGTACTTAAACCTATGACCAAAAAAAAAAAAAGACCCAAGGCATATTTCAAGATTGCTCCCTAGATTTCTTAGAACCCTGGGACAAAGTGAAAATACAAAGAAAACACTCACTTCTTTGAAGAAAACCCTGAATAAAACTCCCTGTAATATTAGAGTCAAAATCCAGAACTTCCAAGTCAAGGGGGAAAAAAAGACTGCAAGCAAGCAGAAAAAAAAGATTTCAAGCACTGAGGAGCCACAACAAGGACAACACAAGATTTAGCAGCCACTACTACTATAAAGGAGTCAAGAACTTAGACTATGATTTTCTAAAAGGTAATATAGCCTTACACAAACAAAACAAATATTAAATGGGGGGAAGTGGGAAGGAGAGAAGAGGTATGTGTGGTAGAAATGGATCTTTCATGAAACAGAGGAATTTCAAGCATTCTTCATGAAAAGACAAGAGCTATGTAGAAACTTTGAAATAAAATAAAAACACAGGAGACAAGAAAAAGAAAAAGGTTACCAAACATAAACAAGTTATCATTAGGGACTAAAGAAGGATAATATGGGGAAATAATACATGCCCCCTCAGAACTCTATTAACAACAAGCATTATAGAGGAAGTTGAATGACAGAAGGTCTGGGGGTAGTTATGTTTGGAGGATACTGAAGAAAGGGAAGGGAAGAGGAATACAAGTAGGAGAAAATAGAAATAGGAAGGATGGGAGAAATTATCTCATATAATCAGGATATGAAGATAGAAGACCATTCACATGGAAGAAGGGGGTGGGGCAAGTGCTACTTGAATCTCATTTTCATCTATACTGGCAAAAGGAGGAATGATACACAAGCATACAGTTGGGTTCAGGAATACATTTCACTCGGCAGGAAAATGAGAGAAAAAAGAGTAGGAAGAGGGGTTGAAATAAGAGGAAGAGTAGGTTGAACAAATCAAAGAGTAATTAAGCAAAACAAACTAAGGAGGATGAATCACAAAGAAGAGTTGAAAAGAAAGGATAAGAACTTGTGACAGAGCTAAATAAACAAGAAAGAGACAGGGGAGTAGGAAGCAGATTGTATTAAACCTAGAGCACTGGTGTTGAGCAGCTCCTTTTTCACCACCCTCTTCTTTATAAAATGGGGATAGAAAACAAAGAATAGCATCAAAAACGATATATATTTAATAAGCATAATTGAATGTGAATAGAATAAAATGACTCATAAAATCGAAGAGAATAGTGGTATGTATTAGGAAGCAAACTCCAATGATGTGTTTGTAAGAAATGCATTTGAAACAAAAAAATGAACAAAGTTAAAATAAGGGGCCAGAGAAAAATCTACTATGCTGCAGTTGAAGTTTAAAAAACTCATGATCTCAAAGCAACAGAAAAAATAAACTTAAAAGATAATCGGGGGGGGGGTGGGTGGAGCCAAGATGGCGGAGTAGAAAGACTCACATATGCTAGCTCCAAACCCACAGCCCATATATTTCCTGCAAGAAGAACTCCCCACAAATTCTGGAGCACTGCAAGGCGCGCAGAAACACAGTGGAAAATATTTCCGTTCCAGAGAGCCCTGGAGAGCCGTCACCAGGGGTCCGTCACTCTCCGGACAGCGGAGCCCACCCCTGTGCTGCCCTGGCCACGTGGCCCCAGAGGAGCAGATCCGAGCAGACTTCAGGGATGGAATCTCCAGTGGCAGCGAAGGTTCCCTCCATCCACAGGTGCTACAGGTCAGTGAGAGAGACGTCTGGGATGGCCGAGAGGGGAGCAGGGTGTCTCCGTGACCCGGGCCCCCTCAGGAGGCAGCAGCAGAGGGAGCGGCAGTGGCAGCGGCAGAGGCAGTGGCAGAGACAGCAGCCCCGGGACTCCCGGAGCAAGTAGGAGCTCCATTACCAAAGGTCTCTGCATAAACCACCTGAGGGATCTGAGCCTGGGAGACGGCCCTGCCCCCAACCGCTCCATTACTGAAGGTCTCTGCATAAAGCTCCTGAGGGAACTGAGCCTGGGAGGTGGCCCTGCTCCCACCCAAGCATCAGAACTTAAGCTCACATTGAATAGCAGCCATGCCTGCGCGGAAAGCCCATTTGAATCTCAGATCCCAAGCACTAGCTGGGCGGATCTAGGCGGGGGTGGACAGGAATCTCAGAAGTCAAGTAACTGGCTGGGAAAATGCCCAGAAAAAGGAAGCAAAAGAAGACCTTAGAGAGCTATTTTGATGGGGTACAGATGTTCCTGCCTTTCAATTCTGATGACGAGGAACTATTCTTACCATCAGGGAAAGACGTGGAGGGCGGGGCCTCTCTATCCCAGACATCCCAGGTGGATGTCCGGTGGACTCAGGCCATGGAAGAGCTCAAAAAGGATTTTGAAAATCAAGTTAGACAGGTGGAGGAAAAACTGGGAAGAGAAATGAGAGAGATGCAAGAAAAGCATGAAAAACAGGTCAATACCTTGCTAAAGGAGACCCAAAAAAATGCTGAAGAAAAATTGAAAAATAGGCTCACTCAACTGGCAAAAGAGGTTCAAAAAGCCAATGAGGAGAAGAATGCTTTCAAAAGCAGAATTAGCCAAATGGAAAAAGAGGTTCAAAAGCTCACTGAAGAAAATAGTTCTCTCAAGATTAGAATGGAACAGATGGAGGCTAATGACTTTCTGAGAAACCAAGAAATCACAAAACAAAACCAAAAGAATGAAAAAATGGAAGAGAATGTGAAATATCTCATGGGAAAAACAACTGACCTGGAAAATAGATCCAGGAGAGACAATTTAAAAATTGTGGGACTACCTGAAAGCCATGATCAAAAAAAGAACCTAGACATCATCTCTCATGAAATTATGAAGGAAAACTGCCCTGATATTCTACAACCAGAGGGCAAAATAAGTATTGAAGGAATCCATTGATCACTGCCTGAAAGAGATCCAAAAAGAGAAAATCCTAGGAACGTTGTGGCCAAATTCCAGAATTCCCAGGTCAAGGAGAAAATATTGCAAGCAGCTAGAAAGAAACAATTCCAGTATTGTGGAAATACAATCAGGATAACACAAGGTCTAGCAGCTTCTACATTAAGGGATCAAAGGGTGTGGAATAGGATATTCCAGAAGTCAAAGGAACTAGGACTCAAACCAAGAATCACCTACCCAGCAAAACTAAGTATAATACTTCAGGGGAAAATATGGTCTTTCAATGAAACAGAGGACTTTCAAGCATTCTTGATGACAAGACCAGAACTGAAAAGAAAATTTGACTTTCAAACACAAGAATGAGAAGAAGCATGAAAAAGTAAACAGCAAAGAGAAGTCATAAGGGACTTACCAGAGGTGAACTGTTTACATTCCTACATGGAAAGACAATATTTGTAACTCTTAAAACGTTTCAGTATCTGGGTAGTTGGTGGGACCACACACAGACGTACACACACACACACACACACACACACACACACACGCACACACACATACACACATGGACGCACACACAGAGACAGAGAGCACAGAGTGAATTGAATAGGATGGGACCATATCTTAAAAGAAATTAAGGTAAATGGTGAGAGAGAAATGTAGTGGGAGGAGAGAGGGTGAAATGGAATGGGGTAAGTTACATCTCATTCAAGAGGCAAGGAGGAGACTTTTTAGTGGAGGGAAAAAGAGGAGAGATGATAAAAAAACAAGAAGTTTACCCTCATCACATTCGACTAAAGGAAGGAATAAAATCCACACTCATTTTGGTTTGAAAACCTATCTTACAATACAGGGAAGTGGGGGAGAAGGAGATAAGCAAGGTGGGGGGATGGTGGTAGGGAGGCCAATGGGAGGAGGGAGCAATTTGAAGTCAACACTCGGGGAGGGACAGGATCAAAAGAGAGAATAGAAACAATGGGGGGCAGGATAGAATGGAGGGAAATAGAGTTAGTCTTACACAACACGACTATTATCGAAGTCATTGCAAAACTACACAGATAGGGCCTATATTGAATTGCCTGCCTTCCCAAAGGGAATGGGTGGGGAGGGAGGGATGGGGAGAATTTGGAACTCAAAGTTTTAGGAACAACTGTTGAGTATTGTTGTTGCTACTAGGAGATAAGAAATACAGTTAATGGGGAATAGAAAGTCATGTGACCCTACAGGACAAAAGAGAAGATAGGGACAAGAGAAGGGAGGGATCATAGAAGAGAGGGCAGATTGGTGATAGGGAAAATTAGAATTCTCGGTGTATTGGGGTGGAGGGAGGGGATAAAAGGGGAGAAAATTGGAACCCAAAATTTTGTGAAAATGAATGTAAAAAGTTAAATAAATACATTTTTTTATTAAAAAAAATAATCCGGGAAAATACATTTTGCTGAAAGATACTGAATATTAATATTAAATTTATATGAACTAAATAGCATAGTATTTGAAAATTTACAAGAAAACCTAAATGAGTTACAGGGAGAAACAGTAAAATTAAAATAGTGGAATTCCTCAGTTTACCCTCCTCAGACCAAGATGATTTTTTAAAAAGATATTATATTTACTTGGAATCTGAATTCTAGTCCTTTTTTCTGTTTTTTTAGTTCAATTTTATATTCAGTTTCAAATTCTCTAAATCTCTTCTTTCCTTCCTCTGAGAAGGTAAAAAAGTCCATTACAGATACCTATAGTCAAATTTCCTCATAAACATGTATAAAAAAAAGGAAAATATTCCTTAATTTGGACTCTGAGACCATTAGCTCTGAAAGTAAATAGCATGTTTCATCATGTGTCCTTGGTCATTGTGTTGATCAGAGAGTTAGAAAGTCTTTCAAAGTTGATTATCTTCACAATATTGCTATTATTTTATAAATTGTTCTCCTGGGTCTGCTCATTATACTTTGCATCATACAAGTCTTCCCAGGTTTTTCTGAAGCCTCCATCATTTCCTTCAGAACAATGATATTCCATCATATTCATGTGCCATAATTTGTTCAGTCATTCTCTAATTGATGGGTAACCCCCAATTTCCAATTCTTTGCCACTATACAAAGATATATATTTTTATACATATATATATATATATTTTGCATATATGAGTTCTTTTCCTGTTTCTTTGATCTCTTTGGGGTGTAGATGTCGTAATGGAATCACTGGGTCAAAGAGTATGCACAGTTTAATAGCTTTTTGGGCATGGTTCCAAGTTATTTTCCAGAATGGTTGTACTAGTTTATAGTTCTACCAACACTGGTGCACCTGTTTTCCCACAGCCCCTCTAACAGCTGACATTTTCCAATTTTGTCATCTTAGCCAATCTGATTGGTGTGAGGTGGTACATCAGAGTTGTTTTAATTTGCACTTCTCTCATTAAGAGTAATCTAGAGCATTTTTTCATATGACTATAGCTTGGATTTTTTCCTCTAAAAACTCCTTCTCCATTGACCATTTATCAATTGGAGAATGGCTCTTTTTTTATTTGGAAAATTTGATTTAGTTCCTTTATATATTTTAAAAATAAGCCTTTTATTAGGGAAATTTGCTGCAAAGATTTTTTCCTTCAGTTTCCTACTTGTCTTCTAATTTTAGATGGATTGGATTTGTTTGTGTAAAAACTTTAATTTTATGTAATCAAAATATCCATTTTACCTCCTGTGAACCTGTCTCACTCTTGTTTTGTCATGAACTCTTCCCCAATTCATAGATCTGACAAGTAATTTCTTGGATGCTCCACTAATTTGCCTTTGATATTGCCCTTTATGTCCAAATCAAGTACCCCCTTTTAAGCTTATCTTAGACCAAGATAAATCTAATCAAAAGATAAATGAAATTAAAGACGAGAACAGAATTTTAGGAAAGTTAAATATGATAGATCAAATGAAATTATTGAATGAGAATAGAAAGTAGCATTCATACTTCTCAGCTGTGCACAACTTTACAAAAATTGATCATATATTCAGTCAAAATGACTTCACAAATAAATGTGGCATAAGCAGAAATATTAAACGCATCTTTTATGAACTATAATGCAATAAAGTAATATTCATTGCAGGGCTACTGAAGAAATTACTAAAAATTAATTGGAGACTATATGACTTGATCCTAAAGAATGGGTGGGTCAAAGGACAAATCATAGAAACAATTTCATTAAAAATGACAAAACAATACCACTCAGTAAATAAATATTTATTAAGAGCAAAACTATGTGCCAGGCACTGTGTTAAGAACTGGGGATACAAATATGGAAAAGAAAGTTGCTGTTCTAGTCTAATTGTAAGGAAGGGGGAGGTCAATGTACAAAAGGAAGTTGAAGGGGAGGAGGGTACCTGGAAGTTCGAACTCTACAGCCTGATGGGAAATGAAACAATGACAAGACTGGGGGCCCTCCGTAAATGGAGGTTTGGGGATGAGGTCTCCACCCTCAAGTCAGAAGGAGAGGCCTCAGGGGCAGGATCAGTGTGAGTTCCACAGCTGAAGTGATCTTGCAGTTATGAACTGGTTTCTGGGGCATAATAAAGTTCAGATAAGAGGGAACTTCACATATCACCACTCCCACTCCAACCTCTCTCTTTCTTTCATGTAGTTGGACAGAATTTGTCTGCTTCTTATTGTGGCTTGTGGGTTTGAGGGGACAGAATTCAAACTGAGATTAAGTGGGATTTGAACCCAAGTCTAGTTCAACTTGCCTAAGCAACACTTCCTAAGATCTCTAAGAGAGCTTTCATACATATGGTACAGTGGAAGATCACTGAAGTTGAAGTCAAAGGATGAGAATTTGAAAAGTTAATGTCAGCAAAATTGCAGGATATATAATAAACCCAAACAAATCATCAACATTTTTGTATTCATGAAAAGCAAAAGTAAGGGATAGAAAAATTCCATTTAAAATTACTACAGAATGTATAAAATATTTGGCAGTCTAACTGCCAGGACAGTTACAGGAACTATATACAGAAACACATACAGAAACGAAAAACATTCATACATTCATCACACAATAAAGGCAGATCTAAATAACTGGAAGAATATTAATTGCTCATGGGCAGAATGAGCAAATATAATAAAAATAATACTAACTAAATGAAATTACTTATTTAGTGCCACACTCAATCAAATTACCAAAGGATTATTTTATAGAGCTAGAAAAATAATAAAAACTAGAAAAATAAAAAAAACCCCTCATATTGAAGAACAAAAATTCATCTCAAAGGAATTAATAAAAAAAGTCTGAAGGAGGGTAATTTAGTAGATCTCAAGCTATGGTGCAAATCAGTAATCATCAAAATAGTCTGATACTGCTGGTTAAGCAAGAGATCAGCAAATGGAATAGATTAGTTACACAGATCAGTTATGCAGACACAAATAAGCATGGTAGCACAGTGTTTTTGTTTTTTTGTTTTTTAATATAAATTTATTTATTTAACTTTTTACATTCATTTTCACAAAATTTTGGGTTCCAATTTTCTCCCCATTTATCCCCTCCCCCAACCCCAATACACCGAGAATTCTAATTTTTCCTATCACCAATGTGCCCTCTCTTCTATCCTCCCTCCCTTCTCTTGTCCCATCTTCTCTTTTGTCCTGTAGGGCCAGATGACTTTCTATTCCCCATTAACTGTATTTCTTATCTCCTAGTAGCAACAACAATACTCAACAGTTGTTCCTAAAACTTTGAGTTCCAAATTCTCCCCATCCCTCCCTCCCCACCCATTCCCTTTGGGAAGGCAGGCAATTCAATATAGGCCCTATCTGTGTAGTTTTGCAATGACTTCGATAATAGTCGTGTTGTGTAAGACTAACTCTATTTCCCTCCATTCTATCCTGCCCCCCATTGTTTCTATTCTCTCTTTTGATCCTGTCCCTCCCCGAGTGTTGACTTCAAATTGCTCCCTCCTCCCATTGGCCTCCCTACCACCATCCCCCCACCTTGCTTATCTCCTTCTCCCCCACTTCCCTGTATTGTAAGATAGGTTTTCAAACCAAAATGAGTGTGGATTTTATTCCTTCCTTTAGTCGAATGTGATGAGGGTAAACTTCTTGTTTTTTTATCATCTCTCCTCTTTTTCCCTCCACTAAAAAGTCTCCTCCTTGCCTCTTGAATGAGATGTAACTTACCCCATTCCATTTCACCCTCTCTCCTCCCACTACATTTCTCTCTCACCATTTACCTTAATTTCTTTTAAGATATGGTCCCATCCTATTCAATTCACTCTGTGCTCTCTGTCTCTGTGTGTGCGTCCATGTGTGTATGTGTGTGTGCGTGTGTGTGTGTGTGTGTGTGTGTGTGTGTGTGTACGTCTGTGTGTGGTCCCACCAACTACCCAGATACTGAAACGTTTTAAGAGTTACAAATATTGTCTTTCCATGTAGGAATGTAAACAGTTCACCTCTGGTAAGTCCCTTATGACTTCTCTTTGCTGTTTACTTTTTCATGCTTCTTCTCATTCTTGTGTTTGAAAGTCAAATTTTCTTTTCAGTTCTGGTCTTGTCATCAAGAATGCTTGAAAGTCCTCTGTTTCATTGAAAGACCATATTTTCCCCTGAAGTATTATACTTAGTTTTGCTGGGTAGGTGATTCTTGGTTTGAGTCCTAGTTCCTTTGACTTCTGGAATATCCTATTCCACACCCTTTGATCCCTTAATGTAGAAGCTGCTAGACCTTGTGTTATCCTGATTGTATTTCCACAATACTGGAATTGTTTCTTTCTAGCTGCTTGCAATATTTTCTCCTTGACCTGGGAATTCTGGAATTTGGCCACAACGTTCCTAGGATTTTCTCTTTTTGGATCTCTTTCAGGCAGTGATCAATGGATTCCTTCAATACTTATTTTGCCCTCTGGTTGTAGAATATCAGGGCAGTTTTCCTTCATAATTTCATGAGAGATGATGTCTAGGCTCTTTTTTTGATCATGGCTTTCAGGTAGTCCCACAATTTTTAAATTGTCTCTCCTGGATCTATTTTCCAGGTCAGTTGTTTTTCCCATGAGATATTTCACATTCTCTTCCATTTTTTCATTCTTTTGGTTTTGTTTTGTGATTTCTTGGTTTCTCAGAAAGTCATTAGCCTCCATCTGTTCCATTCTAATCTTGAGAGAACTATTTTCTTCAGTGAGCTTTTGAACCTCTTTTTCCATTTGGCTAATTTTGCTTTTGAAAGCATTCTTCTGGGGGGTGGAGCCAAGATGGAGGAGTGAGAGCAACAACTCACCTAAGTTCTCGGACAAACTCCTCCAGGTACCTCTGAAAGGAGAATCTGACCAAATTTTGGAGGTGCGGAATCGAGTGGGAGACAGACGGTAACGGATTCGGAGCTCAGGTTGGACTGGAAGGTCCACGGGAAGGATCTGTTCGGCAGGGGTGAGCCCACAGCGCACAGCACAGCATGGCCAGCACAGCACAGTCAGTGCAGTGGAGCATAAGAGGTCCGAGAAACCTGAGTGGCAGGTGGAACCAGAGGAGCGGCACTCAGGGTGGGAGACAAGCCGAACCGAGTCAGTGAGAGACACCAAGTGCCAGATATCAGCGCAGCAGCTCCTGAGACCTTCAGCCTGAAAGCATTCTCCTCCTCATTGGCTTTTTGAACCTCTTTTGCCAATTGAGTGAGCCTATTTTCAAGGTGTTACTTTCTTCAGCATTTTTTGGGTCTCCTTTAGGAAGGTATTGACCTCTTTTTCATGCTTTTCTTGCCTCTCTCTCATTTCTCTTCCCAGTTTTTCCTCCACCTGTCTAACTTGATTTTCAAAATCCTTTTTGAGCTCTTCCATGGCCTGAGCCCACCAGACATCCACCTCAGATGTCTGGGATAGAGAAGCCCCGACCTCCACGTCTTTCCTTGATGGCAAGCATTGTACTTCCTCATCAGAAATGAAGGGAGGAAGGAACATCTCTTCCCCAAGATAGTAGCTCTCTATGATCTTATTTTGCTTCCTTTTTCTGGGCATTTTCCCAGCCAGTTACTTGACTTCTGAGATTTCTATCCACCCCTGCCTAGATCTGCCCAGCTAGTGCTTGGGGTCTGAGATTCAAATGCTGCTTCCCAGCCTCAGGGCTATCCATGGCAGAGCAGCTGCTATTCAATGTGAGCTTAAGTTCTGGTGCTTGGGTGGGGGCAGGGCCACCTCTCAGGCTCAGTTCCCTCAGGGGGTTTATGCAGAGACCTTTGGTAATGGAGCTCCTGCCTGCTCCGGGAGTTCTAGGTCACTGCTGCCTCTGCTGCTGCCTCTGCCGCTGCCTCCCGAGGGTATCCGAGTCACGGAGACACCCCGCTCCCCTCTCGGCCAGCCCAGATGTCTCTCTCACTGACCTGTAGCACCTGTGGATGGAGGGACCTTCGCTGCCACTGGAGATTCCGTCCCTGAAGTCTGCTCGGATCTGCTCCTCTTTGGCCATGCGGCCAGGGCAGCACAGGGGCGGGCTCCGCTGTCCGGAGCACGACGGACCCCTGGGGACGGCTTTCCAGGGCTCTCCGGAATGGAAATTTCTTCCACTGTGTTTCTGTGTGGCTTGCAGTGCTCCTGAATTTGTGGGGAGTTCTTTTTACAGGAAATTTATGGGCTGTGGATTCGGAGCTAGCATACGTGAGTCTTTCTACTCCGCCATCTTGGCTCCTCCTCCATAGTTTAATAATCCCAAAGATCCCAGTTATTGAGGTAAACTGGGAAAATTGGAAAGCAGTCTGGCAGACATGAGATTTAGACCAATATCTAACAACGTATGCCAAGATAAATTACAAATGAGGAATGATTTTAGAGATAATGAGTGATTTATTGTGTTTGTCCTTTGCTGCCGAAGAAGACTATGCCATCAGAGAAATAATGACATGACTTGCACTTGACTTTGTTTTGAGTGGGGGAGGGCTGTACAAAACACCAGCCTCACTTCTCCTCCAGAGCCATCTGAATCCAGTGACCAGATATTCATGAGGATGACTGCAGATGACCCGGGATGCAATGGGAGACCTTGGTGCCAGGTACTCACTTAGGATGAGGTAATGCCCATTCATTGAATAGGTCTGTTTAAGAAGTAGCCAGGATATGGTCCCTCTAATGAGGCAAACAAAAAGAAAGACTTGAGGCTGGGAGGGAAACAGCAACAGTTGCTGTTGATAATCACTCTTAAGCCAGGAGGGTCCAGAAGACAACCCTTAGGCAGGGGCCAAGTGTTGCCAATGTATGCGCTTCAGAGTATAGTAGGTTTACAGTTTTGGAAAAGGCAAGGCAAGGAAAGGAAAGGAAAAGGAAAGGAATCTAGCCAGTAAAACTCAAGTTAACTGGGCATCTTCTGGCTATCCAAATTTACCTTCCTTTGGAGAGGAGAATATCAGCAAGTTAGAAGAACAAGGAAGAAACTGCCTGTCAGATCTATGAATAGGGAAAGAGTTCATGACCAAACGAGGGACAGAGATGACCACAGAGGTAAAAACAGACAATTTTTTAAACATAAAATTTAGGAGTCTTGCACAAATGAGACCAATGTAGTTAAAGTTAGAGGAGAAGCAGGTAAAAAATTTCTGCAACAAGTTTCTGAACTACATAGGAAACTGTAATTTGTTAGAATAAGCCATTCCCTAACTGATAAATGGTCAAAGGATTTGAACCAGCAATTTGCAGAGGAAGAAATCTAAGATGTCAATAGCTATATGAAAAAATGCTCTAACTCAATGGTGACAAACTCATAGAAAGAGAACCACTAAAATGTACTTAAAGATCCCTCTGGGACACATAGAGAAAAATACACACGTGTGTGTATATGTATAATATATATGTATATATATATTATTAATGCATCAGCACATTAAAATGAGATAGGAGCTATAATCTAATTTGATTCAGGCATATTCAAGAGTGCTGTGGTTTACATATGGCCTACTGGCTGCATGTTTGATACCTGGGCTTTAAATCAGCAGTAGAAAAATTAAAATAATCCCAAGGAATCATCTCAGAGCTATCAAATGGCAATGTTGGCAATAAACAAAATGACAAGTGCTAGAGAAGTTGTAGGATAATATTTACATTAGTGCACTGTTGGCAGAGCTGTTAATTGGTGTAGTAATTCTGGAAAACCCATTGGAACTATGTCCAAAAAATTATTAAACTGAATAATACCCTTTGGCTTAGTGATACCATTGCTAGGTCTATACTCTAAAGAGATCAGTGAAAGAGGAAAAGGACCCATGTGTAGAAAAAATATTTATAGCAGCTCTATTTGTGGTGACAAAGAATTGGAAACTGAACCCATCAATTGGGGAGTGACTGAACAATTTATAATATATGAATGCAATGGAATACTATTCTGTTTGTAAGAAGTGATGACGGGAAACAGAGAAACATGGACTTAAAGGAATTCAGAGAATTCAGTTTTCAGAGAAACATGGACTTATAGGAATCGATACAGAATGAAGTAAGCAGAACTAGAATAGTTTATACGTAAAGAAAACATAAAGAAAAATAACTTGGAAAAACTTAAATACTTCAATCAACACAATGACCAATCACAATTCCAGAAGACTTATGATGAAACATGCTATGTACCACTTAACAAAGAGGTTATTGACTTTGTACAGATGGATAAATTTTTTTTGGACATGCCCAATGTGGGAATTTGTTTTGTTTGCCTATATGTATTTGTAACAAGGGTTTTGTTTTTCTTTCTTTTTTAATGTGAGGGAGGGCACATGGGAGAGAAAAAAGGTGAACTTTTATTTGTTATAAAAATATATATTTTTTAAAGATGAGACCCTGGTTCAGAGAATTGCTTGGTACATTAAGAACACTGTATTATTTCTAAAAGGTGAAGAACAAATTGTGGTATATGAATGTAATGGAACATTATTTCGTTACCTGGAAAGGTTAGTATTACTTCATTCAGAGTGATGTAAATAGAACTCAGAGAACACTTCATACAATAATGATAGCATTTAAAAGAAAAATAGCTTTGAAAGATCTAAGAATTCTTATCAATACAATAAGTAACCACAATTGTAGATGCTTGATGGGGAGTCATGGTACTCACCCCCTTACAAAATTAATGAACTCAGACAATGCCAATGTGGGAATTTATTTTGCTTAACTACATGACAGTTACAAGGGTTTTCTTCATTTTTCTTCCTTCATTTTTTTGGGGGTAAGGGGAAGTGAGAGAAAGGGACTAAATATAAGGTTATAAATTAAAAAAAGACAGAAAAGAAGGTTATTGAAGCATTTTTAAGTACACAGAAGAGAACAAGAGGAAGACCAGAAGGAAATGAGAGAATTATGGTAGCTTTAAAATTTATGTGTTGAATGTATTATTAAAGGAACATCAAGGTGTAATAGATTTACAGTTTCATGTATAACCTCTTTTCTACTATATATATATATATTATATATATATATGGAAATGCTCATTTAACTGGTATTTGCTAAATTAAATTTTTTTCCAGTTACAGTTTTTAAAATTCTTCAATTAAGAGCTCTGCACATTGTCTATTTGCAAATATTTGTCATTAAATTTAACATTTATTTTTAAAAAAAAGAAAATCCATGACACTGCAACAAGAATACCATTCATAGCCATCATTAGGTAATCATTCTCATCTGAATTAATGAGCTTCATTTCTTAGATGATCTTCAGCTGGGTATTTTGCCCTCCCATTCTGGGACTCATTTCTATAAGTAAAGTCAGTCTTGAATCAGATGGATTTCAAAGCCAACAACCACAGAGGCCAGCAAGTTTTTATATACAAGTTTATCTACCCGGTACATTCTGCCTTTCATTTATCACACACAAAATATATATAGCCAAGAACATAGAGAAAAATAATCAGATATTACATTATAAATACAGTAACACCCATCATGCTTAGATATTATATACAATAAAAATAGCCTTTTTCCCAATTGATAGTATTTTATGTAATTTCATTTTTATAAGATTTTGAGTTCCAATTTTTTTTCCCTTTCCTTCCCTCCCCTCCTAACTCCCCAAGACAGCAAACGAACTGATATAGGCTACACATGTATAATCATAGTAAACATATTTCTACATTAGCCATGTTGTGAAAGAAGAAACAGAACAAAAGGGAAGAGCCATGAAAAACAAACACCAACACAAACAAAAATAGTATGCTTCAATCTGCATTCAGACTCCGTAGTGTTTTGAAAGTAGATAGCATTTTCTGACATGAGTCTTTTGGAGTTGTCTTACATCACTGCATTGCTGAGAAGAGCTAAGTCTATCAAAGTTGGTTATCTCACAATCTAACTGTTACTATGTACAATGTTCTCCTGGTTCTGCTCACTCTACTCAGCATCAGTTTGTGTAAATCTGGCATTTGGAGTATTTCATCACCTACAGGGAATCCTCTGATGGATATGATCCATAATGGTTGCAAAGACCTTTGGAAAATTACCTAGTAAGTAGTCCAAGAATATGAACAAACAGCTAAACAGCTCTCAGAATAAAAGCTGCAAACTTTTAGCACCCATTTGAAAGAATGGTTCAAATCATTAACAATAAGAAAAATGAAGCTCAAAACAACCTTGACCCTTTACCTCACACCCAGTAAACTGGCAAAGATGACAAAAGCCTACAATAACCAGTGTTGGAGGGGCTATGGAAAGATAGGCACATGAATGTGTTATTGGTGTAGTTGTGAATTAGTACAACCATTTTGGAAAGCAATTTTAAATTATGGAAAAAAATTACTTAAATGCCCATCCCCTCTGATCCAGTGATTCCTACTAATGTGCTGCAAGAAATGATGAATATGATGCATACAGAGAAGTACAGAAAGGCTACAGAAATTGATGATTCTCAAATCTATCTATCACACCCTAATCTCTCTGTTGACCGTGAATCTCACATCTGCAGCTGCTTTTTGGACATCTGGAACTGGATGTCCAGTAGACTGAATTCACTATCTTTTCCCCTACCCCCTCATACTTTTCTATCATTGTTGAGGGCAACACCACCTTCAGGCTTATTACATAGGTGTCATCCTTTGTCCCTTGTTTCTATCTCTCTCATCCCTCAAATTCAATTTGTGGCCAAGGCTAGTCAATTTCACCTTTGCAACATCTCTCTAATATAGTCCTCTCCTCTGATACTGACTAGTATCAGCCTGGTCGATGTCCCCATCACTTTACATTTAGATTATTGCAACTGCCTGGTGGTGGGTCCACCTGACTCAAGTCTCTCCTCACTCCAATTCATCCTTCATTCAGCTACCAATGTGATTTTTCCTAAAATACAGGTCCTACCATACTATCCCCTTATTCAATAAACTCCAGTGGCTCCCTATCCTCCAGGATCAAATACGAAATCCTCTGTTTGGCATTCAAAGCCCTTCATAACCTTGACCAGGGGTGGGGAACCTGCAGACTCAAGGTTATATATGGCTCCCTAGGTCCTCAAGTGCAACCCTTTGACTGAATCCAAACTTCACAAAACAAATTCCCCACCCCTGACCTAGACCCTTCCACCTTTTCAGTCATTTTATGCCTTATTCCTCTCCATATACACTTTGATCCAGTGACAGTGACCTTGCCCTTCCTCAAACAAGACACTCCATCTCTTCACTTTAGATATTTTCTCTCCTGTCCCCCATCCCTATAATGCTCTTCCTCCTCATTCCTACCTTCTTGCTTCCCTACATTCCATTAAGACCTAACTAAAATGCCATCTTCTACAGAAAAAAATTCATGATCCCTCTTAATTCTAGTACCTTCCCTCTTTTATTTCCTATTCTTCCTGTATTTAGCTTGTTTGTATATATTTGTTTTTTGTCTCTCACATTAAATTGTGAACTCCTTGAGGGTAGGGACTGTCTTTTGTTTCTTTTTGTATCTACAGCATATGTCTGGCATAGAGTAGGAATTTTATAAATGTTTAGTAGCTGAGTATTGTTGAAAATATGCAAATATCTAGTGTAGAAATATACTTAATTCAACAGGGAAATTTATGTGGACAAGGAGAAAGGGCGGGATCTAAGAGAGTAAAGAATGGGAAGGAAGATTCTTAAGCAAAACAAACTTCAATTTCAGAAGGCTAGAGATTTAAAGGAGAAAATGTAAGAGAACCATTGATCTGACCAAAAAGAGGAAGGTCAGAGAAGCATGACCTAGCTACTCCAGCTATAGATTATGAGATGCCATTTCCTATCTTTCCTGAGTTTCATAAGGAGAGCAAAAAAGAGAAAAAAAAGAGAAAAAAGAGGGGAAGAACATGCATAACAATCTTGACCATTAATGGGATAAACTCATATTTATGTGTGAACAAACAGAGGAGGGCAGAAGAATAAATTATAAACAGAATCCAACAATATGTTGTTTGCAATAAAAAACACTTGAAATAAACATTCACAAATAATCCAAATGATGGGCCAGGGTAGAATTTATCATGACTTAGGCAAATACAAAAACACAGGGCTGGCAATAATGATATCAAACAAAGCAACAGTAAAATAGTTATGGTTAAAAAAAAGATAAGCAGGGATAACTGGGTAAGACGGTTATGTGAAAAGTCATAGAGAAGCCCAGATTTCCCATAGGAACCCCAACAAATACCTGAAAATGGCCCAAGAAAAACCAATTATAAAGAACCTCAAAAAATTTAGAAGTTCTTCCATCCAGTTCAAAATTGCACACATGCACACATGTGCGCATGCACATACACACACGGCCAGATGAGGGTAGAAGTTTGTAACTAGGGAAGCCAGCACTAGTTCAAGCAAACTGCTGAGGCAGAGATGGAGTTGAGCCAGAAAATCCTCTCCAATTCTAATAACATGGCAAGAATCTAGCAGAGGAAGGGTGGCCAGTGCTAATTCCCATGAACTTCCATAAACAGCCCTGAATAACGCCAGTGCTCTGAATAAACTGGTGTCAGCTCCAGTAATGGAAACTGAAGCCAGATCTTAGTTTTTGCCTGTCAGAATTGAAGTAGTGACAGACCAATTCCTCACAGATCCCTCACAGTTGAGGACAGCAGAGCCCAGCACTGTGCCCCATAGAACACTGGAAGTCAAAGCAAGAGACAGGCTCAATTGAATGCTTGGCCTTCAGATCCAGAAGCTGTGCCAGAAACCCAAGACCTGCAGCTTCTCTGGAAAGCATCTCAGTGGGGCCTGTCCAGGCAACAGAATAGAACAAAACCACCTTCTTTCCTAAAGAATAGAATGGAATAAATATAGGGTGATTATTCCATGACAGCAAAGAAAATTAGAGCAAAAATGAAAACATAAAAAACATAAGATGTCTATTATCTTAAATAACTGACCCAGAAAGGGGTTGAGAAAAGGGATAACAAGTATTCTTGAGGAATATCCTTAAGAAATCCTTGAAAACCATGAACAAACATAAATCTGGAACCCATATTCCAAGAAATCATAAAAGAAACCACCAAGAGTCATTAGAAGCAGAGCAAAAAAAATAAAGAATCTACCAATCATTGCCTGAAACCTCAAACTGAAACCACACAGGAATGTTATAGCCCAAATCAAGAGCTTCCTAGTGAAAGAAAAAAATAATGCAAGAAGCCAGAAGGAAAGAGTTCAAGTACCAATGAACCACAGTCAGAACCATCCAAAATTTGTTTAGTCATTTTTTCAGTTGTGTCTAACTCTTGCATGACCCCTTTTGAGTTTTTCTTGGCAGATACTGGAGTGGTTTGCCATTTCCTTTTCCAGCTCATTTAACAGATAAAGAAACTGAAGCAAACTGGGTTAAGTGATCTACCCAAGGTCACACAGTAAGTGTCTGGTTTTGAATTCAGGTTTTCTTGACTCCAGACTGTCACTTTATCCACTGCACCACCTAGCTTCCATGTGAGATTTAGCAGTAATTAAAGAAGAGAAAAATCTCAGAATACCACATCCCACAAGTCAGAATATCAACCCTGTAAAACTGAATATGATCCTATAAGGGAAAATATAGATTCTTAAAAAAAGATGCTGAGTAAAAACTTGGAAATGCAAAAGAAACCATAAAAATAAATACATTTAATAATTAGAAGGGGATAAATGAAATACATTATAATGGAAGAAGAAGCAATAAGGGTCCCTTCAGAATTCTAATGTCTTAAAAAAATCACAGAATGTGGTAAATATGACATAAACAGGGCCTAGATCTGCTTTTGTCTGGTTTTGAGAAATAAGTAAAAAAGAAAGGGAAAAAAATGCTATGAAAAAATGAGGAAGAAGCAGGAACAATTTATTATTTCACATAAGGGGTGTGTGTGTGAGAAGAAGAGAATACAAACATGAAGGATGGTGTAGGAAAACAAGCATCTCATGCTCTTATCTGAAGCATATAAAGATGGGTTGAACATTCAGACTTACAAACACACAGAGAGATTTAGTGTAGAAGATATATTAAATCCAAAAGTAAAATAGGTGGGGAAATGGGAGAGGGAAGTTTAAGGGGAACAAAGTTGCAGAGAGAATAATCACCAGCAAACAACATTTCAACTTCAGAGAGATGATCATAAGTGGTGATAAAAAAAAGAAATGCAGAAAATATTAGAAATAGAATTGGAGACCAGATTGGTAGAGATAGGAAGAATAGGGAAAGAGGAACAGACCACTTCAGTTATAGATTACAAGTGAACAGATTTTTTCTCTTCTATACCCTCTATAAAAAAAATTGGAGGGGGCAGGACAAAAAAAAATAAGGGAATATGAGAGCAAACAGCCCTTATATTCAAGTAAATCCTGAAAAATAAGAATTACCCTATAAATCTAGTTTAAAAATGTTTAGTCAAGATGGGTTCAAAACATTTCTCTGATGCTTACTTCCCACATGACCTTGGGTAAATCACTTATTTCCTTATCTTTAAAACAATGGGGTTGGACTAGCAGGATTTTGAGTTTCCCTTCAGCTCTGAGTCTATGATTGATCTAGACAAAAAAAAAATCTCAGAAGCAAAAGTTTGAGTGATGCTCTGTAATCCACAAGAGGAGTGTTCTGGTAAGACAGAGAGATGGCTTGCATATTTGATTGTTGTGTCACATTCAACTCTGTGATCCCATATGGGATTTTCTCAGCAAAGATACTGGAGCCATTTGGCATTTCCTTTTCTAACTCATTTTAAAGATGAGAAAACTGAAGCAAACAGGGTTAAGTGACTTGCCCAGGTCACACAGCTAGTGTCTGAGGCCAGATTTGAACTCCTGAAGAGGAATCTTCCTGACTCCAGGCCTGGTTCTGTATCTTCTACACTATTTGCTGCCTGTATTAATTAAGGTTCTCTATCCACCGCACCACTTAGCTGCCCATATTCATTAAGCACCTACTTGTTGGTCAAGCACAGTGCTAAGTTTAGGGGATGAAATACAAAATAGCAAGACAGTTTCTGATCTCAAGGAGTTTGAATTCTAATGCAACCCATATAAAGGAGCCAGAAAAGAGGGAGACTGGAGGAGGTACAACTTGATGTGAAGATGGCTAGGATATGTCATAGACACTTGGTTCCTGGCAAGATAAGGCAAAAGTTCAAATATCAGACAGAGCCTGCCGTCCCAGGGATAGAGTCCAAAGTTTCAGTAAGTGGATTTGAGCATGATGGCAGGAGTTCTGACAGAATTGTGTAGAAATGATTGGGAAGTTGGTCACCTAATTCACCTGGTCATTGACCAGATTACTGTAGAAAGAACAGGTCATGGGTTGCAGGTCTTGGACCTCTTATACAGTCTCTGGTTCTGGAGACCAGGCTATGAGTTGGTCCTGTCTCCAGCTTTGGCTTCCAGTGTTCCATGGAGCACACTGTTGAGTTCTGCTTCCTTGCACAGAGGACCTGCATTCATATCCTAGTTCTGGTACTATAAATTTTTGAGCTTGGGAAAGTTGTTCATCCTCAATTTCCTTATCTGTAAAAATGAGAGGATAGGACTAGACCACCTCGAAGAACTTGTCTAGCTCTAAATCTGTGATCTTAAAATGCTAAGAGAATCAGTTTATAATCGACTCAATAAACCTATTCTTTTGAACTAGATTAAGGATTTATAGGCTGCTTCTTCACCATATGAAAAGGTGTAAAATATTGCCCTCTTTAAATTCAGGGATATAAACCTCTGCACTATCTGTTGCATGTGTAAGTATTTTCTCATTCAAGGAAGTGTGGTTTAGAATCATCTGATTTATGAACCTATGTTTCAATAAAGGATACTGTATTTAAGTACTAACTTTGTTTTTAGTACATTTTATCCAGTGTCAATTTATCCTCAGTCTTCTGTTGTAGTGCCAAACTGAAACATGGCCTTTAAACAGTAGAGAGTTACAAATGATGAAAGTGAATTCAGCCTCTGCTCCTACACACTCCTTCCCTCACTTGAATTAAGTAGTGTATATACCTTTAACTGGATAACAACTGGAAAGAGAGGCTGGAAACACATGAATGAAAGATTTCATGTGTAAGGGTGGGTTGAAATCATTCTATTTGGCTCTGGTACTTTGAGTAAGTCAAAATACTTTTTCACTGAATAAATCAGAGCTGAATGTGAGCAGGATCTGTACACCTTGACACAAAGTCACTGGGATAGAGACTTGGTCAGCCATTTGTATATAAGGGAGGAACTACTTCAGAATGAGAAAAGGAAGAGATTCAAAATGTCTATATTCAAGATGCTAGAGCAAGCAGGAATGATAGGGAAGACAATAGAAGCAAAGAATGGAGATAACATGACTTCTCTGGGTATCTCTGGGAGAGAAGGATGCATATTGAGAAGAACCTGCCCCCCCATAAAAAAAGGTTGACCCTTTCCCTAGCTTCCCCTCTCAAAGCCTATCTACAGACATCATAATATAACCTGCAGTGTTGTTCCCCATCTGTTCCAGTAAACTGAGATTTGCCTCAATTACAAAGGGGCTAGAGATTAAGTAGAAATAGATATGAATGTAAGGATATGCAGAGATGCCAACCTGTCTATGTATTCGGAATTTTTTTCTAATTAGGGGCTCAGAATTATGAATGAACTTAAAATTGTTCATCAAAAATAAACTCCCCAAAGCTGAAGAGAAGGAAACCTTAGAGACCATTGTACAGCTTCCTAATTATTATAGTAGTGTAACCCACAGTAAAACACCTCTTCAGAGCTATTATAAATGGAATAACACTTCCACCCATGACGGCTGCCTTAAATAGGTGGCAGGCAGATCAGCACCTTTATACCCACTCTTGTAAAACCTAAAAAAGGTCAATAATTTAATCAGTCGATTCACGGAGAAACTACAATACATGGCATGTTCTGCCGAGCTGCATACAAAGTCAGCCTGAGGCTCACAGGCAGTAGGAAGGGAGGCTGCCAGCAAAGTCCGCACCAGTGCAGGCTGACAAGCCCGCAGCCTCCAAGCACAACCAGACATAGGCCGAATGTAGCCGACAGGGCGTCTGGAGTCAGCAAGAGCCACTGGGATGTGAGCATTATGAGATGGGGTTGCAAGATCCTAAGAGCAGTAACAATAATTGTGTTTATGCAGCTTTAGAGCTTTACAAATATGATCTCATTTCATCCTCAGAACAACCCAAGGAGGTAGGTGCAAATCTCTCAAGTGTTCTGTCTATATAAATGTTCTCTTTTTTTCAGTGTTTTAAGTTCGGAACAAAAAACGCAATAAAATAAAAATATGGTAATAAACATTTTAAACGGAATGAAGCCAGAGGCTACTGCAGCGTGAATCGACTCCTTCAGGAACCTCCAGCTTTGGGAGTCTTGTAACCTTGGCACGAGCCAGGAAACCAAGCCCAAACCCCGAAATTCTGGGGGCTTCTTAGCGGGAGGCTCCATGTTCACCCCCAATACCCCTGTCTGACGACCCCAATCTTCTCCTCCTGTAGGCAGATTCTAGTGGAAGGCTGCGCTGCTGGGCAGGTGTGGCCTGTGCTCGAGAAGGGAAGGCTGAGGAGGGGGACGGGGACTGGTCAGGGTCCGCGGGACTGTAACCCATCTGGGCAGTCCTCAGAGAGCCCTGCCATCTCACCCCGCCCCGTAGGCTCCGTCAGGCTCTCGGGCCACACCGCACCTCGCCCCCCACCTCCAGCTCCCCACCCCCGCACCCCCCTCGACGGCCCTATCTCTCCCCAGGCTCGTGGGGCTCCTTGGGATCCCTGGGTCCACACCTCCGACCGGCCTTCTCTCCGCCCGCCGGCACAGTACCCCCAGACCATCGCTAGGAGCTGACTAGGAGGCGACAGCGCCCCGCCGAGGCGGGCGAGGGCGAGGCTGCGGCCTCCAGGGGTGGGTGGACACACGGGGGGCTCTCGAGGCCCCGCCCCCCGCGCGCACGCCGACCCGCCCACCCGGACTCAGGCCAGCGCCCGCCAGGTGGCGGCAAAGACGCACCGCGGCTCGGGTGCAGGACGCTGCGGGCGTCCTAGGAGACCAGCCGGTGGGGAAGTGTGCGGGGAGGAGGGCGGCCCTTTATTTTGTATTTTTGATTTGTTAAAAGAGGGAAGGAAAGAAAAAAAAGGAGGAGAGAGGGGGAGAGCCGGATGCGCAGGTGCATCCGAAGGAACGTGGGAAGAAGGGCTGGCGGGGAGGAGGCAGCCTAGATTGCGCACGCGCGTCTCGGCCACCGCCTCGCCTCGGGAGCCTCTGGCCTGACATTGCGGGAGGAGCCCCTGGACCCGACTCTGCCCGGGAGCTCCAGGTCTCGCTCAGCTGCGCGCAGGGGCGGGGGAACCGGCCACCCCGCGCGGATCAGTCGGGGCCAACATGCCGGTAAGAAGCCGAATCCTCGCCCCGCCCCGTCCGGTGGCCGGGGCCGTTGCCATGGAGGCACCGAGCTGGGAGGGCCTTGCTCGGGAGGGGCGGCCGAGGTCCGGGCCGGGTCCCAGCTCCGGCCCCCGCCCAGGTCCGGGCCTCGGTGGAGGCTTTCTCCGGGCTCCACTCTGGGAGGGCCGGGAGAGGCCCAGCCCCAGCGGCGGCTTCATCAGGAACCTCTTCCGGGAAGGATGGGAGAGGCCCGGGCGGGGCGGCGGCGTTTGCTGCCGCAGCAACCGCTTCTTTGGGGGGCTGCCCCGGGGAGGCCGAAAGTGCCCCAGCCCCAGGTCAAGCTGCAGCTTCCTTCGTAGATGGGACAGGCCCGGCTCAGCCCAGGTGCTTCTTTAGGGTCGGGTGAACCCAGCCTAGCCTCCTTGAGGAAGAGAGGTTCAGTTGGGCTCGGAACCCGGCGTAGGGACAGCGCTGTCCCGGGCTCTTTGTGGTCCCGCCCCAAGCTTTCCCGTCTAACCCTGGTTCGAGCCTCCTGCCCTTAGGGATGCTGGAGATGACCCTGGACACCTCCGGGGGTGGGGCTGGGCTGGGCTGGGCGCCCAGGAGGTGGGGGGAGGGGAGGAACCTGGCCCAGCCCTCCATTAGGGAAGGGATGGAGGTTCCCAGAATCTTGAGGTCAAAGCCACTTTGTGCTGCCATCCGACTTTCAGGACCAGTGGACCTTCTTTGTGTTTTGTAGATAAGAGTAAGAAGAGCCAGATGCTGCCATGGCATGGCCCCAAATTACTGACAAATAACTGTTCCGTTTCAGAGGATTGTTATCGCTACTGTATCTTTCTAAGGAACTGTAGTTCCTGTTGTTCTCCAACTTCCAGTCAGTTATTTGTTAAAAGAGTATGTCATAGAATGGTGAAATTTCCTGTGATTTTCGTCTCATAGATCGTTAGTTGGAAAGGCCAACCCTCTCATTTTACTGATGAGGTAGCTAGAGGTGTAGTGACTTGTCTAACATCAGTGGAATAGCGAGGGTGAAAAGTCAGGTACTGTTTCTTGCAGGATTCTTTTCATTGTGCTATCTGCATCTTGGTATTTCACAACATAGTAAAAGTGTTAAAACTTAGGGTAGAGGCTACATCAGCTTTGATCATATACATTCAGCCAGAGGAATGGGATTATGTTCACTGCAGGCTCTGATTCTTAAAAATTCAGTAACTGAGAATTTTAGTATAGTCTTAAGTGAGAAACTGTATATCTAACACTTTGTAGACTTTAATGCTCTATTTAAATGTGAGCAATTACTGTTTTTCCCTAATTTTAAGAGTATTTGAACTCTTGGTTGTTCCTAAAATAGAACATTTACAATTTTCTAGGATGTCATAGAAATGACTTATGGATACTGTACAATATAGAATCATTTCACTTTATATGCAATGGTGCCAGAGAAACCCTGAATTCTTAATAAAGGGTTAGAAAGTGGAGGAAACTAAGGGATTGAATTCCACATGCTTTTTTGAAATTTACTTTCTTTACTGTGAGAGAAAGTGGAGGAAACAAAATGCATTAGAGCATTGAGCTTGTAGAACAAAACTTAGAGTCAAAGAATCTTAATTCAGTGGCTGTCTCTACCCTCTACCTATATGACCTTGGACAAGACACTTGATTTTTCTGGGCCTCAGTTTTGTCATCTGTAAAATGAGAAAACTGGACTAGATGACCTCTAAGGTCCGTTCCAACTGTAGTCAGTTCTCAATATAAATGGACTCTTCCTCAGATCTCTCTATAGTTTCCTGGAGATCCATGTGGCCTCTCTGTCTCTTCAGCCCCAGCAACCAGAGAGGCTTCAGTGCCTGAGACCCTGTATCCTAGAGACTGAATCAAGTACCCCTGGCACCAGGCTACAGGCCCACAGCTGCTGTAACCACCTGCAGGAAACGTGGATCACTGTGGAGTTCTGCCCACCTTTGTCTTGTGGAGTGGAATTTGCATAATATGAAACTAAATGGAGAACTGTCTGTATATGATCCAGTGGTCTTAGGGAAGCATGGTTTAGTGGCTTCAGAATCAGGAAGATATATTTTGAATTTACTTTTATATGTGCTTGTGTAATAAATATCACACACATTAGCATAGGGTATGGGACAAGGTTGATGATCCAATAAAGGAGACTGATGACAAGAAGAGCCAATGTATCTTTCCAAGACTGGAGCAGAAAAGTAGAGAATGGGCAGTGATATAGACGTTTGGAAATGAGGAGGAGCTTAAGACGTGTGAACTTGATCTTTTCAATACAGTAGGAAGAGAAGTTCTCATTTGGAGAGGCAGATGTAGATTTGGGGACTTGTGGAAAGAGTAGGGTTGAGATTTCTGCAGATAGAAGTAAGAGAAATTTTATTTGGATATGAATAAAGAAAATTTTGTAGTTGAACACATTTTGTAATTGAGTTTATGTGGGGAGAGAGAGATATTAGGGACACTTTGTCTAGGGACAGAGGACTGGGATACATATATCCATGGAGGTGGGATAAGGACTGATGATCCTGTGTAAAGGAGACCTGATTTATAAGAAAGGAAGTAGGAAAAAGTAATGTCATGATATTCTAAGGGAGAGAGTTTCAAGGAGAAGGTTTCCTAAAGTGTCAAGTAATGTAGGGCAGTCAAGAAGTATGGGGACTGAAATCATGAGATTTGGCGATTAGTAGATCATTTATAACTTTGAATCCAACTGCAATTAGTAGTGATGTCACAAGCCAGATTTTAAGGGGTTTTGAAATGTCAGGTAAGGAAATAAACGCAAACGAGTGCAGGTAGTTTTTCTAGTTTCTTGAATTGTAAAATGATAGCATTGGACTAGATGACCTCTAAAGTCTCTTCCAGATCTCTTTCCATTAATTTATAAGCCTCCTCTGTGAAGCCACCTGGCATTGTGATCCTGGGTAAGTCACTTAACTCTCAGTGCCTCAGGCAATACTCTGTGATTCTGCATTTGCTTTTCCTGATCTACTTTGTTAAGTATTTCCTTGACAAACTTCTCTATCCAATAAAATCCCATTTCTCCTTGGGTCAGTGTCTACTTCTGACTTTCTCGCTCTCAGTGCCATCCCTCTGAAATTGCACCCAATTTATCCACTCTCTGTCTTGTTTGTAGAGTTGTTTGCATCCTGTCACCCCCACGAGACTGGGAGCTCCCTGGAGGGCAGGCCTATTTTTTACCTTTCTTCGTGCCTGGTACACAGCTGGTAGTTAATAAATGTTAGCTGCCAGACTGCAAGGCTCTGGGGAAATTATGTCAGTACCCTAGGAATGAGGAAGCCAGAAGTGGACACCGACCTAGGTTTTCCTGTCTCCAAAGCTGGCTCTAATCTACTATACCATACTGACTTTGACCACATGATATGTAATTGAAATTTGAATAGCTGTGTGACCTTGGGCAAGTCACTTTACCCCAATTGCTTTATCCTGGGTCATCTCCAGTCATCCTAAGGAATATCATGTCACGATTCTGATGGCTCTGGAGGAGAAGTGAGGCTAGTGACCTGAACAGCCCTTCCTCACTCAAAACAAAGTCAAGTGCAAGTCATGTCATCATTTCTCTGATGTCATGGTCATCTTCAGCAAAGAAGGATAAACACACAATTCTCCTTAAAACAACAACAACCAAAAAATTATGTAATTGTGTGACTTTTTGCAAAAAACTGACAGATGATTGCTGTGATTCATTCAGTAGTATTTATCTCCCAGCTTAGTTCATTTTCACTGACTTTCCATGCCTGGAATTCTTTCCTTCCTTTTTTTGCCTCCTGGCTTCTTTCAAGTCCCAGCTAAAATTTCAGCTTCCAATAGAAGCCTTTCCTAGCCTCATTTAACGCCACTGCCTGCCTTCTCTTGATTATCTGCAGTGGCCTCTGAGCTGAATCTTTGCTAAGTATTTCAAGAGACTGGTGAGGTGAGTCTTTTTTGCATAGAAAATGAAGGTACCGAGACTATTTTTCCTTTTAGCTCAAGTAACAAGATTTGGAAAATATATACATGATGTTTGTGGAGAGTCATTAATCTTAGTGACAAGGAAGTCTCACATTGAAAGTCATTCTGATGTGCCTTAAGATTAATGTTGATTTTTTTTTGTCTTATTTTGGTTATTAGATCAATAAATCAGAGAAGCCTGAAAGCTGTGACAATGTCAAAGTTGTTGTTCGATGTCGACCCTTCAACGAAAGAGAAAAAGCAATGTGCTACAAATTATCTGTTACTGTGGATGAGATGAGAGGAACTATTACGGTGCATAAAACTGATTCTTCAAATGAACCTCCAAAGACATTTACATTTGACACGGTTTTTGGACCAGATAGTAAACAACTTGATGTTTATAACTTAACAGCAAGACCCATTATTGATTCTGTTCTAGAAGGCTACAATGGTAAATAACTTTACTTCACTTTTCAATTAAGAGGATTATAAATTTTTAAAAACATAGAAGCTTGCAGTCCTATTTTAACATTATAAAAAGATTTTTTACTGAGTTTAGTTATTAGCCTAGCATATTATTATTCAACAAATATTAAGTTCTTGCTTTTGTATGTATTAGTCCTATAAATATGTCAAAGCTTAATAAGTAATGGAAAGTCATCTTTGTTAACCTTTTTTATTTAGTATTTTATTTTTTCCTAGTTATATATAAAAACAATTTTTAACATTTGTTTTTAAAACTTTGAATTCCAGATTCTCTCTCTCCTTCACTCCCCCCATTGAGAAGGCAAGCAGTTCAGTACAGGTTATACATGTGTAGTTATGCAAAACATATCCATCATAGTCATATTGTGAAAGAAAACATAATTTAAAAAACTCGAGAAAAATACAGAAAGTGAAAAAAAGTATGCTTTAATATGTATTCAGACACCAACCAGTTCTTTTTCTGGGGATGGATAGCATTTTTAATAAGTCTTTCAGAGTTGTCTTGGATTGTTGTATTGTGAGAATAACTAAGTCATTCACACTGATCTTACATTACTGCTGTTATTTGTACTCGGTACATTTCAGTTTGCATCAGCCCATGCAGGTCTTTCTGAGAACATCCTGCTCATCATTTCTTACGGTACAATAGTATTACATCATAATCACATACCACAGCTTGTTCAGCCATTTCCCAATTGATGGACTTCTGCTCATTTCTAATTTTTTACCCCCAGAAGAAAACTACTATAAATATTTTTGTACATATAGGTCTTGGAAATTGTATTGACAAAGGATATAAATTTATGCCCCTCACAGTTTGTATTTTGTTTTATGATATTAGTCACATGTGGATTATCCATATTATTGATCATGCATAGGCAATATATGATCCTCAACTGGCTTTCCTCCATTAGATAGTGAACTTCTTGGGTGGCTCCATTTTTTTAGCTGGTATGTGATATGTTTAAGAATGGTAACCTTGAAATGTAGTAGTGATTGCCTTATCTATAAAGAAAATGCTAATGTTCCGTGATTAGCCTGAGCAAAACAATTAGATATATTTTCTATGAAAAAAATTGTGATGCATTCTTAGACCTAAATATTAGTGATTTTTGTATTATCACTAGCCATGCTGGCTCGTATTATAATTTCCTACCAATATTTCATCTACTGTCCTACTTTGCACATGTTGTGCTTAGTATTTTTTGATGATGCTGTAACAGGACAAGTTGAATTTTTTTTCATTTGAACCTACTTCCTTAAGACGGTCAGAAAGATGTCTCAGAAAAATTATAAAAAACACTGCTATCATACCACTAAGATATGAACAACACTTGAAAAGTATTTTAGTTTTTTCCATCCCACAATGGGTTTGCCACCAGAATACAAATGTCATGAAAATTTCAGATAAAGCTAACAAAAATGGACAAGGTAAAAACATTAACCTAATCATCATTGGATAACTAGACTCGGGCAAATTCATGACAGCTGACCCCCTCATCTATAAATGTGGTAGGATTGATAAGAGAGCTGTTGAAAAAGAGGCTACTGAGATGAGAAAGGACTCCTTCAAATGTACCTGGTCTTGGATAAACTGGAGGTTGAACCAGAGGGTGGTATCGATGTTGATATCTCTCTGTGGAAATTTGAGACCAGCAAGTTTTATGTGATCATCATTGATGCCCTTGAACTCAGAGACTTTATAAAGAACACAATAGCAAACACATCTCTGATTGATTGTGCAGTCCTGATTATTGTTGTTGGCATGGGTGAATTTGAAGCTGTTATCTCAAAGAGTGGTAAGGACTTTGAGCATGCCCTTCTGAGTACACTGGGTGGGAAACACCTCATTGCTGATGTTAAAATGGATTCCATAAAGCCTCCCTATGACCAGAAGAGACACGAGGCAACTGTCAAACAAGTAAGTATTTTCAGTTAAAAAAAAAAAAAGATCGGCTACAACCCAGGCACTGGTTGTTGTGCTAGTGTCAGATTGGAATGGTGGGGAGATGTTAGAATCAAACTCTAGTATGTCTTAGTTTAAGGAATGGAATGTCTCTTGTAAGGATAGCAATGCTGATGGAACTACTCTGCTTGAAGCTTTGGATTGTATCCTGCTGTCAGTTTGTCGAACTGACAAGTCTCTATGGTCTACACTCCAAGATGTCTACAGGATTGGTGGACTTGGTGTCATACTTTGTTGGTGTGTGAAGACTGGTGTTGTAAAACCAAGCATGATGTTGACTTTTGCTTCAGTCAGTGTTACTGCTAAAGTAAAATCTTTTGAACTGCACCATGAACCTTTGATTGAGGCCCTGCCTGTGAATGACGCTGGTTTCATCATCAGGAATGTGATGTGTCTGTTAAAGATATCCTCTGTGATAATGTGGCAAGTGATAGCAAGAATGACCCACCAGCAGAAGCAGCTGCTTCACCGCACAGTGAGGTCCACATACGTAAACTGTCTAGCCAAATTAGTGGTGATTATGCGTCTGTTCTGGTTGGTCACACTGCCCACATTGTTTACAAATTTGCTTAGCCAAAGGAGAACATTGATTGTTGTTTTCTCAGGAGGTTGGAAGATGACCCTAAATTCCCGATATTTGGTAATGCTTGCATCATTGATGTTTCAGGCAAGCCCGTGTATGTCTTTTCTGATTATCCTTCTCGCACTCATTTTGCTGTTCATGATATGAGATAGACTTGCAGTTGATTTCGTCAAGCCAGTTGACAAGAAGGTCCCAAATTCTGCCTGGAGGCAGAAGGCCAAGTATTTGTTTGTCTGTTGTCTTCTCCATTAAGGTTAGGGACTACCTTTTGCCTCTTTGGGCCCCCAGCATTTAGCACAAAGTAGGCGCTTCATAAACATTTATTGATTGATTGAACACCTGCTACCTTAGTCTTCTTACTCAGTGATCAAAGAATTGAGAACTATTTTGTCTCAACTGATAACTGACTTCAGAACTGTTTGTCTCAACTGGCCAAAAAGGCCTGGTTAGTGATTACAACGCATTACAAATGTTTCAGGAGGGAAAGAATGTTTTTGTGGACCATTTATTTCCTTGATGTTTTAAGTTACTAGTTTTTAGAATAGTAATTTTTAAATAGAAACAGTTTGATCAGAATTCTATCACTGAATGTTGCTATGTTCAAAACAAAGTTTAATGCAAAAAAAAATAGTATTTTATTTTTCCCACCCAACACTCCATGAATCCTTCCTTGATTTCCCTTCCCTCTCAGACCTAACATAGCACTTGATATTGCACCTTTTTAAAGTGTAATGCTATGTTTTATTTTATAGTTATCTTTGTGCGTTATCCTTCTGTTGTTCAATAAGCCCCTTGAGAGTAGGGATTGTTTCATTCCTTTGTATTTGTATCCCCCACCTAGCACAGTGTTTGGTACATAGTAAGACCTTTGTTTATGAATGCTTATTATTTTTGTGACACATTGTTTTATATTGTCAGTTTTCTGAGTGCAAGAAACTTACTTAGCCAATGTTTGTATTTCCTTCAGTTGTTTTAATGTTGTGAACACATTATATGCTTAATAAAATGTTAGTTGAATTTAAATTTTGAATACCTTTGGAGTAAATATTTTCTTTCTATTTCAGGTACTATATTTGCATATGGACAGACTGGAACTGGAAAAACATTTACCATGGAAGGTGTACGAGCTGTACCTGAACTTAGAGGAATTATCCCAAATTCATTTGCTCATATATTTGGTCATATTGCAAAAGCAGAGGGGGATACAAGGTAAAAACAAAAAAGACCATTTTTTCCATTTCCCTGCTTATTTTTAAGTAAAATAATATTTTTATGTAGGTAGATACTGATTTCAAGGCTGTCATTCATATATACATGTCATTGTACTTGGCAATAACCTGATTATTTCCCAAAGTATTTGGCCTTCAATTCAGCCATCATATGTTAAGTTCCTACTAAAGTGCCAAGAATTTAGACCGGGGTTTTAAAGACAAAAAAGCAATATTCTTGTTCTCAAGAAGCTTACGTTCTGTTGTATGAATATAATATACTACATATGTATAGAGAGGTAAATAAAGAATTCAGGATTTCATTGCAATTGATTTGAAGAGATGGTTTGGAGTGAGGAATAGGGACTAGATCTTCTATTCCACTAATATAGTGAATTCCTAATTGATGAGGAAACTCCTACCAATGTAGCTTGTTTAGAGTCTTAGAGAGTTGCTTAGAGCACTGTACTGTACATAGCTAGTTCTGGACCCATGCTTTGAATCTCAGGTACCTGAAAAGGAAGGATTGTCTCAGACATGGGGCAGAGCCTATGAAGAAGTGTGGAAGTACGAGGTAGACCATCATCATATATGAGGGGATGAAGGGGATTAATGTGAAATCAGTCTAGAAAGACAGGTTGGAGCCAGACTGTGAAGAAACTGTAAGCCAGAATTTGTATTTTATCCTGAAACAACAGGAAGCCATTGAAGCTTCTTGAGCGGGGGAGTTATGTAGACTCATGCTTTAGGAATATCACTTTGGTAGCTCTGTGGAGAATCCATCAGAGATGGGACATCTTAGAGGCATTTATATCATTTAGGAGGCAATTGCAGTAATTTAAGTGAGAAGCTAAGAAGACTTGAACTCGGAAGGGGGGTTGCTATGTGAAGGGAAAAGAGAATGTATGTGAGAGATTTTGTATTGGTGAATAATGAAAACTGAAGATAGATACGAGAGTCATCTGCATAGAAATGATAATTTGAACTCATGGGAGCTAATATGCTCACCATTAAAGAGAAAAGAAAAGAAGGGCAGGATAGAATCTGCACTTAGGTGGTGGAACAGGGATGATGATGATGGTGATGATGATGATGATGATGATGAGCTTTTATATAGCCCTTTAAAGTTTGCAAATTATTTTGCAGATATTATCTCATTTTATTCTCACTACAACACTGGGAGGTAGGTAGGTGCTATTATTATCTCCATTTTACTGATTAGGAAAGTAAGACAGATTAAGTGGCTTGCCCAGGGTCATTTAGCTGGTAAGTGTCTGAAGTGAGTTTTGAATTCAGCTTGACTCCAGCAAAGGAGGCAGAGAAGAAGCCAGAAGACAGAGGAGAGTACCAAATGTCATGAAAAACTAGAGAGGAAAGGGTGATCATGGTCAAATGCTGTAGAGCAAGAAGGATTAAAGGCTGAGAAAATGCCATTGGATTTGACAATTAAAAGAGTAAATTCAGTGAAGTATTGTGTTCAGAAACCAGTTTTCAAGGAGTTGAAGAGTGAGAGGAGAGGAAGTAGAGACAACAAATGTAGACTTTTTGTAGCCTATATGGAGCTGTAGGGTGATGACTTGTGGGAGAAGGAAAAATTTGAGGGTTTTTTAAGATAAGATTTGTTGGTAGGCATCTTGGAAGGAACTAATAGACAGGGAGGGAATGAAGATGGAAGAGAGAGAGAAAAGGTGATTGCAGGAGCATTCTGTTGGAGGAGATGAGAAAGTATGAGACCAAGGATGTAAAGAGAGAGGTTGACCTTCACCTGGAGAAGGCTCTCCCTCTTCATCAGATACTGGAGTAAAAGAGAAGAAAATGGGGCAGGAAACAAGAGTTTTGAGATATGGAGTAGAGGAAAAAGAAAGTTAAGTGGAAAAATTTGCTCATGGCAAATGATATGAGTTTTCTCGGCAGAGTATGATAAGAGGTCTTCCAAGTGGGAGAAGGTATGCAGGAGACTGGAAAAGAAAAGAGAAGGTTTAGAATGACTTTTAAGGAGTGTGAGTTAATTAAGGAAGAGTAAAAGGATTGCTTTGTAAATAGTTCGAATAAATAGATTAGATAGGAGATTTTGAGTAGACTCATTCATCATGATTGTATGATTTATTATAGCACCCCTCAGCCTCATTTGAGTAGGAGCAAAGGCAGCATATAATGGGGATAATCCAGAGTTTCAGTTTGGCAAGAGGGGCAGAGGACAAGGTAAATTTGAACTGGTTAACTATAAAGCCAAGATTGGGAAGAGAGGAAAGTGAAGTCAGAGCAGGGGTAGTGGCCTGCATAAGCAGTGAGGAACTGGAGGTCATGGTGATGACGAAGAATAAGTTTAGGAAATATGAGGCACAAAAAAATAGAAGGTTATAGACAGATAGAGGATTTTCATATTTCTTAGTTGTGGAAGTAGAACACTTGTGGGTAATACTGGGATTGTCTATCTCTGACTGAATTGGAATGAAATTGAAGGTCATGGAAATTGAGGAGGTTCTCAATAATGCACTGTTAGTGGAGTGTACTGTTCCAACTATTCTGGTATTAGTGATAATGCTTTCTGATGGCTTTAGATATTACCAGCTTAAGAAAAGCTCCGTTTATTCCTGTGCTTTTTAATGCTTGAATAGGAATGAATGTTGAATTTGTCAAAAACTTTTTCTGCATCTGTTGATAATCTTATGATTTTTGTTATTGGTCTGGTCAGTTATGTTTATAGTTTTCCTAATACTCAACCAGCCCTGCATTTCTGGAATAAATCCCACCTGGTCACAGTATAGGATCTTTGTGATATATTGCTCTAATCTCTTTGCTAGTAATTTATTTAAAATTTTTGCATCACTTTTCATTAAGGAAATTCGTCTATAGTTTTCTTTCTCTGTTTTTGATATTTCTGACTTAGGTATCAGAACCATATTTATATTATAAGAGGAATTCGGTCGGATTCCTTTGCCTAGTTTTCCAAATAGTTTATATAATATTAGAATTAATTGTTCTTTAAATGTTTGGTAGAATTCACTTGTGAATCCATCTAATACTGGAGATTTTTCTTAGGAACTTATTTTTGGCTTGTGGAATTCTTTTTCTAAGATAGGATTATTTAATGTTTTATTTCCTCTTTTGTTAATGAGGGCAATTTATATTTTTGTAAATATTCATCCATTTCACTTAGATTGTCAGATTTACTGGCATACAATTGGGCAAAATAGTTCCTAATTATTGCTTTGGTGGTGAATCACCTTTTTCACTTTTGATACTGGTAATTTGGTTTTCTTTCTCTTTAAAAAAGTATCTAATTAATCAGTGGTTATCTATTTTATTGTTTTTTTCTATAAAATCAGCTCCTAGTTTTATTTGTTAGTTCAGTGGTTTTCTTTCAATTTTATTCATTTCTCCTTTAATTTTCAGAATTTCCAATTTGTTGTTTAATTGGGAATTTTTAATTTGTTCTTCCAGTTCTTTTCATTGCATACTCAAATTTGTTGATCTACTCTTTTTCAGTTTGATTGATATAAGAGTTATGAGACAGAAATTTTCCTTTAGTACTATTTTGATTGCATCCCATAAATTTCAGTACGTTTTCTCATCATTGTCATTCTCTTTAATGAAATTGTTTCTACGATTTGTTCTTTGACCCCACTCATTCTTTAGGATTAGATTGGTTTATTTCCAATTAATTTTTTATCCATGTTTCCACAGCCCTTCATTGAATATAATTTTTATTGTGTTATAGTCTGAAAGGGATGCATGTAATTTTTCTGCATTTGGTTGTGAGGTTTTTATGCTCTAATACGTGGTATGTTTTTGTGAAGGTGCCATGTACAGCTGAGAAAAAGCTATAGTTCTTTCTTTTCCCATTCAGTTGGCTCCAGGTCTCTCATACCTAACTTGTCTAAAATTCCATTCATCTCCTTAACTTCTTATTTATTTTATGGTTAGATTTATCTAGTTCTGAGAAAGGAAAGTTGAAGTCCCCCACTATACTAGTATAGATATATAACTATCTATTTCTTTCAATAACTCATTTAACTTTTCCTTTAAGAATTTGGGTGCTATGTACCATTTGATGCATATATGAAAAAGTATTGATTTTACTTCATTGTCTGTAGTACCTTTTAGCAAAATATAGTTTCCCTGCTTATCTCTTTTAATTAGATCTATTTTTACTTTTGCTTTGTGTGATATTATGATTGCTACCCTTGCTTTTGTTTTTAACCTCAGTTGAAGCATAATAGATTCTGCTCTAGTCCCTTATTTTTTCTCTGTAGGTATCTCTGTTTCAAGTGTTTCTTATAACCAGTGTATTGTTGGATTATGGTTTTTAGTCCATCCTGCTATCCACTTCGATTTCATGGGTGAATTCATCACCATTCACAGTTGTGATTTTTAACTGTGTGTTTCCTTCCATCCTAATTTTTTCCACTATTTATCTCTCGCTCTTTCACTCTCTTCTGACCACAATCTCTCCCAATCTGCCCTCCATACTATCAACCCCACTCCTCTTAGCCTCTTCCCCTCCTACTTTCTGGGTAGGTAGAGTAAGACAGGTTTCTATACCCAACTGAGTATGTATGTTATTGCCTCTTTGAGTCAGTTCTGATGAGAATAAGGTTTAAGTGTTGCCCACCAGCCGTCCCACCCCCATCTTACCCTCTACTGTAAAATTTCTTCCTTTCATGCTAATTTTATTTCCCTGTTCTTCTTCTCACTTCTCCCTTTTCCCAGGGCATCCCTCTTTCTCATTCCTTAATTTTATTTTTTAAAAACATCAACTTATACCTGTGCCCTGTGTCTCTATACTCTTTCTAGCTGCCTTAATGATAAAGTTCTTAGGAGGTACAATTAACTTTTTCCTATATAGGAATGTAAACATTTTAACCTTATTGATTATTATTTGTAATAATAAGTTAATAAATAATAATAATAATTATTTCTCTTTCATGTTTACCTTTTTATGCTTCCCTTGAGTCTTGTGTTTGAAAATCACATTTTCTATTCAGTTTTGGTCTTTTCATCAGGAATGCTTGAAAGTCCTCTAATTCATTAAATATGTATTTTTTCCTGAAGGCTTATATTCAGTTTTGCTAGATAGATTATTCTTGGTTGTAATCCTTGCTCCTTTGCCCTCCAGAATATCATATTTTAAACCCTCTGAGCCTTTAATGTGGAAACTGCTAAATCTTGTGTGATCCTGACTGTGGCTCCACAATAGTTAAATTGTGGTTCCTTGCCGTATTTTCTCCTTGACCTGGGAACTCTGGAATTTGGCTATAATGTTGGAGGGAGTTTTCATTGTGGGATCTTTTTCAGGAGGTGATCACTGGATTCGTTCCATTTCCACTTTGTCTTCTGGTTCTAGGATATCAGGGCAGTTTTCCTTGAAAATTTCCTTTTTCTTTTTACATTGTACACCTATAGTCATTCAAAATATAAACATAGACAAAAAATCCTCAGTAAAAATGAAGAAAGTAAAAAAAGAATGCTTCAATGTATATTCAGTTATCATCAGTTCTTTCTCTCAGGATGGATAGCATTTTTCATCATATGTTCTTCAGAATTGAATTGGATTGTGGTATTGCTGAGAATAGCTCAGTCATGCACATCTGATCATCTTATAATATTGCTATTACTTTGTACACAGTACATTTCACTTTGCATCAACCCATACAAGTCTTTACAGGTTTTTCTGAGAGCATCCTATTCATTATCTTATAATGCAATAGATTCCATCATAATCATGTACCACAACTTGTTCAACCATTCCCCAATTTATGGGTGTTCCCCCAATTTCCAATTCTTTGCCACCAGAAAAGAGCTTCTATAAATATTTTCGTATATATAGGTCTTTTTTCTTTCTTTATCCCTTTTGGGATAGACACCTAGTAGTGGCAATAATGTCTTGAAAGATGATGTTTAGGCTCTTTTTATTTTGATCATAGCCTTCAGGGTCTAATAATTCTTATCTTTAATGGATCTGTTTTCCAGGTGTTTTTCCAATGAGGTAGTACATGTTTTCTTTTATTTTTTCATTCTTTTGATTTTGTTTTAGTGTTTCTTGATGTCTCATGGAATCATTAGCTTCCTCTTACCCAATTCTAATTTTTAAGGAATTATTTTCATCAGTGAACTTTTGTACCTCCTTTTCCATTTGGCCAGTTCTGCTTTTTAAGGAGTTCTTCTTGTCAATGAATTTTTGTGTCTCTTTTACCCTTTGGCCCATTCTGTTTTTTAGGGAATCATTTTCTTCAGTATTTTTTTGTGTCTTTTCTACCAAGTTGTTGACAGTCTTTTTATAATTTTCTTGTGCTATTTTCATTTATTTTCCCAATTTTTACTCCACCTCTATTATATGATTTTAAAAGTACTTTTTGAGCTCTTTCAGGAATTCTTGTTTGGTTTGTATCCAATCCTCATTTTTCTTTGAGACTTTGCTCGAACAGTTTTGAAATCATTTTCTTCTGGGTTTGTATCTTGATCTTCTCTGTCACTGTAGTACTTGTTATAGTCAGGTTCTTTTATTGTTTGCTCATTTTTCCTGTCTGTTTCTTGACTTTTACTTTATGTTCAAGTTGGGCTCTCTTTCTAGGGTGGAGGGGGCACTATCCTAAGTTTCAGGCCTTTCTTGGTGCTGTTTTCAGAGCTAGCTCTGAGAATTGTAGGTTTTCAGTGCTTATGATTTAGGGCAGACCTGCACAACATACAGCTGCCCAAGGATTTCGGGTAGCCCACGAAAAAAGATGTAATGAATGCTTTCTCCATGCCCTGCTTAACCCGCTTCCAGCAGTCACTATTGTATTCATCATGTAACTTGTTGAGTGGGTTGCCACTGCACACTCTGACCTGTCTGTCGTGTGACTTGCAGTAACCAATCATTATCAGTCTGTTTCTAGTCTGAGAGGAGTGAGAATTGCATCACTTGGCTTTATTTTCAGTTGTTGCTGGTGCTGAATAGAAACAAAGGGTCATGCGCCAATGCCAGCTGATGCCTGCTAAAGGATGTGTGGCAACAATGTGAGGGCTTCTTCCCCTCCCTTGCTTTGTGGCTACCCTCCAAGTTACATGAGTTCTGGTGCTCTCTCCAAGGTCAGACACTCACTTCAGTATTTCTTTATAAGTGAGCAGTTGCTGTGGAGAATTTTTGGTACTAACACTAAAGTTTTTGGGATGACTTTGTAAAATGGGTGATAAAAAGAAATGGAAGATCTAATCAGAACATAGAGTATTTAATCCGGAGTGGACAAATAAATACTTGTTTACTTACTTGAGAGACAAAATACTGTGCCTTGTTTGCTGAAGTAATAGCTGTTCTAAAGGTATACAGGCTTTGTCGCCTTTTCGAATCTTGACTTAAGAAATTGGACACTGAAGAAAAACAAAGCATCGAAATTGTTGAAAAATTTCATTGGGGCACAGCACTTTTTCAAGATAATAAACTCAGAAAATGAAATGGCTACTAAGGTTAGTTTCAGATTTCTAAAGAAATCGCTACAGCTGGGAAGTCTTTTATTTCATCAAGAAGTATTTGCTGATTGCAGTTTCTGGATTATGTCTCACTTAGCAAAGTTATTTTTTTTTTTTAACATTAATGTGATTTCATTATAAATAAGCATCTTAAGTATTAAGCATAATTAATTTATTAATCAATTAATATAATTAATTGAAATTTCCCTTTTTAAAAATGATTTATTTGCAAAATAGTTTAATCATTAATTATACTTTTACTTGGAAAGTGAGCCTCTAAAAACCTAAATGCATCCCAAAGAAGTTTAACCTATTTTAATTGTGGCCCTTACCTACTGCCAAGTTGTGCAGGTCTGATCTAGGGAGAGCTTTGGCTACTGCTCTTCTGGCCTGTGCTCTGGACTTTATCCAGGAAGGGACCTTGTTCCTCTGTAACCACCCATACTAATACTCCTTTTGGCTCAGGGACCGTGACCAGGTCCCTGCACTCTTCTGCAGCTGCAATTGCTAGTGTTCCCCTGTCTTGGAATTAAGATGGGGTCTCTGTTCCCCCTGGGTGGCCACAAGCATTCCTCTCCACCCTGAAACTGCAACCAGGGCCCCTGCTTCCCTGTGGCCACAAGTGCTAATGCTCCTTATGGCCTCGACTGAGATCCAGAATTACATATGGGCAATGCAACAGGGTCCTGAACCCAATGCCTATCGAGGGTACCCTGCAATCTCCTTTTGACCAGTTGTTCAACCTCCATGCTGTCCGTGGGCTGAGAGCTCCTGAAGTTCCTACTGCCAATGAAGCTGCTTCCAAGGCTGGTGCCATGGTTTGGATTGTTCAGTACTCCAGCCTTGACCACTTCCCTGATGAGATAAATCTTTTCTGCCAGGTTTCTAAGTTGTCTTGAACTGGAAAGTTGTTTCATTTAACTTTTTATTGGTTCTGCTGTTCCATAATTGGATTTGAGGTGTTATTTTAGAATTGTTTAGAGGGGTATTTGGGAAAGCTTGACTGAGTGCTTTTCTACTTTACCATTGTGTCTGTACTGCTTCCCTAACTAGTCTTGTTGAATATTTTGAACCAGACATTATATGTGAATCTCAAACTCAACATGTCCTAACAAAACTTAGTATTCTTTTCTCTTTTCGTATTCCACACCTAACACACACATACCCCTTTCCGTTTCCAAATACATCCCTCTTCCAAACTTTGATATTACTATAGAGGGCGCCACTGCCTTTCCAGACACCCTGGTTTGAAACTTCAGTGTTATCGTAAACTCCTCTCGTTGCATCCACATATCCAGGCAATCACCAGATCTTGTTGTTCTTAGCTCTACAGTATCTCCTTGTCTTCTCCCTCCTCCCAGTGTCCTTCCCACAGTAAACTTCAGTGGCTCTTTATCACCTCCGGGCAAACTTCTAATTTTCTGATGTCTTTGGTGTCAAAACCTTTTATAGCCTAGCCCTCTCCTAACTTTTCAGGCTTCTTACATGTTGTTCTTTGCCAAATTCTCTTCAATCCAGTAACACTGGCATCCTGGCTGTTCCATGAACAAGATACTCCATCTCTCGGCTCTGGGAATTTTCTCATGGCTTGACCCCCATGCCTGGAATGCTCTTCTTCCTCATCTCCACCTTTTGGCTTTTGTGACTTCCTTTAAGTCCTAATAAAAATCCCACTTTCCACATGAAGCCTTTCTCAAACTCTTTTAGTTTTAGTGCTTTTCTTATTTTGTTTCCTATTCATCTTCTATATAACTTGTTTGTATATATTTATTTTTTTTCTCCTCCACTAGATTGTGAGCTCCTTGAGGGCAGGGACTGTCTTTTGCCTCTTTTTGTGTCCTAAGTGCTTAGCACAGTGCTTGGTGTATAATAGGCACTTAATAAATATTTATTGTTTAACTGACATGATGTATTTCACAAATATTCTTTTCTTTCCATGTAGACACCATCCCATTTCAGGTGCTCATCAACTCTCACCGGCACTGTTGATAATAGCCTTCTAATTTGTTCTCTTAACCTCAGGTTTCTCTCCACTCCACTTCATGCTCCGTATGAATTTAGCTGCTAAAGTGATTCTCCTAAAGTGAAATTATTTTTAGGCTCAAATATAAAATGCTCATAACTCTTCACCACCTGACTCATATTCTCTCTATAAACTCTGCAGTCTAGCCATATTGGCCTACTTGTTACACACACAGTATTCCTAACTTAGAATGTCACCCTTCCTTATCTTTACCTCTTAGAATCCCTGTTTCAATCAAGACTCAACTCAAGTACCATCTTCTGCATAAAACTTTTCTTAATCTCCCTGGCTGCTAGTGCTCTCCTTTCCAAAACATGTATGCTATCTTCTTTGTTAGAATGTAAGCTTCCTGAGGACAGAAACTATTTCAGTTTTTTCTTTGTATCTCCAGGGTTTAGCTTATTACCCAGTAAAAATTAGACATTTGAAAGTGTTTCTTTATTAATTGGTTGGTTTGGGTACTAGGGAAGAAGGGAGGTTGGGCTTCCTGGCATTGACCTGTCTTGTAGGTGTTATGTTGACATCAAGAGGTTGTGTCTCTAAATCTTTGGTTCTACTTGCATCAGGACCCCCGGTAGCTGATAAGATCATTGAGAGACAATCTGAGAACAGAGAGCCTGTGGGTACAATCACAAAGACAGATCATATCTTCACAAAGGATTTGGAGGAGAAGATTGGATAGGCAGATAGTCAGAAGAGAATTAGGAAAGGGAGAATATTCAGGAAGAGGGGTATTCAGCCAGGTCAGATGTTTCAGAGAGGTTGAATGGTTAGGAACCGAGAAGATCACCAGATTTAGCAATTAAGAGATCATGGTTAATCTTTTTGTTTGGCATTGGTGTTGGAGTCAAATTGTAGTGACCCGAGAAGTAAGTATTTTAGGAAATAGAGGCAACAGAAGGTGATCAGCTTTTTTACATGTGTTTTTGACCCAGATACCATATGTGAATCGAAAACCCAACGTGTTTTAACAGAACCTATTATTCTTTTCTCTTCTTAGGTTTTTGGTCAGAGTATCTTATTTGGAAATTTATAATGAAGAAGTGCGTGACCTTCTAGGAAAGGATCAGACACAGAGATTAGAGGTGAGGATATTTTGAAAATTTGAATACTGTCAAGTAAGAATTATTTTTCCATAGGACTATACAGAATCATGATGTTAGAGCTAAAAGGATTCATCAAAAACCCCTTTATGATGTAGAGGAGATAAGGAAAGTTAGATACAAAAAAGTCAAGTGACTTACACGGTCATAGATTTATAAGAAAAAGAGTAGAGACTCCAACTCAGGTTTCCTTATTCCAGGTCTAATGCTCTTTCTGTGATGCCAAGCATCTTCCTCTTATTAAATTTTAAGAGGATAATTAAATAAATCAAAGTTTTAGCTACTTTAATATAAAGAATTTTAGTGTCGTAGCTTAAAGTTGAGTTCCTGACACTGTACTGATCTGTATGATTATTTTCAGCTTAATCTAGTCTAATTCTCTTTATAGACAGTTACTAGAAATTAGTTGGAACTGTGTGTCTTGAAATTGAAAAGATATTGCAATAATGTATTCTTGTTTTGCTCTAGTTTTATAATGCCTCTTCTGCCATTTTACTTCATCCTGCAAACTATTTAAATTCCTTTTTAAAAAGTTTGATTTGCAAAGAACCTTTCTCATTTGGCCCAATAATCATAGATCAGATTTGTTCCCATTAAAATAATGTCGCGTGCCACATGCCTTGTGAATGCTATACTTTTCATAGTTCATAATTGTTTTTCTCTAATGGATATACCGCCCAATTTGTTTTAAGTAATAACATAAGGTTGTGTAGAATCACTTTCCCACTTGCCTGTATTCTGCTGGGCAAAACCTGACTGTTGACTGGGTGAAAAGTCACTCTTACATAATATGAGGAAGTGCTTTTCTCCCATGTAATGACTGTGATGATGATAAAAAAAACCTCTCTCAAGTGCGTCAGAGTATTAGCAACCTATGTAGTATTCCAGTCCTCCCAAGCAGGTCAACATACCTCTTGTTTTCCTTTGATTCAGCTCACAGTTTCTTTTAGAATGTAGAACAGTTTAATGAAGGGATGGGTATGTAGAGTAATAAAATGTTGTAGAGTAATAAAATGTTTTCCTCCTATCCTAAGGATTATTATAAATTACTTATATTGACATTATACCATTTCTATAGTAATCTCTAAGCAAATACAAGGAATACTGATTTACAAAGTATCATATTATCGGAGTGTAATCTTATTTTTTAGGTTAAGGAAAGACCTGATGTGGGTGTTTACATCAAAGATCTGTCAGCTTATGTGGTTAATAATGCAGATGATATGGATAGAATTATGACATTAGGCCATAAAAATCGTAAGTACAGGCTTTAATTGGCAATAAATCTTAATGTTGAGTAGATTAGTTTAGTGTGAAGGTGGTAATGTAAGTTTTATTACAGCTTGATGCCATGAAAGAGATATGATTCTGAAATATTCTAACAGTTCTTTCTGTCATTGTTTAGGTGTATCTAGAAGTGAACAGAATACTTGAGTAAAGAGGTAGAACAAACTTCTTTTCAGTTCTAGTCTGTTTTATGCCATATAAATTGTGGTATCCCTTAGAAATTTCCACATAATTTAATCTCAAAAAAGAAAGTGAATATTAATAGAAGATAATTTACAAAATTTGTACATGAAATCAATATCAGTGCTTTTTAAATTTTCCATTTCCTGCTTAAATAATAGTTTAGTTTAAAATTAAAGCCATTTTATAAGTAAACTATGGATCTTTAAAAAACTAAGAATGCCACCCTCTGTAGTGTTTTGCTTTAAAGAAAATTCAAAAAGAAAATCCACTACTACAAAGACTGTATGTTTACATTTTGTTCCTGTGTATTAGTCTGTGAAATGACTCTGGACCAGGAAATAGCACTTTATTAGATTCTCGTTTTATGGCATAAATCAGATACTTGCCTTTCTCAGTACTTCAGACATCTGTGACTTCATCTGTTTGCATACTCTCTTTACCAGATCCCACTTCTTCTGTTCCTTAGTATATGACTTAATGAGTTGCTGTGACTGAGTCTGCCTTAATTAGGTTGTTTCTTACAGAGACAGACAGTTGGTTGCTGGGTCTCCATATGTAATCCACTGCAACTGCCAAAGTTTGTGTTCCACTGGTGCTAGGTGTTTGGGGCACTTAAGTATCACTTCCATTACATAATAAAGCATCCCAGTGGGTCTTTAGTGCAGGTTTGCCTTTTATTATTCTTAAGTTTATTATATCTCTTCTAAGTTACTTCTGCATGAATTTATGAAATAAGATCTTAGAATGAGATCATTACTTTGCAATAAAATGAACATAATCTTAGTACTTTTTAAAAGCATAGCTAAAATAGTGGTATGTTGAACTTTATGTATAACATACCTTCTTTTTTAACTTTGACACTTTGCTGAACAATGACATCTGGGATTAAAGTTAAGTATTTTACTGTAAAATTTTAGTTTAAACATGAGTGATAGAACAGATTCCTTCATAATCAACATCAAAACCTTAGGTAGAAACATTTCTAACAATGGTTGAAAAAATTCATTGTTATCTGTGTAATTCAAAAGTGGATGTTTCTTTTTTTGCCTTATGTCTAATAAAATTATATATTTTAAGTCACTATTTAATCATTTAATTTATGCTTTCAGACATGTTTGAACCTTACCTTTTTAAAGTGATTTTCTTCTTGTATTAAAGGTTCTGTTGGAGCAACTAATATGAATGAACACAGTTCTCGTTCTCATGCTATATTTACAATTACCATTGAATGTAGTGAAAAAGGTATTGATGGAAATATGCATGTTCGGATGGGCAAACTACACCTTGTAGATCTTGCTGTAAGTATTAAGATTATAAATGGGAAGAGATTTTTCTCTTATTAATTTAACAGATGAATTCTACTTTCATTTTCAAAACTGCTTATACAAATCAGAAGTCAGTTATATAATTTAGTTCTTAAAATTTTTTGAGTTTTCATTCACTTAATTTTTCAGTGGACAATTTTTAAATTTCTTGTTTTCTCCTGAATCTACTGTTTTTCCATCTCCCTCTTTGTTCATTATCAGGGTTCAGAAAGACAGGCAAAAACTGGAGCTACTGGACAGCGACTGAAAGAAGCAACAAAAATTAACCTATCACTGTCCACTCTGGGTAATGTCATTTCTGCCTTGGTTGATGGAAAAAGCACTCATGTACCCTATCGAAATTCAAAGCTGACTCGTCTTCTTCAGGACTCCTTAGGAGGAAACTCAAAAACCATGATGGTAAGAACTGGATGGTTGATCTGTTTCACTCAGTGCCAAGTTAATACATGACTGATTCAGTGGTGAATTTCATTTCACAGCAGATGAGTTGTCTTTTTTTTAAACCATGGATCATTCTATGTGAAACATCCTACATTTACTGATAAAAGTGACAGAATCCAGTCTCATTTCCTCCTTATGGCATGGAGAAATAAGTTCTTGGTGTAACATACTTCGTTGTTTTGATTTTTTAATTTCACCTTATTTTCATTTCCAGATTCTCTTCCTCTCCTTTCCCCTTCCCTCCCCTGTTAAGAATACAAGGAATAGTATTAATTACATATATGTATAGTCATACAAAACAAATGTCCACATTAACCATGTTCCAGAGGAAAAAAGCAAGGAAAAAAATATGGAATGCTTCTTGAATTTTCATGTCATCCTTGTGCAGGGCCATGCTAATCTTTTAGTATATGTGCTGCTGAGTCAAGTCTAGAGTAAATTCTTACAGGTTATGCCAGTGAAGCATAAGACTTACATAGGATATGGTGACTCATCACAAATAGATTTTTCATAAGATAATGTTCAGTTCTTTGAGTACGGCTACTCATAATGCAGAGAAAAATTAAATGTGGCCCTCAGTCCTGCATATCCCCCTTCCCCAGTGTTAGTGATAGAATGACTTTAAAAGGGCTATTAAGAATCAGTGTTGTAATATATAGAGGGGCGGGCAGTATGGTACAGTAGGCAGAAAGCCAGCCTTGAAGCCAGTAAAACTGAATTTGAATCTGGCTTCTGACACATGCTTTGCAACCTTGGGCAGATCAGTTATCCTCTACCTCCTTTAGCAACTCTCTAAGACTTAATTTTCAGAGAAGATGCTGACCTGCATTGGTAGATGTAATTTGTTCACCTTGGAAATTCAGAAGGGGATACAAGCAGGGCATTTCCCTTCAGTAGAAGGAATCTCCTTACACTATTCCAGTGACATCACAGGTCCATTCTCTATTCTATGAATATTAATTAAGTGATACTCTAAATATGAGATCTTTTTCCTGTGACCAATAGAATCAGCATGCTTTTAGAATAAGAATTTCTAATCTTTTTTGTGTTATGGATCTCTCTGGCAGTCTGATGAGGATTCTAAATGTCTTTTGAAGAGTAATGTTTTTAAATTCGTAAAACAAAAGATTTATAAACAAAGCCAATTATTTTTTGAAATAAATTCCCATAAAATGTCATGGATTCCCCTGGAGTCCTCCCCAGGTTAAGGGATCCTAGACCCTGTTGGAGATTCTCTTTAGAAAGACCTCTTTAAGTCCTTAAAAGAACAGAACCACATCAATATTGACACTTTTTAAAGTTGATCATCAAAAGACAAGCATTTCAGTATACTCAAAACCAAAACCAAAGAGTATATGTTAAAGTAAACTTTTGTTATATATAGTTTTTTATGGTATCTACTAAATATAAGAAAGTAATGGTGAAATTTTCATATTTGTATCCCCTTCTGAATTTTGTTTTCTTTTTTTAAATGTCTTATTCATGTTCTTTTAAAAAAAAACTTTTTGTATATCTTTCACTAAGTAGTTGTCCCTTCCCTCTCCTCTTGAGAGAAGTCCTTCTTTGTAACAAAGCATAGCATAGTACAATCAAAACAAATCAGTGAGCAATGGTCATATCTGAAGATATCTCTTATTTTGCACATGTAGTCTTTCATCCATCACCTCTATGCTAAGACCTGAGAAATATATTAAAGTAGTGTTTTGTTACTGCTTTGAGAGAATTCTTGAAGTGTTTCAAAGCTGTTATTCTTTATATTATTGTAGTCATTGTGTAAATTGTTCTCCTGGTTCTGCTTATTTCATTCAGCATGAGTTGATGCAAAACTTTCCCAAGTTTCTCTGAATCCATCATATGCCTAATTTCTTATGGTGCAGTAATACCCCGTTATATTCATGTATCACAGTTATTCAGCCAGCAATAAACATAACCAGAAAACATAAAGATTTGTAACTAAATGAAAGGATAAGTCAGTTTCTTTTTGAAGAGACAAAATAATTTTGGGGTTGAATTGATCATGTATCCAAAGGCAGGAACAGTATTAACTGGTTCACTTGGTCATCTTGTTTTGTAGTACTCATGATACACAGGAACAAAAAATACTGAATAGGAACAAAACTGCAAGTTGCAGAGGCAGAGAAATTCTTTGAAGAACTTAACAAGATTTTGCAAATCAAACCTACAAGTGCTTTGGTACTTGGTGACCTTTTCTGAAAAGGTGTGTCTAGGAGAGGATCTTGAGAAGTATTTTAGGAAATAGGAAATTTAAATAATAAAAGAAGGTTCAGGGTCATAGGTTACTCAAAATCTCATACTTTCATATTATGAATATTTTTTTTGAAGAAGAGAGCTGGGAAACACTGTGACCAATTTTTAAAATTAAATGTTGATTTTTTTCAATTGGCAAAAATCTGCCTTCTCTTCATTCCATATACCCTACTTCTCATTGAAAAAAGGGGAAAAAAAACTAATGTTAGAGTGGAGCAAAACCAATTTCCACATTGTCTTTGTCTAAATGAAGGAGGGAGAAAGCCATAAATGTGTGGGTGTGTACGTGCCAGTGAAGGAACTCTTTGTATTCCCCCCTCCTTTGACCCATTGAGAATGGTGTTCAAATGTTAGCTGTTCCCTCCACCTTCTTTTTGGTTTAGACCTCTATTTTCACACTCTAATTATGTGAGATAATTTTCACTGTCCTTCCTGTACCTCCTCCCCCAGTATATTCTTCTTGATTGCTTTTTCCATTTTTCTTTTAAAATCATCAAAATATAACAGAAACATTCCTACATCTTCTGCTTAATTAGTTTTTCTTTTATGACCAGAGGGGTCACATATATCATCTCTGAATGTTAGAATGTAAACAATTTATGCATTAGGGCCATATGATCGTTCATATTTATTATTTTATGTTTTTCTTGCTTCTTATGTTTATGCTTCAGACTTTCTACATATCTCTGATCTTTACATTATTAATGCTTGGAAATCTCTTTCATTAAAGGGGTCCATTCTTTTTCCCTCTATAGAATTATACCATTTTGTATATCCTTTGCTTTGTGGAATATTGTATTCTAAGCTCTCTGCTACTTTACAGTAGTGGCTGCTAAATTGATCCTTGGTACTTGAATTCTTTCTTTCTGACTGCATGTAGACTTTTTTTCTTTGAACTGGAAGATCTGGATTTTAGCTGTAATGTTCTTGACAGTTTTCATTTTGAGGTTTTTTTCAGGTGATTGGTGGGTGCTTTCTATTTCTTCAGCAAACATTTATTTCTGTTAAATTTAATTTTTGATTTTTCCTCAATTACATGTGAAAACCAAATTTGTTTAAGAAAAATTTTCAGTTCCAAATTCTTTCCCTCCCTCCATTCCCCTGCCCAACATCGAGAAGGCAAGCAGTTTGATATAATTTATACCTGTGGAATCATGCAAAACATATTTCCATGTTAGTCATGTTGGGAAGAAAATACAGACCAAGAAAAATAGGGAAAGTAAAGAAAAAGTATGCTTTGAGATCTGCATTCCATCAGTTTTTCTCAGGAGATGGATAGCATTTTTTTTTATCATAATTATCTTCAGAATTATCTTGGATCGTTGTATTGCTGAGACTTATACGGTGTTCTTCTGGTTCTGCTCATTTCACTTTGCATCAATTCATGTAAGTCCAGGTTTTTCTGAGAGCATCCTGTTAGTCATTTCTTATAGCACAATAATATTCCATCACAATCACATACCACAACTTGTTTGGCCATCTCCAGTTGATGGATATCCCCTCAATTTCAAATTATTTGCCACTACTAAAAGAGCTGCTATAAATATTTTTATACATATAGGTCATTTTCTTTTTTTTTTAGTCTCTTTGGGCTACAGACCTACCAATGGTATTGGTTGGTCAAAGGATCTGTATGGTTTTATAGCCCTTTGGGCATAGTTCCAAATTGCTTTCCAGAATGGTTAGATCAGTTTGCAGCTTCACCAGCAGTGTATTAGTGTCTCAGTTTTCCTATATCCTCTCAAACATTTGTCATTCTCCTTTTCTGTCATATTAACCAATCTGATAGAGTTGTTTTAATTTGCATTTCTCTAATCCATAGTGATTTGGAGCAATTTTTTCATATGACTAAAGATAGCTTTGATTACTTCATCTGAAAACTGCCTGTTCATATCCTTTGACCACTTATGATTTGAAGAATGGCTCTTATTTCTATAAATTTGACTCAGTTCTCTGTATATTTTCTCTTTATCAGAGAAACTTGCTATAAAATTTTTTTCACATTATGATTATTATGTTTTTCCTTCCATCCTGTTTTCCCTGTTTATCTTACTCTCTTTCCCTTTTCACCCTGTCCATTCTCAACAGTGTTTTGTTTCTGAATTTTACCTTCCCCCATCTTCCCCCTTTTATCAACTCCCCCTTCTTCTGGTTTTCTCTTATTTCTTTCCCATTATTGTAAGATAGATTTCTATACCCAACCAGGTGTGTTTGTTATTCCCTCTTTGAGTCAATTCCAATGAGAATAAGGGTCAAGTGCTCCCCCCTTTCCTTTTTGTGCTTCTATGTGAGATCATTTTATCCCATTCTACTTCTCCCCTTACCTTTCTCTGAGTGCATTCCTCTTTCTTACCCGTTAATTTTATTTTTTTGGATAATTATCCCATCATATTCAACTCACACTTGTGTCCTCTGTCTGTGTAGCTGCCCTCATAATGAGAAAGTTTTTAGGAGTTACATGTGTCATTTTCCTATGTAGGAATATAAATAATTTCTTTCTAGCTGCTTGCAATATTTTCTCCTTGACCTGGGAACTCTGGAATTTGGCCACAATGTTCCTAGGAGTTTCTCTTTTTGGATCTCTTTCAGGTGGTGATCGATGGATTCCTTCAATACTTATTTTGCCCTCTGGTTCTAGAATGTCAGGGCAGTTTTCCTTGATAATTTCTTGGAAGATGATGTCTAGGCTCTTTTTTTGATCATGGCTTTCAGGTAGTCCCATAATTTTTAAATTGTCTCTCCTGGATCTGTTTTCCAGGTCAGTTGTTTTTCCAATGAGGTATTTCACATTCTCTTCCATTTTTTCATTCTTTTGGTTTTGTTTTACAATTTCTTGGTTTCTCAGAAAGTCATTAGCCTCCATCTGTTCCATTCTAATCTTGAGAGAACTATTTTCTTCAGTGAGCTTTTGAACCTCTTTTTCCATTTGGCTGATCCTGCTTTTGAAAGCATTCTTCTCCTCATTGGCTTTTTGAACCTCTTTTGCCAGTTGAGTGAGCCTATTTTTCAAGGTGTTATTTTCTTCAGCATTTTTTTGGGTCTCCTTTAGCAAGGTATTGACCTGTTTTTAATGCTTTTCTTGCATCTCTCTCATTTCTCTTCCCAGTTTTTCCTCCACCTGTCTAACTTGATTTTCAAAATCCTTTTTGAGCTCTTCCATGGCCTGAGCCCACCAGACATCCACCTCGGATGTCTGGGATACAGAGGCCCCGACTTCCGCGTCTTTCCCTGATGGCAAGCATTGTACTTCCTCATCAGAAATGAAAGGAGGAAGGAACATCTCTTCCCCAAGAAAGTAGCTTTCTATGGTCTTATTTTGCTTCCTTTTTCTGGGCATTTTCCCAGCCAGTTACTTGACTTCTGAGATTCCTCTCCACCCCCACCTAGATCCACCTAGGTAGTGCTTGGGGTCTGAGATTCAAATGCTGCTTCCCAGCCTCAGGGCTATCCGTGGTGGAGCGGCTGCTATTCAATGTGAGCTTAAGTTCTGGTGCTTGGGTGGGGGCAGGGCCACCTCTCAGGCTCAGTTCCCTCAGGGGGTTTATGCAGAGACCTTCGGTAATGGAGCTCCTGCCTGCTTGGGGAGTCCAGGGCGGCCGCTGCCTCCCGAGGGGGCCTGAGCCACAGAGACACCCTGCTCCCCTCTCGGCCAGCCCAGAAGTCTCTCTCACTGACCTGTAGCGCCTGTGGGTGGAGGGACCTTCGCTGCTGCCAGAGATTCCGTCCCTGCAGCCTGCTCGGATCTGCTGCTCTGGCACTGCGCGGCCAGGGCAGCTCAGGGGTGGGCTCCACTGTCCGGAGCACGATGGACCCCTGTGGACGGCTTTCCAGGGTTCTCTGGAACAGAAATCTCTTCCACTGCATTGGTGCACGACTTGCAGTACTCCAGAGTTTGTGGGGAGTTCTTTTTACAGGAAATTTATGGGCTGTGGATTCGGAGCTGGCATACATGAGTCTTTCTACTCCGCCATCTTGGCTCCTCCCCAGGAATATAAATAGTTTAACCTTATGGAATCCTTTATAATTTCTTTCCTGTTTACTTTTTTATGCTTCTCTTGAGTCTCATATTTGAAAGACTTTCTATTCAGCTCTGGTCTTTTTATCAGGAATACTTGAAAGTCCTTTATTTCATTTAATATCCATTTTTTCCCAAAAATGATTATACTCACTTTTTCTGGATAGGTAATTCTTAGTTGTAATCCTAGCTCTTTTGCCCTGGAATATATTCCAAGTCTTCTGAGCCTTTAATGTGAAAGCTGCTAAATCTTGTGTGATCCTGACTATGGCTCTACAATAGCTGAATTGTGGCTCCTTGCCATATTTTCTCCTTGACCTGGAGGCTCTGGAATTTGGCTATAACACTGGAGAAAGTTTTAATTCTTGGATGTCTTTCAGGAGGGATCAGTAAATTCTTTCCATTTCTATTTTACCCTCTTGTTCTAGGATATCAGGGCAGTTTTCCTTGATAATTTCTTGCAAGATGATGTCTAGGCTCTTTTTTAGATAATGGCTTTCACATGGTCCAATTAGTCTTAAATTTTCTTTCTTGGGATGTTTTCCGGGTCAGTTGTTTTTCCAATGAGATAGACACATTTTCTTCTATTTTTTCATTCCTTTGATTTTGTTTTATTGTTTCTTTATGGCTCATAAAGTCATTAACTTCCACTTGCCCAATTCTAATTTTTAAGGAATTTTTTTTTGTATCTCCTTTTCCATTTGGCCAATTCTGTGTTTTAAGGAGTTCTTTTCTTAAATGAATTTTTGTACCTCTTTTTCTGTTTGGCCAGTTCTACTTTTTAAGGAGTTCATTTCTTGAGTGAATTTTTGTGCATCTTTTTCTATTTGTCCTGTTATGTTTTTTAAGGTGTTATTTTCTTCAGTATTATATATGCCTCCTTTACCAAGCTCCTTTTTTTATGATTTTCTTGCATCACTTTCATTTCTCTTCCCAGTTTTTCCTTTACATCTCTTACTTGATTTTGAAAATCATTTTTGAACTCTTCCATGGCTTAAAATAAATTCATATTTTTCTTTGAAGTTTTTGATGTAGCAGTTTTAACTTTGTTGTCTTCTGAGTTGGTGTTTTCATCATCCTTGTCATCATAGTAATTGTCTGTAGTCAAAATCTTTTTCTGTTTGCTCATTTTCCAACCTATTTTTTGCCTTTTAATTCCATGCTAAAGTGGGCTTTACTTCTGGAATGGAGGGGCACTCTCCCAAGCTTCAGAGTTTTGTGCAGCTGTTTTCAGAGGTCATTCTGGGAACCTGTAAGTTTTCAGTTTTTGCAAAGTGATATGATCTAGGAAGAGGTGTGTTTACTACTCTCCTGGCCTGTGCTCTGATCTGACTGATCTCAAGCATTTTTTCTGCCTTGGAACTGTGACCAGGGTCCTGGTTCCCCTGTACCTCTACAGGCTCTGCTGTGCTAGCTAGAGCTTTTCCTTGCTCTGGGACTGAGATGAAGGAAGATGACCCAAATTCAAATAAGGGCAGTGCAACAGCCTCTGGTGCCAGCAAAGGGACCTCTGTGATCCTCTTCTGACCAGTTGTCCAACCTTCTTCCTGTCTGTGGGCCCAGAGGTCCAGCAACTGCCACTGCCATTACTGATTTAGTAGACCCAAGTTCTACTGCTAGTTTGCTGGGGTGCAACCTGCCCCCCTCACCCTGGTATAGTAGACTTTTCCTGCCAGCCTTCTAAGTTGTCTTAGTCTATTTCACCACATCGTTTTGTGAGTTCTGCCACTCCAGAATTTGTTTTGAGGCATTATTTATAGTTATTTGGAGGGGTTTGGGGCAGAGCTCAGGCAAATTCCTACCTTTTCTCTATCATCTTGGCTCCACCCCCTGATGCTTTCTATTTCTGTTTTGCCTTCTGGTTGTAAGAGATTTGGACAGCTTTCTTTTAAGATTTCTTGGAATATGATGTATCTGTCTGCTCTCTTTTTGGTCATAGCTTTCAGATAGTCCAGTGATTCTTGAATTTTTTCTCCTTGATTTATTTTCCATGTCAGTTGTTTTTATTGTGATATACCTTACATTTTCTTCTATTTTTTCAGTCTTTTGACTTTATTTTGACTTTATTTTAATCTTTCTTATTATCTCATGGAGTTATTAGTTTCTATTTCATCCATTCTGTCTTAAAGGGAGTTTGTTGCTTGGGTCAGGTTTTGTACTTCTTGTGCCAACCTGTTAATCCCCTTGTGATTTGTGCTTCCATAGCTCTCATTTCTTTTTCCTGTAGTGCACTAATTTCTTTTTTAAAAAAACAAAAGCCATTTTAGTCTCTTGAAAATACTCTTGCTTCATCCTTTCCAGGTATTGTATTTAAATTTGTGCCCCAGGTGTATTTTTCTTTAAACCTCAGCTTTTAGGTGTTTTGTAGTAATTTTCTTCTTTTGGATTCCCCCTTAATAGCTTTTTATGGTGGGGTTCTTTTGTTTTGTTTTCTCATTCTTCCAGCCTATTGACTTAAGATTTTGTTAGGGCCGGGCTCTTCATGCTTGTAGAGGGAAGATTTGGGCTGTTCCTTCTGTTGCTACTTTTTTGGGGCATATTGAGTGTTATGTTATTCCAGACTCTCAGTGATAGCTCAAGCTGGGGACCTGGAAGGTTTCGATGGTCCCAAGTTGTTTGATCTAGGACAAAGTCTGATCATTGCTCCTGTAGTCGAAGGCCTTTAAGTTCCTGACCTGGATTTGAGTCTGAGCAGCAGGACAATGGGGTTGTCCTTCTGGGAGGTTCAGTAGATTGCCACTAATAGCCATTTGGAATGTTGTGCTGGTTGTTCTTCTGCAGTTGTCAGGCTAGGCTGGAATTTGGAATTGAGCTTTTTCTCCTTCTCTGGGGTCCAAGTCACACTGTTGCTGCTGACTTCTGGGCTTGCTTCTTGCTTGATACACAGCCTAGGTTCCATTTTCACCATCAGCCTGGTATTCCTTCTCAAGTGTTCAGGTTTCATCCTCAGTCTCTCCTGGATCTATGGCCCAGAACTGAGTAGTTAGTGACAGAATTGCCCATTGTCAACTCTTCCTGCACTCAAATAATTTAGGCCCCTCTATAATAGATCTGGGACCTCTTTTTGCCTTGATGGACAGCCCCTCCCTGTGCATAGTATATTCTTGGTCAAATCCTGCCGTCATTGTCTATAGACCTCTGTCTTCCTCTGCCAACCTAGACTGCAAAAATGACTCACTAGGAGTTTTTTTTCTTTGATTTCTCAATCAGAATTTAGCCTGATAACTTTTGTAGATCTGTTTTTAGGAATTTTTAGAGCAAGAGGAATTCACTGTGTTTCTTGTTACTTTGTCATCTTGGCTCCCTGTCACAATGGCTTTTTAAAAAAATATAGTTGATGCAATCCTTTCAGCCAGCAAAATACTAGATATTACTATAGGAGTCATATGATAAACTCTCTGATGCATTCAGATCATTGACAGGTTGGAACAAACATCAAAATGAAAATCAGATCAGGGAAAAGGATAATTTTTGATTGTTAACCATTGCCTACAAAAAATATGAAATAGTCTCTACGTTGAGGAGGCCAAAAGGACCCAGAAATTGCTTTAGCCAGAAAATACTTGCTCTCATCATCAAGTATGAAGAGAGCGTCTGAGGAGTGTGGTTTTAGAATGTAAAATCATTAATAAAGCACTATGGAGATTGCAGAAAATTACAAGGAGCTTCACTTCAGCCTAAAATCAGTCAAACAAGCTCTGTGTGTTAAAGGCACTGTGCTAAGCACCAGGGATACAAAGACAAAAAAGAAATACCCCCTCTCCTCCAGGAGCTTAGGGAAGACAATGTATACATAAATAAGTGTAAACCAGAAAAAATAGCAAAGGTAAAATAAATACAGAAAGCTTCATTGAAGACTCAGTACAGCTACTTTGTCCTAGAACATACATAAGTACAACTAGTAGAAAGACAATAAATAGAAAATTGAACATATTTGTCAACATTTCTATAACATTCTTTGTTATTAAGTGACAACAGAACCACTAACCTCTAACATCTCAGTCCCTGAGGAGGTGGTGTTTAAGACAAAGTTGGAAAAAGTGACCAGGCTAGTCCAGAGACAGTGTCTAGGAAACAGGGCAGTAGGTGATACAATCTTGAAAACATCAAGAGATTATTTCACAAGTTATTTTAGATAGGAGATACATGCTAAGAGAATGGAAAACAATCACAAATTACATTAATATCATAAAAAGCTGATTGAGAACAAATCAGTGACTCCTTCCTGCTTTCTCATGTTTATACATTCTTTATGTGAATGCTATGTGCTTGTATCAGGGGTATCCTTAATGAAAATATGAGATAAGAACAGACAAGCTTTCTCAAATGATTGCATTATCTTTATAGTCACATAGTTAACGGAAAGGTACAGAAAAAATTAGATCCCTCTATGTTTACTCTGTGATTATTTAAAAAGACAAAAAGCAGGCCTCTTCCAACAAGGATTCTCTAACATGTACGTGTGTACAAAATTATACAGGATTGCTTTGTTAAGTTCAGCCACAGAGAAGAGTCACTTTAGTAAAGCTTCTCATTATTAACATTAAGCAAGACATAAAAAGGAGAAATAAAAACTTCTATACTTCTGAGAGGTTTTGTTGCTGTCATGGAAGATGTTCTACAATTTGTATATAAATAAAATTGTAGAAATTGTGCCATGCTTTTAACAGTCACAAACTGCTTTATACACCGATATTTTCCCATACAACTCATGAATCTTTCAAACTCCACAAAGAATCACAGTTTTGGGCAAACCAGACATAAATGGAGAGCTGTATGGTAGGTAAAAGGGGGCTTGAACATATCACTAGTGATTCCACAAAACATGTAAATGTCATTCAGGAAATGCTTTATTTGAAAAGGAAATGGGCCAGTTTATATAGATAGAATTAGTGAAAACAGACACATGACCCAAGTACTACATACACTGAATATAAAGAGACCTGAAGGAAGATATCCTATATTTTGGATGGTTCCTCTTCCTGATCTCTGGGAGGACATGGGAAAGAATTCCATAGGATGATAAATGTGGATGAGTTACAATGTGAGACAGTGGAGGGTATTACCCACCTTGATAAGGTTATAGATCTGTTGATGCTTTATAGTACTGCTAGTGTAACTTTTAACAAATTGGAAACAAATTTGTGGCATTTTTCTTAGGTAAGTTACTTAAAATATGTAACTTTAATTGCTTTTCCCAAGTCTGGTATGTAAATAACAGTGGCATTTTTTTTTAAATACACCAAATATCAAAGAACTAGTTTTTGTGTTCTTACTATAACAGTGTGCAAATATTGGACCTGCAGACTACAATTACGATGAGACTATCAGTACATTACGATATGCTAATCGTGCTAAAAACATTAAGAATAAAGCTAGAATTAATGAAGATCCAAAGGATGCATTACTTCGCCAGTTTCAGAAAGAAATAGAAGAACTCAAAAAAAAGCTTGAAGAAGGTAACTATATAGTTTTCTATATGGAGCTCAGCATATTAGCATACCTGTGAAGAACTCTAATACAGATAACCTGTTGAATGTTCCTTGAAATTTTGAAATTACATTGGAGGTTGCCCTTTTAGAAGACATTTATAGAAGGTAGTAACACTTTGGTACACTTGTATTATTTCAGCAACCGTTTGTGCTTTTTTATACTTATGGTAATACACAAGAAAAATAATTTAATCTTTTTTTAAAAAATTGATTTGTATATTAGTAGAAAATATTTAATATTAACAGATAACCCTATGATGATTATGAGCTTTTTTGTTTGCCTATATTTACCGTATCTTTAAAGTTTTAAATCTCTATTGTATATACATAATAGAAATTACAATTGTAATAAAAATAATTTCTTAGATATTATTGATAATGAGAGAAGAAAAACATGAATTTCATTCTATATAATGTGTGTTCCAGAAATAGTTTACATTTGGCTTTGAAAAGTATGTTTGTACTTAGATTTGAATATGGATGTAACCCATCAGGTATGTTGGATGGTGTTGAGGATTCTCTTTCCGAAAAATAACCAAACTGTTCTGAAAGCCTTATTTAGGAAATTGGGCAGCTCTTTAGTTTCTTAGTCTTTCACCTCCTCTGCTCTTCTTGGCAATTTTTTATGGTGAGAATAAATGTGTTTCTGTAACTGGTATCAAGTTTTGATCTTTTCATATCTTCCAGGGAAGAAATGAGGTTAAGCATTCAAGGTTTCACATAAGGCTTTTTTTATTTATCAAGTAAATAAGAAGGAATTGAGCCATTTTAATCATTGTTTATTTGATATAGTTATATCAACTAATATGGGTCAAAGCTATCAACAAAGCAGATACCTTGTAAAAAATAAATAATATGTAAATTTGGAAGCAGGATTTATGGGATTAAGGCAGCTATGGAAATTCAGGATTTTAAATTTGACCACTAGGTGGTAATTATAGCAGATTTTTAAATCTTATGAAATTCTAGAATTCTAATAAATTATAAATAAAATTCTGTGTTTATATTTACATGAAATTACTTACTATATGCTAGGCATTGTGCTGGGTACTGGGCATACAAAGACAGAAATGAAATAGTCCTTACCCTTAAGGAACTTATATTCTTTCCGGGGAGCAAATATGTATGGAAATAAATATATGCATGGGGGGCAGCCAGCATAAAGGCCTAGCCTGTATGAGAAATAGCAGTAAGTCCAGTTTGAGAGTATAGGAAAAGGAGTTATAGAATAAGGCTGGAAAGGTAGGTTTGGGGCAAAGTTATCAAGGGGTTTAAATGCCCAATAGGAGTTTATGTTTGAGGTGAGACTTAATGGGGAGTTAGTGGAGTTTGTGCAGTAGGTGAGTGACATGATCAGGCCTGTATTTTTGGAAAATCCCTTTGCCAGATGTGTGGAGGTTGGATTAGAGTGGGAAAAGACATGAGGAAACCAATTAGGAGGCCAAGGCAGAAGATGATGAGGGCCTGGATTAGAGAGATGGATACATGAATAGTGAAGAGAAGTTGGATGTGAGAGTTGTTGTGGAGATAGAAATGACAGATTTTGGCAATCAATTAGTTATGTGGGAGGAGAAAGGGTCAGGAGCTAAGGATAATTCAGGGTTTTGAACTTCAGAGACTGGAAGGGTAGTGACCCTTGATGGAAATAGAGAAGTTCAATGGAATTTTTGTTTTACTACTTAGAAGATGGTTGCAAAATATTACTTGACTTCCTATTTGAATCCTATCAAATGCAGCAAAAATAAATACATGATATTGGTGTTGACAATCCCGAATAGCCCGTAAATTAGAATACTGTAAATAGTATGAAAGACATGTTAAATATGTTTCTATCCAGGAGAAGAGATTTCAGGCTCTGATATCAGTGGATCAGAAGATGATGAGGATGAGGTGGCTGAGGCTGGAGAACATGGAGAAAAAAGGAAAAAGAGAAGGGGTAAGATGTTTTAATAAGAAAATTTATAGATACAAAGTTGTTTGCTTCCTTATTCCAATTTTTATAAGTATGTTATGTGCGTATAACTTTTGTAGTCATCTCCTATGTAACACAACTTTTTTTTTTTTTTTAGAAATAAAAATGTTAGGTAGCATTAGCATTAGGGAAATATGCTACATTGGAGTAGCTTTGCATATTCTTCCACAATGAATTCATGATTATGGCAAGTTGATGTACATATTATAACACTGAAACGTACAGACCAGTAGCAATCAAAACTTCATATGTAATTTTTTTGTTAGGGTTCATTGTTAATTGTTATTCTGTAAGACATGCCAGTTTTAAATGTTACATGATTTTAACTGAAACCAATTTTAATTGGGCTTTCTAACTGTTCTGTGGAACCCAAAGCTTTCATAAAAATTGACTAGGGTTTGTGGAGTATTTTGTAAGCAATTTGTTTTTTAGATATGTTTATGAAAGCTGTAATTTTTTTTCACATTTTAAATATGTACATATTTTATTTCTGAATCTAATTCCTTCCTCCTCTTATGGCTCTATATTATACCCTTATACTCACTCTAAACCTGGCATTTGTCCCCAAGGGCAAAGAAGTACAAGTACAAAAAGTGAAAGGTACCAGTTTTTTGCATAGAAAACTTATGATTTTTTTTCCCAGAATATGAAACAGAATAAAAAGAAAGGAGAGATTTTATTCCTTCCCTTGTCCCAAAACTTCCCTAAAATTTATGTTGGTCATTATTATTTTAGACTTTCCTTCTTTTAATCATATTGCTATTGATAAATATTGATCATATTGATAAATAGATTTAAATTTTACCTCATTATAATTTTCTTTCTGTTAAAATTTTGTTCTTTCAAATTTTTATGAATTTTTAAATTGTATGGATTGAAAATCCTAATTTATTTTTTATTTTTAAGAAAATATTTCTTAAGTGATAATTTTTAATGAGAGTAGTTTCTTCCCAGAGATGCAAATTGAAAAATTTTCAGCAGTAGAATATGAAAATGAAAATGGGTAAAAATTTTGGATTTTACAAGCAGTGTTACTGGGGTGAGAAAAGACAGAAACACTGTTTGACTAAATGAAGGTTAATAAGTTAAAATAATTTTGGTTTTGTATTTACTAAAACTTGGTTCCTTTAAGTAATCTAGAGAGATTTATCAGACTCAAATGTGAGAGGTGGCTAATCTCCATTCCGGCTTACTGAATTAATATGTTTTGGGTGAGTAATGAGTATTAGTAGATTACTAAATGGGTTATTTTTCTAAGATTGGTATTATGATATTTTGGTGTTATGAAAGTATAGTGAACGATAGTTCTCTGAGACTGTTTTTAAAGAAAAATATGTAGTATAGTCTTAAAAAAAACTTCTTTTAGGTCTTTCACCTTCTGTTTCCTAGAGCTGAGTTTTTCTCTGTTTTCATTTTCTTGTTTTTTCTTTCTTCGGTTTTTCCCTTGGGTTCATTTCTTTGTTTTGCAGGCAGTAGCAGCAGCAGTAGTTCAGATTCTGCATGCTCTGTGGTAGAGAAGTCCCTGGGTAAACCCTGGACTAGTGAGTGGGAGCTCTTAAAACCCTTTCGCAAAGCTTTGGCTCTGTCGTAACTTGTGTGCTTCGTATTTCCAGTGCTGTTCCGCTCCCTGTCATTTACAAACAACAACAAAAAACCTGAGAATTTTTCACTAGGCCAAAACGTGTTGATTTTTTTTTCTCTTTTGATAAATTTCCAGTTAAGCAATATTATTAAACTTATGCTAAGCTTAAATTTGAGAGTCATCTATAAATTCATGCTTTGCAAATGGGATAATGTAAAGAGAACTAGTAGGCTGCATATGAAGGTTAACTTGTTAGTTAGCAATCTGTATTACTGGGTTGTTTTATTTAGTTTCTCAAAGTAATTTGAAATTGAAGATGTATCAGAACTCACATTATGACTTGGACTATTAATCTCTTGTTATACCAGTAAGCCAAAAACCATGCCCCTAAAAACATAATTGAATTTCATAAAAGCTTGATTAGCAGCCTGTTAGTGTTTTAATCCTGTGAGAAATTCTGGCAACCTTCGCTATAGATTAAAAATGAGAAGAGACGTGTATGAGTTCTGAAAATGATCTTGCTTCCTTTGACTTGTATTCCATTGTTTTAAACAGTTTCTAGTAGAAATGAATTTAGTAGGAACTAAGTGGACAGAATCCCTATTTGATAATACTATGACAGTTGGGTGTTATGAGATAAACGCTGAAATAGGCTTAGAGAAGTCACAGAGCTATGGAAAAATTTGTGCAGAATCTATTTAGACTATACTTAAAGGCTTTTCCTTAAACAAAAACATTTTCATTTATTTTAAAAGAAATTCATGGAAAAGAGGGAGAGAACAGTACTTTCTCAGACTAACTTGCAGCTTACTTTCTTTTAAAACATTATCTTTATGCTTAACCTTTCCTAAACTAATTTAAAAGACTGGATACAAATTCTCATAGTTGTAGGTCTCTTCTAAAGGAAGAATTCCAAAATATATGAAATGCTCTTTCTCTGTTGACAATTATTAAGCATTTTACCAATCAATATTAGCACCTACTTTTTTTTGGACTAGTATGTGTTAGAGTACTATACAATGATATTTTGCATTATCATAAAATAAATAAGAAACCAGCATCTAAATGGGAGACCACAACCCATATGTTAATTTCATTTGCTGATTGTAAACAATTTCTTTTAGCTGGATTTTAAAATAATAATAATTTTACTGAAAGACACTTTGGAATGTATTTTATTTAACTCAACAACTTGATTATAATAACTTATTATATGCCTGGTCTCCATTAAATTCCTTTTTCAGTGTCTTATACCTTATAGAAGGGTTGTGAATAATGTTGGTATTATACCAACAAAGTTACAGATCCTTGAAATATTCAGGCATATGCCTATCATTTCAGATTAATTTTTTGTCACAGATATGTTTGTACATTGAGAATTAGAGGGGTAGTTTTCCCCAGCATGTGTTTGTTGTTCTCTCTCTATTTAGAGAATTAGATTTATTTCTTATTCAGGTTTAAAATGCTTGATTAGCTAGTTAAGATTGACTTCTGTAGTTGCATCATAGCAATTACAAATAACTATCTACTAATGCTGAATGTAATTTGATGACTTGTGACATGGTGGAGTATTCCTTTATGTAATATTCTCTTGAAATATAGGCTGATAAAATTGTGAAGAAATTAAATTTTGAAAAATCATTTTGTTTTTTGAGTGTGCATCAATAATTTATCTTTAAATTTTTTTTTAAAAAATCTACTATTTAAAGAATACCAGAAGTGAAAAGTTTGTTGAGGTAAAGAATCCTTTCTTAATGCAGATGACTCATAAGCTAATATTTCTGTTTTATAAGTTTGAAATATCTGGTTTTCTTCAAGTAGAACACACATTTTGTTATTATCCTGTCAAGGAACATTAAAATTGGGAATTTATAGAAACAAAGTGTAAGTAAAATGGGCAGTTTTGAATAAATGTGCAGTTTTGGACTGCTTTCCAGGCATTAGCTTAACCCTAAGTTTCCTGGCTTCATGTGTTACATGGTACTAAATTTATATTGGTGACCAGTTTTGATAGCATAAGCTGCTGAAGTTAGATTTAAAAAAAAAAATTTATAAGCTTACAGCAAATGAATGTTCTTTCTTGCCCTAATTAAATCATAACTTAACCATATATACAGGCATAGCCTGTGCAAAGTACTGTCCTAATCAGTACTATTTTATAATAACAATAATATATTACAATTAAATCCAACTACTGATTCTTCAGGCATAATAAATTCATCTGTAACATTGTTCCTTTGGATTAATCAATAAATTATTTCACTTGGTTACATTTTTTTGGTAATCATAAAAGGATATAATGGGGAGATATGCTTGGAATCTATTATTGCCTTAGTTTAAATGGGAGTTTCTTTTTGCTTTGATAATTATTTTATTTTTTGCTATAGCTACAGTATAGATTAATGCCTTTCATATTTTATTGTTTTATAAAAGAAATAATGTTTCTTTTTTTCCTCCTCATCTCTATGTACATGCTTCCTGTCTACGATTTACTTACTTCTGCTTATTGCAAGATCAAGCAGGTTGGTGTGATTGATTTGCACTCCACATGGTACAATTATTGATCTTGTAAAGGACTTGTTCAAGTTTTTTTTTTTTTAATTGAGAAGAAATTACTGAGAATAATTAATTTTGACAAGGTAAGTATTTGATATTTTAATTTTTTTCAGGGAGAACTTAACTTTTTTTTTAAGCTTTTGATTTCTAAATTCTTAACTCAGTAAACACAATTTTTGCATTACAAATGCAAAGGTCATAACCTGTAGCCATCTTTCCATTTTTCCTAAGTAAGGAGGGAGTAAACACTCAGCTAATATTTAATTTTTATTTCTATTCTCAATTCATTTGAATAAACATTTAAACAAATTCCTACTACATGTAAGGCTCCGCTCCAAGTAACGAAGATATAAAGACAAAATGAAATAGTCCCTGGTAGGCATTTACATTTTGTTAGAATAAAATTCTTGTCCTTCACTTGTCCGCCTGAATAGAGGCTAAACACTCTACATGTGATTTGATTGATAGAGGGAATCCTACATAAGAAAACTCCTTCACCTAGTGTAAATTGGCATCTTCTCTACAACTTACTGTCTTAGAAAGTGCCCCTTTCTGCAAAAAAAATCCTCCTTATTCTAATACTGCACAATATAGATTAGCACAAGATTTTTGATAACCAAATCTAAAATTTTTTAAATACATCCTAACCTAAAACAGTTATGATGCTTATAAAAATTTATTCTGTAAGTTATCAAAACCTTTCTTTGCTTGAGGATTAATGATATAAATTTTGACATTTAAATTAATTTTGGTTACAGTGACATTTATTAAAAAGGGATTTTTAAAAAAATACATAAAATTTCTTGAGAAAAATATTACAGAAAACACAGTCTAACTCAGGTTTGCACCACCTGAATATGTAGTTGAGCATATTGCCTGATGATTCAGATTTACTTGTGAAATTATTGTGATAACATTTAATCTGAATTGCCAAGATAATTTTTTCCCTTTGATGACAGGCACTTACTGAAATATAAAAAAGTTATCAAAGTTTTTTTCCCTTAGTTTTCTTCCCTTGAAGTACATTTTTCTTCCTCTGGTTACAAATTTGAATATTTTTGATGTGTTTTGAACTAGGACTACCCTTGCTGCCATTGATTGGTCTTGGGGTGTATGTCTCCTCTTTGTTTTCTGGGCATGCACTGAGTTTTTCTTTAATGACTGCCTTGGGAAACAATGACAAAATTGAATTTCAGAAGTAAAATCAGGCATACCACCATATTTTTCAGATTAATTTGTTTTGTGCTGAGCTTATATTTATGATTTAAACATATTCTTATGATTTATATTTATTTTACTTATTTGATTTTGTATTTACATAAATTACATGATTTATATATATTTTCATAGGACAAATACCCTACAAACTTAATAAAGTTAATACATTACCAAACATTGGTCATGTTACTCCCTTTTTACCATTAATCTGCCCTATCATAATATTCTTTACATCAGTTAACACAAATTTCATCTAACATAAATTTTAGTCTTCCTTTATGTGTTATTACTCTGCATTGCAACTCTTTCACCATCCTCATTCCTAAGAAAAAGGTGATATAAATGTTGAAGTCCTTGAAAAATTCTTTGGAATTAGGAGTCACTTTATAAAAAGAAAATGAGTGTTTAGCCATTTGGAGTTTATAAAGTAAAGTTAAAGTGACTGGACCAAAGATGTCAACAGAGGTCATGTCTTATTTTAAATTTCTGGACTGCAATTAATCACACCACACCAGAGCATAAATGATTGGATCAACACTATTTAATTTCTTATTCATTCTGTTTGTGCTATTACTCAGTAGAATTTCTTTTCGAGCTATATAACATGTAGAAATAGACTGTCATCTTTGTTTTAAAATTTTATATTGAATGCTAAACTCCTTTTCTCCCCTGGAAACTAAAGATCTTCTTTAAACTTCCTTGAAGAAACCAGAGAAAATATGTGTTGAGAGACATATATAGTCCCCTGTACAATGGTATTTCACCTGTCTTCTCTATAGTATTTTTTTCTTTTTACAGCAGAAGTGGTTGACTCTGGGTAGAGAGGTCAACTGTTTAGTGCCTATAAGTTCTACTTGCTTACTCCATTCTTTCTGTGGAACTTTGGGGTGGAAATCAATAATAGTAAGCATTTGCGAGTGTCCCAAATCAATTTTTATGAAAAATTGTGCTTTTTCTCTGAAGGAAACAATGTTTCAAAGTTGTGTTACTAGAACTGAATTTTCTTGTTTTCATTTTCACAAGTAACTTTGTAAAGTTAACTCTAGTTTTAATTCTTTTTAGTTTCTTTTAATTAAAAGATATATTTTCATTCCAATTCTTTTATTTAGAGCACTGCATTTGGAGTCAAAGCATACCTTGATTTGATTTCAAGTTTTGCTCTTTATTGTCAGCGTTACCTCAAGCAAGTCATTGATGCTTCTTGGGTTTCAGTTTCCTCATGTGACTGAAGAGATTGAACTCTAAAACTCTTTAAGAGCCCTTGGAACTTTAACTCTTATGATCCTATATTTTTATGCTAATATTTTATATTAGTCATTTAAGAAGGGCTCATAATTATAGTAGTAACTTATATTTATATATCACTTTTGCTTTAAAGTACTTTAATAATAATTCTCATTTGTTTCTCATAACAACCCTATAAGTTAGTAGTTGAAGAATTATCATTCTTGCTTTAATGATGGGGAAACTGAAGGTCATAGTGGTTAAAAAGTGGCTTAAATAGCCAGACCAGGATTAGAACTTCCAAGTCTTTTGCTCTTTCCGTTACACCATTCTATCTGTCTGGTGAGTTTGTCCATGTTTCTGAATTTGTCATATTAATAAGTCACCTGTTGAACTTCCTGTTCATATCCTTTGATCATTTATTATTTAAGGTTTGGTTCCTATAAATCACAGTTAGTAAATGTGAATGTATGCACATACAGGCCACATGAACAGTGGAAACCCCTAATAGAATCATATAATCTCAAAGTTGTAAGGGAGAATTAGAGGCCATCTGCTCCAACTCATAATAGGAATCTACTTTGTATCATCTGACAGATAGTCATCTGACTTTTGCTTGAAGCCATCCACTGTGAAGGGAACCTATGTAATTATATTATGCTATATATCCTAGGAGAAAGTACAAAGTTTAGGTAAAATATGGTCCCTACCCTTACAAAGTTATGTTCTCTAAATTCCAAATTCATTATTCTTTTAACTACATTCACTTGTTTCTTTTTTCTCATTTTCTTCTTCCTTTTCTTTTAGTAGAACTTATCTCTTCTTAACCATACGTAACAGTCTTCATTGAAAACTTATTCTATATTTCAAGTAACTAACTTAACATAAAAATATTTGTAACAACCCATTAGTAGTAAGTTGGAGACTATCATCAATATAAAATTTATTCACCATATGCTATCTTGAAATATATATTGTATATATAAAGAAAACTTTGCATTTTTATTAAACAAGTTCAGTTGATAGCAAAAAAAGTTTAAAAATTATGTATAAAAAATTAACTAGTTCTTATGTTGATTTACATTGAAAATATAACTTTAACAAGAACAAGTTATTTGGATTAAAGAAGTTTTGTGCTCTGGCTAAATGAAGAAATTGCTTAGATTTATTCCTTGTAAGAAAAAGAATTAAAGGGCACGTAGTTTACGTGTTTGGGGCATTTGTTGGATCCATATGATGGCATAAATTATTTGATTTGCGTTTTGTCTGCTTTCTTACCCCATTTCATCATGGGTCTGTCTTGCCTCTCTTTTTCCTTTAATGGTTATTGGCTCATTGCCTCCTTGAATTTGGTGACTGCTTCAGAAAAGCCACTCTGGGCTCTTGTGATATAGAAAGTCAAGTATAATTACCCAGTTGGCAAATATGCTTTTTTAAACTGAGGAACATTTCACCATATTATCTTACAATCCCCTCCTCCCACTTACTTTAGTGATAATCATGTTTAAATAAAACTCACATAGGTAAAAAGAAGGTTTCACCAGATAAGATGGTTGAAATGCAAGCAAAGATTGATGAGGAGAGGAAAGCACTTGAAACCAAACTTGATATGGAAGAAGAAGAAAGAAATAAAGCCAGAGCTGAACTGGAAAAAAGGGAGAAAGATCTTCTTAAAGCCCAGTGAGTATTATGCTAGTTGCAAATGAGATAATGTATGTTAGGCAGTTTGAAAACTTTAAAATTCTATATAAATGTCATTAGTAGTTTGTAATCTGATTTTAAAATGAAAATTTGATTCCAATTAAAAATTTTATTTATCCAACTTTAGTTTCTAGTTCTTTGGAATGGAATGTTTCATAAAGACATTTAAGAACATTGTCATAAATGATAAATTCAAAAGTAATTTGTTTTTCATTTTGTCTGTGGGGGAAACATTGGTGTTACATACTAAATTAATTTCATAATGACTGCCGCTGTTAGTGAGACACAGACATATGCATTTTAAAAAATTACATATATGTATTTTCAGTGAGCAGAAATCTGCCTTATCGTACTTAATATATATAGTTAATCAAAACAAATTTCCACATTAGCCATGTCCAAAAAAAACTGTCTCATTTTTCGCTTGGTCTTTTACCTCTCTACCTCTCTACCAAGAGATGAGTAGCATGTTTCAACATCAGTCCTCTTGGAATTGTGGTTGATCATAATAAGTTGCTATAAATGATTTTATACTTTGGGGTCCTTTTCCTCTTTCTTTGATCTCTTTGGGATGTAGACCTGGTAATGGTATTGCCTAGTCAAGGGATATAGTTTCAAATTACTTTCCAGAATGGCTGAATTCACAGTTCTACGAACAGTGCATTGATGTACTTTTTTTCTCCCAGTTCCTCTAGCATTTGTAATTTTCTCTTTTTGTCAACTGTACCAATCTGATGGGTGTGAGGTGCCACTAACCTTACATTTTAATTTCTACTTCTCTATTTATTCGTGATTTAGAGCATTTTTTCATATGGATATTGATAGCTTTGATTTCTTTCTCTCAAAACTTCCTGTTCATATCCTTTGATCATCTATCATTTGAGGTTTGGTTCCTATAAATTTCAGTCCATTCTCAATATATCTTGAAAATGAGACCTTCATCAGAGAAACTTGTAGCGAAAACTTTCCCCCATTTATCTGTTTCTCTTCTAATTGGTTTTGTTTGTATAAAAACCTTTTTAATTTTATGCAATCCTAATTATCCATTTTACCTTCTGTGATCCTCTATATATCATTTGGCCATGAATTCTTTCTTTGTCTTTAGATCTGTTACTTTCTTACTTCTATTATTTGTTTATTATAGTCACCCTTTATGTCTTATGTTATATATTGCTTTGTAATTTATCTTGATAGAGAGTGCTAGATGTTGGTTTATGTCTAGTTTCTAGTCCAGGTGATTTTTGATGAATGCTGCTTTTTAATATAGTTTGAAATTGGGAAGTGCTATTAGTAACAACTTTCTAACTGGTTTCCCTTTCTCAAATCCTTTCCCTATTGCAGTCCATCTTCCATTCAGCTACTAAAGTGATTTTCCTAAAGATTATATCTGATCATGTCACTCCCCTCTCTTCTCCCCCCACTCAATAGATTCCAGTGGCTCCTTACTGCCCTGCCCCTAGGATTAACCATAAAACCCCGTTTGGAATTTACAAGTTCTTCACAACTTGGTTCCTTCTTACTGTTTTAGTCTTGTTGCATATTATTCTCCTCCACATACTCTACAATCCAGCTCTGTTGGCCTATTTTTTCTTCCTCGTCTAATACTCCATCTCCTGTGACCATGCCTTTGCAATGGCTTTGCCCTATGCCTACAATTCTGTTCTTTCTCACCTCAGTCTCTTGGCTTCCTTCAAAACTCAGCTTAAATCTCATTTTGTGAAGAAGCTTTTCCCACAATCCTCAACTGCTAATGCCTTCCCCTCCAAGATTACTTCACATTTAGTTTGTGTATATTTTGCATGTATGTAGTTATTTATGTGTTGCCTGCTCTGTTAGAATTCAGGTGAAGGAGAGATTAAAGTTGCATGTCAGGGAAGGTTTGCTTTGCTGGTTCAAGGTCTTGGAGGTGGTAGCAGGGAATTGGGAGTCATAGCTAAAGGACATAAAGAAATTGCTTTATTGAATAGGGTTATCTCTTCTGTGGCTACAGGAAACAAGATGAGAATGGGTAGTGATCACTGAAGTTTGATTGAATAGAAGAAAGCAAGGGAGATGAAGGAGCTCAATAATTAACATTCCAATTTTGAGGCCCTCTTTTAGTTTTTAAATTTAGTAAACTTTTCTGGGTTTAAATATTTTTTACTAGAAATCAGTAATGCCAAAATAGATTGTATTCTTATCTTAATAAACAGACAAGAGCATCAGTCACTTTTGGAAAAATTATCTGCGCTAGAGAAGAAGGTGATTGTTGGAGGTGTTGATTTGTTGGCCAAGGCTGAGGAACAAGAGAAACTTCTTGAGGAATCTAATATGGAACTAGAAGAAAGAAGGAAAAGAGCAGAACAACTTCGAAGAGAGCTTGAGGAAAAAGAGGTAATGGTGACTTTTTGTTAATGGTTGGATAGTTTACTTAGCATGAAACTTTTTCAAAGAAGAGCTTAAGAGTATGTTAAATTTTAAAGCATATTTCTGGATGTCATTCAAAAATGATAGTTGGTAAGTAGTTTTATAATTTTTGTCATTCCTTATTGATAAAGAATATTTTCTGAACTTGGAACAATTTTTGCCTTAGCAAGAACGCCTGGATATTGAAGAGAAATATACGAGTTTACAGGAAGAAGCTCAGGGAAAGACCAAGAAGTTGAAGAAAGTTTGGACTATGTTAATGGCTGCAAAGTCGGAGGTCAGTATCTAAAAATAACATTTAAAAAAATTGTTGTTTTGGTTTTGTTTTTTATATTGTCTAAATTTCCTCCTATGGCAAAAGTTGTTGTGGACTCCCTTGAGTTCCTACTGCCATTAACTAATCGGGGGGCAGCTAGGTGGTGCAATGGATAGAGCACCAGTGCAGGAGTCAGGAGGACCTGAGTTCAAATCTCACCTCAGACACTTGACCCTCACTAGCTGTGTGACCTTGGGCAAGTCACTTGTCCCCAATTGCCTCATCCTGGGTCATCTCCAGGAATCCTGATTAATATCTGGTCACTGGATTCAGATGGCTGTGGTGGAGAAGTGAGGCTGGTGACCTGCACAGCCCTCCCTCACTCAAAAAAACAAAAGTCAAGTGCAAGTCATGTCATTATTTCTCTGATGCCATAGTCTTCTTTGGCAATGAAGGATGAACACAAACACACACAACTAATCATGGACCCAAAAAGAAGGTAATTGCATTTAATTCATTCAGAGTGAGACATTCTCCATCAGAAAACTATGGGCAAGTGTATCTGTCATAATTCAGTAAGTGCCATTTATAACATTCTGCCATTAAAGGCTAAGACTGCTTGTTGGTCATGTAGAGGAAGCTTATTACTAGTAACAAAGGAAAGATTGTGTCTTTATTAGCATAGCATATTAGCATAGATCTTTATGAGATCAAAGGGAATCATGCGTCCCTTGTCTAACAAAATAAAAAGACTTCTTCCAAGTCTTCTTTTTCAGTAATGAAGTATTTAGAAGCATTGTAATGCAGATTGATCCTGCAGTTCCTGCTGAGACAACAAATAGCAAGTGGTCAATTTTAATAAAACACTCTTAGCTCTTAAAAATCTTCTTAACACCTGTGGATTATTCCTTCTTTCACCTCTCAGAAAGCCATCTCTTTTTGTCATAAGGAATTTTTTTTAATCAGAGCAGCAATAGAAATAATTTTAATAAAATGTAACTTTTTCTTTTTTTAACTCTTTTACTTCTGTGGTGCTAATATTTATATAAGGTAATCAAAAAGTGTTCCTTTAATTTCAAAGGAACAAAATAATTTTCTCAGCTCTTTTTATTGTTGAAGTTAATGTATTTTTTAACTTAACTAATTTAAAAAGTTACTCATTAAAACGTAATTGTTACCTTCTGTGTTAGCTTAAAAAGGTTTATTCTTATTTCCTTGATTTATTTTTATGAAAAAAAGCTTTTGTAGAAGTGCTAAGACCGCAAAAGAACGGTTAAAATTGTTCTTTGCTATGAAATAGGACTGATTTTACAATTTGTTTACAATATTTTCATGACTGTAGATGGCAGATCTTCAACAGGAACATCAGAGGGAAATTGAAGGTCTTCTGGAAAATATTAGACAGCTTAGCAGGGAACTTCGACTTCAGATGCTTATTATTGACAACTTTATTCCTCAGGATTATCAGGTAAATAATGAGGGTGTCTTTTTATTTTACTTCATTTAAAGCATTTCTTAAGCACCCCCTTTGTGAAGGACACTGTATTAGGCACTGGAGAAAGATAAAAAAAATTAAGATAGATATTCTGCCCTCTTGAACCTCATAACCTATTTGATATGCAAATAATTTTTGTGTAAAATATAGTAGTAGTATAGTTGGTGACCTCCATAGAAGACTTCTCTGTTATAGATCATCTTTTTTTTTTTTTAACAGCTGCTGTTCCTACCACCCTTTATCAGATAGTTACCACCACCATCAGTTTCCTCAACAAGTCAACTCTTTAATGACCCCCTTACCAAGCATTTCAATTGTTTTCAAGTAGTTCTCTTTGTACATTAGTTGACTTTTGTACCTATGGGAAATAGCTACTTCCTTAAGACAATACTTTGAAGTAGGGAAATCTCTGAATGTGATGAATTCAGTACAGATTTGCTGAATGCCAGGTTGACTAAATGGTGTGACTATGAAGTGCCCCTGACTTTATTCTTTGTATTCCTATTCTCTGTGTCTACATTCCTGTGGACATTAACTGATTTTAATGTATTACTAGCTTTTGAAAAGCCTCCAGAAATCGTTGTTTGTGATTTATGAATGACAAAGGATTTTGAATTAAGATCACTAAAATACTTGTCTGTGAACTACATTGTAGAGTGGTTCAGTATTTGATCATATCTTCAAGCATTAATTAAATTTTCCTACACAGGAAAAGCTTCACATAGTATGGCTAGGTATATTGAAGTCTTTTCCCAAAAGACAAAATATGAGATCAAAGAGTAAAAATAAATTTTGACATTTTCACTGTTTTTAAATATAAATTTTTTTTTTAAAAGATGAAGCTTAAACCTTCAATTAGACTCAAACCTCAGCATAATCTTCTGTGTGATAGTGATCTTTTGGGGGGAAATTGGCTTTGTTTGACCCCCATAGCCACTCCACTTCAGCTCATAGCACCTTTTCTCCTGAGTGTATAGGGAGTGCTTGCCCTTCCACTATGTCAGTTTGTAAGCCTGGTGCTTCCTTCATATTATTGCAGTAAGTTCTACATGTTTGGGGGATGTTCACCCTATTGGTGGCAGAACTGTCAGAATGGAATGGAGGGTGTTTGGTCTTGATAGAAGTGGTATGTAAAATATTACTCTTTGGTTTGGGAACTAAAAAGAACACACAAGGAAGAACTGTTAGAAAATAATTAAGTATAGAAATCAGTCATTATTTATTAAACACTTACACTTAAGACAGACACTCTCATAGGCCCTGAGGATACAAAGACAAAAGTGAAACAGTCTCTGTCGTCAAGGAGCTTACACTCTTTCAGGAGAGATAGACACTTAAATAAATATTTACAAAATAGATGCATAATAAACAAGGTAATTTTCTGGGAGAGGCACTATCAACTCTGGCAGTAAGAAAAGACCACATGTAACAGGTAGTGCTTGAGATGAGCTTTAGCAGAACTGAATGTCCTGTATAAGGGAGCAGAGATGAGGAGGGAGTACATTCTGGGCATGGTGGACAGGTCTGTAAAGAAGTTATTGGTGAGAATGGATGCAAAAGATGTTGTGAAAGTAAAAACGATATGTCATCTAATTAGCTGTCAGGTTGAGGGAGAGTGAGGAGACAAGGATGACCCCAAGGATGACCCCAAGGATGCCTCCACTCATCTTCATACAGAATCAAAGCCCAGCACAAGGAAACGTGGAGCCTGCAATAAGACAGTAAAGCAAACCAGATTTTTTGCGGATAGATACTCTTAAAACAGAACTCTCCTTGTCAGAGAGAATGATGGAAAAAGATCCACTGGACCCATAGGTGGAATTGGATTTCCCACTGGGGATATAGAAAGAGTGGGCTACTTGCTTCCTCACCTGTGAAGTCCTAGTGGGTTTTTATTGAGTTTTTATCTTGAGTCTAGCAAGACCAGGCATTAGGAGAAAGGAACAAGGAGCTTGGACCTGGGGACTGGTGCTGATTCATGTTAGTTGGAGAAGGAATTCCTTCTCCTAGGGAAAATTGGAGGCTAGTTTGATATTCAAACTAACTTCTGGGAAAAGGAGCTAGTCCAGAGGAACTTGCAGACTCGAGACCCTATGTGGCCCTCTAGGTCATTAAGTGCAGCCCTTTGACTGAATCCAAACTTCACAGAACAAATCCCCTCGATAAAAGGATTTGTTCTGCAACACTTGAACACAGTAAAAAGACTGCACCCAAGGACCTAAACGTCCATATGTGGCTTTGAGGCCACAGGTTCCCCACTCCTGGGCTAGTCTTACACTTCGGTGGGGTGATTCATCTTCCCTGTTGGGTTTTTGAACTTTTCAAGGGATTTTTTCATTTAACAGGTCTGGGAGGCTACTGTATTCCTTAAGAGTTGTGAATCTGAATCACTAGAAAGATGGTGATGCAGTAGATAGATATAGGGCAATTAGGAAGTGGCATGGGTTTTGGGGAAAGATAATCTGTTCTCTTTTGGACGTGCTGAGTTTCATTTCTTACAGCATATCCAGTGACATGGACTGGACATACAATTTATAGATCTGGAAAATTATCTGCATAGAAATGAATATCCCATGGCTGCTGATGAGGATGGCATGAGAGGGAGAGTGGAGAGAGGTATAGGTAGAAGGGGATGGAGAGAAAGAGGAAAGTAGGGATGGAGAGAAGAGGATGCAGGACAGAACTTCGGAGTATACCCATGATTAGGGAGAACGATACAGGTGATGATCCAATAACATCTATGATTGTCAGTTGTAAGTTTTTTTTTAAACTATGACAGTCAAAGTTCATTCAGCAAAGATATATTAAATTCCTTCTTTCTACAAAACACTGTATTAAGGACAGAGAAAAAATTAAACAGTGTATCATCCATAGGGATGCCATTTAATATGCCATATTAAAGTATATTAGAGTTACAAAACAAATTGCTACATGCAATCCAAGTAGGATCTTTATAGACTGAGTAGATCAGGGAAAGTTTCATGGAAAAGGTAGTATTTGAGTTATTTTTTAAGGAATAAATAAGAATTCAGCCAGAGATAATGTGGAAGGAGGGCATTCTAGCCATAGAGAACAGCATAAGCAAAGAGAGAGGTGGGAGTGTGTTTGGGAGACAGAGAATAATCTGACTAGGGCATCAGTAGAGTGGTAAAGCACCAGATGGTAAAGGGCTTTAAATTTCAGGCAGAGAACTTTGAATTTTACTCAGATGGCAGTAGAGAATCATGGAACATTTTTAAGTGGAAGAGTGATGCATAAAAAAGAGTGTTCTGTGGCGGAATGTCTTTTGATGACTGTGCTATGTATTTCTTGGAGAAGTTAGATTTTAGTCGTGCTGCGCACTAACTGCTGCTGGCTAGAACTATTGTGGATCAACAAAGCGCCAGAATGTTTTGTTTTACAAGAGATTATTCTGCTCATGTATGTGAAGATTAAAGCAAGGTTAGGCAATATTAGAGACCCAGTAAATGGCACGAGGGCCAGCAGTAGGGTGGCTGCAGAGGGAGGAGAGAGGGAGCAGTGTGCGCGGTTGCTGAGGCCCAATCTGTAAGACTTGGTACCTGATGGAGGCGGGGGAGATGTGGTGCGTGCCTAGGGTTCAAAAGGTGGGAGAATGGTGGTGTCGTATGCAGAAATAGGGTCAGAAGTAGAAGCAGGCTTAGGGGCAGAGATAATAAACTCAGTTTCAGAGTTTGTGTTTAAAGTGCCTGTGGTAAATCTAGGTGGAGATGTATTGTAAGCATTTGGAGATGTGAGTCAGAATCCCAAAAGGGGAGACTGGATTGGAAGATTATACATTTGGTGAGTCCTCTGCATTAGTGCAGTAATTAGTTGAAGCTGTGGAAATGAAGGAGATTGCCAAGAGTATAGAGGGAGAAGAGAAGAATGATGAGGACAGACTTAGGGATGTTTAACCTGAGATCTACAGACTCTTGCTGTGACATATTTCAGAGGGCCCAGGAAATTAAATGGGAAAACATCTTTATTTCAGTGTAGTTTGTTTCCTTTGTATTCTATATATTTTATGCATTTATGAATTTAGAAAGCATTATGAGAAGGGGCCCACAGTTTCACAAGACTATCAAAGGACTCTATGAAACAAAAAGGTTGGGAACACCCTTATTAAAAGAGTTATGAAAAACTAGAGAAGGAGAATAAGAAATGAAGAAAGAAAAGAAGGAAGGAAAGAAACAAGCTAAGTACTGTGCTCAATGCTTTACAAGTATTTTCTCATTTAATTTTCACAACTCTGGGAGATAGGTACTATTACAGATAAGGAAACTAAGGGAGACAGCAGTTAAGTAACTTGTCCAGAGTCACACAGTTACTATGCATGTAAGGCTGTATTTGAACTTAGGTCTTCCATCTCCAGGCCCAGTGCTCTATCTGCTTTGCCACTTAACTGCCTCTGAGTTGAAAACCAGGGGAGTATCCAGTAGGGAGGGGTTGTTAATAGTGACAAATGCTGCAGGATGGTCAAAAAGGAATGAGAACTGAAAACAGACCATTAAACTTAGTGGTTAGGACAGGAGTTCTTAACTTGAATTTCGGTATAATTAATTTCCTTTATAATCCTACATATTTTAAGCATTTAAAAACATTATCCTGAGAAAAGGTTCATAGGTTTTATCACACTGCCAAAAGAACTCATGACACGAAAAAAAGTTAAGAATCTCTGGCTTAGGATATAATGAATAAACTTTGACAGAACAGTTCCAAATAGAGAAGTAATGGAAACAAAAGCCACAAGAGGGTCCATTTAGGGAAGAAGAAGAGGGAATTGAAGTGATTGTGATATAAAGAGAAAGGATACCAATAAAATGTATTTTAAAAATTAAAACAATTAGAATCCTAACTAAAGTTAACTACTCTTCCTGGCCTATAAACATTAACCATAACACAAATGAAAGAACTTCTGTCCTTTCAGAAGTACTTTTCCTTAATATGTTATGTAGTATTAACCTAAAATCAGGAGCCAGTATTACATGTAATGGGGATAAATTAAAGCCTTTCCAGTAAGATTAAGGGTAAGCAAGAGTGCCCATTATCACCACTACTTTTTCATAAAGTACTAAAGAAAAAAAGTTGTTGCTTTTTGCAGATGGATGATTTATGTAGAGAACCTTGAAGAGTCAACTAAAGATCAATTGAAACAACTTCATCAAAGTTGCAAGATATAATATAAAACCATGTAAATCATAAGTATTTCTTTATATTACCAACAAAACCCAGCAGGAAGAGAGATAGAGAAATTTCATTTAAAATAATTAAGGCTATATAATTACTTGGAAGTCTACCTTACCAAAACACATTCAGGAGCTATATGGATATACCACAAAAGAATCTTCAAGGAAATACAGATTCTGAATAATTGGAGAAATATTCATTATTCATGGGTAGGCTGAGCCAATATGACAGTACTATTCAGTGTATTCATTTAGTGCCATTCCAATCAAACTACCATAGATCTACTTTTCAGAGCTAGAAAAGAAACAGTCATGGAGCAAAAAGTCAGACTTCTCAATGGAAATAATGAAAATTTAAAAATGGGCCAGAAGGGGACCTAGCAGTACCAGTTTCTCAAACTGTTCTATAAAGCAGCAATTATCAGATGATTTGCTACTGAGACAGAGTAGATACACAACAAAGGGTCCTGGTTTTTGCTAAAGCCAAAGACCTGATCTGTTCCAGTAAGCACTTACTTGCTTATCATTGATGATACTGACATCGACAAAACCTCCTTCTGGAAACACTCTCGCTTTGGTTTCAAACCTCACATCCTGGATCTCTTATTTCTGAGATGTTCTTCTCTTGCCTTTTCATGAGTCCTTCCTGACCCCTGAGGTGAATGTTTATACAGAGTATTCTGTTTTTGCCACCTCTAGATGCAGGCTCCCTTGACAATAAGATTCCTAACTCTTCAAGGATCACCTTTCTGTAAATAACTCCCAAATCCATTTCTTCAGTTCTGCCATTCAGCACTACCCATAGATTGTCCCACCAGAACCTGACATTCAACATATCTTTTACAAAAATGTACCTTGCTTTGCTTCTCTTAACTTGGTTTTATGTATTAGGGGCACCACCACTTGCAGTGCCATGTGTTTGAGATAACTTTGGAGTTATGTTAGCAAGTCCTTTCCATTCTGCCTTTGCAGTGTATTATCTGATCTATCCTTCTTTCTCTTCCTGCTGTTTCCATTACACATAACCCATCTGCAGAATTGCTTTACTTCCAGAGACTTCTTGCCTCCAAACCATTGTTGGCTCCACTGCCAGAAATGTCTTCTGCATATAGAAATTCAGAGATATGGTCTTGTCATTAAATTGCTCAAACTCTGAAGTGGTTCCTTTTTGCCTAAAATACCTTTTCCTGATATTCAAGGCCCTCTCTAATCAGATGCCTCCCTACTTTGAAGCTTTATTTCATACTTTTCTTTTTCACCTGTTCTTCACCCAGCCAAACTGGAATATGTCATTCCCCACATGACCTGAATTTACTGTCTCCTCCTCTTTGCTCACACTTTGCTCCACCATTCTGTCATTTGTAATTAATTCTTGCTTAGTTTCTGAATTCTAAGCTATCCTTTAAAGCCTAGCTTAAATGCTACCTTTCTAAAAGCTTTCCATAAAGCTCCGTTGTCTGTAATGACCTTTATTCTCTGTCACATAGCTTTTTGATGCACTCAACATTTCTTTTGTTGTGTTTTAATTATTTGGGTAGGTATGTCTACCAGACTCTCGGATTTAAAAGAGCAGCAGGGAACATGTTTTAGCTAAACTTTGTATCTTCCCTAGTTCCTTGCATACGGTACTGAATTAAATCCAGTTCACTTGCAAGTCATGACATCACTTTCCTGATGTCATAGTCCTCTTCCAGAACAAAGGACAAACAAATTAATGTTTGTTGAAGAGCTGATCCCTTGGCATATTTATAATCTTTCATCTTTTTTTTTAAGTTCAATTTTTGAAGAAAATATTGAAAATAAAGTGTTTTGAGGGCCGTTTCTTGAAAATAACCATGAAAGGTACAAGTGACACCAACCCATTTCCCCCATAAACTTAAAAATATTATGTTGTTTTAACATTATAAGTAAAATATCTTTGCATCTTTTCAAAGGAAATGATTGAAAATTATGTTCACTGGAATGAAGATATTGGAGAATGGCAGTTAGTAAGTATACCTTCAGCCATTAATCTTGGAATGCTTTAGAAAAATCTGTTAGTCCTATGTTTGCTAAATAATACTTTTCTTTTCATTCAAGAAATGTGTTGCCTACACAGGAAATAATATGAGGAAGCAGACTCCAGTACCTGATAAAAAGGAGAAAGATGTAAGAGAGTTTTGTTACTTTTGGTGCTACTTCTTTTGCTTTAAGAATGTGGTTTATTATGTTATTCAGACAACCATTTGGCCATACTGCCTTTCACCTGGGGATGGAGGCCTTTTGATAAAAGCATTGTTTGGAGGGATATTATAGTGGCTGTGTAGGGGGCATAATTGAGGGGACTGAATGGGACTCAGTGACTCGACTGTATTCTTCTTATCTCTACTTGTAGCTGGAGGATCATGGAACTGTTTTGGAATCTAAAATATATCTATATGTTTTTTTTCATTGCTGCTTTGGTCTTAGGCCAACAGGGGAAAATGTAACAGGGACAGAGGAAAGGATTTGTTATATATCTCTTTATTTCTAGGGAAATATGTAGCACAACAGGGCTTTTTCATTTTTTACTCTCCCAGCACTTGGTGATGACTCTTTATTCAGTAGGCTTTGGATAAAAATGTTAAATTGCTTGTGTAGCAGGCATCTATTTAAATTGCATTTTTAATGACTTTTATAGAGTTTGATATTTTAATCAAAAGAGTACATTTATTAGAATGGCATTAAAAATGTTCCATATTTGTTTCTTTTACTTAGCCCTTTGAAGTGGACCTTTCCCATGTGTATTTGGCTTATACTGAGGAAAGCCTGAGACAGTCTTTGATGAAATTAGAGAGACCACGCACTTCAAAGGGAAAATCAAGGCCCAAAACTGGAAGAAGGTAAAAATATTATTAAATCTTATGAAACTTGGTCTTGAGATATTCTAAGATATTTTATTTTTATTTCTATTAATACAATCAGCATCTTGGCTGAGACTTTAAGGATCTCATTTGAAAATTAGTTTCTTTAAGAAATATTGCATTGATTTTTCTAACCATAGCTATACTTTCAAAAGTGTATCTGATCAAAGGACAAAGGACAAAATTTAAAGGAAGACTCATATGTCTTCAAAATTTTGCAGTCCTCTTGGGTTATCTAAGACTATTACTTAGTCTCACTTGCAAACACCACAAAAACCTGTTCTGTCTTAGTCTCAAAATCTCTTGGGTCCATGAGAATAACTAGTCACTAATCTTTTCGGGTGAGATGCCTCTTTTTCTAGGTAAGTTATTGAGGAGAAGTATTTCCTAAGATTCCACCATGAAAGCTTTCATCTAATAGACTTCTTTTCATTTTCTCTCAGCTTAGGGAAATGTCCTTATCCATGTCTATGTATTTTCTCCTTTGAGTTTTCAGCTACATTTATGTCAGATTGTATTAACACCCACATTATCCATCAGCCAACTGGCGTAAAGATAGCTTGTCAAAAAAAAGTCAGGGCCCATGAGTTAAGCTTTCCTTTTTTTTTCCTCCAACCTCGTGTCCAGAATGGTCTTACATTTTGTTTTTTAACATCCTGTGGTAAAACTAGGAGGCCAGGAAGTGATAAGCTTGATTTTTTTCAATATTTTGAAAGATAGATATGATTATGTTGTATCTTTTTAACGCTTTCATTTCTTGAAAATTAGACTTAATAAAAAGCTAGTTATGTATACATGTTGAAGAAGTACTAAGTTGTATATATCTTAGATTTAACCTTACTGGATCTCAAAGGAATAGAAAAGTACTTTTTATTCTAGAGCCCACCTTTCCCCCTCCTTTCCCAACTCCCTGCCTCTGCTGAGAACTCGCTTAGTAGAAGTAGTGATTTTAAAGATTATCTGTTACAAAGTATGAAATATATTTCAAATTTTGGAAATGCTTGCATTTTGGCCTGTTGAGAAAACATTCATTTTTTTCTTCTTGTTTTTCCCTCCACAACAGAAAGCGTTCTGCGAAGCCTGAGACTGTAATTGATTCTTTGCTTCAGTAAACGTTGACAAATCTGAAACCACAATAAAATTAGCATATATTCCAATGGTTGGCCTAGCTGTTTAGTTTACCTGAGAACGTTGAGGATCTTTCTGTAATTTGATAAAGCCAGGGCAATAAAATAATGCCTTACTCTGGAGTAAGAATTAGAAGTGATCTTTTGTCCAAATACTGTTATGCTGTATATGTTATATTAACATAACATGTTCAAACAGTATAACTAGTAGTTGATAAATTGTCATAATGTGCACTACTACTATTTGTTTTGTGCAGGAAAATTTGAAAGACCATATTGCAGAGTGACAGTGTTAGATGTGTATTTAAAGTCATGAGCTATTTACCCAATACCTTCATAGAGAGAAACTGAATTTTAAGACATGAAAATGCTAAATGTCATGTCAGGCCTTGCACATAGAGACTGGCAGCTTCAAGTATCCTGTGTTGTACTGTTGTGTTTGAATGTGGTAGCTTTCATCTCTGATATGGCTCTTTCTGAACACTAAATCTCCTTTCACTATTTAAATATTTGCTCATTGCAATGGTAGTATTTGCTGTAGTTAATGTATGAAATGAAGCAGCTCATCTAAAGAAAACAAAACACACATCTTTATCATGTCAACAAATAATGTACACTGACAATGTACTCCTCTTTCCTTTCCAAACTTCCTGTACCTCCTTTGTCTTACTACACATGTAAATTCAAATGAAACATACATTTTTGTTTGGACTAATAAAGGTAGAAAAGCCTGTGGATTTATATTTTCAGTGAATTGTCATTAATTTAAGGATGCCACATTTTTTACAAATAACCAGTTAGAGAAATTATAGGAGATCAAGTAAGTTACTAATTTAAATGGCATTGTATTGCCTATTCTGAGATCCCATTTGATGTATGGGTAGATGAATTAATATTTTGACTGCATCTGAGTCTTTATTTGATTTTAATTACTCTTTGCATTTTGTCTATAAGAAGAATTCTCATTTTTCAGAAAACCCTACACACTTAATGAATAAGCCAACTTAACAGAAATTAACCATTGACAAAGGATGTCTGTTGAGAGCTTTGCAGATCAGTTGGTGTTGGAGTAAATGTAAGAAACTAAACAAAAATACTCACCTGCAAGATGTTTAGAGGAGAATGACTTCCTTCTCAAGCCCGTTCTTCAAGCTGGAGACCTTAATTTCTCTTCTTCAGATTTCCTGTGCTTCGAAAGTGTGGAGCATACATCTTTACCTCTTCTCACATGGTCGTTTGAGTGAGGCCATCTCCCTATTTAAAACTGGTTGTTTTTTAGTTAAGATTAAAAAAATATACAAAGTAGTTTATTAGAAACTCATTCGTCTAGTGGTTGGTCTGCTACTTACAAAACTGATGCTTTTTTTGAACATTATACTTCTACTAACCACTAGCATTTTAATTTTTTGTGTGAATTTTTAGACTTAAAAAAAGTATTGTTAGCTAATGCTCAACTACCATGATTTCCAATGTCTTAAATCTTCAAAAACCAGTATTTATTAACTTTACATGATTTCTGTAAGCATTTCAGATGTTCATTTATGATTTTTTTAGACTAACTAAAGTGGTGAAAAAGTGGTGAGTTATCTCCAAGAAGAAAGAGCACTGAGGTCCTCAAGTGTGATGAGTATAATCAGTGTTCCCTTTGTAATATATGAGAGGTTTTAAAAATCTGTAACACTTCCTCATGTAGGATATATGGTTAAAATACTGTGAAGACTTTAGTGAATTTGTGTCCTGAAAAACAGTGTCAGCAGAATTCCTTAGAAGTTGACATGTTTGTCAGAGACCTATCAGGCACTGGAGGTGCAGTGGCACTGAGGAGAGGGCCGTAGATATGGAGTCAGAGGATGTAGGTTCAAAGCTGGGTCTGGGACTGATTCACCTTTCTGACCTTGAACAAGGTGTTTAACCTCTCTGAGCCTCAGTTTTCTTATCCATAAAGTGAGGGTGTTGAATTAAATGGCCTCTCTGGTCCCTTCAATCTCTAAATTTAAGCTCCTGTGAACTCTGGGCATCATTTCTGCAGAGAAATCTTTCTTGTCCAATGGAAGCATAATTTGTATTTTTTTCCTTTTAAGAATACATTCTTTTTCAGTCTTTAACTCAATGAAAAAGTAGTTTGCTGCAATAAAGGAAGTGTCTGATTGTAATAGTATAACATATAATAGTTTACATTTATCAAGTTCTTTAAAAGTTCCCAAAGGACTTTATATACATTTTTATTTGTTTCTCAATAACCATTTGATGTAGGGAGTATTCGTATTATTATCCCCATTTTACTGATGAGAAATTTGAGACTCAAGAGAGGTAGGCAGTATTTTGCCTGATTTCACACACAGCCAGGATTTGAATTCAAGGCTTCCTGACTCACAATATAGCATTCTTTTCCTTGCACTAGACCATAGAATTACTCCTCATGTCTTTTTTCCCCTCAGAAGTACAACTCAAATCCATAAAAGCAAAACTGTTATATTTTTAGTGATTAAGAAAAATTAAAGTGTTTATGCTAGAGCTTTTGTGCTAGATGAGTATTATATTTTTAGCTTCATGAGACATTGACATTAGATTTGTTGACCAGGCAGATTTGAAACAAGGGAGGTACTGAATTTTGGGCCATTCAATAGTTACGATTAGGTTTACAGAGCTGTTATGCTAACATGAAATAAATTCATAAGGCTCCCTACGTTTAAAAATCCACAGGCTGAGTTTTTAGTGACTTCAGTGATAATTCCATGAAAGTGCACAACACAAAAACATTCTTAAAATGAGTGGATTTATCCACTATATAGATAAGTTTGGTCTAAAATATAAATTATGAAGTTCTCAAGGATTCTGTTCTCCCTTTGATTTAAAAAGTAATAAGAATTATTTCTTTAAAGTAGCATTGATAGAGGTGGAGATTTATAGTTTGTGATTTCATAACCTTTTTTAGGCTATTAAAATATAGTGGCATTTTCCATACCATACATAATTCTCCATTGAATTAAATGCTAGTTAACTATTAAAACTCTTCTTAATATGCTCACAGGATGTTGTATATTTTTCTCATAATCAATTAGTTGGCATGTCTGTCAACCTTCTGGGTGGGTGGATGGAGGGATAGGTTGTTTTTTTTTATTTCCCTAATAAAAACATTTTGATATTTGAAAATTGGGTTCAATTAAAGTCCTGTTAGCCTTGAATGTTTTGCTTTTTCTGTGATCCGGTTTACCTATGACACTTATTTTAGTTTCAATATTTGTTAGGCCTTATCTTTTTTCTTTTGCCTTATAATCTGTTTTTAATAATTCTTCTTTCCCCTGAAATCATATCTTGGAGAATCTCCCCCTCTTCCCTCCAAGGACAGGCTAAGGAAAGATCTGTTTTCCCATTAGAACTTACTGGTGTTTGGTCAAGTTTTAATGTATGTTAATACTTTAATGTTATTTAATTATTCCTGATTCTCAAATGGTAGAAAAGACATCTCCCTTAGTGCCTTTGATGAATTTACACTGTAGTCTAAACATATAAACTTTTAGCAACAAATGCTGTTTTTGAGCCCTAAATAAACGTTGTACAGTTAACTTTATTTGTATTATTTCATTAATTTTGAAAGTAATATTTGTTTAATTTTTATGTAAAAAATTTTATTTATGTTGTAAATACCAGTATTGTATGTATACATGCAGCATGTTCATCCTGATGAATAAAAATTTTAAGGTTAATACAGGTCTGATCCTTCTCAATTCCATTTATACATATTTTTCCTAGCTTGGATATTTGTTAGGTATTAGATATTCTTTATGTTTAGTGTATTATTTTATTGGGGAATGGAATAAGCATTTATATAGTACCTACTCTTTTCTAGTTGTTGTGCTAATAAGTAGTTTATAAATATTTCATTTGAGCTTCACAACTACCCTGCAAGATTTTACAGTTGAAGAAACTGAGGCAAGTAGAGGTTAAATGATTGGCTCAGGATCATAGAGTTTCTCAGGTTGGATTTTAACTCAGGACTTCCTGACTCCACACCCAGTGCTGTGCCACCTAGCTAGTCCTAGAGAAGTGGTCTAGAAAAAGATGCCTGAATCATTTTAAATCCAGAAGTTCTCACTAGTTGTTGAGCTTCAAAAAAAAATTTGTTCAGAAAATTATACTTTCTAAATATATATTATATTCACAGCTCTGTCATAAACAGTATTTTGAGAGGATTTTTCTTCAAGATTGCTAGCTTTTCATTCAGATTCTAACATTCCATAATATAGCTTATACCCAGAATTGTTTCGTTGTTGGAGAAATCAGTGTGCTCACAGTGATTAGTAAAGTAATTTTAGGGCCCAGATTGGGCTAAGCATTCAATGGACATGTCAGACTTTTCAGATGGGCCTACTTAAAATATTTGTCAGTTTTACCAACATTCCCCCAGTCTTTTATGTTCAAAGTCTGATTTTTGATTCCTCACTCCTAACATTTTTCACATCTAACTAGCTACTAAGCCTTGACATATTTCACTTACATTTTATTCTACCTTAGTATATAGGCTTTCTAACAAACTTTTCCATCTCTGTATTCTTTTTCCTCATATCCTCCCATTCCATCCTTCACACTGTAGTTTTAGATATGGTCATCTCTTGCTGAACAAAATGCTCAAATAGTTCCCTATTCACTGAATAAACTCCAAACTCCTTTCCCTGGGCACGCTATGTACGCGTCAGACTCCTCTCTCTTCCAAACATACCCTGCCTTGTTGCCTGGGTATGCTGTTCTGTATGCTTGGAACACTCTCCCTCCCTCTTTTCAGTTGAATTCCTCAATAGCTAACCTCATCCATAAAGGATTTCTCTGATTCTTCATTGATCTTTACTATTGAGTACTTCATGTAATACTTTGTTTTGCACCTCTCTGATGTACTCATCATGTATTATTTTGTATCATAGTTATTTGTATATATGGTCATTTCTCTACTGACTACAAATTCATGAAAACATCTGTACTTGTATGTCTCCTGGGGCTTTAGCACAGTGCTATACTCTGGTTACTTAACAAATGTTTATTGAATTGAATTTGAAAAGTTGAAGAGTAACAAAATAAGTTAAATTACTACTCTTACAGAATTCACTGGAATTAGTGAGTTCATCTTATTTTTGAAAATCCTTGCTAAAAAAGACCAAAACACAACTTTAGATTACTAAAACTTTTAGGAGTGGTGTGTAGGCAAAGGGCTACACAGGGGTCTTCATGCTTACTATCATAGGTGAAATTTCATTTAGGCTTAGAACCTGGAAACACAAAGAACTGCTTTAATTCATACAAGACAGTAAGTGAGCTGTGATTTATAATTATAAAAAAAAATAGCACATTGAGGTCAGGGTCTAAACCTAAAACTTTTTTTCTTAAGAGTTTTTTATACTGACACTATGTATTACTATAACTAACACTAACCTTTTATACTAACACATTTGGTAAAAATTATTTGAACTTCTGACTGTTAAGTTGTTCCATTCTCAAAGGCAGACATTCAGTCCTGCTTTGGAAGCTAAATAAGTGAATGTGTGGGAAAATGAATCTGAAAAGGCTCCTTCAAAAAAAGCTAGTTTCCTCTTAGCATCTGCTGGGCTTCCTGTGACCCAATCTTCATTTCTTTTATCAATGTTATCTGAACATCATATCATCATACTCAAAACATGTATGACTTTGAATTTCTTTAATAAAGATCAGTTACTCCCACTTTTGGAGGTTGGAAAAATTTAAGTCTTTAATTGGAGACAACTTGCATTTATGTAGAAAGGCGCTCAACTGGGACTTTACAACTAATAAAATGTTTATCAAAGTTGATAAAAATCTTAGCAAGAGGATATTGCCTAACCGAAAAATAGAAGCTGTATTACAGAGTAGTCATGGGGACTCTGCTTTCTATTCCGTTGCAGGTAAGTGAGGGTTGAGTCTGTAATGATTCGCCTTGTACCCAGTTGTGTGTACTGCAATTTGCATCCTTTTTACTACCAGCAAAAGTTGATTTGTGGTGGTTAGTACAACTGTAGCTGTGAGGTTGAAAAATATTACAATGAATCCGAAGTTGATTACTTTCCTCTGAACCTCTATAGTACTTAGAGTTGATGCCATAACAATCTAGTGCCTCATTATATTGCCATCTCTCCAACATAACCATAAACTTCCGGAAGTCAAATACCAGTGTCTTAATATATTTCTCCCTTGCTGAATATGTGGTAGGTGTTCAGTATGTTTTTGTTTACCGAAATTCTGGGACAGTAGTTTGACTGTCCCAGAAAACTGAGACACAAAGATGTGCTTCTAAGAAAGAACAAAGGAGGCGAGCTCGAGAAGGTGGGTAAAGCATTTCCATTCATCCTTAAGTTCATTTGAGTGGGGAAATCAAATTCTCTTTGCTTGTTTAGATTTAAATTCAGTGGATCCATGATATTCCTTTGGTGACATCTTCTATTGAAACTTTTAAGTCAATTTGCCTTCTAAAACTTTTCTAAATGAGATCAAGTACTTTGTGATCTTTAAAGCACTAGACAGGCTTCAGGTGTTTTTATCATGTTGTTACTGTTTCCCTTCCTCTTCTATGCCTCACCCCTATTGCCTGTTTCCTTCCAGGTCCTGAGCACCCCACTCCCTGGTAAATATGAACTCCCTCTGAAGGTGACCCAGAGCCCCACTCCACGCTAGTCCTTGGGTTCACTATCCCTTTCCCAGCAGTCATTCGTGGGGACATTTACATGTTGTACCCAACTAGACTATATGCTCCTTGAGGGCAGGAACTGGTTTTTGCCTTGGGGTGGGGGAGGTTCTTAATAAATTCTTGTTGACTGATATGGCCATCCACACAGACTACAATCCTGGTAAGATGGTGAACCTTGCCATTGCTCCCTAAGTCCACTGTGCCTGAACATCTGCTCTGATGCTTTGCATTTTAGACCCCTTGGCATTGCCACCTGGCCCATCGCACCGTAAGGACTCCTGGGCTTTGTCATATTCCATACTGCTGCCCCCTGAGGGCCACTGGGCTTGTCCATCGTCCTGCAGTTGAACCCTCCTAAATGTACAGTCTCTGACAGCAGTGTCAGTCCCTTTGGAGGAATAGCTGCCACACTTCTTTTACATCTCCACTGTGCAGTACTTAGCACGTAGTAAACACTTAATACTTTGCCATTTTATTCAGTTATTTTTGCCTTAATGATCCTCTTCTCCCACTCAACCCTGGCTTAACTGGGTAAAATCCTACTGACTTTTTAAAGCAGGGGTTCTTCTTTTATATTGTGGATGCTGTTGGCAGTCAGGTGAAGCCTTATGAAACCCTTCTCAGAATAATGGTTTTTTTTGTTTGTTTTTTGAGAGGCAGTTGGGGTTTAGTGACCTCTTCAAGGTCACATAGTATCTGAGGTCAGATCTGAACTCAGATTCTCCTGACTCTAGGGCTTGTTCCACCCTAGCTATCCTGAGAATAATGTTTCTAAATGTATAAAGTAAAATACTGAAGAGTAAATTGAAAACCAGTTATTTATACATTTATAACTATAAGTAGTTATAAAAATATTTTTTAAAAACAAGTTCATAGACTCTAGTTAAAAAAATAACCACTCTGATTTAATAGCCACCGAAAAGCCACCTCCTTCCCGAAGTTTTCCCTGGTTCCCCTCACTGCCCTTCTCCTTCCCTTGAGCCACCATAATATTTTTCAACTCTTAAAGCATTATGTTTTGCCTTTATACTGTGGTTTCTCACTGTAAACTTCTTGAGGTTAGAGCCTTATTCTTATCTTTTTATCTCAATATCTTACACATAGCCTGTAAGTTAAATCTGCTTACTTACAGAACTTATTGGTGTGGATATTCCCTCCACTAGTGTAAATTGCAACCCTCCCACACCTCATCCTGTAAGATTCTTGTTTGTATCTTCTGCTAAATCTGACAGTTACAAGCTCTATAGATGGGGTTAGGAGACCCCAAGAAAATGAACAGTGGAGACCCCAGGCTGCTGCAGTACCTGGATGAACTACTTTGTTCCTAGTGTTATCTGTTATGGCTATTTGTAATACAAGTCTTACCATTCCCCAGTAGACTATGAGGTCCACTCAGCACCAAACTTTGTATCTCCCTCAATGCCCTAGTGTTCTGCAGCCCCCAGATAAGTGGCAGAGTGGTTACAGTGTGGTCTGAAGTCAGAAAGACCCAAGTTAAAATCTGGCCTCAGATACTGGCTGTGTGGCCTTGGGTAAGTCACTTAAATCTGGTTGCCTCAATTTCATCAACTGTGAAAAAGGGATAAGAGCCCCCACCTCCTAAGGCGGTTGTAAGGATCAAGTGAGAGAGTATCTGTAAAGTGCTGAGCAGGGTGCCTGGCGCATAGCTTAATAATTAATAAATGCTTATTTGTTTCCTTCTCATACTGATTTTTAAATGGGTGACAGATGAAGAATTAGAGGAAAAAACACTTTCATGTGAACTTTCTTATTTTGGCTGTCAGAGGATGAGTTTCTCAATTCCTGGTTGCATAATCACTTGCCAGACTGATCTTTTGTGGTTTAAAGAGTTAGTTTCAGGTTTGTTTTTTTTAAAATTTTTCCTCTTCCCCTAATTTTTGGAGGGCTAATGATTGCTGTTTTTAAAAAATACTGTGATTTTGTCACACTGGTGGCACTTCACTTAAAGTTACACGTAAGTGTGTTGCAGGTGTTACAAATTAGTTTTGAATTGGGCCTTGTGACTATAGGAGTATGTGGAATAGGAAAACATTTGCCTGTGTTACTCAAGATGAAAAGAGAGTCCTGATATTAGACCTAATTTTTTTTCTTATGAAAGTGCATTTAGATAGTTTCTAATGACTTGGCATCCCTTGAATTCATTGATGTCAGGCCTTTCAGATTCATTCCTACATCAAACTCTTTGATGGCTACACTATCTTGTAAACAATTTCCTAATTTCATCTGTTTTGTTTCTTCACCTAGGTTTTGACCTCCTTAAAGGCAGGGACTGTCATAATGCATTTTTTGGGTTCATGATAGTGCCTAAACCAATCCTAGAATCATAATAGGACTTCAGTAATTACTTGCTGAATTATTTTTCAAAGAAATGGAAACCATTGACTCCATTTGCCAAGTAAAAATAACTAATACTGATGAAAATGAAATATCAATCTTAATATATACTTTAATGATACATTATAAATATATAAATACATTTAAAATATATAACTATTAGAAACTTATAAATTAATATTTATTCTCTAAAACTGCTTTTTGAAAATATCTTCTGATTGATGGTTTTTAGTTTGCTCAGGAAATCTTGCAATTTAATAATCTTGGTTTCATTCACAGGACATTTGGTCTGTAAAGGGAAACATTATACATCAGCTTATGTCATTCTATTCTTGCCAATATCTGTTTACTTGGGAACAAATCTATTTTCAGGCCCTGCCTCTTGGACCCCCATGGCATCTCCCTTAAAGCTACAAATAGCTGTGTTCCGGGTTATTACAAATTTCATTTTAATTGGGCCTTATGTCTCTACTAATGGAATGGCAGAAGACCATTTGTATTTCATAGCAGCAGTTTTGTCTGCTGAAAATGACTCATTTACCTCAGACATATAAAACAGTTGTTTGGCTGTAATTTAACAGTATACCCTATCTAACAATGGCAGATAAAATCACATGTATAGGTCATTTTTGAAGGGCAACTTTGACACCCTCTGCCACATTCTGATATATACTTCACAATTAGTTCCATTAATATTCCAATAAATATGCTGTTGAGAATGTGGGTGACATCTCGTTATCCTATAAAAAGCTTGAAGGAAAAATTTATGGATGGTAGGTAGAAGCTGTGGAATAACATGAACATAAGAATTATAACACATTTTAGTGCAAAAGGGATCCTCAGAGGTCATCTGTCCTTTGCCCTCTAATTTTACACATGAGGAAAATAACTTGTCTATAATAAGGAAATGACTTGCCTAAGGTCACGGTAACATGGAAAATATTTAGATGGTCCCTCTAAAAGTAGTGACTGATTTCTCAGACTGACTGATGAAGGCGGGCGCAGAAGGGCATGTAACCATCACTGACCTGATTCACTAAGTGCGTTAGGTTCCTAAGCATGTTGTTTATCTTAGGGAGTGGGCAGCTGATGGAGACCTGTTGGAGCACAGTGACAGCTCTGCATAATGTTTCAAAGTCATTCATTGTCTAGAAAGAGAAATAGTCGTCACAGAAGCCCATATGCGCTCTCTCTGTCTCTTCTCTGTCTCACTCCTCTATTTCTGTCTCTGTCTTTCTATCTTTCTCTCTCTCCCTCCCTCCCTCCCCCTTTCTTGTCCCCCTCCCTCTGTCTAGGAGGGATTTGTATTCAGACAACATTTCGTATTTCTCTAAGGAAGACAAGTGGAGAACGAAAGTTTGCTTATCTAAACATCAAGTATGTTTTGACTGCCTAAAGTCTCCACCTCTTACGTATACACAGAGGAGTGTCCAAAGTTTTTAGGATAAAAATAAGATTAAAGGATTATGTATGCTAAATGAAAAAAATGCTTTAAGGGGGAACTTTTAAAGATCATTTCCTTTAAATATTGTTAGATATATGTTACCCCAAGGATACATATACCATGTTAGTAGAGTGAGGTGAAGATCTATTAGTTAAAGAGCACTTTGACCTTTAGCTCTGCAAACCTGGAATCCTCTGTTTATGTAATTAGCAGGCAGGAGTAGACATGAAGTCTCAGAACTTCACCATCACCATGGCATTAAAGAATATCATTTCAAATGTTGTTAAGGAAAACAGCTTAAGTATAGACTGGACAGTGTTGAATAAAACTACCCATAGGGTCCAACATTAGTCATATATCCTGATATTTTGATTAAACCTGGGTACCTGCAATCTTATTTCAGAGCCAGAATAATTCAAATCTGTATTTGGTGATTTTCTTCTTAAACCTCCCTTAGCACTGCTGTTCTGTAGTGCGCTGTCAACACTAGCTCAAGAAATGGAAATCCTCTGAGTAGTAAAAAGCAGTTTTCTGATGGACTGAATCCCCTTGAAAGGATGCATGTATTAGTTACATTTGGTGACAAATAGCACTCTATGTTGAATGAGATGACCTCCAAGGTTATCTGCTCCAACTTTGCACTTGAACAAGCATCCCTGCTAAGTTGTCATCCAAGGGGGAACCCCCAAAGTAAAACATTCCTCTTTTGAATAGCTCTACTTGATAGGCAGTTTTTCCTTATGTCAAACCTAAATTCATCTTTTCACAAATTTAGTCATGGTTTGCTTTCTAATTTGCTTATTTCACTTCTTTTGAATTCCAGGGAAGGCTATGACTTCTTGGTCCTCAAGTCAAGTCAGTAAACAATTATTTCGTATCTACTATGTGTCAGACATGGTGCTAGATACTGGAGATACAAAGAAAGGCAAAATAGACAGTCCCTGTTCTCCAGCAGCTCATAATCTGATTCAGGAGACAACAAGCAAAAAATATGTACAAATAAGCTACATACTGGCTAAATAGGGAAGAACAAAGGGAAGGCATTGGAATGAAGAGGGATTGGGAAAGGCTTCTGGTAGAAAGTGGGATTTTATCTAGGAATTACCAGACCATGATCATCTCCCCCACTGGTAACCTAGACTGCCCCAGGGTTCCTGAGGTCTGGTAAATTAGCTTTGGCCGTATTTTATCAGAATGTTGGACTTTGTGTCACTTCTTGGCTCTTCTGTCTCATGCTACCTCAGGTACCGTAGTACTTGAATGTGAGCTCCTTGAGAGGACTGTCTTGCTTGTGTGTTTTTGTATCCCCAGTACTTAGCACAGTGCCTGGCATGCAGTAAACATTTACTAAATATTCGGTCTACCCATTTCTCTACCTATTTATCTATCATAATTTTATGGATTGGACAAACCCCAGAAGGTCCTATTGAATGAACTATTGTGCTTTACAAAGGACCACTTTCCATAAAAACCAGGTATCTGTAGCTCACCAAGATTATATCAATACGTACTCACCATGACCAGTTGAGAGCATGATGATTCCACAGGTGACAACTTTGGAGTGCTGGAATTCTTGACATACACAAACACACACACATGGAAATCCATTACACTGGGTTTTTAAAAGCTATTCCTTAGGAATATTAAAAAACCCACTTGTCCTACAAATACTGTCTTTCTTGAATATAACTGGAGGTATTTTGTTTTCTTTGAAAAATACTTTTTGTTTCATAAGTTAACCCAATTTTTAAAAAGAAAAATAAGACAAGAGTGAAGGAAAGAATCCACTGGAATTCTTTTAGAAGATGTCCAACAACTTAGAGGCTCTTAAAGAAAGCTATCTCTATCTGGCTATCCCAGACAGTAAGGGCAGTGCACTGAGGTTCAAGGGTGGGGTTATGAGTTATAGACAGTGTGTTTGGAGACCCAGTCAATTCTCAGTAAATTCTTATCTCATAGACAGTAGGAAGAGAAGTGATGGAGCAGTGGTGTCAAATTCAAATAAAAACGGGCCATTAAATCATACAGAAGGAGCCCCATATTAACTTAGAAAACCATATATTAACATTCCACTTCATCGTATTTGTTTTGTTGTCATTAAATGGTTCCCAATTAGATTTTGATCTGATTTGAGTAGCATAGGAAGCTTGGTGGACTGCATGTGGCCCCCAGGCAGCATGCTTGACACCTCTGCTATAGAAGGTTATATAGGACCACTCTAACATCTGATAACATCTATGAGACTTAAAATGATGGGTTATTTACAGTTGCTCCACTGACACATTTTTTTTGAATATTTACTATATGCCAGGCCTTATTTCTGGAAAAGAGAAGAATGTAAAATTAAATCTGGGGCTTAGTTGTTACTCTCAAAGGGCTTCTCTTTTAGTGGGAGAAATGAGAGGCACAAATTATCACCATACTGGAAAGTGTCAGTTCAATAAGTTAAGTATGTACTTAAGATCCAGAAGGAGTTCACCATTGCATTGGAATAGAGCACATAAAAGGGGTTCTAAGCGAAATGAGCTCAAACACAATAGTCACTATTTTGCTACTTGTAACCTTTGACTTCAAAAAGATGCTAACTTGAGCTCACTGTTTACAGTTGTGTGGTATGAAGGCTGGTTATGTTCAAGTCCTTCCTTGGACACATGTGGCCAAGGACAAGTTGCTTAACTGTGCAGTGCCTCAAATTATTAAGGTATAGGCTTAGTGGTCTCTCAAACTATTAAGTTATAGACAATTGCATGATCTCTATTAGGAAAGAGTTTCTATACTGTTGACTGAAAGTTTTTACTCTTTACGGTGGGCCAAATATATGCTATACACATTTTCCCCAATTCTGGGCAATGCCCTAAATTTGCACTATGCAATTTATTTTTATTTCTTAGAAAATCATTCTAACAATCCAGCAGGGAGAGATTATAGCTTCCTTTCTCAAATAGATAATTTGTCCATTGCCTGCTACACTTGAGTTACATCTCCATGTTTGTGGACAGTTTGTATGATACCATCCTATTGTATGATACCTCCTAAAACATTCTTTTGCCCTTAAGTGATGGTACCTGGTCCTTCAAATTTGCTTCTCTACTTTTTCCTGGTTTTTACCTCTTCATTGAATATATTTTTTTCTGAGAACCCAAATAAAGTCTTGGTCTAATTTTTAAATCCCTGTGAGAGTCCTCCACAGCTTATATCTACTGAGAATGATAGGGTGAGATGCTGTTCGTTTTTCAAAGCATCACTATATATGTTGTTAAGCCATGTTCACAATAACCCTGTGTCATAGTAGTGTTGGTTTCATTTCTGCTTTAGAAATGAATACATGAAGAGGGGAGGTGACTCACTAAAGGTCTCAGGTTAATGGCAGAGTTTAGATTCAAACAATATAGTTCTATTTCTAGTTCAGGTTGCTTCCAATCATATCATGTTTTTAACTTTGTCATGTCAATGGAGCATGAATCGGAGATCCAGCGTGCAGTTTATATAAGTCTACTTCAGCGTCTCAGTATCACCATTTGGAGGCTACGGAAGGATGTTCTTGGCTTCAGTTAGACAAGTTCTAGAATTTTGTCCCTAATCTCTTTTTTTTGCTGTTATTGAGAAAAAAGGACTTATAATGCAACTCTGAACTGCCAAAGCTGGGAGAGGGACCTGGTTTTAGCAAGTTTTTTCTTTTCCTGCATAGTCCAATCACAGTTGAGATCTGATTGAGAAGCCCAGTGGAAACAAAAGCTATGTAATCACTAGACATTGATATCATAAAACAAAACATTTTTCTTACAACAACCTTGTGAGGTAAGCAATACAACTACTATCTCCATTTTAGAGATGAGAAGAGTGGGTCTTGAGAAGTTGTGACTTACCCCAAGGTCACATGCCTAGCAAAAGTCAGAACCAGAATTTGAACTCAAGCTATTTGACTCCAAATCAATATTATTCCAAAGCACAAACATGACTTATGGGAGACACACATACACACACACACACACACATATATATGTGTGTGTGTGTATACATATATATAATTTGAAATATTGAATATATACTTGAAATATTGAATATATAATTTGAAAGCATTACACAGTAATTATATATTGAGTTGACTATATAATTTGAAATATTGAATAGATTCAATTTTCAAACATAGTCATATTTATGTAAATTTCAAATATATATATATATGTATATATATATATATACATATATAGTTACTGTGTAACGCTTTCAAATTAAAGCTGAAAAGAAAGTGTCAGCACTAGTGCTGTCTAATCAGCTAGTCCTGCCTCAGGGCTCTAAATGGTCTGGCCACCATTCAGGAACCCATAGAAAACAAGCAGTTAAATAAGAAGCGATGGTAAATTGAGACTTTTGGGCTTTCAGTCTTGGTCATGTTTCCATGAAAACAGGAACTGAAGAGCACAAAACTATTGATACGGCTGTAGTGTTTGTCAGAGAAAATTCACTATCAGCTGTTAAATCTGTGTCCTCCCACTACAGATGAAGGGCAATTAAGGAGACCACTCTACACTGCTAGAACAATGGATTTTTTAAAGTCTGATTTTTCTGTAAAGTTTTCAAAATGTTTTACCAAAACAGTTAAAACCCTAATTCTCTTCTCAAGCCAGCCTTCATATAAATGTGTTGTTAGATGTCCAGAAAGGAAAGAGGAAAAGTGTCAGTAACATTTCTATTATTACAGACCAGTGCATAGCCAAAGAAAAAGTTCTCATAATCTGTAACATAATTATCTGTCTCTATTGGTAGAGCTGTGTCTTTGAGAAATTGGACAGATTGATAGAAGCATCCCAAGTACATTCTATTTGTACTTTGAGCAGAATCTGAATTATGCTGGATTTCTTTAATTGTTCCCCAAAGTAATCAATGCAAAAAATAACAAAAATTGTTTGTTGATAAAAATAAACATGTATATTCCTTTTTACTTGATCGCAATATCCACTTTTTCCATAGGCAGATTCCTCACAATTCATTTGCTGCCTATCTATGCAAAGGATTCTTGGTAGGATACTCTAACTCCAGTATACAGTAGTCTTACCTTTGTATCCTCAAAGATGTCCGGCACTTCCATCTCAGAGCAGGGAAACTAGCAAAGCAGAAAAAGAAAGTCATTGAATTTCAGAGAGAAAACCATTGAATTATAGGAATACTCACTTATTCTTTTAAAAAATTTTTTTAAAAAACTACTCTGGCTAGGTGAAAGGAAGCAACATCTAGCTTTTTATCTTTTACTGCTTCGATTGCTAGAAGTATCCATTGTCTTCTCTAGAAGCTGTTGGATTTTTTTAAGTAATACCAGAATTACCAGTCTTCATTCAAACACCTATAAGAGATAATGCCCAGTAGTCATCGCCTAGGTACCTTTTTCACAATAAGAGAGTTTGCAGTGTGGATGATCTCTCTAACAGAGAGTTGGCAGATCCTTCTCTGTCCTTGGACAACATCACTGGTACATGTTAACAGGCAGAACAAAGTTGGTATCAGTTGGAATGTGAGACCCATGCTCAGATCTCTATCAACTAAGTGGCAACAGTTGATCCTTAATTTACCAAGAGAAGCTAGCAGTGTGACTCTGCCCTGAGGTGTCTATATTTATAGATTCAAAATTGCTGAAAGGAAAGGAAAGAGGGTTATTTTGTAATTTAAAAATCATCGACATCTGATTATCCATCACTTCCAGGAGAGACAGTGCCTCATAGAAAAAGGTAAAATTTTCCTGTGAAATCAGACCAATAGGAAAATGAAACCTTTTAAAAATCAACAACAAAGTTCCAGTGTAGGAAATTGCACCATATTCTGCTCTGTAGATTAATCTTTTTTCTCAGCTTGGGGTTGCTGCCACCTTTTCACTTTGCATAGGAGGAGGAGGAGGCCACAGGTGTCCAAAATTTGTTTCAATGCAACTATGTAACCTCCTGAGATAAGCTATGTAGTAATAGCAGGAAAGTTTGACTGAAACAACTTCTGGCATGCTCTTCCTGCTGCTGCTGCCAGGGAGACTTCCATCTCACGCTTCAGAAAGAAAAGAATTCACGGACTCTGAAAACTACTTTGTCCCAGTTTCCAGGTAACTTTTTTCCTAGCATGGAATAGATCCTTCCTGGGCCTCAGCCTTAGAACCACCACTGATGTCAGGCATCAGCGATCTCAGGAATGAGTCCTTTATCACTGGACGCAGATATGAAAGTCCTTATCTGGAAAAAGAAACTTCTATAAAAGATCATTCATTCAGCCATTGTCCAATTGACATCCAGACCAGACACTGGTCTTCTGGCCATTCCACAAACAAGACACTCCATCTCTTGACTCTGGACCAGGACTGGGATGTCTAGAGAAGTTGAATCACTTGCCTAAGGTCCTAACCATGTCCATGTACCAACCATGTCTCCGATGCCTGGAACGCTCTCCCTCCTCTGCTGCCACTATTCATCTCCCTGGCCCAGCTAAAATTCCATCTCCTACAGGAAGCCTTCCCTCATCCCTCTTTATTCCAGTGCTTTCCCTCTTTCAATTATTTCCTATTCCTGCGTATAGCTTGTTTTGTATATATTTGTTTCTGTGTTGTTTCTTCCATTAAATTGTAAACTTCTTGAGGACAGGGACTGTCTTTCGTATCTTTTCGTAATCCTGGCACTTAGTACAGTGCCTGGCACATAGTAGACTATTAACTGTGTGCAGAACACCACTGTTCAGTTGTTCAGTAGTATCTGAATCTTCATGACGCTGTGGAGCGTAGCACACATTGCACTACTGTCCATGTGGTTTTCTTGATAAAGTGGTTTTCCATTTCCTTCACCAGTGGATTAAGGCAAGCAGAGGTTAAATGACTTGCCCATGGTCACATAGCTAGTAAGTGTCTGAGGCCAGATTTGAATGCAGGTTTTCCCGACTCCAAACTGAGAGCTCTAACCACTGAGCCACCTAGCTGCTTCCTGTGCTATGCTAGGTGCCAAAGCATTGCTTAGCTAACACCTTTGTTCTGAAATATTCCTAACATTTGATGTACAGAATACTTTTTCAGGTATTTGGGAAATGTTCTAGTCAGGTACTGGGTCTTTCAGATCAAATCATCTGAAACCCAGAGACATTTCTAGTGTCACACAGCTTTTCATTACTCATCAGTTTATCTGAACTCATTTTTTTTCATTGCAAAATTTTGAAGCTAGATTTCCTAATTTTCAGTGTAGATCCCTTTCCACTACATCACACCTAAGGAAGTGCAGACATGGATTTAAAACTTCTGTTTCTTTTCAAGACATTTTTATAAAGACAGAAAAAAGTTTCTAGCATGATAACAATTTCTAACATTTATGTTATGCTTTAAATTTTCCAGAGCACTTTATATACATTTTTATCTCATTTTATCTCATTTAATTTTTGCAGCATTGCTAGGACACTAGGTATAATTTTCTTCAAGTTACAGATGAGGCAACTGAGGAACAGAAGTGTAAGGCCTTACTTGGGGTTCCACAGTGAGTGTCAGAAGCAGGGTTTGTACCCAGGTCTTGTCAGATTTCAAGACCGTATTCTTTTTAATATAATATTCTGACTCTCAGGAATCTGAGTCCCTTTTTTCAGCTAATACAATTGAGGCTGCTAGTCTAGGGGAAAGAAGCTGGAAGATGAGTGATTTTCTCCACCTAAAACAGGACAACAAGGAATAAAGTTCAATTACAGAACAAGGGGTTTGGGTTAGGCAGCAGAAGGAAGCCAATCATTACCAAGTCTGATGGAAAAGGGAACAGATTTCTTTTTGAAATGATCTGAGTTCATTTCTGACTACAGATAGCAATAGATTAGAGATTTCTTGTCATTCTTCCCAGGATCTGGTCTTTACATATAATTTTCTCGGCTCTACAGAAAGTTTATGACAGTACCTCCCTAAATACAATCTCTTCCTTCACCCTTTTCCAGCCTCTGTCTCTTTCCATCTCTTTTACTCTCTCTGTCTCTCTTTCTTTCTTACAAAGGGGGAGTGTGTGTGTGTGTATGCGTGTGTGTATGTGTGTGTAAGTGCACACATTTATATCTGTGCATTCGCATGTTCACCCTCATGAATACATACACTCATGAAAGTGATGTCTAATCTTTAGGGGATCCCTGACAGCTGTTTTTAGTGAGAGACCTGCTAAAATAGAATAGTTATTGTAGGGAATAGAAGAACCTGGGAATCAGTGTAACAGGCAAACTCAGTAATTTTATAGATGGGGAAATTGAGTCTGAAAGGAGTGAAATTTTTTGACCTTAGGTAATTCCTTCCACCTCCCTAGAACTCAGTTTCTTCATCTGGAAAATGGGACATATTCTTTGTGATTAGGAAACATATGGAATAGGGAATAGAGTGCTGGACTTGGAATCAGGAGGACCTGAGTTCAAATCTCATCTTTGACAGTAATGGCGTGACTGAGCAATAAATATGACTTCTCTGGACCTCAATTTTCCTTATCTACAAAATAAGGGGACTGAATTAGATTGCCTCCATAGGCCCTTTCAGCTGTAGATCTATGACCCTCTGATCATCTGACAGCTCTCTTCTAGTTCTGACATTTTGTCATTCTGAGAACTGAGATATTCCTGCAGGCAAAGATTGGCCCACAAAGCTAGCAGAATAACTCCAAAGTATAGCTATCTTAAAAAGAAAGATTTCTGTGCTCTTCTTTCTTGGACCAAGATGAGATGTTTGAGCCTCTAAAGATCAGTGCAATGAAAGCAGAGTACTCCAATTTTTCCGACATGAAAAAGTAATATTCTGATGCTCACAGAAGCTGACTGCTGACTTTTCAGTGCAAGCCCTATAGAGAGTGCATTTCAGACATACCAGATCAGTAATTACCTTGCTTTGTTTGGATTTATTCTTTCTCAGTTCTTTGGTACTAAAAGGAAGGGGCCTATTCTTCATTAATCAATGACAGGAGCAGTAATTTTAAAGTAGTGATTTTAATATCATCTCTTTCAGTGAGTAATACTGCCAGGTCTTATTTGAATAGCGCTCCTTTGCAAAATAGACACAGTCTCTCATTTGCTCCTCACAACAACCCTGAGAGGCAAAGCAAGGATTTGAAATCCTATTTTATAGACAGATGAGAAGAGAATGAAAAATGACTTGCCCAAGGTCACTTAGTCGATTTAGTGGTGGGAGAGTGTGAACCCAGGTCCACCGACTCCCAGTCCAGGGCATCCTTCACGGTAACGGGTTTCTTCTCAGACACAGAAAAAGATCATTTTCTCTGAGTCTAGAAAGTAAGGAATGTTTAGATGGGAAGAAGAAAATAGGGAGAAGAATTAAGCTGAAGAAAAGAAAAAAGCTCAGTAGAAGAAAGGGAGGAAGGACCTCAAGGATCAAGTTGATTAGGGAAAGGACCTAATGTCTTCTCTTCTCCTCCCTCAGTTAACTGTGTGTGGGAAGTACAGCTCCAGAGCTGCCCATGAATGCCCAATCCAACGACTTTTCCATAATCCTCGTGCTCCTTGAATTCCCTGCAGCCTTTGATACTGTTAGTCACTCCTCCGTGGTACTCTCTTTCCTCCAGGGTTTCAGGACACCACTCTCTCCTGGTTCTCCTTCTACCCATCTGACCACTCCTCATTTCCTTTGCTAGATATTCATCTACATCACGCTTGCTAACAGTGGGGATTTCCCCAAGGCTCTATACTGGGCCCTCTTCTCTCTCTATACTATTTCTCTTGGTGATCTCATCAGCTCCCATGGTTTCAGTGATGATCTCTGTGCAGATGATTCTCAAGTCTACTTGGCCAACCCTTGCCTTTTTCCTGACCTCCAGTTTCACATCTCTAACTGCCTATTCAGTATTTCAGATTGGACAACTCATAGATATCCTAAAATAGACCTGTCCAAAACTGAACTCATTTTTTCTGTCCCCAAACTCTCTCTTCTTTCTAAACTTTTCCTATTACTGTTGAGAGTACCACCATCCTCCCAGTCCTCCAAACTTGCAATCTAAGAGTCATCCTCAACTAGTCAATTTCCAGTCCAGTTGTTTCTGCTTCTGTATCATCTCTTATATATGCCCCCTTCTCTCTTCTGATACTGCTCTGCCTTTGTTCAGGCCCTTATTACCTCATATCTGCACTTCGTGATATTCTACTGGTTGTCTCTTCTCACTTCAGTCCATTCTCCATTCAACTACCAGATTGATTTTCAAGTCTAACCATATCATCCCCCCACCCTCCTCCTATTCGGCCAAGTCCAGTGGCTACCTGTTACCTCCCAAATCAAATATAAAACCCCAAGGGCAGAGTCCTCCATTACCTGACCCGTCCTACCTTTTTGGTTTTCTTCTGTCTCTCCCCTCCTCACATGCTCTACAATGCAGTGCCACTGGTTTCCTTATTTTTCCTTGTATATGACGCTCCCTCTCCCAACTCTGAACATATTCTCTGGCTGTTCCTCATGCCTGGAATACTCTTTCCCTTCTCATCTTGCCTTCTGGCTTCCGTGCTTCTCTTCAGATCCCAGATTAAGTCTCACTTCTGCAAGAAGCCTTTCCTAGTCTTCATACCTTCCCTCTGAGATTATCCTCCTTTTATCCTGTCTGAATCTTATTCTTACATAGTTGTTTGCATGCCATCTTTTAGACTGTCCCCTCCTTGAGAGAAGAGTCTGGCCTTTTTCATTTTATGTATTTTTGCCTTTCTTTGTATCCACAGTACAATGCCAGGCACATAGTAGGCAATGAATAAATCCTAGTTGAATGACTGCCTTCCTTTTGGAGGGATTTTGAATGTTTTTATTTTTGAAATTTCCCCATCTGTAAAAAGGAGAGAGTTAAATGAAATGATCTCTAAGATGACCTCTAGCTCCATGATCCTATAAGTTTGTAACCATGGCACAAAGGACCCACGTGATATTGTAGGACATCAAACTTATCTTGGCTGCCCTATGCAAAAATCTACAAAAACCTTTCCATCAAACAACGAAAGAACTGTCATGAGCTCTCTACTTACTGTAGGCACATTGGCTCCAATGAACATATCAAAGGAAAATTTTATTAAAGGAATGTAAAAATCTGTTCTACAAATAGGCAAAGCACAGCCATTTGAATTTCCACCATGTCCCATAGTTAATACTTAAGGAAATGAATTCAGACCATTTGCTGGAAGTTCAGATACTGAAACAGAAACTTAAATAGATTGGCCATATAATGAGAAGATGAGACTCATCGGAAAAGACCCTGATGTTGAGAAAGATTGAAGATAAAAGGAGAAGGGGATGGCAGAGGATGAGATGGATAGATAGTGTCATGGGAGTAATAAACATGAGTTTAGACAGACTTCAGGAGACAGTGGAAGAAAGAAAGTCCACCGGGTCACAAACAGTTGGATACAACTGAACAATAAACCATAATCTTCTCATATCCCATCTACCATGAATATTCCCTTTGAGTCTCTGGATAAAGAATCTTTCCACATCAAGATCTACTACCACAAAGTCCACTGCACTGCTATGAATCAGTTAGTGTAATCATTCTAATGGCATAGACTGCCTGCCACTATCCAATCAGCACTGGCCTAACTGGTGCTCCCTTTTCCTGGACACCCACTGATTTTGGGGGGTATTCTTATGTTAGCAGAGGAAGTCTGACTGCCTCTCCTGATCTAGGCATCATTATATTCTTTCAGCAGGACATAACCCAGATCCATCAAAAGCTCATGTAACTCAAACAAGGTGGAACCCTAACCAGTGAGGGTTCATTCTGTAGACATCTATGTAGTTGTTTATGAGAAGAATGATTTCCTGCCTTGTCTCATGTCCTGATCTAACATAAGATGGTAAGTTTTTGATCTGTGCTGAGAGAACATTGATCTGGATTTTGAAATAATCCATGCCAAAAGACTATGGATGATAAACTGTCTTTCTCATAAGATTTGTTAGGGTGTTTTGTTTCCCTCCTGACCTAGAGTTCAGCCTATTAGACAGCACAGTGATACAGGGAAATGTATACAGTGGTGTGAGAGGTCCTGGATTCAAATCCAGCATCTGACACTCACTATTTGTGTGACTCTAACCCCCCTGGGCCTCAGTTTCCTTATCTGCAAATGAGGGAGTTGTACCAAAAGGCACATTCTAGCTCCAGATCTATAATCAAATAGGATATTTGGGTTGCAGTTGTAGACCTTGTGTGAGCAGTGGTTTGCCAGAAGGATATCAGAAGGCTTTCCCCAGGAGCAAGTCACTTATTTAGGAGGGAAGTTGTTTTGTATAATAGAAAACTAGTTTTGGAGTCAGGAGACCCAGGGTTCAAGCCCCACCTCTGACACATACAGGCTGTGTGTCCTTGGTCAAATCACCTAAACTCTCAGTGCTCTAGGCAGCTGTCTTAAAATGTGTTTGTTTTACATGATTGCACATGTATAACCTCTATACCTGATTGTTTACCATCTCAGGGAGGAAGGGGGTAAGAGAAGGATAGAATTTGAAAGTCAAAACTTAAATAAAAACCCAGATGTTAAAATCATTGTTTTAACATGTAATTGGGGGGAAAATTATATATATATTTTTAAAGATTTAGTTCATAGACTAAGCTCCTTCTTGGAAGCTCTGTAACACAAAATAAGGTCTCAGGTGCAGTTCCTAGCTTTATCTTTATCTTTTTTACATAGTCTGATGACTATAGTTCTTTAAATTCAGGTCTGGGAGTCTGAATAAGATATCCAAAAGGAAAAAAAAAATAATTAGGGAAGTGAGGTGAAAAAAATTTGCTTGTATATCCATGCAAATTCTGTTCTTATCTTGTCAAAGCTCCCTCTTTCCTTTAGTCCATTGCCTGTGGTGACTCCTACCTGCTCAGGCAGGGCTCCATGCTTTGCTTCTTTATCAGGGTATCTTAATGCCATGGGTGCCAGGGAGACCCCAACTGAGTCACAGTCCAGCACCCAATACTTCAGATGATTCAGACTTCAGTGATGATGACTGTTGAGTTTATTCCACAGGCGTGGACAAGGCAAGAGTCATTGCTAAATTTAATCTTCATATGTGCATCACCTCTATACAATGGAGTGAGGCGGGAGGAGGTGTAATACGAAGGTTGAGGAGGATGAGGTTGATAGGGCTTTTGAGAGAATCACTTTCCATAACAGGAGGCAGCGGAAGGAAACAAAGAGAGAACTCTCAGAAAATGAAGTCGTAAGTAGAAAAACTTACTTCTGGGATTTCAAGCAGCTTCATCATGGGTCCTGCCTAACTGCTGAGAAATCAGTTGATCTGGGAAAGTTTGTGGAAAACCAGCAACAAGCGATTGGGTCATTTGTCCCATGGTTTTGGGTGGAGAAAAAGATCAAGATAACAGACAGCTATTTTTTTTTTCATATCAGAAACAGAGAACAGGTAGAGTCACAAAACAATGGGCCACAGCTTTTTCGTGACTCAGAAAGGAGTTCTCAAAGGGTTGGGGAGCAGATAAGAAGCTACTGATCTGTTTATTGACCAGGGAGCCATGATTCCTCGGGTCTTGTCTCTGGCCGAGGCGAGAGCCTTTCTTGCCAGGGAATCAGCGAAGGATGTGAGGGAATCTCTATTTTTTGTCATCTGCATTTTGCCAAAAATTAACAAAATATATCTAACATGACAAATGGTAACAAAGTTTCCCCAGTGATTACAGTGATGATAAGCTGATAGAATTGATAAGTATTTTAGCTCCATTTTCAGAAAACTAACCGTTACTTGTGCTACTCAGTCAGATGGAAACAAGAACCTCAGGGTGTGAGATCTCCTCTGAAGGGTTCTTTTCTTTTTCTTTTTTTGAGCTGCTCAGTGTGGATGGCCCATAGAATCAGGGGCAAATGTTGTGTAGAGCTTTTTTCTGAAACTGCTAGTGCCTGAGCCAGCAAAGAGAGGTGTTTGGTGAAGAGTTCACCGGAAACTCACTCATGCTCTCGCTTCTCACCCAAGACCTTTTTCTGGCTTCCAGTGCAGGCTGCCCAAGGAAGAGGAAGCCCTCTTAGATGCCCTCTTCTGGCCTTCCCAGTGCCAGCTGCTTCCCTCTCTCTCCCTTACCCTGACATCTCCTCCTGCCTTCTGTCCATACCACACTCAGGGTTTGCCTTGAGCAGGAGATGGGAATTTAGTCATGTGAACTGGAAGAAGACACCCAAGTGATGCAGGCTGGTTGGACTAGTCCTCTTTGCCTAGCAGATGGGTGATATGTAGATAGGGAGTAACGGATTAATATCCATGAATCCAGCACCCTGACTCCAAAAGGATTTTGGTCAATGCCTATGTTTAGTTTTATCAGATCTACTTAGGTTTGGTATATTCAAAAGAGACTCCTGCACCCAGTTGACATGTCTCCCATCAGCTGCAAGCCCTCTAGGATGGGGCCATTGGTCTGGATAGAGCTGATCTTCTACGGTCATGAGTCCTTCGCTCTCTGACAGGGGCTACCCTCCCCAAATATCTACAGAAACCTTTCCAAAGCCCCGAAAGGCAGGTGTGAACTTTTCACTTGAAAGTATTTCATATGTTTCACTTCATTCCCTATCCTGTGCTGTCTTCTTGATTCCAGAGATCATAGCCTGAAGGTTTAACCCTTTTATTTCCAGAATTTATCCCCTGATTTCTATCCCACCCCCACACTCCCTCACGTGGCCCACTATTTTAGGCAGACTTCTGTCATGTTTTACTTCCCTCTCTACCCTTTGGCCATTTTCTGGTCTCATTGCTGCCCTCCTACCAGGGAAGTGTTGAACGTGCAATTGACTTCACTCTGCTCTGGAGAGTCCATTGTTAAATTTTCAGTGTGAACGTTTATACCTCAGAAATTGGCAAACACCAGGGCTTATTTATTGTTTTAGTGATTATGTAAACTTAAAAAGTCTTGGAGAAAATGTTAATAAATGTAGTTTGCAGAACTTGTTAAACCAGTACACCTCTGACTACTACTCTCATTCACCCCAGTCCTCAGTTCTGGGACCGTGATCCAATCAGCTCTGCCATTGTTCCTGGAAGAAGTGTGCCAGTCACTCTCCATCCTGGAAACTTTTGGGGTCCAAGTGCCCCTTCTGGCCACCATTCACCTGCTACTGTTTGTTTCTTTCTTACAGAGATTCCCAAACTTATTTGGCCTACCTCCCTCTTTCCAAAAAAAAGTACACTCAGTGCCCCACTGGGGTTTGGTTAGATTTACCCCTTATTTTTATTCCACACCCTCCCCAGTTGCATCAAGTCTGCTACCACCTCCCCTAATCATTTCAGTGCCCTAGGAGGTGGTATCGCCCTCTTTGGGAACCTATAGCTTTTATATTAAGTCTCTGGGGAGAGGGGGATGCACATTTGGCACAGGGTCTGACAAATGGTAAACACAATAAATGTTTCTTTATTCTTTGACTATGAAGTACTTATCAAAAGTTAATGTTTTCAAAAGAATGGAAGAGAAATAACTAATCTGTTCTACAAATAGGCAAATCACAGCAACTTTAATCACTGCCATTTCCCATAATCCTCTTGGAATCCCAGGGGGTAGGGGGATTCTCCAGTGGGCATTCCCCCGCAACATCTGAAGAAAGAGTCTTTCCATTCCAGGGTCTTCTGCGATCCACAGACTACTCCCACAGAATCCACCAAAGGCATAAGTGGTACATACCATCAACTGGCATAAGCGTCCTACTGCCTAGGTTTCCCTTTTCTGACTGTATCTGTAGATGCCCCATAGGCACTAGCCACCTTTGGGCTCCCTAACTCAGAAGGAATCCTGCCCTCGCCTCAGTTTGGTGCTCTGAGTAACTGTTCTATTTCAGCCATGAGATGGTTGCTTGCCTTTTCCCCAACTGAAGATTCCCTTGATTCCTTTCCATTAATTAGTTCAATGTCTTCCTAAATAAGGTGCCCGCCAGTGTCTGAGGAACCAGGGACATCTAGTGGAAAGACGAGGAAGGGCAGTTGTTGAGTCTATGGGTTAGGTTTAGAATGTCCTCCTTGATAGGATTATAGGATTCAGGGTTGAGAGATGAGCCTAGAGATAATCGACTCTGACCCTTGCATTTAACAAGAAACAGACCCAGAGAGAAGTGACTCACCTAAAATTGCGCAGATTGCAAGTGACAGAGCTAGGATTTGAACTCAGGTTCTGTGACTCCCAAGTCAATGTTCTTTCCCTGCCCCTCAGCATTCTTCCATCTGAGCTCCCACTCTGAAAAAGACAATCCTTGGATGAGCAAAAAAAATGACCACCATCCCTCTTCTCAGCCTTTTTTTCCTGAAGGATCCACATGGAACTTGGTTGCCAGTTTCTTAATCAGTTTTTTTTATCTATTATCACTGCTCTCCCTCTCTTCTAGAAATGGCAGAATGGAAAAAAAAATAAAAGTGTTACTCTGTAAGGATCCTCCAAAGTGGAAGCATGTGCATTACTTAATTAATTTGTGTCATTAAATATTTATTAAGCACCTACTGTGTGCAAAACATTGTGCAACAAGAGAATAGACACCCAGACTTTTTATGGGATCAATGTTCTTCCAACTTCACTTCCATTATATTACTCTCCTGCTCAAAGTCTTCGGTATCTATTACATCCAGAGTAAAATTAAAATGTCCATTTTGGCATTCAAGGCCCCACCTTGCCAGTGCAATTCAATGGCATGACTTCAGCATGAGCCCTCTGTTTCAGCCAGAGTGGTTTCCACACTCGGTCCCCATCAAGGCATACTGACCCTATGACTTTGGTCATCATGGAGTTTTGCTCATGGTGGGGCTCCCCAGAGACGGAAGGTCTATTCATAGGTCTGGTTCCAAGTTTTTCCCTGTTAAAATGCTTTGCACTTTATCCTTCCATATATACATCCTGCTTAATCTTTGGGATTCAAGCTAATCAACAGGAATTTGTTCTGTGTCTACTATGTGCCAGGCACTGTTCTGTGTTCTGGGAATACGTAGATAAAAATGAAATTCTTCTTGTCCTGTAGGAACTTAGAATAGGGGAAGGGTGGTTGTGGTAGGGAAATGTGCATATATAGGTATATACAAAATACACATTGAATAGGTTGAAGGAAGTTTTAGAGGAAAGTCACTAGCAGATGGGAACATCATGAAATGTAGATGGTGTTACTTGAATTGAGCCTTGCAGGAACCAAGAGATTCGAAGAGGAAGAGGTGAGAAGGGAGAGTATTCTAGGCATAAGACCCAGCTAGTTCAAAGGAAGGGAGGTGGAGTGCCTTTGTATGAAGTAAAAATAGGTCCAATTTGTAACATAGATTATGTGAAGGGGAATAATGTGTAATAGTGGATCTGGTCGATAGTAAGGATTTTACATGACAGAGGATCAATCAATCAACATTCATTAAGCACCTACTATGTGCCAGACACTGGGCTAAGTGCAGGTGGTACAAAAAGAGGCAAAAAATGTCCATGCCCTCAGTGAGCTATCATCTAATGGGGGCAAAAACAGGCAAACAAATATATGCAAAATTCTCTCTCTCTCTCTCTGTTTCTTTCTCTACACACACACACACACATAATAGTAGATAATTAACAGAGGGAAAGCACTGGAATTAAGAAGAGTTGGGAAAGGCTTCCTGTAGAAGGTGGGATTTTAGTTGGGATTTAACGAAAGCCAGGGAGGTCAGTATGGAGGAGACAGAACATTCTAGGCATGGGGAACAGTCAGATAAAATGCCTGAAGCCAAGAGATGGAATGTCTTCTTTATGAAACAATCATGAGGCCATGTCACTGGATCAAAGAGTATGTGTAGGAGAATAACCTGTGAAAAGACTGGAAAGGTAGGGAAGGCAGAACATTTTGTTTTTGATCCTGGAGGTAATAGGAAACCACTGGAGTTAGTGAATGATATGAGTGATGGGATTAGACTCGTGTTTGAGGAAAATCACTTTCGTGGTTGAATGGAGGATGGACTGGAGTGGGGAGAGACTTGAGATGGGATGACCCACCAGCAGACTGTTGTAATGATACAAGCACAAAGTGAGGAGAGCCTGTACTAGAGTGGTGGCAGTGACAGAGGAGAGAAGGGGTCATATTTGAGGGATGCTGCAAAGGTGAAATCAACATATTGGATATAGGGAAAGTGAGAGATAGAGAGAAATCCAGGATGACTCGTAGGTTGTGAACCTTAGGCACTGGGAAGATGGTGTTGCCCTCTATAGTAATAGGGAAGGTAGGAAGGAGGGAAGATAAGTTCTGTTTTGGACATAGTTTAAGATGTCTACTGCACATCAATTCCAGATGTCTGAAAGATAGAGTTGAGAGACTGAAGGTCCGCAGAGAGACTGAGGCAGGCTAGGTAGATTTGAGAATCATAAGCATGGAGATGGTAATTAAACCCATGGAAGTTGGTGAGATCAACAATTCAAATAATACAGAGGGAGAAGAGAACAGGGTCCAAGTTGGAACCTTGCGGGACACCTACGATTAGAAGGTGTGATCTTGAGGAAGATCTAGCAAAGGAGGCAGAGGAGGAGTGGTCAGATAGGTAGGAGAAAAACCCAAGAGTTTCTATTTGAGACTAGAGAAGTGATATAAACCACTGGAGTTTACTGAGGAGGAGCACAAGTGTCATGGTCAGACCTGCACTTAAGGAAAATCATTTTGGTAGCTGTGGAGGGGATGAGCTGGGCTGGAGTGGGGAGAGACCTGAGACAAGGAGAGCCATTAGGAGGCTCTTGGAATCATCTGGAGGGGAGGTGATGAGAACCCGGACTAAAGCTACTGTTTTATGAGTGGAGAGAAGGGAATGAATGCTTGAAATGCTTTAGAGGTAGAAACAAAAAGACTTGACAACTTATTGGACATGTGGGATGAAGGGAAGTGAGCACTTGAGAGGTTACAAATTTGGGTGCCTGGAAGGGTGGTTAGTGTCTTCTATAGAAAAAAAAATTGGAAGTTTTTTTGGGAAAGTCAGAGGGTCAGAATTCAAGTCCTACCTTCTCTGTGAAAGTTTTACTGATGACTGATTTCTCTCATCTCCTAGAGCATGTTGTATTTAGTACTACTTTATGATGTAACATTGTTTCTTGAGGTACATGATCATCTTGTGTATATGTTTTGTTTTTCTAACAAGATTATAGGTTCCTTGAGAGCAGGGGTACTGTCTTTTCTGACATTTTTCACAGTGCCTGGAAAAATTCTGAGTACACTTTTCAATTCAGTTCAACATTTATCACATACCTGCTATGTGCAAGTAAGTTTGCTACTAATTCTTGAAGAGGCAGTATGGTTCAATGGAAAGACCTGTGTGGAGTCAGGACTTACCTTTACCAATTAATTCTCTGTGTGACCTTGTACTAGTCACTTAAATTTCCTGGTGAAGTGGTTAAAAAGATTCCTTATCTATAAAATAAGAGAGTTAGATGGTTTCCGAGGTCCCTTCCAGCCCAATATCTATGCGCCTATGATACTATCATCCTAAAATTCCCTTCCAGTGCTAGATGCTATAATTCCTTGTGTTATCAAGAACTAAATGACTGACTAATAGTACGCCTTACTTTCAAATGCTGGCTGGTCTGTAATATGGTTTGGAGTGTGAGAGAACCCACTCATAAGAGCAGTAGCAAACATTTTCATTGTCATTTTGATCTCAAACATTCACTTTCTTCCTTAACTTTACTCTGCTCCTGAGAGGGGAGTGGGAAGGGGACACCACCAGATGCAGGACATAGTAGAAAGTTCTCATTTTAATGCTTGTCCAAGCCCTTCTATCAGAAGATTCTTTCTTATACAAGAGACTCTTTGGGGATTTCTCACTTCTCTGGCTTATCTATTCCTACCCAAGTGTCACCTGGGAGTATCAATGCATAACATTCCCTTTCAGTATGTCCACAGTTTCTCCATACAAGCACTCAGTCTCACAATGCAACACACATAGAATGATTTTCCCCCACAGCAAAAGCACATACAAAGGATTCAGACCTAAGCCATTAGTGAGTCAAGAGAGTCTCTTTATTCCTTGGGGTGGGGAGGGTGTCCCTCTTTCTTTCTACCCCACAAAACACTGGTACTCTACCTGACTCACAGGATTGCCCCTCAGAGGAGGGGCTCCAGCATGATCTCCTATTGTTAATCATAGTGAGTCCTCCTTCCTGTTGTTTACAGCCTTGGCTCTGGCTCCTGGTCACACAGTGCTGCCTTGTCTCCTTAACTCAGCTTGGTCTGGTTCATCACCAGTGTCTTGATTCCCAGTATCTTCCTGTTGTTTGATTTGCCTTGCAGAGATGTGGTTTCTCCTCATATGAGATACTGCTAGCTCCTAAGCATCTGGACTAGGAAAGGTCCACAAGGTTATAACTCCTTCATCTCCTTAGTGAGGATGGCTCTAGGCTGTTGATGCTGTGCCCTACATGTAACCATTACTTTTTCTCCTACAGAGGGTCACACCAGTCCTTCCACAGCTAAGCGAGGAATGGGGCTGATAGTATTACAGAGATCTTGGTGGGGGGAAATAGGAAAGAATATTTACTATTTACTCTGTCTATTCTATAATACTGGATCCAAGGCTGCCTTCTACTTTTACTACCCAAATGAGTGTCTTGAACAAGTTAGGGTGGATTTGCCTTTGTGCTCCCTTGTCCCCCACCTCATATATGGGATGTTTCCTTTGTTGTTTAGTCATTTCAATTTTGTCTGGTGCTTTCTGGTCTAATTTGGGGTTTTCATGGCAAAGATTCTGGAATGGCCTGCCATTTCTTTCTCTAGCTCATTTTATTGATGAGGAAACTGAGGCAAACAGGGTTAAGTGACTTCCTCAGGGTCATAGAACTAGTAAATGTCTGAGGCCAGATTTGAACTCTAGGAATATGAGTCTTCCTGTCTCCATGCCCAGCTCTCTATCCATTGAGCCTCCTAGCTATCAAGGATATTTCCTACTTGCTTATTATTTTCCACAGAATGATGAACTTCCAAGATCCTTTCTGCCATCTATTTCCTATCTTTCTCTAGGGTCATTGGGCCAGGCCATTCAAATTAGCTGTGTCAAGAAAACACTGGAAAACAAAATGGGGTACAGAACACTCTTTGGTTCCCATGCTAGTGCTTATGACAAACAAGTGTGTATGTATGCATGTGTGTGTATGTGTATATTTGTGAACAAGTCTGATAATTTGAAATGTATGACAAAACATTTAACTTATCAGTAGATGGTGGTTGTGTAGGTTGTTAGAAATGAAAGCAGTCATGAAAACCCAACGCTTTTATTTTTGTAGTCTTTACCAGATAGACCTGGTCTGAATGGAGATAACACTAGTCAGTGCAGGAAGTGCCAGATTTAGACCACAGGGCCCATGTAACCCTTGTGTGAGAAACTCCCTTCTGATAAAGTGAACACCTAGAACTCTTTGGAGGAGCCATCCACTGGTAAACTTTTGGATCTGATTCACCTTCCCGCTCTGAGTAGTCACCAGCTCACTTGATCCATCCATCTTTGCTAGCTAACCACTGAAATCCCTTCTTCCTTTTCTCCCTTTTCTCCTTTTTGTGGTTTAACTCCCTAAGAAAGTCATTTACAATAGATGCCTCTATTTTTTTTCCTCTCACTCCCTTCTCTCTACAATCTGACTTCTGACCTCATCATTTAACCAAAAGAGTTCTCTCCTTAGTTACCAAAGATCTCTTAATTATCAGATCTGATGGCTTTTTCTCACTCCTTATCCTTCTTGATTTCCTTGCAGACTTTAATACTGTTGATCACGTTCTCCTCAATACTCTCTTTTCTGTAAGTTTCCACGACATTGCTTCTTACCATTTCTCCTCCTACCTCTTTGAACATTCCTTCTCAGTCACCTTTGTTGGATTTTTGTCCAGGTTGCCTGCTAACCATAGGGCTCTTTCTTGGGCTCTCTTCTCCGACTACTTTGCTTGGTGATCTCATCAGTTCCCACGTGTTCAGTGATCATCTCTATACTGATGACTCTCAGATAAGCCATTCTCTTTTGACTTTCTCCAGTGTCACATTTCCAACTGCTTGTTACACATTTTGAAATGGATATCTCAAAGACATCTTAAATGTCTAAATTTTATTTTTCTTCCCCTCCAACCCTCTCTTTCCTCCAAACCTCCCCTCTCTCCGACTTCCCTATTATGGTCCAGGGTACTTCCATCCTCCTTGTCACTGAGATTTGCAAACTGTCACCCCTCTTTTTCACCATATCCAACCACTGGGGTCAAGTTCAGATATTTCCTCTCCTGTATATGCCCCCTTCTCTCCTCTGATGCTACCACCATTTTGACACAGGCCCTCACCTCCAACACCTAGACAATTGCAACAGTTCGCTAGTTGGTCTCCCTGCCTAAATTTCTCCTCACTTCAATTGTTTCTCTACTCAGCTGTTCCTAAAACACAGGTTTGACTGAGTCATTGCCCTATTCGATAAATTTGAGTGGCTCCTTGTTACCTCCAAAACGGATTACAAAATTCTGTCATTTGAAGCCCTTCATGACCTCATCCCCCGCTACCTTTCCAGTCTTCTTATACACACTCTACAATCCAATGTTACTGACTTCCTTGCTTTTTTGGGGAGAAGAAGGGGAAGCAATTGATTTGCCCTGGGTCACATAGCTAGTAAGTGTCTGAGGTCATATTTGAACTCAAGTCCTTCTGACTCTACGGCCGGTGCTCTTTCTACTGTACCACCTAACTGTCCCCCTTCCTTACTACTCCTTGCATAAAGCATGCAATCTTCTAACTCAGAGCATTTTTATTCCCCTGTGCCTGGAATGCTCTCCCTCCTTATCTCTGTCTCTGACTTCCCTAGCTTCCTTCAATCTCAATTAAAATTCTACCTTTTACAAGAATCTCTTTCTATGCTTTAATGCTGGCATCTTCTGTCTGAGATTTCCCTCTACACATACACACACACACATACACACAAACATACCAACACATAAATGCACATGTATATAGATGAATACATATACACGCATGCATGTATATCTACTTATATGTGTTTGTGTGTGTACACATGTGAATACACACAAATGTGCATAAACTTGTGAACTCCATGAGAGCAGGAGACTGTCTTTTGTTTTCCTCTGTAGTACAGTGCCTGACACAGAGCAGGTTCTTAATAAATGCTTGTTGACTGACAGACTGATTGACAAGTTCTCTTTACATACATTGTTTCAAAATATGTACAATGGCATTTATAAATTAGGGCACCTGGGTGGTGCAGTGGATAAAATGTTGGGTCTAGAGTCAGTATCTGCCCTCAGACACTAGCTATGTGAACTGGGCAAGTCACTTAACCCTGTTTGCCTCAGTTTCTTCATCTGTAAAATGAGTTGGAGAAGAAAATGGCAAACGACTCCTGTATCTTTGCCAAGAAAATGCCAAATAGGGGACACAGAGTCAGACAAGACTGAGCAGCAACCATAATTTACAAATTAATGGAAACAAATAGGATTTATCTGAACCCAAAGAAAGTAATAGGAATACCCAGAAAGTGACTCTCTCCCCAGAGACTTACAATACTGTCCTGGGTGGCCCTCTAGCAGAGGGATGGTTAGGATTCTCCCCTGCATGTATTGCCTTCTATAGCTTTTCTGTGGACCTGCACTGAGTTCCTTGTTTCTAGCAGTTCTTTTTTTAAAAATCATAGGTATTGCCTTTTGTTTTTATAAAACTTTTTTTGTTTTTATAAAACCTTTTATATTGTTTATAAAACCTTTTGTTTTTATATCACTAGCATTTCCCAAGGTAGCATTCCTTTCTCTTCCTTCCAGAGAGAAATCCAGTATAACAAAGAATTAAAAAAAAGCATCCCAACCTGTTTAGCAAAACTAACCAACACACCACAAGTCTGACATCTGCAGCGTTCCATAGGCATAGTCCTCCACTTGTACAGAGAAGGGAGAGAGTTGTTTTCTCATCTCTCTTCTTTGTGGTCAGACTTGGTCAATGCAATTTTCCAGCATTCCATTTCAGTTGTGTGGTTGTTGGTCAAAGTCATCGCATTTACTGTTTTCTTGGTTCTGCGCATTTTGCTTTGCATCAGTGCATATGTGTCTTCCTGTGCTTCTACATATTCATTATGTCTTCATCATGGGCCTGCTGCAAAAGATTTAGACAGCCTCCAAGCAGTGAGCATCTATCTTGTTTCTGCTACAAAAAGTGCTGTTAAAACATTTTGGTGTGCCTTTCAAGACCTTCCTTTTTATCCTTCCTTTTTGTTGTTTCTTAACTTCAAATACCCTCAACAGGTATCACCAGTCACAGTTCTCTGTCATTTCCTGCAGCCCTCCCTAGTGCTTGACAGGCAGTGGTCACTTTATTTTAGGCCTGTTTTACTCTTTCTAGAAGCTCCATTTCCTACAGTTCTTCTCAGTTCCTCATAGATGCATTTCTTGTAGACCTGTTCATTATTCTCAATTACTTTCCTCATCTGTGTCCTGAAGCTCTCTCTTCCTCTGAAGTTTTGCTGTTCTATGCAGCTCCCAGAAGATGGTGCTGGTTCCCTTTACCGGGGAACCAGCCAATATTCTTGACTCCAGCCCCACTGGGAAAATAATCTTGCTGTGAATTAAAAAACAAAACACCAAACCTGTGACTTAATTGTGGAGGGACTCCTTGAGATATTTTGGGGAATATTCAGCTGACATTCCAACCAAGTATTGCTCAGTGGCAGGTCTTAAATACATATCTTCCTAACCTAAAGTTGATACCCTTCATTATGTAACATGACCTCTCAATACTTTACTATGACACAGTGCCTCTTGTGTTTATTGCTCAAAAATATGTCTCTCTACCCAAATGTCTTTATTATTCTGAAACCTTCACGGACTACCATAACCCCAGCCTTCACACAGATAGATATCTTTCTGGAGATTCCATTCTAGTTTTCATTCATTCTTCCTCTCCCCTGGAAACTTGGACTTTACCTGGGAACCACCTTGGGATGTGACAGGTGAGCTTTCACTTTGATTTGCACAGAGCAATCCTCCATCTGACTTTCCAGCCACCATTGCCAAACCATACCATTAGACCCATAGGCTGCCATCCCCTCTTTTCACCTCCCTTTTATGTCTTTCCCCCACTAGAATAAATGCTGTTTGAGGGCAGAGGCTGTCTTGTTTAATTGTATTTGTTTTCCTAGCTCCTAGCAATGCCTGCCCCTATTATTAAGTGCTTAATAAATGCTCTCTCTCTCTCTCCTGTTATTTTATCCTCTTCTTCCAGTTCCTGGACAGTATATGTCCCACTTACAGTAGCATTTCCCACTGGGTTTAGAGTCTCTGGGAATAATCTACTCTCTCACCTACTCTCTTCTATATTTGTCCTTGGGCAGCTGGTCATTTATTCAAATTTCCTGGTCCCACTTTCTAAAATAATTGTCTAATATAGAAACTGTCATCTGAAATAAGACACCATCTAAAATAGGAGACTACTAGGAGATTTCAAGGTTATATGCCATCTTATTAGATAAATCATGGACTAAACAATTTCTCTGATATTCATGACCTCTCAGACCTCTCCAAAACAGAAATTATAAGCTGTATGGCACTCCACTAAGCCTAATGAAAAGAGCTCAACATCTAGCTGGGGTCAATTCTGTCCAACTTGGGGTAGAGACTGAGATGCTTTGATATCCAACCTCCAAGAAAACCACCTCAGAGGGGAGGGAGTCAGAAAGTGAGTATTAAGGGAGAAAAGTCAAATGACCAGGGAGGAGATTTTTGAGGCAAATGGAGAAAAAAGGTAACCAGGGGAGGATATAGATAACTGATGGGTTGTATAATTAAGAATATGGGGGGGAAGCCTACTATGGGGTAGTGTCCTCTCTGACACCTGCAATAATTGACATTGTTCTGGGAGTGAGGCACAATAGGAAAGGGAGATCATCAGAATACAAGGTAGTGAAAGAGACTCCCTAGAGGGAAGAGCCCAGAATACATATCTTGGAAGTTTTGATTGGAGGAGAAATGCAGAAAATAGAGAGAAACTAGATAAATATAGTTATGAACCTGAGAATGAGGGTCTAGAGGAGGCAGAAAGAGAGGATAGATATTGAAGAGAGTGAGAGAAATCCTTCTGGGAAAGGGACACACACACAAAAAAAGACATTTTTAAAAAATCTAATGGAGGACTATTCAAAAGGAAGGGGGAATCTACTTGACTGAGGAGAAAAAAAAGGGAAGAAAAATTATAAAACCAGATTAAAAGCAGGAAAGAAAAAGGAACTAATAAGCAAAATCCACAGAGGGAAAGGGGTAAAAAAAATGAGAGGAAGGGATCAGGGGTGAGGGGAAGAAAGCCAGTGAGAAGAGGAACACCTTAAGAAAAAGATTAAGTTAAAATAACTGAAGAAATGCAATATTGTGTTGCATTTAATAGAAGAGGGAAAGAAGACTGCTATGACCTGGGGCAGCCCCTACTTCAGGGATATATTGAGGTAGCAATGATTTGGAATATAGTCCTGATTTCAGGGAGACCATGATTTCTCCACTGGTGTAGAGCAGGAGGAGGGCAACAGCTGGGCACTCATTCCTTCATTCTTCTCTCACCAAGAAAGATATTAAACTAGAATTATTTCTGTCTACTCTAATCAGATATTTGCAGTCAGGGATATAATGCTTTGGGGGAAGTTCAGGATAAAAGCCACTTTTCTTGATGGCTCCAGGTGACACCGCAGACTGGGAGAGTGACAGTTAGCTTATGCAAGCCAGCTTAGCTATTAAAAAATTTGACACTCAAAAGACAATCAAGTATAGTGAGTAAATGTATCTGTCGAATCACACAATCAAATGGTATTTGGAAAAATTATATAGAGTAGTTAAGAAAGTGGAATACCCAAAAGAAAAAAGGGATTTATCAGTACAGGAGGAAAATGAAATTGCAACTCAAATAGTAAATGATCTCACCCAAGGAGTCTGTTCTTAACAGTCCCCCAGGGCGAAGGTACTGGGAATCAAGGTACTTACTGAAGTGCCCACTGGCCAGCAGCTCTGGTGGGACCTGTCCACCCTTCAAGGTCACTCTTTCTCTCCTGTGCATACTTTCTCTTCTGTTTCTTTTTCTTAACAGTCTCTCTGAAGTTCCTCTACGAATCCAAAGTCACATCTGTCTCCACCTATGCTCTGTAGATTGTCACAGGCCTGTCTTTTAGGGAACCACTACAAGTCCACTTTAATAGGCTAAATCTAGAAAAGAGAGAGGAGGAAAAACAGACTTCTTTCAGTGCTTTCCATAGATCAGGAAGAGAAATTGCCTGTTTCACATAAATAAAAATAAACTTATCTAAGTTTCTTTAAGTTAATTCTCACTTCTTTTTTTCCCAATTTTGTAACCAATTTTAATTTAAAGTTTTGAGTTCCAAATTCTACTCCCTCCCACCCTCCTTCCCCTTTCCCCTCCCTGAGATGTTAAGCAATCAGATATAGGTTATGTATGTGCAATTATGTAAAACATTTCCATATTAGTTATTTTATACAAGAAGACTTGAATAAGAGAAAAATATGAAAGAAATAAAGTGAAAAACATCATGCTTCAGTCTGTATTTAATCAGCATTAGTTCTTTCTCTGGAGGTGGACAGTATGCTTCATCATTAGTTCTTTGGGGTTTTCTTGGATCACTGCATTGCTGAGAATAGCTAAGTCATTCACAGTTCTTTGTTGAACAATGTTGTTGTGTACAGCACTCTCCTGGTTGTGTTCACTTCACATCAGTTTTACACAGTTTACATCTGTTTACATCAGGTTTTCACATCAGTTTCGCTTTACATCAGTTCATGTAAGTCTTTGCAGGTTGTTTTTTTTTTTTTTTAAATCATACTGTTTGTCATTTCTTATAGCAAAATAGTATTCCATCACAATCATATACCGCAACTTATTTAGTCATTCCTCAGTTGATGGGTATCCCTTTGATTTCCAGTTCTTAGACACCATAAAAAGAGCTACTATGAATATTTTTGTACGAATAGGTCCTTCTTCCTTTTTTTTGGATGTCTTTTGGCTATAGACAGGAGTATTGCTGGACTAAAAGGTATGCATAGTTTTATAGCCATTTGCGCATAGTTCAAAATTGCTCTCCAGAATGGTTAGATCAGTTCACAACACCACCAACAGTGCATTAGTGTTCCAGTTTTCCCACATCCCCTCCCACATCCAACATTTTCTATTTTTGTCATATTAGCCAGTCTGATAAGTTTGAGAGGTACCTCAGTATTTTTTTATTTCCAAGAGAAATTTAGCTAAATTTCTCTTCAATTCAGCACCCTTTCCAGGCTAACTTGTTACTTTCATTGAAATTCTTTTTCTCTCTTCCACTCAAATTATCCTATATATCTCCTCCAACGTTACACTCTTCAAGAAAATCCCCTCTTATCTCACTGTCTTCTAAACCTTCTGCAATCTGGCTTCCAACCTATTCACTGAAATGAACCTATTCTCTCCAGATTTACCAATGATACCTTAATTGCTTAAACTAATGTTTTCTGCATTCCTCAACCTTTTACTGGATACATTTTAGGAAGAGCCCCTGGAACTTTTTGAAGCACTTCTTGGAGATCACTGCTAGCAGGTAGATGAGCACAATCCTCGACTTGGCTTATCAAATGGCAAGAACTTCCTTGTTGACTGACAGGAAGGAGTTGCGTGAAATGCAGATTCAGCAGTCCTGCAAAATCCTTCATGTTTTATTTACATGGCTCAATCACTTAAGAGATAATAGTTACTATAAATTACTAAATACTTAAAACTTATCGATGGATACTTATGAGTCTTTTCTATTTAGTATTTCTTTTTTTATAGAGGAAACCAATAACTGCCTTATACCTAATTAATATTGTGTGTGGATTGTCTTGCCACTCCTAATTTGAGACTCTAGACATAAGCCCAACCTAAACATTAAGAGAGTTTTCCCCTGGGGCTTCTGAGACTGGAGCTAAAGTGTGAGAGAAGGATCCTTGAGAACTGAACCCAATATATATACATGGCTCCAGAACTGAGAAAGGTCCCTAAGTAGAGATAAGGAAGAGTACCCCAGCCTCAGTTCTGTATGTGATTTTATGGAAGGAATCTGGAATGATTTTAAAGTATGAATGAAAACCACTTTCATCTGTAAAGTGCTTTGTACTACTGAATCAAATGCTTCTTCATAATCCATAAACAATGATCACAAAGAGATCTTACATTCTTTGCTCTATATCTTTCAGCCCAATAGGAAATAGTAAAGATGTGCTTCATTATTAAATGTCATTTGTGAAAGCTTGCTTGTTTCCTTGATTTACCCTTTACAGCTTCTCTCTACTCTATGAGACAATTATTGATTATATTGTTCCATCCTCCTTATTTATAAAATTGTACAAATGAGTTTATATCTAGTGTTGCCTTTGGCTGCCACCTCAACTCTTAGGAAGTAAATCAAATGTTTTTCAGACTAAGTTGTTTTCTGGGTTCTTTTGGTTTTATTGCTATGGCAATAGCAATGAAATTATGATAGAGGCGGTACAGTATAGTGAATAGACAACTGGTCTCAAAGCCGCAAAGACTTGCATTCCAGTCCTGTGTTTGATATACGACTGGCTATGTGATCTTGAGAATCACTTAACATCTCAGTGCTCTAAACAATTCTCTAAGATAAATTGGATAGAAGGTGCCACCTGCGCTGATTGAAGGTGTTTTCTCATAGCGCGGTTTCCTCTACCACTGAAACAATCAGTTTCTACGTCTGTTGAATTGTGGTAATTGGTGCTAATTTGGTGTCCATTTCCCATTTCTTTAAGTAACTCAGGATTAAGTTGTTCTAATTTCACAGCACATCTTTCTTCATCCTTTTTTCTTCTTCTTCCTTTTTTTCTTCTGCAAATTCTGCTCTTTTGTCTCTTTTTGCATCCCTAGCACTTAGCACAATGCCTGGCACATGGTACATACTGAACAAATGTTTATGTTTGGTTGTTCATTGATTTGTCCTGACAAGTTGGTAGTCTGAATATATACAGACGATGGACTGAGAGACAACTCCCTTCTCACTAAAAAATCTTTTCCTATGTGTTAAAATATGATCTTTTTTAATTCCTACAGTGCTGTTGGATGTTTGTTATGTCCAAGTCTTCTTTGCTCAAAGAAAGTATCTTTGATATAAAAGTGTGAAGCTTCTATATAGTGCATAGGTCTTTGGCCGTTTTTCCTTTTTAATGAAACATACTTTCTAACAGATTTTCTCATTATTTTCACCTTTTCCCACCTCTACAATGAGGTCACAAAATAAAGGTGCTCATTTAATTTAGACAGTCTTGTCAAATTCTTTGTAGAATTTCTCTACAGCAGCAACCAGTATTGGTGCATAAACTGCAAGTATTTTTAATGGGGGTGGAACCATGAAATATGAGATGACCAAACATCTCATGAAAAAGGTCTTTGGATGTATAATAAAATCAACTACATCAGCTTCCTTTTTGCCTCTCCAGGGAGCATTTATGAGCCACCCTTTTATTTACCTCCAACTTTCTTCTTTCTTCTGATTATTTTATGGCAAAAATGTTCAGAGTGATATGATTTAATTCCTCTGGCAGTATGCCCACTTGGCCTTTGGATAACAATTTCTCATTTAGAGTCAATAATCAAATTAAAGTTTATAGATGGTGTGTGGTTCTTAGCACCATCTGCCTTCTTTTCTGCTACTCTGTGTCTGTTACTGCAGGAGCCTATCCAGCAGGATAGAAGTTGACATAGTCTATGCTCTGTTAGCCTTCAAGAACCCAAGGTCACCTGCATAGCACAATGAAGCTTTGGAGTAGGGCACCATGGAGAAATAACCCGTTCAACAGCCCTTTCATCAAAACATAAAGAGAGGTATAAAATAAGGAGATGTATGCTTGCCAAAATATATTTCCCACCATAATGATGGAGCTCCAATGAAAAGTCTGAATTGAAGATTCCCACATGCCTGGTGAGGTCCTTTTTGTGGATGACATTGTGTTGGCCATACTATACCATGGAGCACTGAAGAGACTCTTGAAAGACATCTGCAACTACTCAGAAGAGTTTAGCCTGACTATCAATATAGGAACAACTGAGCAGATGAAGAATATTTATTGTCCAGCTTATGACATACATCGAAATGGAAAATCTAGAGAGTTCATCTATCAGTCTGCCTTTTTGGTACAGAGAGTACAGATAGATAATGAGTTGAGTACAGAGTTGAACAAGAGGAGAATGGACTGGATTAAAAATATAAAGCTCCTTTAATGACCCTGTTTTAAGCCAGGTTCATGATAATTCTAAATGTGATTGAGATCTGGAAGGATTAAGTCATCGAAGATAAAAATGAGGAATAAGAAAGATTAAAAAAAAATGAATGAATGAAAGCTATGTACTGGGGAATACAAACACAAAAGAAAAAAACACAGCCCCTGCCTTCAAGGTGGCCTGAGGGAAGTGTTTGGTCAGGAAAGTCACAGAGATTGTGAGTGGAGTCATTAAAAAATTGATTGAAATATTCTTTCCAGCATTATTGTTATTGTTGACCCTATTATTGTTCCCCAAGCTTGAGATGGAAGGTGGATGGGATATGGGATAGACTGGAGGATGTGGTGGCCAGGGAATAAGAGTTTGAGAGTCTGATTGAGTTTAGAATGGTGACAACTTGACAATCAGCTCAAGGTCAATTGGGCTTCAAAATTGGAGGTGGAGTCTAGCACACAGGCACATGACATAAACACAGTTACCTCTTGGGGACAGATGCATTCTATTTCTCATACTAAGAAAGGTCCATTTATTCTTATGCTTTGGGGAATATTTAAAAAACATGAATGAATGCCATATTGCATTTTGAAATAGAATCTAATTGCCTCTCTATCATTCCTGTCCTTCACCAACTCTGAGCACTAACACATTTCCCAGCACAGAGACTCAATCTTCCGTTAAATACAGATAATTATGCATCAGGGATGAGTATAGGCTATGCATGCATCTTTCTTAAAAATTAAAAATGACATAATAAAGTTTTTTTTCTGACTTCGTTCTAGATATACAGAATACTGGTGCCTGCTCAATTTATGAGGCATGAGCCAGGTTTCCTTATATTGTCTTTAAATGTATAAAATACCTCAGAGGTGTAAAATACCACATAAAATGATATTTTTGCTGGGTGGGTAAGAGAACAGAGAGTTGGGCAGGATGGAATGCTAATTATCACCATGATAGACATGGAAGACTCTATCCAATCTATTATCATTTATATACATATTTTATTTTTATAATTATATGTAAAAGCAATTTTCAGCATTCACTTAGAAGATTGAATCGTAATTTCTCTCCCTTCTTCCCCACCCTCCTCATTTAGAGGGCAAGGGGCAGCTAGGTGGTGCAGTGGATAGAGCACCAATGCAGGAGTCAGGAGGACCTAAGTTCAAGTCTCACCTCAGACACTTGACACTCACTAGCTGTGTGACCTTGGGCAAGTCACTTAACCCTAATTGCCTCATCCTGGGTCTTCTCCAGACATCCTGATGAATATCTGGTCACTGGATTCAGATAACTCTGGAGAAGTGAGGCTGGTGACCTGCACAGCCCTCCCTCACTCAAAACAAAGTCAAGTGCAAGTCATGTCATTTTTTCTCCGATGGCATGGTCTTCTTCAGCAACGAAGGATAAACACAGACAGATTTAGAAGGCAAACAATTTGGTATAGGTTTTATACATATGTAGTTATGCAAAACATTTCCATGTTAGTCATGCTGTTTTTTAAAAAATAGACCAAGATAAAAACTCAAGAAAAATAAAGTTTTAAAAAAAAATATTCTTTGCTCTGTATTCAGATTTATATACATTTTGATAACTTAGAAAAAGAGAATTATTACTTAGACCAATTCAAGTAAGCTTGATAGAATATAATCTCAGTTCCATGATGCATTGGTACAGGACTATCTCCTCATTGGTGGAGACGAATGCTCTGCTCTGCACGAAGGGTGACTAGGCAGGGTGGAATTGTTGAAAGGGGCTCTTCTATCACCTGCCCTGAATCTGTAAGACAGAAGGGTCCAAACTCAAACATTGCAAGAGAATGGAAGAGCTCTCATCTCTCTTTTCTCTTTTTCTGAACAGAGTTCAGCATCTCCACAAATAAGGAGAGAGACCTTTACCAATGGGCGTTGAGACTGGGGCTACATATTTAAAGGATGTGGCTAGATGTCTCTAATTGCTCTGCTGTTTATTCATTTTGGAAGTATTTTAAACAAGTGAAATGACATACTACCCTAAGAAAACACAACTCACACTGAATTAAAGAGAAAAAGTATGCCTCCTGACTTATCTTTCTAATCTATTTCTGTCTGGAAAGGAATGAACTAATTACTTTCAAAAACAAAACCTTTCTCCACCCTCCCCACCCCCACAAAAAAAAAGTTTGGAAAAAAAGGATGATCTTTTTTCCCCCATTTTCTCTATTAACAATACCAATTCAGGCAAACCTCATGAATTAGTTTCTATGAATATTCTTTTAAACTGGATTTTTTTTCTTTCTTTGTGTATATTTATTGCTGGATTCATTTGGACCATGTAATTGACGTGCACACCATGATGAAGGCAGTGAGCTTCTTAAATATATAGAGCAATCACTTTTCCCTGAGGGGCAGGCCCTCCTCTGGTTTATGATGAAGTTTTGGCTTTTGAGTCCTCATCTACTATTGGAGTGTCTGCTTGAAGGAAGAACCCTGACGGGGGCAGCCGCAGTGGGAAAAGTTAGTATCTCTCTGGTCTACTTTGTGTTAACTGATAATTATAATGGCAGAGAGTTTATGGATATACATTTTAACTACTGCTTTCTCAGTAAGGGTTGAAGCAAAGAAGTTTCCAAAAGGAACAAGGAAATGTCCTTCCAGATCAAAAGAAGATTTGAAATTGAATCACAGGAAAAAATTTCAAAAAAAGTAACCTTTGGTACTGAGAGAAATGGTTATTAATAACTAATGATTTGGGGAGACTCAGAGTAAACTTCTCCTTCATCTGACTCAACCCAACCCTACAAGGAATCTCTAGTCTCAGGTGAATTCCTTTCAATCAAGCTTGGGTAGAGATAGATTTTTGTCTAGACAGCCCAAAGCTGAGGGTAGTCTGAGTAGAGAGATAATTTCTCTGTCCAGGGGTGACATGATGTCACTTTCAGCTCCTCATTTTAATATAGCTCACCTCTTATTGTGTTAACCAATCAGAGTTGATAGCTACTTCTCTTCCAAAAGCACATATAAACTCTGAACCCCTCCCCCTGCCATGATTGTCTTTGTTTTAAAAGTGATGGCCAAATGACTGTCTTTTTATTTATAATGTGCTGGCTTTATTAATAAAATGACTGAATTACCCAGAAACTATGTCTCTTAGAATTATTTTAATTGTCACTGTACCATATTGTGGACTGTTAGCTTAGCCTGGGAAGCAAAATCTGTTGCAAGGTCTGTATATTCCAGCATCTCTAAAGATCCTCAAAGATGTATGGGGTGTTAAAGGAGGACGAGCACCTCTGCAGTGAGGGTGTGAGCCCTTTTCAGGGCTGCTCATCCACCTTTAGTGTCACCTGTGGCTCCAAGAAGCTGTAGCATACACAGAAGCCACACCTTGGTAAACCTTCTCAGAAGGAGGGCTAAGCCTCTCAGTGACTTAGGGAGATTACCCCAAGATGTGAAGACTTCCCCTTGATAGAATGGGTAGATGGGAACAATTTGTTCCAACAGCCATGAAGAGAGCTGAAGCAGATGCTGTGGGGTACTTAGAACTTGGTGACACATTGAAGATGATATGGTCATCCACTGAATCCCAGGTCATCATCAGTTGTCTTGACTTTGTCTTGCTACTGGACTTTTTATTTTTTTCTTTTGGTAAGGCAATCAGAGTTAAGTAACTTGCCCATGGTCACACAGCTAATAAATGTCTAGTGTCAGATTCTGCATTTGAACTTGGGCCCTCCTGATTCCAGGGCTGATGTTCTATCTATTTTGCCACCTAACTGCCCCACTGCCACTGGACTTTGATGACTGGAAGAGACTCATCTCCATGCAGCCTGCCTCACTTTAATCCAACTCACCCATGATTCAAGACATCACCCTGTGAGGTCATTGGTCCTTTCTGAGAATGTAATCTGCATAATAGCAGCAACTACTCTTCACGAAGTGTGGCCCCTGACAGCTGGGTCACCCTGGTTATAAAAGAAAGGGAACTCCCTAATCCCTGCCAGCCAGGTCTCCAGTATCCTCTGCATCTGGACAGATAACTCTTATTGGGATATGATGACTGGGAAATTAACTGAGTTGTTTTCATAAATAGCAAGTGTAAATGAAGTTCTAATGGAAGCATCTAGGGGGCACAGTGACTGGGTCTGGAGTCAGGAAGATCTGAGTGCAAATTTGCCCTCAGAGCCTAACTAGTGGTGTGATCCTAGGCAAGTGCTTAATCTCTGTTTGCCTTGATGTAAAATAGGATTGGTGATAATTAACCTCTGTATCCTACAGTTTTGTGGGGATCAAATGAGATTACTTTTGTAAAGTTCTTGGTACAGTTGCTGGCACATAGTAGGCACTTGGTAAGTGCTTATTTCCTTTGTTGTTTTTTTTTTGTGTGTGTGTGCTTATTTCTTTATAGCAGCTCCTTTTGTGTTGGCAAAGAATTGAAAACTGAAGTGATGCCCATCAATTGGGGGACAGCTGAACAAATGGTGGTATATGATTGTGATGCAATACTAGTGCTCTATGAGAAATAATGAATGGGATGGTTTCAGAAAAAAACCAGGGAGACTTATATGAACAGATGCAAAGAGAGGTGAGCCGAGCTGGGAGATCATGGTACTCAGTTAAAGCAATATCATATGACGATCACCTGGAAATGACTTAGCTATTCTCAGCAATACAATGGTCCAAGGCAGTTCTGAAGGACTTAAGATGAAAAATGCCATTCACCTCCAGAGAAAGAACCAATAAATTCTGAATGTAGATTAAAGCACACTTTTTTTTTACTTTCTTTCTTTTTCATGTTTTTTCCTCCTTTTCTTTGATATGTATTCTCTTTTGCAACATGGCTAATATGGAAATACATTTTGTGTGACTGCACATGTATAACCTACATCAAAGGGCTTGCCTTCTCAGGGATGGGGGGAGGGGAGAAGAGAGAGAAAGACTATGCAACTCAAAAATTATAAAAAATGAATGTAAAAAATTGTTTACATATAATTCAGAAAAATAAAATAAAAGACATTCTTTTAAAAAAAAAAAAACCTAAATGCTTATTTCTTTCCTTCATATGTGTAGACCCAGATCAGAATACTATATAATCTCGTTCCAAGCTCAACAGTGATCAGAATTCCCTGCCCAGTAGGTACAACATAGTATCTTATTCTTCATTTATTCCATATACTACTGACATTTTCCTTTGATAGAATATATAGCTATAAGTACAGCTAACAGGATGAGAGACACAATAATGCTTCAATGATGACATGTCTTTGTGGTCCATCCCTTCCAGTTTATTGGTATTTCTAGAGAAAAGAGCCTGCAAAGTAATGAGTGACTGCCTCCACAGAAAACCTTCTTTCTTTCTCCCCAATCCTACCATGTTTTTTTCAGTTAATGAAAGGAAAGTGAGTGGTCTCCATGATGCTGGTATTTTGACCATCCTGTTAATCTCCATCTGTGATTTTCCCATTCTCTGTCATCACAGACGTCACTCCAGAGAATCTGACAGCTACCCCAGCTCCAGCTCTCCTGATCTGCAGATGTACAATGTGGCCTCATCAGCCCCTAAGAACCCAAGACTGAGGCAGGACAAACAACACCCAGGAAAGGTCCCAAGCTTCCCATGAAAATAAAGGCCCATCTTTTTAAAACCAATATTCTACAGGGATTGCTATATCACAGCAAGATGTGGAATGTAAGTTTCTGAAGAATCAAAAAATGAATATAACACTGACGGCAATGGAGAGGCAAATAGAAGGTTTGAGCAACATGCAATATCTAACCAATGAGGAACTTCAAAGTAGAACAGGATCAAGAGATATCATCATAACATTTATAAAGAGCTAATTATGTGTCAGGCACTGGGCTAAGCTCTTTTTGATTATTATGTCCTTTGATTTTCATGATGACCCTGGGAGCTAGGTGACATTATCCTCATTTTACAGATAAGGAAACTGAGGCAAACAGAGGGTAGGATTATGCAGCTAATAAGTGCCTGAGAAGGAATTTGAACTCAGGTCTTCGTGGCTCCAGGCCCTGTGATCTATCCACTATATCACTTGCATAAAAAGACAAATTGGGATAGGTAAGGTGGAAATATGACAGGTGGCTTGTCCAAGTGCTCTGTTGGCACCTTCACAAGGAAAAACATTGGAGAACAGAACAGAGGACCTGGATAAGAGTTGCTCAGATCACGGATTCGTTTGAGTTTTTGAATAGGTGTGTCCCACAATACATGTGGGCAATTGTGACTTGAGAAAATGTGTGTATGAATTGTAGATTGGTGAAATGAATCACTTAAAGGCACTTAGGAAATCTGTCAGAAGGACTCTGTCAGCAGAAACCAGAGTGTGTGTTCTTTTGTCTCTCTGCCACTGGGCATGGCCACCCTAGAAATAGAGCCTCGGGATTAAAGGTAGTCACTGAAATTCAGAGTAGGCAACCTTAGGTTAGAACTAGATGCAGCATCACACAGTCCTCTGTTACAGTGCATGTTGTACGTGGGCTGTCTGGTAGCATAAGTCACACCCTGTCAAAACAAGACAGCCCCTGGTGAAAACCCCAACTCACCACAACAAAGACATCAAGGGAGAAAGACTCAGACGCCTTCCCACCATCAGCTAGCCTCTCCACCTACACTCTGTCCACACACATATTGTTATCACTACCAAGTTGATGTAGAGGTGCTACTTAGGAGGAACCCTGGGAGGCCCTTCTCTCTGGTGTCTTATTAGTCAGATGCTATATTCCCTTGATAAGATTCCTTCTTTGATAAGATTTTACTATGTATTAGGCACTGGGGATGCAAATACAAATAAAATTAAAAAAAAAAAGAATGTTGGTTTTTGCCCTGGAGGAGTTTATTCTGACGGTGGAAAACAACAAACACATAAAAGGGAACTGAAATTTGGAGGTGGGGGCTGGAGGGGGAGGAAGGTATTTGGTTCTGGGCATAGTTTTTAAGTACAGAAGTCAAGAGGATGGTTGGGAGGAGGATGAAGGCTGGTTCGGGAGTATTAACAAAATGGAGGCCCTAGAAGGAGCTCACCAATGGGAGAAGGGCACCAGCCTTGCAGAGGGCGAGTCCAGGCTGAGAATGCTGTAGAAGTGGTTGCATGTTCCAAGGTGAGGAGGCCCAGGCACTGAGGGAAGTCCCAGGAGGCAGCAGTAGAAGATGGTTTTAAAGCCCAGAAATCAGAAATAGGGCTGGGAAGGAATATGAGGAAAGCAGACACACTGCCTGCCCTAAAGGTGATCACATTCTAATAGGAGAGACAATATGTAAATGGACAATTATGTACAGATAAAATTTGGGGCAGCTAGGTGGTGCAGTGGATAGAGCACCAGTGCAGGAGTCAGGAGGATCTGAGTTCAAATCTCACCTCAGTCACCTGACATTCACTAACTGTGTGACCTTGGGCAAGTCGCTTAACCCCTATTGCCTCATCCTGGGTCATCTCCAGTCATCCTGATGAGAATGTCTGGTCACTGGATTCAGATGGCTCTGGAGGAGAAGTGAGGCTGGTGACCTGCACAGCCCTCCCTCACTCAAAGCATGTCGTCATTTCTCTGATGGCATGGTCTTCTTTGGCAGCGGATGAATACACACAAATAACATTTTATTTAAACAGGGTAACTGGAGATTGTTGTGTTTGTCCTTCATAATCGAAGAGGAACATGACATTAAGATGATGATATGATTCACAGTTGACTTTGATTTGAGTGAGGGAGGCCTGTGCAAGGTCACCAGCCTCACTTGTTTCTCCTGAGCCATCTGGGTCCAGTGACCAGATACAGATGAGGACAACTGGAGATGGCCCAGGATACAAGGGGAGACCCTGGCCCTTTCTAAGATCTTATCACATTCTCACTTTGAGTGAGATATACCCATTCAGTGAATAGGCTTCTTTAAGTAGCTACTCAAGGGATAGCTCCTTTAATAAAAAAATATCAAACTGGGAGGGGAAGACCGTCAAGGTTCCTGGTCTTTTTTTAAGAGAAACAGTAATTACATTCACTCTGTACTAGGTGGTTAGGGACCTGTAGTCCAATATATGAGCTCCAGCGTGGGTAACTGGAGATAATATCAGAGGGAATATAGTCACTGGCCACTAAGTATCATAGAAAGGGTTCAAACTCACATCTTTCTGATTTCAAGTTTAGTACTCTATGCAGAGATATTATAGGAGCAGCCCAGGAGAATTTTCATGTGCTGTGTGTGGGATCACCCATACCCTTATCTACCTCCATATACAACAGTATCTCATTTTTTCTTTTTTTAGGGAAAGCTTTGCATAAATAGTCCTGTGTTATAAAAAGACTGTTTTAGGCAGGCCTTTGTTATAAGAAAGTCTATATTACAGGAAGTATACATTATAAACAGGGCATTATTATAGGGAGGGCTATATTATAGGCATGGTTACATTGTGATGCTTATACAAAAACATCTATTATAGGTACTAAGTCAGAGAGAGATCTTCATTTTAAAAAGTGAAGAGATCATCATTATTTTAACTCCGGTTGCAATTAGAACTGAAATATGGCTATGGAAAGGTGTAGTTTATTTGGAAGGGACAGAATAAGTCAATGGAAAAGAGTGATAGAAAAAAATGGATATGTATGTATATGTGTACAATTTTATTCATAGCCTTTGTTTTTATATCATCTATGTTTCTCACTTTGTCCCTTCCTGTACCCCCTCCCAGAGAGTCATCTGTAGGAAATGATTAATTTAGACTTCTATTTTATTTAGACCTGTGAGTCACTTCCAGTTAGTATTATTCAGTTGAGTTTGATTCCATAGGGGTAGTGATTATTACTGCTTTCTTGTTTACTGATAGTGTTTAGCCATTGCCCGATTGATGGGCACCAACTTTGTTTTCCGGTTCTTTGCTATGACAAAAACTTTCACCTACCAACACATTCCCTCTGACATTACTATTATCTTTTTTTGTTATATTTGTCCATTTTCTGAGTAAAAGTGAAACCTCAGGATTGTTTTGTGTTCCTCTTATTGGTGATTTGGAGCATTCTTCCATATGGTTGTTGATAGTTTGTGCTTCTTTTGAGAGCTGTCTGTTGATATCCTTCGGTCAATTCTCTATTGGGGAATAGCTTTTTTGACCTTATATATTTTTGTTAGTTGACAGAAGCAGTATATGTTTAGAAGATATTAACAAAAACAACTTTTTTATGCTATCATTTTTAAAAAACTGGGACAATGAACGCTTTTGTCCCATGTGATTTCATTTATGATTTCTTGAAATAGAGCTCTGAAAAACCAGACTTTCATAAAGTCCATTGGGTTTCAAATGGAGCTCCTTGACCATTCCTTAAACCCGAATCACTCTGGCTGTCATTAATTGGCTAATAATAAATCCCAGCCCAAGTCTCACTAGGTCATGAATTTTGATAGCTCAGAGTGAATGTAAATAGTGATCGTTTCTGTTCTGGCCAGAAACCCTGAGGGTCTTCCCCTCCCAGGTTGATTTTTTTAACTAGATAAAAGAGGCCATTCTTTGCCTCATTTGTCACCTAGCCTTAATCAGTGAATGGGAATTGCTTCAGATAAACTGAGACCTGGGAAAAGTCTTGGCTTAAAGAGACCTGGGTCTCTCACTGCATCCAGGGCCATCTTCAGTCATCCTGACCTATGTCTTATCACTAGTCTCAGATGGCCCTGGAGGAGATGGTGAGGCTGGTGACTGCACAGCCCTACCTCACTTAAATCCAATTCACTTGCAAGTCAAGACATCCTCCTCCTGATGTCCTCTTGGAGAATGAAAGACAAACAACAATAGAATCTTCATAATGTTTCCTTATATATGTGGCATCTGTGCTGGATAATTTACTCTAATATGAGGTTGGGCCAACTCCTTAAAAGGCACAGCATTTTTGCTGAATGGGTCACTGTTGCTAGGCTATGTGAGAGCTGACCTCTCAAAAGTGAAGCCTCCTCAAAGAGTTAATTGTTTCTTGTACTATTGAAACACAGTCCCTTGAAAAACTACATCTGCAGCTAGCTGCTCTTGTAGAGAAGACGCTTTGTAATATATCTGGTACTGTGGCTCACTCCCCTTCCTCTTAACCTTGTTTCAGGCACGTAGTAGAAAAAAAGAGTAGCAAATGCCCTACTCCTCCAACCTAAACTGCTTACCCTCGCAAAACTTCCCACCAAATTTGTGTTCTTTGTGGCTGGGGAAGATTTCCATGAATAGATTGTACCCCCTGAAGTCCAGCCAATGGGATAAGGGGAAGGTGGTTAGGGAGGCAGGTTCTCCTTACTTTCTGTACTCCCTTGTATTCCCTGGCTAGAGCTGTTAGTGTGATGGGGGTCAGGGGAGGGGTACCCTTTCTCATGAGAAAGCAATAAACTCCTTTTTGCCTTTCCTAAGACAAGTCTCTGATCAATTATTTGGGGGGGGGTCTCAAGAGCCATACCACACAACTGCTTCCTTCCTCCTTCCCTGGATGATTGACATTCTGCATCTTTCTGAACTAAATGTGTCTCTGTTGTCCTGAATAGGTACATTGTCGTCTGTTAAACTAATCTAAGTTTTACGGCAGTGATTGTAGAACACTAAAAATAAATAAAATTAATTTAAAAAAAATCAGAATTCCCCAGTCAATATAGAATAATGATAAAAGAACGACACACAGAGAACATCTGCTCAAGGAATGGCCACTTAAATAGTCCAGATGAGGAGCTCTTTTGTCAGCTTTAACTAGCATTGCTGTCTCTACTGCCTTCAATCTTCTGCCAAGTCACATGATTCCTCCCAGGAAACCTGTCACCAACAATCAGATTTACCTGGAGAAACAAAACAAAACATAATGACAGCTCCAGGAGTCTCTGGGCACACCTCTAGATCATGATTTATTTAAAATGTTTGGAAATAAAGGCTTGGACAGACTCCAGATTTCCAACAGAAGCTATGCCTGGTCCAAGCTTCTGTTTTCAAAGGATATTACAATTGAAGCTGGAGGGAGAGAGGGCTGTAGGAGGAGCTTTGTTATAAAATTAAAATAATGATGATAATAACTTTCATGTTGATAGCACCCTAAGTTTACAAAGCAGTTTCCTTCTAACTCCTCTATTAGGTAGATAGTACAACTTTTAATAACCCCATTTTATATCTAAGTTTTATGGTAGTGATTGTAGAACACTAAAAATAAATAAAATTATAAAAAAAAGAAAAAAGATGTTAAAATAGTTTTTATATGTAGTTGGGAAAAATAAAATATTAAATTAAAAAATAAAGTTGTAAGAAAACTGTTTAATACTTTTACTCTGTTGAAAGAATGATTGATTCAATTAAAATGTTTGGATCTTTGTGATCACCTTAATTGAGGTGGAGGGGGGAACATTAGTTCTTCTCAGTCATCACCCCCAATTACAACGGTAAAGTTAGAGAAATTCAGAATTGGTTGAACAACTGAGCTTAAATTGTAGTTAGTAAAAGAATAATGCCAACATTGTAAAAGGAAGTATCTTGTGGAATGCCCTAGAGATCTGTCCTTGATCCTGTGGTGTTCAGCATTTGGATATAATAAGATACTAATGCACTACAAGCAATAAGGATTGTGAGGAATTCAGAGGAATGTGGGAAGACTTTTATGAACTGATTCAGTGAACAGCACAGTTGTTGTCCTTTGTCTTCGAAGAGGACCAAAATGACATCACCATGATAAAGTGAAATTTCAATGTTTCCGATTGTGGGTGATCAGACCAATACCGCAGGTTGGGCACAGATAGTCCATGTGAATATGTGGGGTGGATAGTCCGAATTTGCGCATCCTGCAGTTACTTTGTGCTGTCTCAATTCTGCTTTGCTCAAAGAGCACAGCTTCCTTTCTGATGTGAGCATGCTACACTGAGCAATCCTGTGCCAGTGTCTCCCATGTTGCACAGTGAAATCTAAAGTTCTTGAGAGAGACCTTAAGAGTGTCCTTGTATTGTTTCTTCTGACCACAATGTGATCACCTGCCCCATGCAAGTTCTCCATAAAATAGTCTTTTTGGCAAGTGTACATTTTGCATTTGAACAACGTGGCCATCCTATCAGAGTTGCACTTTCTAAAGCATAATTTGAATGCTTGGCAGCTCAGCTCGAGCAAGGACTTCAGTGTCTTGTAAGTTTATCCTGCCAGGTGATCCTCAGAATCTTCTAAGACTGTTCAAATGAAAGAGATTCAGTTTCCTGGCATGGCGCTGGTAGACTGTCCATGTTTCTCAGGCACACAACAATGAGGTCAGCACAACGACTCTGTAGACCTTCAGTTTGGTAGTCAGTCTAATACCTCTTCTCTCCCAAACTTTTCTTCAGAGCCTCCCAAACACTGAGCTAGTTCTGGCAATGCATGCATCAACTTCATTGTCAATGTGTACATTCCTGGAAAGTACACTACTAAGGTAAGTGAACTTATCCAAAGCATTCAAAACTTTTCTATTTGTTGTAACCGATGGTTCCACATATGGATGGTGTGGTGGTGGCTTATGGAACACCTGTGTTTTCTTGATGTTAATTATTAGGCCAAAATTAGCACAGATAGCAGAGAATTGATCCATACTTTGTTGTATTTCAGCTTCAGAGGCTGCACTGAGTGCACAATCATCTGCAAATAGAAAATTATGCACTGACACTCCCTCTACTTTGGTCTTGGCTTGTAGCCTTTTCAGATTGAAGAACTTACCATCTGTACAGGAGTTGACTTTGATGCAGTAAACAATATACTTAATGAATACAGTACTGTAAATTTAGACAATGCCAAAAGGCAGCCAGACTCTAAGTAATTGTAATGACCAATCTTGATCCAGAAAACAGGTGACAACATATATCTCTCTTCCGTTAATAGAAATGTGAGGTGTATGGGGGTGCGCAATGTTGCTTATTCTATCAGTTTTTCTGTGTCCATTAGTGTTAATTGCTTTCTTTGTTAAGAAGGAGATTTCAATTGAAGAGGTGCCATGTATTAGAAAATAACTGTAATGTTAAAGACAAAAAGCATTAATAATAAGAAACTAAGAGAGTGTTCTCCTATTGAGGAATGGTTAAATAAATTGCAGTGTATAAATATAATGGGATATTATTTTACCATTAGGATTACGAAGTGGACAGTCTCAGAGGGAAGACCTCTATGCCCTAACACAGAGAGAAGTGAGCAGAACTGGATACAATGATGACATTACAGATAAAACAATACTGAAAGACATTAGAACTCTAGTCAATGCAATGATTTACCATGAGTTCAAAAGGATGAAGAAGAAACATGTCACTTATCTTTTGATAGAAGATGAGCTTAAAAATACAGAAAGACATGCATTTTCAGTAATGGCAAAAGTAGGAATTTGTTTTTGCCAAACTACGGCTCTGTTTTGAGAGTTTTCTTTTTCTTTCCTTTTCTTTTTTATTCTTAATTTACTGGGGAAAGGATAGTGGGACAGACAGATTAAAAAAGAAATGCATGGGTATATTATTCAGACCTGAGAATTTTTCTTGCAATTGTATGAAATATAATAAAATTGTGATCCTGATAAAAAGGCATTAATAAAATTTAAAATTAATTGGTTGGTGACTGGTTGTTTTCCTTTGTTCTTGAAGAGGACCAAAATGACATCACTGTGTTAGAGTCAACTTATGATGTGTCTGACTATGGCTGATCAGACCAACATGAACTCAGAATGTTCTACCACAGGTCAGGCACAAATAGTCTAATTCCACAATTACAGGATGAGAGGTATTGACATATCTATATCTACAGTTTTATGTGAATAGTGAATAATGGACTCAGTGTTCATCAACAGTATATCTAACAATTAGAGCTGTCCAGAAAGAACTGACTCTGATAGGAGCTGGTGAATTCACCATCTCTTGAGGTCATAAAGTTTGACACTTAGAGATTCAGAACTGGAAAGAGATCTTAGATCTAATCCAATCTCCTCGTTTTACAGACGAGAAATAATAATTACAATAATTAAGTGATGTGACATCCCACTGTATCACATATTATATCCCTAGCAAAAGAATATTTGCTTTGGTGGGGAGGGCAGGCTGTGGAACCACTCCTTCAAGACAGTGATGAACCATCCCATGTTGATCTTTTTTTATACTCAGTTCCTAGCTTATAGTTTATACCACATAGCATAGTGATTAATTGATTATGTACAATCTTGTTTTCTTTCATATATAGGAAGTAGAACAAGTCTTGTGATTTCACTGGTAAAGGGAACTTTCAGGTGAGGAAACATTCTCTTCTAACACAATTTGCCATCTTCTTTGCAACTTATAATTGTAGAGAATTGCCAATAGTATTAAAAGGTTAAGTAACTTGCCCAGGGTTACACAGCCAGTATGTGTCAGAAGCAGAACTTGAATCCAGGTCTTCTCTGACTTCAACTGTGGTTCTCTATCCACTATGTCATATATATATATATATATATATATATATATATATATATATATATATATATATATATATATATATATATATATATATACACACACACACACACACACACACACACACATGAGCTCTCATATACATAATTATTTTTTCATATACATAATTATTTTTTTCCCAACTAACACCCATATCTTCTTTTTAAAATTCCTGCTTACATAGTGAAGTAGAAGGCACACAACAGAGGCTTCATAAATATTTGTTGACTTAGCATTGTCAAGCTTTTCAGGCACAGATAGCAGATTCCTGATGTATGGCAAACCACTCCAGTATCTTTGCCAAGAAAAACCCAAAATAGGATCACAGAAAGTTGGACATGATTGAAGTTACACAATAACTAAAAGTAGTTTGATAGATCAATAAACCAAAGCTTAATTTATCAAAAGCAATCATTTATCAGACATCTTCAAATTAAACATTTATTGTATCTATATCCAGTTTCTCATTGCAGAAGGATCTACGGATCAGTGATTTTACAAACTTGGGGGCCTGGCATGCTGTGGTCCATGGGATCAGAGAGAGTAGGATATGACTGAATAACTAGATGAAAAGTACAAAATGTATCAGCACCAACTCTTTTTTAATTGCCACAACTCCTCTTTTCATAAAATAGTCCGCACAAATAAATGTCTTATTTTACTCAACAAATTAAAAATACTGGAATTTTTGCAATAATTAAACCAATAAGCCAATCTTAGACAAAAGCAATTAAAAAAATATGGGATATAATGAGGTAAGTGGCCAAAGAGAGCCCAGTCCTTAAAACTTGCTTGCATTTGTCTTTCCTGGTGGGGAGTGTGTCCAGTTGTTTACTGACTTGCTTTCAATCTAACCGCAGATAGCGACTTCATGAGCCTACTTCCAGCCATGAGTCACTGAAAGGCTGCTGCTATATGGTGATGAGGGGTCTCCTGGTTGGCTGTGGAGCTGATGGATCTTGATGCTGAGGGGTGCTGAGCCGGAACTGAGTTAGCATGCATATGCTCAAGTCTGCTCCTCCAACAACTCTTCGTGTTCTTCCTTTGTGGCTGTCACAAAGGCAAGAATTGCCTTGCCTTTGAGTACATGATGCCTGTCTTCCTTTTGTGTTTATTCTTTCCTGATCTTAGATGAGGAAGTATTCTGAGATTGGAGTGTGCATGTGACTAATGAGACTGAGGGATCTACCAGTGTCACCAGAAGTCCAACTAGCAGCTAGAGCCAGTAGGAGCAGCCCCAAGACCAGTGAGGACCCCCCATTTTACCACAAGAAATTTCTTGACCTGTCTTGGCAGCAGCATGAGCTGTTAACTGAAACACTGTGACCTGCAAAGAGTCAGCTTGGTTGAGCAAGGGAGTAATTCATGCATTGTCAACACTACTTAAAGCAAACTTAGTATATGTTCCAAGAAAAGAACAAAAGTATCCCTAGGTCTAGGAGTCTCAGGGTACCCTATGGCTCTTCAAGTTCCATACCATGTGGCCTCTGCTATTTTTCTGTTTTAAGCCCACTCTCCCCAGAGACTGTGTGTATATGTGTATGTGAATGTATATATGAATGTGTGTGTGTGAGTATGTGTATATGTGAGTGTGTGATATCTGACCACTGGACCCAGATGGCTCAGGAGGAGAAAGTGAGGCTGCTGACCTTGCACAGCCCTCCCTCACTCAGATCAAAGTCAACTGCAAGTCATGTCATCATCTTGATGTCATGGTCCTCTTCAAGAATGAAGGAAAAACACAACAACCACACAAATGTGAGTGTGTGTATGTGAATGTATGTGAGTGTGTGTACGATTGTGTCTATGAATGTGTATGTATGTGATGTGCATGTATGTGTGCATGTGTGTAGATGAGTGGGCATGTTGTATTTATGTGTTTATGTATGTATGTGGGAATGTGTGTGAGTGTGTATATATGTGAGGGTATATGTGAGTGTGTGTATGTGTATATATGTGAGCATGTGTATGAATGTGTGGGTGTGTGAGTATGTATTTATATGTATGTGAATGTGTGAGTGTGTATATGTGAGTTTAGGTATATATGACTGTGTTTATGTGAATATGTGTAAGTATGTGTATATGTGAGTGTGTATATGTGTGCATGTGTGAGTGTGTGTATGAATATGTGTACGTATGTGTATGCACGCATGTTTGCATATGCAAAGGGGAATATGTACCTCTAGTCTGGGGTATGTTTTGTAATTCCTATCCTCATTATATCTTCCTAATATATGCTCTCTTGTAAGAGCTAATGGATGCTGACTGATCAGTACTGGGGATCACCTTGGATAGCGCCTCATGAATGACTACTAAAAGCACCAGCCCCTCTGGCTTGCTCCCTAGAATCCTGAGGGGAGAAATTTTAGTTCAACAACTGACTGAAAGGTGGAAAAAAACATAAAATGTTATTGTGTTTATTGTTGATCACATAAAAGCATTTACGTGCTTTAAAGTTCTTGTCCAGCAGGTGTCTCTCAGGTATATGTTTTACTCATTTTTTTTTTTTTTGGTTGAACCTATGGTTTCACTGCTGTAGGAACTTCCAATGAGAAAACTCCTTCTCACAATACCTTTTCTGCAATTTAGTTTTAGACTTGCCTGGAGCACAGAGAGGTTGTTACACAAGTGCCCAAGGTCACACAACCAGCTCTGACAACTGGAATCTTGGCAGGAGGTTAGTGACTGAAGGCCATGCCGCTGCACAGACATTGAGATCATACAGTTCCCTGGTAGATATGATCACAGAGATAACCCTCTATAATGATCCTCCAGCAATATCAAGCAAAGAATACAAGAAGGGATACTTCAGAGAAACTTCACCAAAAGCTGAAGGTCTGTAGGGGCTAAAAGACATAGACAAAGAATTGTAAAGGGAAAGCAGTCAGATGCAAAGTAGATATCCCTGCATCACAGGCCCTCTCCCTGCCACCCCTCCCCCCCAAAGAAAAAGTGTCTAAGGCTGAAATAGTTCAACTGTCCATGAAGAGGTCAGAGAGACAAGGAACTTGCCTCCAGGGGTCAGATTGAAGTCATACGTCTGGTATGACAGTAGATGAGAAATCACTTATCTACATAAGATTCCCAAAGGAATATGGGACAGACCATTTGAAACTAATTACACTAAGGCAATACAGAGTGGAGTGGCTTCCAGAGGCAAAGGGCTGAGGTTCTGAAGGAATTAGGGGATGGAGACTTCTGCTGATTCTGAACTATAGGCTGTCACCCTAGCAAGAAAATATCTGTAGCACTCTTGTTAAAAAGAATATACTATCCAGTCAAGACAATGACTGTAGGAGAAGAAGGCAGTGGGTTCATTTGAAAGCAAGTCCAAGAAGTCTAGCAGGTCAACCCATCCAGCAGAGAAGCTGTGCCCTAAGAAAAATCCAGCCACTGAACAACCCCAGTCTGGCAGCAGATAAATTTGGGGAGGAACCAGCACAGGAGAAAGTTCAGGGAAGCTGTGGAGTAACTCAATCATTACTTCATTGTGAAGACCCTCCAGAGAGAGAAAGATTCAACATTTCCAGAGTTCTGAGTTGCTTTGCCCACGTGTGCTCCCTATACATGTGCTTCACTATCATCTTCAATTCTTCCTCCCATAGACTCCTTGTGGAAAATACTTTGCATCTATTCTTCTGATCATGTTATTTGAGTAAAATGCCTTTGCTAAAAAACCAAACCAAACCCATCCAAGACTACAGGCTTATTGTTAAGGAGAAGCACACCAATTGGGGTTCATCAGCTACTGTTAGGAGCATAACCACCCATACTAGAACCTTGTAGTAGCAGCACTCCCTCTCTGGAAACCCAATTTGCTAGTACCGGTATGAACCCTAAGAAGAGTATTATACATAGGAAATACATATTTATCAAAGGTGGGGTTTTTGCTCTTATAGGCACAGTCCAAATAGAAAAGAGATTTCCTGTAGGTGATTATGTCCTCTAGATAATCTTATTTGCAGATAATATTGTGTTGTTTGCAGCAAGCCTTTAGAATTCTATTGCACTTCAATAAAATTAATGACAAATCAAAGAAGATCATCCTAATTATCTATTCAGGAAAAACCAGATGGATCAGGCATGTTTATTGTGCAGACCATCACATTCACCTAAATGAGCAGCCCATTAAGTTAATCCATCAGTATATCTATCTTAGACAGATATCTATCTTAGACAGACACAGCAAATGAATAATAAAGTGGGCCCAAGGTGGAGGAAGAAAATAGGTTGGATTGCATTTGGGAAATTTTAGTGGTTTTTAAAAAACAGTTCTGACCTGGACCAAGATTTAAACCTGGATCAAACTAAAATAAATCAAACTATAGAACCTTTTTGACATCAGTGTTTTCTCAGTGATGCAACATAGTTTCAAAGTATCAAACATCATAGACTCTGAAGGAGCAAAACTTCAGATGACCTAGACGGCAATGCAGAGATGCGATTTGGGTGTCAATAACTCATAACATATTACCAGGGATGACTTGTGTGGAAAAAATGTAAAAGTTTTAATCTAAGAAATTCGTGATTGCAGATCTCATATTAATAGTGAAGGATAACAGGTGGACAACCTAAGGGCATCTCTGGTGCCCACAGAACGCTTAAAAGATTGACTTGTGAGGAAATCCAGGAACCAAACATAATGACGAATGAAGATCATTGAGGGAGAAACAAATAATTCTGTCATCGGATCAAACTAATTACCTGGACAAAGAGAAAATACATGAGATCAGGCAATAAGAGATCACAGATTTGTCTCAGAGGCAGAGAGGACTTCAATGATCCAGACGTAGACTGGAAGTCTTTGTCAAAAGCTGAGCTTTGCCCTGATGATGTCATTCTTTTGTAGCAGTGGTGGGGAGATGCGGTGAGCAGGGTTGATCAGCCTCTCTTGTCTGAACCCCAACCCAATTTATGACTGACTCATCCAATTGGGTTTCTCATTATAAAACTCTTCCCCTTCTTTGGGCAGTTGAGTGAAATGATTTGTAATTTCCCCTCTTCTTGTTGTTCTGCGCTCTCAGTCAGAGAGTCACTTTGGTAAAACACCTCTTAGATTTTCTCTCTTTCTCTGTCTGTCTCTCTGTCTGTCTGTCTTTGTCTCTTTCTCTACCCTCTCCCTTCCCCCTCTCTTTCTCTCTCCCCCCTCTGAGGGTGCTTCTCCCTCAAATTGCCTCTTCTCAACTGAATTTCCAATAAGTACACCCAGACTAGCAAATGTTAATGCTGTTCATAAAGACAAAAATAATTGTCTAAACCAAAAAAAGGCATTTCTGTGCCCAGAGGTTTGAGGTTTCTGTGTGAGAGTCCTAGGGGACAAAGGAGATACAGAACTACCACCTTGAGCTCTCTGTTCAGTGGTTTGGAAAAAGTTTCCACAAAACAACATTTGTTCTGACACTTCCTGATTGATCTAAACTATAGCCTTAATCCCAGAGTACAAGCCTCTTTCCTTCAGGCAGCTGCCCCTTCCCACATTTCCCCTTATCCAGCTTGATGCATCTTCCTCAGGTCTATCTTTGATTTCTCTGGGGTTGAGGGAATTACCAGAATTCAGTAAACCACACAGACTTTATCTTGTGATTTAATTCTGGCGTTACCTCAGTTCCCTCTCTATTCAATTATGGGTCTAGCCCAATTTCTGTCTTGTTAGAAAATTTTACTCAGTTATAGGATTTGTGAGAAAACGTTATTGCATTGTTTAAGCCTAGCCCTGTATGTCTAAGAACTGGACCATCTCTACCTACTACTTAGAGATCCTTAACTAAGGACCTACGTGATGTTGAACAGAAACCCAGACAGCTCTGAAGATTGATGCAAGGAGTTTTCTCACAGTTCTACATCTCAAGCAACCCATATGTCTTATCTGAAAATTGCCCCCATACTGATCAATTCATTACTGCTTTCTTATTCCTTGACTGAAAACAGACATTTGGAGGAGTGGGACACCTTTTTCTGATATCAGGGAATTGTATCTGTTTTGCTCTATACTAGATCTTGATTTTATTTAGATCGTATTTATATTAAAGATCCATTCATTCCTATGCTTTCTAGAGATTTTAACCTAAACAGAGGTTGTAATTTGCCAAAAGGGCTTTTTTTTTGCTTCCATTGATGTTATCATGAAATTTTGTTGTTTTATTATTAATATGGTCTGCTATATTTATAATTTCCCTATCGTTGAGCCGCCAAATTCCTAACATAAAAGTGCAAAATCTTTTTAATATGTTGCTCTAGGATCTTTGCCAAGATTTTATTAAATATTTTGCATCAATATTCATTGATATTGATCTATAGTTTTCTTTCTCTGCTTTAACCCTTCCTGGTTTAGGTAACAGGACTGTATCTCATAGAAGGAATTTGAGAAAAATCTCATATTTCTCCATTTTTGTTAACAACTTAGATAAATTGTAGTTAATAGTCTCTAAATGTTGGATAGTCAGCCAATAAGCACCTATTAAGCACCTACTATGTGCCAGGCATTGTGCTAAGCACTGTGGATACAAAGAAATATAAAAGTCTCTGTTCTCAATTTTGAGTTTGCAATCTAATAGAATTCATCTGAGGGAAATTTCACTGGTTCTAGGATTTCTTTTCTTTGAAAGTTTATTTGTGGCTTGTTCAATTTCTTCTTCTGTGATTGTTTTATTTAAATTATCTATTTCTTGTTCTGAGCCCTGAATTTTTTTATTTTTATAAATATTTATCCATTTAATCCACTAAATTAGGGCTTTCCTTCAAAAACTGCACAACATAGTTCCCATTTCTCATCTTCATTCATTGTGATTTCTTTTATTTTTCTTTTAACTACTTAAATATCATACCATTTAACATATATGTTAATATTGATATTATCTATAGTGACTTTAAGCACAATGTGTTTTTCCTGCTTATCTCTTTTAACCATGTCTATTTTTACTGTTGCCTTGTCTGAAATCATGATTGCTTAAACCCCTCCTTCCCACCCATTTTTTCAGTTAGCCTGAAGGATAATAATTTCTGTTCTAATTCCTCATTTTGAGCAGCTTGGTAGCATAGTGGATAGAGCACCAGGCCTGAAGTCAGGAAGACTCATCTTCCTGAGTTCAGATCCAGTCTCAGACACTTAACTAGCTTTATAACCCTGGGCAAATCACTTAACCTTGTTTGCCTCAGTTCCTCATCTGTAATATGAGCTGGAGAAAGAAATGAAAAGAAAGTGATCTCTGTGTGAATTTTTTGTTATAAATATATTTCTTAAAAGCCAGACATTGTTGGATTCTGCTTCCCTCCTGTATTGTATAGATTAGTTCAACCCATTCACATTCAGAGTTAGGATTGTTAATGCTGTATTTCCTTCTATCACAAACCCTTTCATATTTCTTTCCTCTCTTTGCCTCCCCTTTTACACAGAAGAAGGAAATGGTGGAAGAAAAGGAATGTAATCAATACTAGAAATCTATAACTGAAGTGGTCTGATCTCACTCTTCCCCCTTCCTGTCTTCACCTATTCTAGATTGTTATCACTGAGTCTTTTTCTCCTTACTATCTTCTTTTATTGTTGCTTCCCTGATCCTGCATTTCCTCTTATACCCCTCTCAATTGGTTCCTGCCATTTTTCACTGTTGAATTTAATGTATTTCTACAATAAACTGTTTCCATTTGTATGTTAATTCTACTTTACTTGGTTCAAATGGGTGAGGTTCATGAGATATCTTCTCCTCCAGCCCCTCTTACATGTTTGTCTACTTTTCTCCCCAGGTATGCAGAAATACGTAGTTCCTGCTGTTTCTCATTTCTTCCCTAGTGTATTCTTATTAGACCATTTGTAATATCATTTTGAGATAATTTAAAGTGCTCTGAAAGGAAGGGAGATTGGCCCAACCCTGTGACCTGGGATGTTTTCCTTCTCTTTAGCATGAGACAAAAGAGCAAGTGTGAGATTAGTGGCCCTGGTCATTTGAACTTTTCCCAGATCCTCTGAGAATTCCATGAACCTTGTGGTTCTCTATGGAGAATTTCTCCACAAGCAAATGAGTTTTGTTTGGTAATCTTCCCATACGTTTGTGAATTACGTCTTTGGTCTATGTGGACTTGTTCTTTGTTTAGAGATAGACCAATTGTTGGCATAAAATAGTCTCTAGGCAGATGGCTGGGCAGGTGTTTCGAGAGATACAACTGAGCCACCATAGAAGAAATTATTTGGGCTAAGGCTTGTCTGGGATCAGGAACAATAGGTAGAGCCTGCAAAATGGTAAATTCAAATTGATGTCAGGAAAATTTCCTAATAATCAAAACTTGAAAGTGGAATGGATTGGTTGTCTTCACCAGGACTCGCCTCACTGGTGATTTTCCAGAAGACAGACAGTGTGTTACCACTATGCTGATGTGGTAATTTCTTCTGGAGTACAGGATGGATTAGATAGTTGTTGAGATCTCTTGCAGTTGTAAAATTCAGTGATTCAGTGACCTCCAGGAAGATCTCTACCATGTAGAAAGGACATAGAAAAGAATCACACTGAATAAGAAGGCATGGAGAAGTCTTGATCTGAGCTATTGGATAAAGTTACCCAACATCCAGGAGGTCCCAGATCCATTGAAATTGAGGTGTTGAAAATAATAATAATGATAGCTAATTATTTATACACTTTAACATTGGCAAAGTGTATTGTCTTGTGTCAACCCTACAATGTAACTAGTACAGGTATTATTATCTCTATTGTACACACGAGGAAACCAATTTCAAGAAAGTTGAAGTGACTTACCCAGGGTCACACAGCTAGTGAATGTCAGAGGTGGCATTTGAACCTAGACCTTCCTGACTCCAAGAAGTTTATTCATTAGATATTATTTAAAAGTTTGTGCCACAAGGAGGACTGTTATTGGGAAGAGTTTTGTTATTTGTTTACTTTTAATTTATAATTTATTATTGAAAGATGTGTTATAAAGTAGCTATCTTATGAGGAGGATCTTGTTATGAGGAAAGTTGTATCATCCATTGCCAAGGTTTGTGTTATCGAGATGACTTTTTATCAAGAATGAAGTAATGGGGGAAGTTACTCTTTTAAAGAGAGACAGAAACAATATGTCCTGCTTGGATAAGATCTGCCAAAGATCTGACACTGAGGACTTTTCCCCCTGAATTTTTCTCCTCCTTCCTCCATGCCTCCACCCTTGGGTGACCCTTCCCATTTTCTCCCTTTCATTTTGGGGGTAGATTGTTTGTGAGGGTCTCCTGTCCAGGTGCCCTTTCCTATCTCCCATGTTTCCTTCCCAGCATGTGAAGCCCTTGAGACTCTGGTAACCTCATGTTGAAAGTCCCTCTTATAAAATACATACATACACTCACCCTTGCAAGGGTTCAGTTTTTTCTTGAGGTTTCATTCACTTGTTTATTTTATTTCTAGTTTCACACAAGCAATAAAATAACTGATTAAAACCCCTTATTTACATTACAAATTGTGTTCTTGGCTGTCACACTATATATTATAAACTCTGCACTAAAATAGATTAATAATAAACTTATTTTAAATAAATGGAAGAAAAATAAATTATCTTTTTGCTGTAATGTCATGTAGCAGTTTGGGAGGCAGAAAAGTCAGTCACAGTCTAAGTAATCACCCTCTTCTTCTGCCCTTTCCCTCCTCCCAGCTCTGGTTGGCCCCACCTGACTCAGCGGACACTGTGAGGTAGCAGGTTGAAATACAGTACTGTGTAGACTTCTATGTCAGGGACCACAAATGTCCACTGGCATTAGTGCCCATGCGCTGAGTCTTTACCTCTGTGTCTAGGCCTAAACTGAAATAGCCCCTATCTCTAAGACATCAAAGAAAAATTGCTTTAAATAACACAAAATAATAAATAAGACAAGAAGAAATGTCACTAAATTGTTCTCTTAAGACCTAACAGGTTGCTGACACAAAAATGCCCCGCCCTCCTGGACTGCCCAGCTAGGAGAGGGTAGTGCTAGGTAATACTGCCAAATCGAACACGGAATGCCCTTTTTTTCTTCCCAAGCCACAGAGATCTAAGCCCCTCCGAACCAGGCTGGCAGCTGGGTTGTTAAGTTGCTGATGCCTGATGCTCCAGAGCGCTTCAAGTAAGAGCATCTGCAGGCTGTGGCCTAGCTGGTAGTGGGGTTGGGGGGGGTCTAGATGGGAGCTGGGCTGAGGCTCAGTAAGCCTCAAAGGAACCTTTTTTTGGGGAAAAGAAAGAAGCCCTTTGGGGACCTAAGTGCAAAGTGAGTTTGAATTCAGTTTTCCTGAGACTGGGGCAGTGCAGGCTGAGGGCTAAGCTAAGCAAATCTCTCTTCCCCTCCCCCTCCCTCTCACGCTCCCCTCCCTCCCTCACTGAGAAATGTGTCTAAAGTGAAAGTTAGTCTGCAGGATGAATATTCCTAGTTTCTATCTGCAGATGTGGGTTGGGCTCTCATCCTTTAGTAAAGTTTCCCAGCCAGGATTTGAATATCCCACTTCTGTTATTCTTCATCAGATGTGTGCGAAGGTCCTTCAGGAATCTGCTCAGCTGAATCTTGGTGTTTTGAACCTCGAGGCAAGTTCCTGAAAAGGTTGCCTGAAAGAAAGAACCCCCCATGAGTGAGAATCCTGCAATGACTCCCTCTAGTTGGAGGAGTTCAGGAGCCTCCCCTTTCCCCTCTCCCCCTCCCAGCCTCCCGGTCCGATGGAGACCCCCCTTGAGAGTCTGTGTATATTAGGGGCGGCCAGGGAGTCTTCCTGGAGCCCGGGGCAGGGACCTAGAACAAAGATCATATTGGACACTGGAAAGCAACCCAAGGAAGCAAGCCAGATCCCTAGGCATGCATGAGATGGAAAGACTTACATTACCACTCCTGTTGCCTAGGAGAGAGTTCATGTTTCTCTTAAGTGGTTCGATTTCTGGACAGTTGGTAATGTTATTCAGGACCTCCAATGTTGCACAAGGCTGTGGAGGAAAGAGTGATATGCAGCTCTTTGATACCTGATACCTGATCAGACCCTGATTTTCTTGACCTTGCTTTTCTTAAGCAGCAAGGGCAGCCCATTGAGGACACCATCTCTGAGGGGAAAGAGGGTCATCTTCTGAAGGGCAGGTGGATGCAATGTAATCAGCTCTTTGGTCACTCTACTAGAATATTATGATGACCAACTTCATCCCATTTCCTTGGAACTGGGAGGAAAATGGCTCTGAGTGCTTATGGCTGAGGAAAGCTTAGTTATAAAGAAAAGAGTTGAGGAAAGAGAGACAGAGGGAAACAGAGAGACAGAGACAGACATAGAGAAAGAAAGAGAGAGAGAGTGTGTGTGTGTGTGTGTGTGTGTGTATGAGAGAGAGAGAGAGAGAGAGAGAGAGAGAGAGAGAGAGAGAGAGAGAGAGAGAGAGAACTTGCCAAGGATCCCCTTAGTAAGACAGATGGAGATGGGGTCCACAGTACAGGGTTTTGCAGCCTCAGGAGAAGGAACTTGGTAAATAAGAGGGGCTAAGACAGGGGTTAAGGGGCTAAGGTAAAATTCACAGCTTCTAAACTGTATATTCTCAAAGGGGAGCAAAGTCAGTTCAGGGGAGCAGTCTAGGAATACTCTGGCTATTATTTTGGCAGTATTTAATCTGTTTCTCTTACCTTATCCTTTTCAAAGTTGACTTGCCACACCATACTTGAATTGCAGGATGGCTGAGGAAAAAACCCCAGAATTCCTATTAGGAGATGCCCTGGACTAGGACTCAGCCTTCCTTGCTCCTTGACCAAGGCATCCTGTGTCAGTGAACTAGCTGGTCCTCACCCTAACCCCACATAATTGGTCTCCTTGCCAAGGGAGGTGGGAAAATGACTCTTTTTTGACCCCATCTGTCAATGCTCCCACTATTGCCTCCATCCACCCCTTCGCCCCCGGAGGCCCCTACCTTGCTATGGAAAGAACATAAGCTCTGCAGTCAGAAAATCTAGCTCAGAAGAACTTGGCTCAGCTACTCTAAGCTCTATAATCTTGAGCATGTCACATCCTCTCTTTGGGCACTTGTGGCCTCAGCTGTAAAATGAGAGGTCTGGGTGAGAACAGATCTAAAGCTTATGCACCTAAGATCCTGGACTTCACATTTCCAGGACCACTGAAGTCCTCTTCTACCTCTGCCCCAGCTGGCCCCAAAGGCAGTCAGTTATCTTTTCTAGTGTGAGTGATGGAACCTAAAAAAATCAGTAAATACTCATATACTGTGGCTACAATTTGTTTGGGGAACCTTAATGAATCCCCAGTTCATTCTCTCAGAGCTTAAGGTTTACTTCTATTGGATCAGCTGATTGAATGAAAGGGGTGATTGCTTATATCAGAACTAACACATTAAAGATAATGCCCCCAGGATGGGGCTTTGTTTCTGATTGGCACTTTTCCCCTATAAGTGGCTTCTCTCTTTTAATATTGACCTAGCCCTATCCTTGGTGAATCTTCTTCTCCCAATAATCCAAGCATGTTAAGCCAGGCTGCCTATTCCAAACCCCACCACCTACCACAAATATATTGCCCTGATCACAGGATGATCACAGAACCTTCTCCACACACTCACCAGTTTGGCGTTTGTATTTAGAGAATGAAGTTGTAAGATGACTTCTTTGATGGTCACATTGTGGATAGGACTGGAAGAGACATAGCCCTCCAGGCAGGTCAACAGAATGATCCCCTTCACCAATACAGCCATCCCCATCCCAACCTCCATCCTGATCTTTGTGACTTGGTAGAGGAAGGGAAATGTCTTCTGAAGCTGGAGCTGTGGTGACCCCTCTGTCTGGCAGTGACTTTTATAGGCAGAGGTGTGACATGTGACATGTGACCTCTGCCTCCATTCTGGCAAAGAGATCTAAAAACCACATCTTTTTTTTCAAATAAAAATCATTTATCTTGATTTTACTCTGCGGAAAATCCAGCATCCCCTAAAGGAAAAGGTTTGATTTCTTACGGAAGTATTAGAAAGAGGTATTTCAAGAAAAAGTTTCCAAGGCTGACACTTACTTTTTTCCAGCCTTGGGTGCCTAGTAGCAAAACTTCACTGGGGGATGTGACTGAAGGCCCACTTTGGAGAGGGTGACTTGCCTATTCTCAGGGCAGTGGGGTGTCGTCATTGGTTACTTTTCTATTCCATTGATGTCAACATTGTCTGCCCCTTCTAAGATGTTTTGACTTTGACCTTCTCAAATGCTTTCTGAATTAACGCCCCTCTTTGATCTTCAGATATTGATGTTCAGGCACTGTTCAGTAGCTATGGAAGGATGCTGATAAAGCTCATATCACAGAGCCACAGATTTGAAAAGACTTGGGAAGTAATTTGGTACAGAACTGTTCTCTGCCCTGACTCCCCTGTCACTAACCTGGACCCCTTCTTTGGGTTGGAAGTAGATAAGCTAGGTGGCACAATGGATCAAGTGCTGAGCCTGGAGTTAGGAAGACATCAGGAAGATGTCTGGCCTCAGACACTCACTAGCTATGTGACCCTGGGCAAGACACTTAACACTGTTTGCCTCAGTTTCCTCATCTGTAAAATGAACTGGAGAAGAAAATGGCAAACCATTCCAGTACCCTTGGCAAGAAAACCCTATATGAGGTCATGAAGAGTTGTACATGACTAAAAAAAATAAACTGAAAAACACTTGAAAGACTATTATAAGGGGAGGAGTATTTTTCCTGTTTGAAGAGATTCCACAGCCTTGTCAAGTAACATTTCATTATTCTTAAACCAAGATCCTCTCTTTCCCTGTAACTCCTGCCTTATAAGACCTAAAGAAAAAGGTGAAGAAAGCATCAATTCATATGGTGCCAAAACTTTGGACTCGCGAGTCAGGATCCTGAGTTATACAACCAGTTCTTCAGTGATTTCTTCAATCTTCCCATCTACAATATGAGAGGATTTGAGCTAAAGGATTTCTGGGACCCCTTCTAGCTCTTAGATTCTGTAGTTCTCTGAGGATCCTGCCAGATCCTATGATCGTAGATTTAGATCTGGGAAGGAACTTAGAAGGAACTTCTAATCCTACCTACTTACCTCCATTTTACAGATGAGGAAACAGAGGTCTGGTGAGGTTTCTGAGCTAATAGTTATCAGAGGTGGGCTGACTCAGTCTCTCATGTTCTTTAGTACCTAAGTCCCAAATGTTAATTTATATTCAAATAATTTTCAGTTCACCTCCAAGATGCCACTCCATTTTCTATATTTGTACAATAATCAATAAGAGAAAAGTCTCAGTAATCTTTGCACATCAGCTTCCTAAGCCATTAATTGCTCAGGTAATGATAAATTCTTCCTGTTAAATCTATGTGTATGAATGTGTGTATATCTCAACCTTTTTTTTTTTAATCTTCCTTCATTTTCATATTTGTCCTTTGAAAACTTCCCCTGAGTAGCTCTCCTAAGATATTTGCCTATTTTGTGCTGATTTCAAGGTTTCTGTCCTCAACCTTCTCTACCTTTTATTGTTAGGGTTTTGACAGTTACATACTTCTTCCTCAACTTGCTTTCTTGTTCCCCCGATCACGATCTCCTCACCTCTGCATAGAGTTGAGCTCTTTCCCACCTGGGACAGTCTCTTTTGCCAGTAGGAAAAGAAAATGAATCTCAGTGGTCCCAAGGTAGTCTCTCTCTGGAGCCCTAAGATGGGACAACCAGGGCACTGTTGTCTCCATCTTCAAGGGATGCAAGGATACCAAAATTTAGAGGGTATTGATGGCACTTGCCAACCATCAGAACTGTAGAAATCACTGAGCTTAGTACCTGGTTAACAAAATGAGTTAAATGAGCTTATTAATGACTTAAAATTGGAAACTCTCTGTTGGGAAGCTACCTCCCTTTCCTTTCATAGCACCGCCTCCTCCCTGGTGTGGCTCTGCCCCTAAGTTCTACCATTGGGGTCCTTAGAAATAGCCTTTTTATATATAACCCAAGATCTCTTCTCAACTCCTTCCCCAAGAACTGAATTTATCTTAAAAGGTTGACCTGAAAGTATCTTTTGTGCTGCTTGTCCAAAGAGGCTAGTTATGACTTTGCTTTCCTCTGAAGGCTGGCTAGCCTGGCGCCAGAGAAAGGGAGGGCAGAGGTCAACAGTAAGAGAAAGGAGGGTGCTTATTATGTTCTCCACTGAACTTTTCTTCTCCCCAAGATGAATTTGGGAAGTGGTTTGATAGATAGTTGGTAACATGATCCTTAGGTAATGGTAGAGGTTCCTTTCCCCTCATCAGTGCCCTTCATTGTGCAGAATACTGGTTGAGCAAGAGAATCCACAACTGGAAGGAGTTTTAACTTTATCCAGTGTGTCCAGAGTGACCCAGTGGAAAGAATGCTGATTTAAAGTCAAAGGACCTGGGTTTGATTTCCACCTCTGCCACTTGGATCTCTGTGACCCCGGGCAGATCTATACATGTCTTATCCTCTTTTTCTTTGCTGTAAAGCGAGGGCATTGGACTAAGTGACTTCTAAGGTCTCTTTCAAGCTCAAATATGTAGTACCTTGGTAGTCTCTCTTTCGGGAATAGAGCCTGAGAGACCAAGGAACTCTCCCAACTGTAATAGGAATAGCTCACCTTCTTAGACAGCTTTAAGATTTACAAAGTACTTTCCTCACCACAACCTTGAGATTACCAATCATTGTTCCCATCATAGAGTCGGAGACTCCAAGAACTTGACTAGTTTTCCAAGGTCATTCAGTAAGTAAAAGAACCAGGACTCAAGCTCACTATGCCTCAGAGTTGGAAAGGACTATCTATATAGGTCAGTGATGTCAAACTCCGTTAGAATTGGGACCCACTAAATCTACATAAGGATCCTTATGTAGGATGTAGACTATGTAGATGGATGCATACTGACTTAGAAAACCACATACTAACATTCATATTCTATTGTATTTTTATCTACTTTGTTAAATATTTCCCAATTACATCTTAATTTGGTTCTTCTGGACTAGGGCAGTGTGTTTGATGCCTCTGATCTAGGTAACCCTTCCCCTACACCTAAACAGAAATCCACTTTACAGTATCTCCAACAGTGTGAAATATGAATTACTTGGGACAAACAATAATTTTTGACATAGTTTCACTTTGTGAAAACAATGGTTGTGTGTGCACATGTGCCTCTGCTGATACCAGGCTGACTCAGAAATCTAGTTAGCCCATGTTTAGTTAGTTCTCTGCCAGTTCAGTACTGGATTTTGTGCCATAGCCATGTATGTGTAGTTTCATTAATTCTGTACTTTTCAAAAATGGATATTACTCCAAGCAGTCTTTTTTAAAAAAGTTGTCATTCTTAAAGAGACCATTTCAGTGAGTATTAGAGATATCGCAGTGGCTAATTGGTATAGGGACATCAAGAATCAGGCTCACCAAAGCATAAAGGGAGGTATGTTGGAAAGAAAAAATTATCCCAAGAATACACTTTTGTTGCACAGTCTCATTAATCTTCAGAAAACAAGCAAAGACCTTCAGCAAGACCTGGCAGCCAGATAATTTGTGATTGATTCCTCCCCAGGGTCGTTCAACCATAGACTTCTTGAAGCTGGAAGAGGGAGTTAGCTTCTCAGAGACACCTGATCCTGTGTTTTGAAGGCTCCAGGAGTGACCATAGAGCATGCAGAGATATCTGTAACTGGTTCTAGTCAACTAACCATTGGGTAATGGGAGACTTTTTTGATTGGCTGGAAAGGCATTTGAAGGTCTTCATTTGGCTTTCACCTTTCTTCACCTCATTGTCTTCCATTATAGTCTTGGGGAATCTCCAGTACTCCTCTGTGTATGGTGGTCTGGGTGGCAGTCAATGCTTGAAGTGGGGAGGTCTTGGGTTATCTCCCAGCTGAGACGATGTAACCCTGAGAAAGAGTCTTGAATGTTGTTCTGTAAGTTTGTTCTTTTACGTTTTAGGTAAAGGAGATTAGTGTAGAGGTCAGGAGAGTGAGCCACAGGAATCCAAGAGTCAGAGTTCAGATTGCACATTGTTGAGGTCACTAGGAACAAGAAGTGACCCTCATGAGCAGCTTGAAGACCTAGGTCAGGGGAGTAGAGACTCATCTAGCAGCTGTGCTGCAGCTGGAAGTAAAATTGATGGGTTATGTAGGAACTTTGCTAAACATTAGTTTTTATTCCACCTGCCTCTGTTTTGCCAGCCTGAAGTGGTGCAGTGGACAGTATGCCCCCAAGGTATTGAGAAGATACACTTGTCACATCTTTGAAGTAGATATCTCTTTGTAAAATTTAATTGAAATCAAGTGGTTAAATGGAACTAAGGTACTAACTACTAGCACTTAACCATACTTGGATAGGAGTAGGGGAAATATAGCCAGAAGCAACTATTGGCTCAGTAGATAGAGTGCTGGCCTAGAATCAGGAAGGTCTGAGTTCAAATCCTGCCTCACACATTTACTAGTTGTGTGGCACTGGACAAGTCACTTAACCTGTCTGATTTAGTTTCCCCATCTGTAAAATAGAGATAACAACCTCCCAGAGTTGTTGAATGAGGACTGTTTGTGAGGATCAAATGAGATATTATTTGTGAAAAGCATTTAGTATAGTGCCTAGCATTCAGTGTGTGCTCATCCTTCATTGCCAAAGAAAACCATGCCATCAGAGAAATAATGACATGACTTGCGCTTGACTTTGTTTTGAGTGAGGCAGGGCTGTGCAGGTCACCAGCCTCATTTCTCCTCCAGAGTCATCTGAATCCAGTGACCAGATATTCATCAGGATGACTGAAGATGACCCAGGATGAGGTAATTGGGGTTAAGTGACTTGTCCAAGGTCACACAGCTAGTGAGGGCCAAGTGTCTGAGGTGAGATTTGAACTCAGGTCCTCCTGACTCCTGCACTAGTACTCTATCCACTGCACCACCTAGCTGCCCCTACTGGCATACAGTAAGCAAAATATAAATGCCTGTTGTCCTCCCATTTCCCCAGAGTGGGTTAGAGCCATGGTCTTAGAGGAGATTGAACTTCAGACGTCTCAGGGTACCCTTCTGATCCCTGGGGGCAGATGGAGTAGAACCAGCTCTGGGAAAGTAAGCATCTTTGCTTCAGTTGCTATGAAAAAATGTTTGCTGAGGGCAAGACAATACAAAAATTGGAGTACTGAAATTTGGAAAAAGGAAATTTTTAACAATGAATCTTTTCTTTTTCATTCAAAGGCTATACTTAAACGATTGCCAAAAGTGCAGGATTTGGGCCTCTTCATTAGACACAGCTATACCCCCAAAAACATTTGGGGTATTTTTATTTTACTTTCAGTGACCCTAGAAGTCTTATCTCCACTGAGGAAATGATGAACTCTGATTAATATGTTGATATCCTAAGAAGGAGAATTATTCTGGAAATCCTTAAAAAGAGGTGGATATTCCAACATGGCCTTGCACCATGCCACATGTCACAAAAGATTAAGAAATTTATGCAAAAACGAAAGTAAATATGCTTCAGTGACCTAGGAGCTTGCCTGATTTAAGCCCCCTCAAAAATCTATGGAATATAATGAAGTCTGGACTTGGAGAAATGCACTTTTCATCTCGTGTACTTAATATCCAATGTAGTGTGTGATTTCATGACAAATTAAATAATTGTGTCAAATTTTTGTGAACTCATTGACAAATCATGTAAAACAAGTGACTGCAACAAAAGTAGGATGTTATATATAAAAAATTCTTTTTCTTATAAATAAGCTCTAATAAATTGTAAGGCTTTGCTCTAGGGCACCAATTTAAAAGATACTGAAAGCAATTGTAATCCTTCAGAGTAAAGGAAACAGAGTTCATCATCTAGTTAGCAAAAAGAGTTAGTTAAAATGGAAAAGATTACGTTGAGTCCTTCCCCTGCCTCCCCTGTATTGACCTCACACTGATGTGTTAGGATTCCTTCCTCCTCATCCTACTGTTATCCCAAATGAGGATCTGAGATGCTACTTGCCCTGGGTGCAAACATTTCTACTTCCAGCTCTAAAGGAAGTTGAAATGTAGTGGGAGGTAGACCACAAAATGTACTATAGGAACTATACATCTTAATTTAAATGTGTGGTAAAGAGGGTTACCCCTGCATTGTAGTAGAGACCTGTGGGCAGGGGACTTGTGGGAATGAGACAGAGGGATGAGAGACGGAGGGGCTGGATGGGATGATGCCAGCATACTTTGTAGTAAAGGAGGATATGAAAGGTCCTATGTGACTGAATTGGTGTGTATGCTTCCAGAACACTCTGCTCCTGTGACTAAGCAAAGTCATATGGAACCTTTGAAAATGTTCATCTTTTTAACTTTATAGAACTGTTTTTTTTAAACTTTTTTTCATGATTTATTAAAAGGAATGGCTCTTATGGATAGGGAGAACTATACTGGCAAGTAAAAATTATATAAAAACGAAAGATACCAGTAAAAATTTATTTTAAATAATCACAAAAAAAACCAAACTATGACATGCATTGGAATTTGGCCCCTGAAAAGAAAAAAAAATTTCATCTAAGTTACACTGTAGTCCCAACCCTCTATGACATATGAAGACCCTTGCTCGGGGACAGGATTGCAGGCTCACAGGAGTTGACTTTTCTTCTACATGAATCCTTTCAAATACTCGAAGACAGCTAGTGTATCCTCCCTGGATATTCACTTTTGCAAACTGTTTCCCCAAGTTCTTTTGATCCCCAGTTCTTGAATAGCATGGGGTCCAACCTCCTAGATATCCTGGTCATTTCCTAAGTCCCCTGGTTCGTCAATATCCTTCCTAAATCATCACACTCAGAACTAAAGAACTAAATATTATGCCCTAGGGGTATTCTGACCTTATAAGGTATAGCAGAATTATCATGTATCTTATTCTAGAAACTATATGTCTCTTAAGATTAGACTGGGTTTGGAGCAGGTAGGTGGTGGAGTCAGGAGGACCTGAGTTCAAATCTAGCCTTAGACATTGATACTTAACTAGCTGTGTGACCTTGGGCAAGTCACTTAACCCCAATTTCCTTGCCTGCCCCCCTCAAAAATAAAAAAGATTATATTGGGTTTTTTGGCTGCCATATCACACAGTTGACTCATACTGAATCTGCAATCCCCTAAGACCTCTCCATCTTTGTTCCTTCATAGAAATTGTGATGTAGCTATGCATCCTCAGCCATTTGGCTGTACCATTGAGAGAAGGTACTATCATTTGCCTTTCTTTGTATCCCCAGAGTTTAGTACAGTCTCTGGACATAGGATGTACTTAATGAATGTTGACTGTATGGAGGGGTTGATTTTTTAAAAATAAAACTAAAGTATATTATATCACATTTTAAAATGTGATACTGTGTGATAATGTGATATGAGAGATTTTAAATTTCATCTTAGCATACTCTTGTTTCATTTTTGAGCTAGTATGTTATAATAAAAAGAGAATTGGATTTGGAGTCATATCTGGGTTCAAATCCCAACTCTGCTCCTTATGTCAAATACATGTCCTTAGGGGCAAGTAACTTAATTTCTCTGAATCTGTAAATCTCTCCTTTGCAAAAATAAAGGAGTGGGATAAGATGGCTTTTAGGATTTTATCCAACCTGATCTATCAATCTACCCTGTAATCTCCATATTTCATGAGTCCATCAACTGTGTCTTTATTCAGTTGCTGATAAAAATTTTGAAAATACATGGCCAAGGACAGATCCCTGTAGAATGCTGCCATACTTTCTATTCAGTTGTTTCAGTCGTATCCAACTCTTTGTGACCCTATTTAGGGTTTTCTTGGCAAAGATACTGGATTGGATTGCCATTTCCTTCTCGAGATCATTTTACAGATGAGGAAACTGAGGCAAACAAGGTTAAGTGACTTGCCCAGGCTCCCCCAGCTAGTGTCTGAGGCTGCATTGGAACTCAGATCTTCCTGACTCCAGGCCCAGCACTCTATCCATTGCGCCACCTAGCTGCCAATTAATGTCTAATCTTTGGGTTTAATTACTGAACCAATTAAGAATCCATCTAACTGTACTATTATATAACTCACATATTCTTCCATTGTGTCCATGAGAATATTATAAAAGACTTTGTCATGTTTTGCTGAAATGTGAGTTTACTTCAGTTGTAATATTTCCCTAATCTATCAACCTAGTAATCTTGTTTAAAGATAAAATAGGTTAGTATCACCTGCTTCTTTTCTCTTTTTATGGATACATTTTGTTTTGATACAGAACACTTCCCAACAAACTCCCCAACAATATCGCCTACAAAGTAATTCCTTGAAGATAAGTTAAGCAGAACTGCCTAATATAGCATGACTTCAAGGGACCATACACGTCAGTTTCCAGTTGTGTAGCTTGCAGATTGTTAACAGAAAGGAAGGATGTTTGCTATAACTCTGATAGTATGTTACCACCACTGCCTGTTATATTTGAGTAGAGCTTTGTTGCCTCTTTATCTTGCCTTTACTTATTTTACTACATCCACATCGCATTCTTTGTTCTGTATCATTTCATACAAGTCTTCCCATGGTTCTCTGAATTATTCCTACTCATTTTTCTTTACAGCCCAGTAACGTTCCACCGTATACATATACCACAATTGGATCAGTCATTCCTTACTTCGGGCATGTGTATTTTGTTTCCAGATTTGGCTCCTTTTTTTTTCTTTTTGCAGATGACAGTGCTGCTATGGAATAGAATAGAATGTAATAGTATTTATCAAATATATCAAATGCCAAGCACTATGCTAAGCTCTAGTGATACAAATATAAAAAAAGTTCATTTTCTCAAAGGGATCACTTTCTAATTACAGGAGACAACACATATAGGATGGTTCAACTGGAGGGCAAATGCAGTAGACCTTAGGAAGCAATGACAGGGCAGAAGGTGAGGTGGCACCTCTTACTGGAAGAATTGTGCTTGGTTCCTCTCTGCTCAGCCAAGCAATATGAGCCATATCCTAGATCAACAAGTATTAGGAAGGAGATTTGGTCCCAAGGGAGCAGTGTTACCTCCACCGAGGATAACAACAACGTGTGAGGAAGAATAGCATCCAATCTGGAGGGGTGGCCAGCCCTGGGTGGAAACTGGGGAACAGGGCTTGGAACAGAAAAGGGGAAGTCTCCTCAAAATCCTTTACTTCTGGGTCCTGGAGAGCTTGTTGGGCTCCAGGCAGCTCTGGGATGGCTGGGGGGAAGTTCTCCAGGAACTTCCCTATGGTGCCCAGTCAAGCTGGGTGCTCAGGCCATTGAACACTTTTGTCTGTTCTCTCGATAAATAAGCTCAGTAGTGGGATCTCTAGATTAAAAGTGTATGAATGATTTTTATAAACTTTTCTTACATGATTGATTCCAAATTGTTTTCCCGAATATTGGAACTGGGTCACAGCTCCACCAGTGGCATGAATGTATTTTTATTCTCACAACCCTTCCAGTAAGAAGTTTTCCTAGCTTTGCTAACTTGATGGATATAATTTGCACTTCTCTGATTATTTGTAATTTTTAATAGTTTTATCGCATGGAAGATAGCTTATTTTTCCCCCTTTGAAAACTATTTACTACTATCTTTTTGTCACTTGTCTATGAGACACATAACTTATTCTTGTAGCTATGCTGACTTGCAGTCATCAACACTTCTATTCCTAGATAAATGCTCATGAATTATCCTTTTAACAACACATTCTAAAGCAAGTAGGAAAAATCTTTGTAGCAAATTTCTCTGACAAAAGTCTCATTTCCAAGATATATGGCAAAGTGATTCGAATCTATAAAAATTGGACCATTTGATAAGTGATCAAAGAATATGAACAGGCAGTTTTCACAGAAAGAAATCCATATAAAAAAATGCTTCAAATCACTAATAATTAGAGAAACGAAAATTAAAACAACACCAAGGTTCTATTTCACACCAGATTGGCAAAATTCTCAAAAAAAGAAAATGCCGGAAGGGCTCTAGGAAAAACAGGTTATGTTATTTGCACTTTTGGTAGAGAGGTAACTTGGTCTTCCCATTCTGTAAAGTAATTTGAAACTATATCCCCAAAGTTACTCAACGGCATATCCTTTGAAGAGACCGCTACTAACCTATATTCTCAAGAAATCAAAGAACAAGGGAAAGGACCCTTATTATACAAAAGTATTTCTAGGAGCTTTTTTTATGATAACACAGAGAACTGTAAACTAAGCGGGGGAGTACATCAATTGGGGGATGGATGAACACATTATAGTATATGAATTTAGAACTACTGTTGTGCTATAAGAAATGATGGAGAGGACAAATTCAGATAAACCTGGGAAGACTTGTATGAACTGAAGCAAAGTGAAGAGAACAGAACCAGGAGAATAATGTATCTATAACAACAATGCCATTGAACAAGGAACTTTAAAATACTTAAGAACTCTAATCAATGCAATGACCAACCATGACTCCAAAGAAACAATGAAGAAGCATAGTACCTACCTCCTGATGGAAAAGTGAAGGAATCAGGGTGCACACTGAAACATATATTTTGGACATAACCAATGGGAGAACAAGTTTTGCTTGATTATGTATAATTTGTTATAAGGTTTTTATTTTTGCTCTTCCTTTTCCAGTGGGGAAGGGGATAAGGAAAGGAGAGAAAACAAGTTTTTGTTCATTGGGGAAAAAATAAATTAAAAAGATTCTAGAACTTCTCAAGAATAGATCTTTGGCTTATAGTTTGAGCACTGGACCAACATTTGCCCTTCTTCAGATCTGAGGCACCTCTTTCACTCTCCATGATTTTTAAATGATTGCCAATAGCTGCTTGGCATCGCCCTCACCATGTTTTTCTACCTTGGTGACTTGACTTGTAATGGGGCTGCTAAGCACTCTCTTACCATTTGTTCACTTATCTTGGGCTTCAATTCCCTCGTGACTATTTTTTTATTCTAAACTTAGTCTAAAATTCATTCTTCTTAGTAGAGAAAATAGAAACGGATCAGAATTGAGTAGTTCTTCTTTCTCTATATCATCTCTTATTTTTGTTCTAACTCCAAGGTTCCATCCCTTGTATCTAACATACCTAAAGAAAAATTCCTTTTTGTCATTTGCAAATGTATCCTTAATATCATTCACTGATGAATTCTATTTATTCTGTGCTTTAGTATTGTTGACACTATCCTTATAGGACCATTTATATTCACTTTTAATCACACACCCTTGTTTCCATAAGTTCTGTGTGTGTCCATTTCATAGTAGTCCCTCTTCTTCCTTGTCAGAATAATATGTTGTATTTTTGGAATTTAATTTCTAAGAATGTCCCATGATTATTGGACTAACTTCTCCTATAGAATATTAGACCATGTCATGGATGGATTCTAGAGGTACCATTCAGATGAGGGTACAGGGATGGTTCCTAACCTATGCCTAGTCATTCTGATTTGGTCAGGTTCAGTTCTGGGGACGCTTGACTTCTCAACTGAGAAAATAGCCTCCTTGCTCTCATTGTGGCTGTATGTATTCTTGTGTGTGGTTTGTCCTTCATTCTCCAAGAGGACCATGACATTAGGGAAATGATGACATGACTTTCAGTTTGCTTTGATTTGAGTGAGGGAGGGCTGTGCAAGGTCACCAGCCTTTCTCCTCCTGAGCCATCTGGGTCCAGTGACCAGATATTCATCAGGATGACTGGAGACAGCCCAGGATGCAATGGGAGACCCTGGCCTTTTTAAGCTAAAGCCTTTTCAAGTTCTCACTTTGAGTGAGGCAATGCCCATTCAGCAAACAGACCTCTTTAAGAAGTGATTCAAGGCATGGGCCCCTTTAATCCACCTCAGCTACTCTGGTGAAAGTGGCTAATTCCGGCTCTAGCCTAGTCTATACACACATAAAAAGGGAAAAGATAGCCAATACAGAATATGAATCAGGCAGGTCAGGCATTTGAGGACTCTACCAACACAAATTATCAATCAGCCTTGAACCTTCTGGTCATCTGTCTTTATCATCAGACCACCCTTTTATTCCACCTAGACCCATCCCTAATGGTTAGCATACTCCTACTCACTCCTACTCTCCCTTGTTCCTGTGACAGTAGCCCCCAGTTGCCAGAAATCAAACCTTCTCCCCAACCTCAGATCTCCATTCCCATATTCTTATTCCACTCAACTTTATACCCCTACAAAGTCCCACTCCAGACCTACCCACTCCTTCCCCTGTGCCCTCTGGCTCACATAATTTCATTCTACCCCATCTCTTTTTATCATCCTAGGGGATTTCCACACACATATTGATGTTTCCTCAAATACCCTAACTTTCCAGTTTCTCACTTTACTCATTTCCCATCACCTACTCTTCCATTCTACCTCAGCTACTCACAGAGATGGTCATGTCATTGATTTTTGCCACCATCCACAAGTGTTCCACATCTGTGTTTAAAGAACTGTTCTTTTTCTTAATCTGATGACAATATTTTATGTTTATAAAATAGATAACTTGGTTACACTTGGTACTTGGTACACTCTCCCCTATACTACCTTGCTCTAAGGGGAGAGTGGACTTGGATGGAGCACAGTTTTCACAAAGCATTAGTCCCACCAAGTTCATGTCCAGATGCAGCATAAATTCTGGATGAATCTGGATCTTAAAAATCGTTTCTGAGGGCACCAGTGCTGGGATCAGTGCTACAAAATCAAGAGTAGACTTTATTCCAGATACTTGGACTTCTGGACTTTTGGATGCCCAGGTGGCCAGAAGGTTCATTCTCTTTTCAAAACTCACAAGACTAGTTTCCAGGTTATTCTCGTTCACCTAAACAAAAGAACAAACACCAAGGCAGGTTCACAGGGCAACATATTGGCCTCAGAGGGTGCAAGACCTCTCACCTTATTCATCATTGTCTCTCAGTGGACATCATCAGTGAAGGAGTCACATTAAAAGCAGAGGTCCAACCAACTACAACCAGACACAACCTACAGTCAAACCCAATAGGCTAGCATCCATCATGCAGTTAGCAGAGTAGAACCAATTGCAGAATTAAAATTTCTCCACTTCCACCGCATGTCATCATGGCTCTTGTGGAAATTACTTCTACAAGGAGAGTTGCATCAGCTGAGTGTGCATGCTCATAGCGACTGACTCATTGGTCAGTCCCACATTATACTTCATGGAAAAAAATGACACCATTCAAGAGGAGTCCCCTCTGTTCCCTTCCTTTTCTTACATCCCTTTGAAACTGTCCCTTACTATCTTCTCCTTCACTGCAGTCTGCTTGCCAAGGCCAACCCCTTTACATATACCCTTGATCCTATCCCCTCCTGTCTCCTACAGCAGATTGCTCCCTCCCCCATCATCACCATTCTTTCAAATCTTCACTCTCTCCCTATCCAATGGCTCCTTTCCCACTACCTCCTAGCATGCTCATTTAAAAAAAAATCCTCACCAGATTCTATCATGCCCACCAACAACCGACCTATATCTCATCTAAATTCTTTGAAAAAGTCATCTACACTAGATGTCTCCACTTCCTCTTCTCACTCTCTTGTTAAACTCTCTGTATTTTGGATTCTGATCTTACTCAACAAGAATTGCTCTTTCTAAAGTTACCAATAGTCTCTTAATTGCCAAATCTAATGGTCTTTTCTTAATCCTCATTCTTCTTAACTTCTCTGTAGCATTTGAGGGTATTGACCACTTTCTCATTCTGGATTCTCTCTCCTTTCTTGCTTTTCATAAACTGGATCTTTCTTGCCTGATCTCAGCTGTCTGATCAGCCTCAGGTTCTTCTGCTGGATCTTTACCCATGTCATGCCCACCAACAGTGGGTGTCTCCCCAAGACTCTATCCTGGCCCTTTTCTTTTCCCCCTCTATATTCTTTAATGATCTCATCAGTTCCTATGGGTTCAAGGATCTTCTCTAAGCAGATAATTCCAAGATTCTATTTATCTAGCTAGCCATAGTACCTCTTCTGAAATCTAATCCCTCATCACCAACTACTTTTTGGACATTTAAACTCAACATGTTTAAAACAGAACTCCATATCTTTTCCCTTCAGCTCTTCTAAACTTCTATTACTATTGAAGGGACCACCATCCATCCAGTTGGAGTATGGCTAAATCCAGGTCATCAACCTTGCTGTCATTCTCCACTACTCCCTCTAGCCCTTTCCACCATTCAATTAGCTGAACAGTATTGTAGCCACAACATCTCTTCCTAGGACGTCTTTCTCCGTTCATATGGGTACTACTATAGTTCAGGCTTTGATCATCTATCACTTGGAATGATATAACAGACTCTTGATAGATTTCCCTTAAAAATGCCTCAGAGGTCTCCCCACTCTAATACATACTGCTCCATTCAGCTACTAAAGTGATTTTCCTAAAACTTAGTTCTGACCCTATCAACCCCCACGCCCATCTTAATAAATTCCACTGGCTCCTCATGACTTCAAGGATCAAATATAAAGTTGTTTGTTTCGCATTTCATTCTCTTCACAACCTGCCCCTTCCTACCTTAGTAACATTCTATTTTCTTCTACGTACTGGACAATCCAGCTACAAGGGCCTACTTGCTGCTTCTTACATGAAATCTGACACTTGATCTCCCCTCTCTATGCATTTGTATTGGCTGTGCCCCCTTCCTAGAATGCCCTCCTTCCTAATCTCTGAAAATTCCTGGCTTCTCTTCCAGGAGGACTTTCCTGGTCCCCCAGTTTCCTTAAGGTTACCTTCCCTCTATTTTGTCCTTATATATTTGGATTTCAGTAGTTTGTTTTTCCAATTAGTATGTAAGCTCCTTGACAACAGGGCCTAATTTTGCTTTTATTTTTTTGGATTCCTATTACTTAGCACAGTACCTGGCACACTCTAAACACTTAATAAGGACTTGCTGATTGATTAGCTTCTTACTTGCTAAATCTGATGTTTTTTTTTCTTGTTCCTCCTTGCCCTTGATACTCCTGAAACTTTTAACGCCACTGATCATTTGTTCCTAGTAGATGTTCTCTCTCTGGGTTGACTCTCCTGACTCACCTTTAATCTTTTCAGTTGTTCCTTGTCTCCTTTCCTTCTTCCCCATCCTTTCCTTCACCTCCTCAATGTGCCCCTAAGGATTTGTCCTTGATTCTCTTTTCTTCTGTCTGTCTACTGTACCTCTGTTAATGTTATTCGTGCATATGTGTCTTCAAGTATCCTCTCCATGAAAATGACCTCTGGCATGCATCTCACCTTGACCTCTTTTCTGAACTCCAGACCCTCATGGGAAGCAGCAGGGAACAGTGAGGTCAGAATACTTAAGTTCAAAATTCAATTCCCAACCTCTGTCACTCAGTAGCTCTGTGACTCTAAGGAAATTATTTAACCTCCCTGAACCTGTTTCCTCACCTACAAAAGGAGGGGAATTTCTTAAGCCCTTTCAGTTCTAAATATATGACCTTATGGTCTCCAAGAACCTGTAAGTCATGCCTATTGGGATGTCTCATTGGCACTTCAAATTGAACAAGTCTAAAACCAAACTTAGAATCTTCCCCTAACCCAGCCCCGCTGTTTTGACCGACTTCATTTTTTCTGCCGGTCATATCACCATTCACCCAGTCTTCCACATTTTAAACTTTGGACTTTGCTTTTCCTCTTCCCTCTCTTTCACCTCTCATAATCAATCAGTCCCTAAATTTTGTTGATTTCATTACCAATATCTCTCTGCATTCTTTCCATTTAAATGGCTTCCACTTTTACATTAGCCTTCATCATCACTGCCTTCACTATTGCAAAAGCCTTCTTGAGATCTTCCTGTTTCCACTTTGTCCTCTTTCCAATTCATCTTTTATACTGTGGTCAAAATAAACCTTCTTATACACAAGTATGCTCGGGTTGCTTGTGTGCTCAAAAGTCTTCAGTGGCTCTCTGTTTAGGAAAGTTCAAAATCTTTTGCATGGCACTTAAGGCTTTTCATAATCTGGTACCACCTTTTCTTTCCAAGCTTTTAAAAAAATATTATTGTCTTCTCTTCCCTTGGAGAGAGTTGGAAGAAGAACACACATGGCTGTTTTATTGAATTTTTTAAAAAGTAAATAAAAAATTTTTCAATGAACAAAAATCTATTCTGTCTCTCACCACCACCATTTAAAAAAAAAAGAAAATAAAAACAAAATCCTTATAGCAAATATGCATAGTCACCCATCCATTTCTTTATGTCCATCAAATATCCCTCCATCTTGCACCCTAAGTCCATGACTCTCGAATCATGGCTGGTCATTGTATTGATTAGAATTCTTTCCAAGTTGTTTATCTTTATAATAGTGTTATTATTTTATAATTATAACTAATGCTCTGCATTCATTCATACAAATTCATCATTCTTTGTAGCACAATAGCATTCCATTATATTTATATACCATAATGTGTTCAACCATTCCCCAGCTTGATGAGCAACCCCTTAGTTTCCAATGGCACATCCTACTGCCTCCAGGAGCAAATACAAAATGCTCTGTTTGGCACATAAAGCCCTCTGTAACCTAGCTCCCTCCTACCTTTCCAGTCTTCTTACACCTTACTCCCCAAACACACTTTGAAATCTAGTGACACTTCTCGCAGTTCTGCCAACAAGACACTCCCATCTCTTGGCTCCAGGCATTCTCTCTGCTTGTCTATCTCTCCCTCCTTCACTAGACTACTCACCAACCTGGTTTCCTTTAAGTCCCAATTAAAATCCCATTTTCTACAGGAAGCCTTTCTCAACTTCCCTTAATTTCAGTGCATTTCCTCTTTTAATTATTTTCTATTTATCCTGCATATAGCTTGCTTTGTATAGATTTGTTGGCACATTATTTATTCCCCTTCTCCCCCATTAGATTATAAGCTCCTTGAGGGCAGGGACTTTTACCTGTTTTTTGTATCCCCAACACTTACCACAGTGTTAATAAGTGGACATATTATTAATATTATTATATATCACATTATATTATAATAATATGTATTATTATATAATATAATCATATTATGTTATTAATATGTGGACATAATTAAGTGGACATATTAGGCACTTAATAAATGTTTATTAAACTGAATTCCTTGCAACCACAAAAAGAGCTGCTATAGTTTTGTACATATGAGTCCTTTTCCTCCTTTTCTCATTTCTTTGGGGTATAGGCTTCAAAGCAGTAATCCTGGGTTAAAGTAACTTCTGGGGTATTCTTTTGCTTTGGCAAAAATTTGCATTTTTTGCCAAATTGCTTTCTAGAATGTGGAACCAATTCACAGCTCCACTAACAGTGCTTCAATGTACCCATAACCCCTCAGCACTTGTCTTTGCTAGCTTTGTTAATCTGATAGGTGTAGGGTAGAACCTCAGAGACTCTTTGATTTCCATAACTCTTTTTTTTAACAAATAAATTTATTTTTAGTTTGTAACATCCACTTCCATAAGTTTAATTTTTCTCCTCCTCCTTCCTCTCTCCCCTCCACAAGACAGCATGCGATCCAATATAGGCTCTCTATATATTCTTATTAAACATATTTTCATATTCATCATGTTGTATAGAAGAATTAGAACTAAGGGGAGGAACCATGAGAAAGAAAAAATGAAAGAAAGAGAGCAAATAATCCGCTTCACTCTGCATTCAGACTCCATACTTCTTTCTCTGGAAGTGGATGGCATTTTCCACCATGCGTCTTTTGGAGTTGTTTAGGTCCTGGCATTGCTGAGAAGAGCTAAGTCTATCAAAGCCAGTCATGTCACAATGTGGCTATTACTATGTATAATTATAACTCTTTAAAGAGAGGAATAAATCTTTAAAGAGAATGTACAATTATAACTCTTTAAAAAGTGGAGTGGAAAGTTTGCTGGATGGGCAGTTATAAAAGACTAGGGTTTGAATCCCTCTCTGCTACTTATTACCTGTGTGACACTGGACAAATCTCTTCTTTACTCCTTAGCCATTCATTCTGTAAAATTTGGATTCAGTCCAAAGACCACACTTAAGGATTTAGAGGGCCATCTTGGTCTTAAGGCCACATGTTTCCCACTACTACTCTAGGTAAACTGGACTAGTCTTTGCCCTTCTCCCACTTTCCCTCCCCTTATGTAGTTTACCACACTCTTCCCTATTTTTAGAATGTCTTTCCATACTTCCCTTGCCATTAAATTCCTCTTTTTCCAACCTAAATGCTACTTACTTTTTTCAGCAAGTCCTAACCAATCAATAGTGAATGCCCTCCTCAGATCTATTGCTTTCTTTTTGTAATTGGAATGCACTTAGCATATGATATGTATAATAGCTATCTGTACTTGCGTCTTAAACTCCATCAGATTAAAAGTTTCATGAGAATAGGAACTAGGGCTTATTGTAAGTCCCCCAGTAACTAGCACTCTGTGCTGTTGATAATAGATCTTTAATAAATTTGTACTGTGTATTATATCATTGTTGTTTAGTCGTTTTCATTTTTTATGCCTGACTCTGTGAACCCATTTGGGTTTTCTTGGCAAAGATACTGGAGTGGTTTGTCATTTCCTTCTCCTGCTCATTTTATAGATGAGGAAATGGAGGCAAACAAGGTAAAGTGACTTGTCACAAATTCAGTAAGTGTCTGAGGACAGATTTGAACCCAGGAATATGAGTCTTCTGGGCTTCAAGCCCAGCACTATCTACTGCGTCACCTAGTTACCTACTGCATCATATGATATTGTGTTGATTATATTATACTGAATTCTACAATACTGAATTGTATTGTATTGCATTGTATCAGTCTATCAAAAAATCCATTGGAAAAAATTTTCATATATTTGATTTGAACACTATTCCTGGGGAGAGGCAACAAGTACAAAAACACATAAGCCTTATAAACTATCCATTCCAATTCAATTCACTAAGCCATTTATGAAGTGCTTGCAATGAGCGAGGCTACCTTGCAAAGCTCTGGGGATACAAAGACGGAAATGAAACAATCCTCTGCCCTCAATTTGTCAAGCAAAAGTCCTTGTGTGGGACTTCCCTGGTCTGTGGGGCTGAGTTACCCACCCACACTTGTGGGCTGAAGCTTTGAGGGTATCACTGACCAGCAAAGGAGTGGGTAGAACCTACTGAGAAGTTGATGTTTTGAGGAGATAAGAAAGAAAAATGAGTAATGACACAGCTGGGATTTATGTCACTTGGGAGATGAAACAAGATACCCTTGACTTTATCAGTTCCACCCTATAGGATTCTTTATTAATCACCTCTTTAGTATCTTCCACAAAAGTCCTACTCTGATGCCTCATTGTGGCATGGAGGTGAACCAGGGTCGTGGTAGGTCAGCAGAAGTTCTGGTAGTTTGCCACAGTGGAGAGGCTTCAGTGTGTGTCCCAATGTGCTGTCTAAAGATATCAGCCCAGCTAAGTATGAAACAAGGCAACTAGGTGGTACAGTGGGTAGAGCACTGGACTTGGAGTCAGGAAAATCTGAGTTCAGATGTGACCTCAGATACTTTACTAGCTGTGTGGCCCTGGGAGAGTCACCTAAGCCCATTTGCCTCAGTTTATCCTCTATAAAATGGGGACACACTGGATAAAGATATGGCAAACCTCTCCACAGCCTCTTTGCTCAGGAAACCCCATGGACAGAGGTCACAAAGAATCAGACATGACTGAACGAGACAATAAAGTATGCAACATACTAAGCCGCAGTATTCGTAAAAGCACTTAGCACACAGTAGGAGCTATAGAAATGCTTATTTCCTTCTCTCCTCCCCTAAGTAAAGAACAACAGCTCAGCACCAGTAGTTTGGCTAGTGACCAATACTATGGTTGGACATTTTTGCGTAAAATAAAATCAGAAGATTTAAGCAATTTCCAACTAAATGGGGAGAAAGTTCACAGGTTGCCCTTGGAGAATCAAATAAGATAGAGAGATATCAAATGATTAAAAACATCACAGACAAAAGAAGGCAATTGAGAGGATCTCAATAACTAATATTTCCTATGCCTACTTTCTCATTTCTATTAAGTTTTTATGAGAATGGGTCTTGAGGATGAGAGGAATTTGGAAAGGGAGAGAGGACTGGGGTGACAGGAGAATTTTGTGAACTTCAGATTTAAAGTAGTGCTCCCATTATAGATAATAAGCGCGTCGGGGCATATTTCTGGGGATGAGGCTTTACAGGATGGAGAAAAGGTAGCAGTTAGTATAGGAGTTTCACATATTGGGGGAATCTAATCAAAAGAACAATTTCCTTTTATCAATTTGGCAACCTCTCTGCAGAGAGCTGGCATTTCTAGAGCCAGTTGAGGGGAGAGAAGCATATTAATCAGCTGTTGGAGGCAGAGGATTCCAGGTTGGTTTGTTTTCTGGTTCATGTTTCCCTGAAGCCTTCTGCATGTAGTGGCGGTGGTTGTTTGTCCTTCATTTTCAAAGAGGACCGATGACATCACAAATTGGTCTGAACTCTTGCACAGACTGGATTTAAAGTGCAGCAGAGTGGTATGAAGTTGGCAGTCTCACTCTCTCTTTCAGTCATCAAAATCCAAGTGACAAGACAAACATCAGGATGGAAAGGCTTGTTATGGCCCAGGATGCCGTGGATGACCTTGGTGTCTTACCAAGGTCTAAGCTCTCCACAGTACCTACTTCAGCCATCCTTATGGTGACCGCTGGAATGAATTTGTTCTCATTTTGCCCATTCTGCTGGGGGAAGGCCTCCTGTGCTTGGGATAGATACCTTCCTAACTCACCAACAGTTACCCTCAACCTGGTTTGGTCACTCTATTTGAGAGGGTGTGGCCTCTGCACATGCTACATATAGCTTCCTGGAGTCACAGGTGGGAGCTGAGTGCCAGGTGGACATCAAAGGTAGATGAGCAGCCCCGAAAAGGCCTCAGTAAGCCCTCACACCAGAGGTGCTAGTCCTCCTTGAACATCCATACAGCCCACACAGTAGTTGCACATAGTAGGTGCTTAATAAATGTTTGAATTACCAATGGTGAGTTGTTTGGAAAAAAATGGGATAATAGCTATCATTCAGTTGATGGATGATTGGAAAAGGAGGGCCAGTCAGGCTGCAAGAATAAAGGAAGACAGATGGACAACCTGAGGTCTTTACAGGTACCTAAGGAATGTTAAATAACAGAGAAAGAACTTCAACGCATTGGGTGGATCATTTATTTATTTATTTGTCTGTTTATTGATTGAGACAATCCAGGTTATGACTTGGCCCGGGTCACATAACCAGTATTTGAGGCTGGATTTGAACTCAGGTCCTCCTGACTCTAGGGCTGGTGCTCTATCCAGGGTGAAGCCTTCACTGGAAATTTATTGGAGGATATGGACAAGAATCTCAGGATGTGAGTCAGAAGGGAGCTCAGAGGCTTTCTAGTCAAATATCCAGAAACCCTTTTACAACATTCCCAGCAAGTGGTCATCTGCCTAAAATGCCAGGATGATGAGTTTTTGGTTTTTTTTTTAATCACAGAGACGATGGGGTTAAGGGGAAGAGCATAATGAAGGTACCTGGCATGTGCAGACCTACTCCTTAGGGAGATTATCCTAGCAGTTGTATGGAAAATAAGCTGAATAAGGAGAGACAGGAACCAGGGGCAAAGATGAGCAGTCTACTATAATTATTCTGGCAATAAATAGGGACTGGTACAGTATCCCTTGAGGAGAAGAGTCTGGATTTGAAATAATGTGGAATTTGAATTTGCAGGACTTAATCAATGAGTGGATACAAAAAAAAAAAATGAAAGATGACGCCCAGGTTATAAACCTGAGTGACTAGGAAGACAGTGGGCCTTGTAGTAATAGGAAAATTTGGAGGAGGGGCAGGTTTGAGGTGGGGAGAGAGGAAATAAAAAGAACGAATTTGCACATGTTGAGTTTGAGATGTTACTGGGATGTCCAGGTGAAGATGTCCAGGAGGCAAATGATACAAAATTAGAGTTCTGGAAAGAAACTGGGCATGCGTATGTAGTTTATCAGGTCACATGTATAGGGATAACTGATTCCATAGGAGGGGGCAGGATTAGGGGATATGAGATGAAGACAGAGCTATGGGTAACCCTTCTGCTTAGGGGCCTAGAGATATGTGATTGCAGATAAGCTGAAAAAAACGAACCAGTCAGCCATGAAGAAGGAAAACCAGGAATGTGATAGAAGTCAAAGAAAAGGGGAATATTAAGGAGTATGGTAACATCTACTCCACTCATGACCCACTGGTTTGGAATCTCTGTCCTATATTTATCAGCCTTTTTTTCATAGTATGAACGCTGTTAGATTTGATCAGTTCTTACAAAAAATTTTAATTAAAAACATTTTAAAAAATATAGTGTGTACAAGTGGGAAGTTCATGTTATTTTGGTTTCTTTTTATCATGTTTTGTAATAACATATTTGTAATATGTACAAAAACCTACTCCTCTTTTATCCTTTAGGGATGTCATTCCACCCCTGAGAGAAATATAAATCCAGGATGCCAGGTAATCAGAGAGCCTGGTTTTTACCTTCAGCCTGGGTATTCAGGAATGAAAGCATTATAAGACTCCAATCTAGTTATGACTCTGTGGTACAGTTATGTCTGAAATGTATATCCAGACTACTGACTCAGAAACCTGGCTGGCAGATAAATGGAAGTCCCCACTGAAGACTTCTAACCACATCACTTCTACCCAACACGTCCTCATGTCACCAGGCCAAGGACTTTGCTACTACTAGGCCTAGTGTGTGCAGAAATGCTGTACCCACGCCAGGAAGCAAATGTCATAAAGCTTAATTCTCTGCCCCCTCCATCCACTCAGGAAATCTAGGTCAGCAGCACTTGGAAAGTGTTTTCTCTCAAAACCAGAAATAGGGAAGTTAGGAAAGAAGAGTAGCTTTTGGGATAAAGAGGAATTCCATTTTGGAAATGTTTAATTTTAGATGTTTCTAAGATATCTAACTAGAAATGTCCATTGGTGTTGGTGATGTGAGACTGGAGCTGAGGAGAGAAAAGGGCTAGATATAGAATCTGATTCATGATCATCATAACAGCTTGCATTTATATAGAACTTTAAGGTTTACACTTTACATACATGACCTCATCTGATAGAACGTAAGCACTTTAAGACCAAGGAGTTACACTTATTCTCTTGGTATCTCAGTACTCAGCACCATGCTTGGCACACAGTGTTTAACAAATGTTTGCTGACTAATACAACCCTGTAAGATAAGTGCTACCGTTATCCCTGTATTAGAGATGAGGAAGCCGAGTACCAGAGTGGTTGCCCTTATCAAATAGCTGGTGAATTTCACCACTCTATCCTTTATGCTATGAATGCCTTTCATTTGCAACTAAACCCAGAGGATCTTAAGAGTTCACTGAGGAGTTGGAGAGAAAACAAAAGGGCACAGAACAGAGCAGTGGGGTCCCATCCTTGGTTAGGGTGATGATCTAGAAAGAGACTGAGGAGCTGCTACACTGATAGGAAAACCAAGTGAGAGTCCTGGCCTGAATGTATAAGGTTAAGAAGGACGAGGCCTAGGATGTGTTGGTTTTCCTCTGTCCACAGCACCACTCAGATCAATAGGCCAGAAATGTGGCCGCTTTGCTATGGTGGAGGTGTAGCAGGTGTAGGCGGTGAGGGTGTTGCTGTCTTGGAGACTTGATTTTGCAGGTGTGAGAAGCTGCCAGTAAACTGGCTCAGTAATGAAAATCCTCCCACAGATACTGTTTCTAGGAATTTTTTTAAACAGCAAAATGATGAATTAAAAGTTCAAAATGATGGCATTTTCTTTAAATGAAGTAATTTCTTCCTGTCAAAGAATATACTGGCCATAGAATTAACCCAAAAGATGCTTAATGGGTAGCTGCTGCCCCAATCCCTCTAACAGCAGAGGAAATCTTATAGGATCATAGATTGAAGGCATTTCAGAGGCCACCCAGTCTAACCCTCTCATTTTGCAGAAGAAACTGAGGCCCAGATAAGTTAAAGGACCTTAAGCACAAGGACTTATCACACAGGTGATAAGTATCAGAGGCAGAATTTCAGCCTCAATCTCTACTTAAGTCAGAACTTCTACTGTACCATCTTGCTGGGCATCTTGGAGTTGGGTTCACAAGTGAGGTGAAGCTGGTAGGGACCTGCATGTCAAATTCTGACAACTGGCCCCAAATACCCTTCTTAAAAGGATTTTGATGTTAATCCTCTCCCCAGCTATTATTACTGTGTTTGTTCTACAACCAGCTTCATGTTTTCCCAAAAAGAAAGAGATGAAAAGATTAAGGCAGGTCTCTTCAACATTTCTGACTCCTGGTCAAGAAATAAGGCTGCCTACAGGTAATCTGTTCAATTCAACAAATATTCAGTAAGTATATACCATATGGAAAATACTGTGATGAGCACTGGAAAGATAAGAAGTGACATTTGAGTTGGGTTTCAAAGGATGGGTGGAAATTTAATAAGAAATTAGAAGGTAAAGATGGATGAGAATCTTGTCTTTGCTACTGTGTGACTCAGGGAGAGTCACTTGATTGAATCAGTTTTGTTTCCTCATCCATAAAATGAGGGAATTAAAACTGTGATCTTTTAACTCTAAGTCGTATACATAGGCTTGTTGCTTAAATTACCCAACATTAATCAATCTCGCTTTTCACTACAACAATCAAATTTGCACATTTCTCCTAGAGACACCTCTAATGGTCTAATGAGTCTGAGGTTGATTTTGATAGCAGCTAAAAGGGGGAAATTCAAGCCCCTTGAAGATACTTTAATTTTGATCTAGCAGACCAGTTTCTTAACCTTTTTTGGTACTGGGTGAGGCCTATGAATCCCTTCTCAGAATGTTTTTAAAAACATAAAATATATAGGATTACAAAGGAAATGAATTGTATTAAAATGCAATGATCAAACTATTAAAAAAAAATTCACAGACCCCAAGTTAACAGCCTCTGGGTAGTATTTTCTAAATAACACATCTTGGTTATTTCCTGCCACGTAGTAATTAGCAGTGGGGGGTAGCTGAGGTGCCCATAATAGTTCTTCCTCTGGTTTTCACTTTAAGTGAAGAGGAAATGCATCTTAATCAGTTGGAATCAACTAATGATGTTACGTTTTTGATGGTGTTAAATTATATAATTTTAGTTGCCCAGGACTATTCTGGTGTACTAAATAAACTATTGCTGATCTTGACTACAAGTTAGGTACCTCCCCAGGGGAAGTTCTTTTCTTGGGTAATGTAGGATATACAGGATGGTTTTTACTTTCTACCAAGAACAATGCAATTCTCCTCAGGGTCGCTTTAATCCACCCCCCCCCCCCCCCCCCCCCCCGCACTCCCCACCACCCCCACACATACTTTGGGAGCTATACACATACATGCAGACAACAGACACATATTTGAAAGAGCACAGAGACACCCAGTTCAGAAAACAGTTCAACAAATTTGCAACAAACTCCATAGTACTTGATTGTTTTCAAAGCACTTCCTTGCATAATAATTTCAATTCAAGAAACCAACACCAAGAGAGGTGAGCAGGACAGATACTTCAGAACTCCCACATTACTCATGAGGAAACTGAGACTCAGAGAGTGGGACTTAGCTGTCACACAGAAAGTCATTAGCCGAGTTGGGACTAGAAGCTCCCAGGGGATGGCTTTATTTTATACTCTATTGGGCAGATATTACTGGTACCAGAGAAAACGCTTGAACGTCTAAAATCCTAGTGAGGCATTTACAAAATTAGGAAACAAGACAAATGCCATTTAAAATTAAACTTGTCATTTTTATTAACACTCAAAGCACATAGAAATGTTCAGAAGCTCAAGCCTGGGCTGCTTGAAGCAACTGCTAAGTTTGCCTCCAAATACGGGGCTTCCATCTTTGAGACACTGTCAAAGGGAGAGCTACTTGGAAAGACTTTAATGAACATAAGAGCCCAAGGAGCTGACGCTACATTTGATTATCTCTGAGCACTGGTCGATATTCTTTCTAATCCTGTAGAATTTCTCCACATACTCAGAACGACCCAAAAGTTCCACAAAGTCTTCGTCATGGGTGATCACAAGAAGCTGGAAGTTGCGCTGTTGGGAACGACTTTTTATTATTCTGGAACAAAATATTTACAACATGTTATTGAACGTACAAGAATCCTTTCTCCACAGCATGTACTGCATCTCCAGGAAGCCTCTTTCCTGCTGTGCCAAGTCAGTAATGATGTTCCCCTCAGACCTTTCATGGCCTTTCGTGGGAGCCTCATTCTGCTACTACAAGATGACCTCTTTGAGGTCAGGGATCAAATAGTAAGACCCTGAGTAAATATTTGTCACATTGTAAAGATCTGAGCAAAACCAGGCTGTCTTTTGTGCTGTTCACAAAGGGTAGCAGCAGTGCGAATAATGACTACGTTTTCCCAACTAGTGTCTCTCAGTCTCTCCTGTTGGAAAGAAAGATGGGGGCCTCAGGTTTACCCATCTCACCCAGCTAGGTAAAAGCTGAGATGAGCAGAAGGGATGAAGAAGCCTTATGTTACATTTTGAAGGTTTTGCTTAAATCAGGATCACAGATTTATAGTTCATTTTACAACATAGGAAACTGAGGCCCAGAGGAGTTAGGTGAGCTGTCCAAGGTCACAGAGGTCTAAGGGGCAGGACCAAGATATAAACCCAGGTCCCCTGACTTCAAATCCATCTTTTTACTAAGTCACACCGCCTCAAAAATCTGGCAGCTCCACTTGAATTCCAATTGCCCACAAGGAAGTGGAGTTACTTAGTCATGAACTCCAGCAGTTCTGGCCCTGACACTTGTAATCATTCCGAAGAGGTTAGGAGGAAGGAAAGAGATATTTAAATACTCAGCTTCATTTAACTCATAGCTTGGTCTCACTCTCCTTGCTTTGGGAATTTCCCAGACCTGTCTGCTTGTCTTCTTTGATGATATTAAAAACAAAATTACAGATGATGGATGGGGGAAGAACGCAAGCTGTCCCCAAAGTTTTCTTAGGAGTTGGGCCTACTTAGAAATGAGTCCCAACCAGTTATCAGATGCATCATTGCTATGACACACAGAAGCTAGGTGAGTGGGCGGGTTGGGAAAATTTTTGTATTTCTTGTGGGGAGAAGCTGAACACATAGGTTAAGAAGCTTGCTTGGGTTTAGTGGGGCAACATGAAGTTTCAGACAAATGCTAACCCATGTCACACATAGGGATGTGAGTGGTAGTGTCTTAGTCTGGAACACCGCACCCAAACACAGCCATCATAAAAGATGACAGTGAGAGGAAGGGGAAAATTCAATCCAAGGCTATTAACCTTGGAAGCACATCAACTGTCTTACTCTGTATGTCCCCAGAACATGGAAATAGGCTAAGAGGAGATGCCCTGTCAAACATGTACAACATTACTCTTAGAAGTGCAGGCAAGAACAATGACTACCTTTAGGGAATGTGTGTATTTTTAAAACACACATGAACAATATACTCAGTATACATTTGAATATATGAAAAACAAGTTCTGCTCTCACTCCTCACAACACAAATGACAAAAATGGAAACAATTTCATAATCTCTACCTAACATTACTATTTAAAGTTATGCTTCCTCTGAAGCTGTGGCTGTCCACCTGACAGGCCATTTGAGGCCGTAAATCATGTCTCCCCTACCATCCTCTTTGTTTTGTTCCCACACCCACCACCCTAACCCATCTCACCTGGAGGAACATCAGAGCCCCCTAACAGTGTCTCTGCCCTTCAGCCCTAATTCACACCCATCTCTCTCACTATTGCTGTCCCCACCTTTCAGCCTCAAAACAGGTGGACTTTCCTCATCTCCCCCGCTGATGGCCAATCACTCTCACCCTCCAGGATTCTCTTTGTAGGGATAGAAATAAGGACTAGATCTGTGATTTCAACAAAACAGGGAAGTCCTTGATAAGGAAACTCCCCCTACCATTGGTAGGGCAGCCTTTTTGATGTAAATGATAGTTGCAGTTACCCAGAGCACTGAGAGGCAAAACAATTTGCCCAGCCAGGGTCATTCAGCCTCTACATGTTAAAGGCAAGACTTGAGTTGACGTCTTCCTTGTGGCTCTGAGGTCACCTCTCTACCCACTATGCCATGCTGCCTCTCATGTCCTTGTACTATACTAGTTTGTACTTATGTTGCATTCCCCCAGTGGAATGTTGCTATAAGAAGAGAACTGAGAACAGAGAGAGCAGAGCACCTTGCATGTATCAGGGGTTTGATATGAGGATGCGGTCAGGGTAGAGAAGATGAGCAAATTGTAGAATAAACCCATTCAGAAAAGGAGCGTCAGGAGGACCAGCAGGTACTGGGCAGAGATGTACAGCTGAGGATGGGCTCCATCGGGATGCTCTTTTGTGTTTTAGTCCAAGGGCAGAGAAACCTAGGGAGACTTATGTGAGCTGCTGTAGAATGAAGCAGGACCTGGGGAACAATTATACAAAGACTACAAAACTAAAGGAAAAGAATGCTAAAAGATTTAATAAATTTTATCAAGAAGACTGATTATGAAACATGTTCTCCACCTCTTGACAGAGAGGTCAAGATGGAGTATAGGTGAGGAATGAAATCTATACTTTTCATATGTAACCAATGTAGGAATGGGTTTTGTTTTTTTTTCTGCTTGATTATACTTGTTATAAGGAAGGGTTTTTAACCTTTTTTTTGGTGGGAATAGAGATGCAAAAAAAGGAAAGGAATATGAATGAAACATTTTCAAATACACAGAAGAGTAAAAAGAAATTCAGAAGGGAACACAATAAGCAAAGTAGTGGCATTATTACTATGGTAAATTTGATATATAATTAAAAAACTGAAGCTGCACATAATAGATTCAGTTTGATATATAGTCCTCATTTTCTGTTCCTAGTATACAGATATGTTCCTGTTTTCTGATAGTGGTCAAATTCATAAGCAAAAAAAAGAAAAGAATCAGAGGAAGGAAAAAACCTCTTTCCTGACGATGGCCTAATGTATGGCCAGTTAAGAAAAACATCAGCTGAATATTTTTCAAAATTCCCAACAAACTGTCAAACCTTTATAATGAAATGAATCAAATTCTTCATGAAGCCTACGTATAGTTTTCATTCAAAGCTTATTTTCTCTGAGAACTTAACTTTCTTAATGTTATTTAAAAGTTATTGCTATATTGATCACAGAATGAAGCAGATCATTTTCTTTTGTATTATGTTTTATGATTTCTCCCATTCCTTTTGATTCTTCTATGCAACATGACTAAGGTAAAAATGTATTTACTAGGAATGTATGTGTAGAACCTATATAAAACTGTATGCCATCTCAGGAAGGGAGTGGGGAGGGAGGGTAGAGGGGCAAAAAATCTAAGATGAATGGAAGTGATTGTAGAACACTGAAAACAAATAATTAAAAAAAAGTTATTGCTATAAAACTACCACTGGCCCCTCCCAATGTAATAAACACTTACTCCACCAGGGCATGTGCAAGAGACTCAATGTTTTCTCTATCAAGGTTTGTTGTAGGCTCATCCAAGGCAAGAATGCCACAGTTCAAACAGAAGGTTTCTGCGAGGGCCAAGCGGATGATAAGAGAAGCAAGCACCTGAGGGAACATCAATGGCAGTTAGAGTTGAGTCTGTGAGGTGTAAAAAAATCCCTCAGAATAAAAAGGTATTGGGATCTGAGGCTAGAAGACTGATTCCCGTATTTGTCAGGCTCAAGAGAATGTCACAAATGTCATTCCAAACCAAAGGACCTTAGAGGTGATAGACCTCAACCAACCACTCAGTCAACATTCTGGATAAGTCAAAGTTCATAAGAATTGTGTTCTAGTGAGGAGAATATACTGAGAATCTAATATTACCAGAGAGGTAGGATGATGTAATGGAGAAAGCCAGCCTGGAGTGAGGAGCACCTAGGCTAAAATCTTGTGTCTAATATCTACTGGCTAAGTAGTTCTGGACAAGACTTCTCAGTGACTTCCAGCAACCTCTAAGTTGCAGAACAATCACTATAAACCTCAGTGGAAAGTTTCCTCATTAGGAGTTCCCTACATCAATGAAATCATAGGTCCTGACAGAAAACAGCAAAGAAAATTCAAAACAAAACAAAACAAAAAATCATGAAAAAAGAAAATGTTGAACATAATGCTAAGCCTCTCAAAGATAAGCAGGTTCTTTTTAAGACCCTCTTGACCAGTGGTGTCAAACTCAAGTAGAAACTGGCCAATAAACTGCATATAAGGATCTCTGCAAGCACATAATTGACTTAGAAAACCACATATTAACATTACCTATGTTCCATTCCATCTTTATTTATTATGTAAAATATTTCCCAATTACATTTTAATCTGATTCAGGCTGTAGAGGAGAATTGTGGGTTGCATGCAGCTTTGGGCATTTCATACCTCTGCTCTAGACAATGGGGAGCCATTGAAAGATCTTTACGAAGGAGATGACATGACCCTACTCACTGGAGATAAAGGATTTGCCCAAAGCTCCCCTAGTTGTTGCAGCAACTGAGCCAAGAGCCCTGATGACTTGTCCAGAGCTCCTACCACTAGAGCAGGCTGTCACTCAAGTTGTATCTCACCGCTACCAAGAGCTACTATTACATCACTCATTTTTGTTATTCAATTTCCCTAAGGGTGGTTACTAAAGAATATCACTGAAATGTACGAGATAAATCTGACAGTGTCTTAAAAAGCTCTTAAATCTGGAAGGGTCACTACACATTCTTCACACTCGCAGTCAGCAGTCTGCTTTGATGAAACACATACTCTCTTTTTTTTTCTTAAATTTATTTAAGTTTTCAACATTCATTTCCACAAAATTTTGGGTTCCAAATTTTCTCATGTCTCCCCTTCCCCCACCCCAAAATGCCAAGCATTCTAATGACCCATATCACCAATCTGTCCTCCCTTCTAACATCCCTCCCTTCCCTTATCCCCATCTTCTCTTTTGTCCTGAAGGGCAAGATAAATTTTATACCCCATTACCTGTATTTCTTATTTCCTAGTTGCAAGAACACTACTCAACAGTTGTTCCTAAAACTTTGAGTTCCAGCTTCTCTTCATCTCTCCCTCCCCACCCATTCCCTTTGGCAAGGCAAGCAATTCAATATCTGTGTAGTTTTGCAAATGACTTCCATAACAGTCCTGTTGTGTAAGATTAACTATAATTCCTTCCATCCTATCCTGCCCTCACCCCGTTTCTTCTATTCTCTCTTTTGATCCTATCCCTCCCCAAGATTGCTTCCTCCTCCCACTGCCCTCCCTTCCATTATCCCCCCCACCCTGCTTATCCCCTTCTCCCCCACTATCCTGTATTGTAAGATAGGTTTTCATACCAAAATGAATGTGCATTTTATTCCTCCCTTTAGTTAAATGTGATGAGAGTAAGCTTCATGTTTTTTCTCTCACCTCCCCTCTTTTTCCCTCCACTGAAAAGTCTTTTACTTGCCTCTTTGCTGAGAGATAATTTGCCCCATTCCATTTCTCCCTTTCTCCTCCCAATATATTTCTCTCTCACTGCTTAATTTCATTATTTTAAGATATGATCCCATCCTATTCAAATCACCCTGTGCTGTGTGTGTGTGTATGTGTGTGTGCGTGTGTGCGTGTGTGTGTGTGTAATCCCACCAACTACCCAGATACTGAAAAAAGTTTTAAGAGTTACAAATATTGTCTTTCCATGTAGGAATGTAAACAGTTCAACTTTAATAAGTCCCTTATGACTTCTCTTTGCGGTTTACCTTTTCATGCTTCTCTTCATTCTTGTGTTTGAAAGTCAAATTTTCTTTTCAGCTCTGGTCTTTTCATCAAGAATGCTTGAAAGTCCTCTATTTCATTGAAAGACCATTGTTTCCCTGGAAGTATTACACTCAGTTTTGCTGGGTAGGTGATTCTTGGTTTTAGTCTTAGTTCCTTTGACTTCTGGAATATCAGATTCCACACCCTTCTATCCCTTAATGTAGAAGCTGCTAGATCTTATGTTATCCTGATTGTATATCCACAATACTTGAATTGTTTCTTTCTAGCTGCTTGCAATATTTTCTCCTTGACCAGGGAACTCTGGAATTTGGCCACAATGTTCCTAGGAGTTTCTCTTTTCGGATCTCTTTCTGGTGGTGATCGGTGGATTCTTTAAATATTTACTCTGCCCTCTGGTTGTAGAATATCAGGGCAGTTTTCCTTCATAATTTCATGAGAGATGATGTCTAGGCTCTTTTTTTGATCATGGATTTCAGGTAGTCCCATAATTTTTAAATTGTCTCTCCTGGATCTATTTTCCAGGTCAGTTGTTTTTCCAATGAGGTATTTCACATTATCTTCCATTTTTTCATTCTTTTGGTTTTGTTTGGTGATTTCTTGGTTTCTCAGAAAATCATTAGCCTCCATCTGTTCCATTCTAATTTTGAGAGAACTATTTCCTTCGGTGAGCTTTTGTACCTCCTTTTCCATTTGGCTAATTCTACTTTTGAAAGCATTCTTCTCCTCATTGGCTTTTTGAACCTCTTTTGCCAAATGAGTTAGCCTATTTTTCAAGGTGTTATTTTCTTCAGCATTTTTTTGGGTCTCCTTTAGCAAGGTGTTGACCTGCTTTTCATGCTTTTCTTGCATCTCTCTCATTTCTCTTCCCAATTTTTCCTCCACCTCTCTTACTTGATTTTCAAAATCCTTTTTGAGCTCTTCCATGTCCTGAGCCCATTGAATATTTATTTTGGATGTTTGGGATATAGAAGCCTTGACTTTTATGTCTTTCCCTGATGGTAATCACTGTTCTTCCTCATCTATAAGGATGGGAGAGGATATCTGTTCACCAAGAAAGTAACCTTCTATAGTCCTATTTTTTTTCCCTTTTTTGGGCATTTTCCCCAACCAGTTACTTGACTTTTGGGTCCTTTGTCAAGAGTAGGGTATACTCTGGGAATCTGTGAGATCTCAGTTCCTCCAATGTGGCATAATCAAGCGTGTGCTAGTCTGGATGCAGAGGGATTTTTGTGCCCAGAATCTTAGCAGATACCTCTCCACAGCCACCTGGCCTCCAGTTCCTAAGTCAGCACTGGGGGCTGATTTTCAGATAAGCTGGATGGGCAGGGCCACCATTCAGTTTGAGACAAAGACCAGCCTGGCCAGGGCCTCCACCCAGGGCTGAAGTAAGACTCAGCTCTTCAGTGCTCCCAGGGGTTTTTACGCTCTAACAATGGAGGGTCTGTATGGGCTGCTGTGCAGCCTCTGAGGTGGCCACCTGCTGCCAGAGCTATGGGAAGGCCCTTCTCCCTTCCTGGCCAGCTGCAAAAATCCCATCACTGACCTTTGGCACCTGTGGGTTGAGAGATCTTCGAACCTGCTGCTGCTGGGACTGGGGATTCCTTGACTGGAGATTCCACCACCAAGGGCTGATTGCGAGCCATGCACCGCTGGCCAAGGCTGGGCTGGGCTCCGTGCTCTGCTCCATGTCCGGTGCAACCCACATTTCCCGTGGGCCTTTCCAGTCACCCTGGGCTTGAAATCTCCTCCACTCTGTTGTTCTCCACTTCTGCTGCTCCAAAATTTGTTGGGAGTCCCTCTCTACAGGTATTTCATGGGCTGTGGGGGAGACCCTGCGTATGTGTGTCTTCCTACTCCACCATCTTGGCTCCACCGGACTCGCAAGCTCACAGAAGTTTCTGATGGCAGCTCCTTATAACTATTTTTCCTAGAGAACTGCTGTAGTCATCCATTCCTCTTCACTTCCTTGGCAGATAGAGCTTCATTTATTTATAGCCATCTTCCTGCCTCGTTAGGAGGTTAGAGCAGTATTTTCAACTGCCCATTAACTGGAAATGAGTAGCTTCTTCATGACAGCCCAACACAAACAGTGGCTGAATGTAACTGACATAAATAAACAGTTATCTAGCTGAATGTATGAGTCTGATGACTTCATATGCAATCTGAATAGAAGAGATGAAAGTTCAGGTAAAAGTATTTCTGATTTTGCTTTCATAAATCCATCTTTCACTTGGAAAAGTGAAAACATCAGATCAGAATTATGTTGTACTTATACACAAGCAGGAGTTGGTGGTTGTAAGCGTTAGCTGAAATGAGAAATTTTCAAGTATGTGGCTATTTATTTCCAGAGTTAAACCTCAATCCTTTTTCAGCTAAACTGGAAATGCAGAAACCTTTCCCATTCTCAGAAGTTGTGTGAAGAAGGAAAGTTTATAAATCAAAGCTGAGAGCTTTTTATGAAAATAAAAACTCAGCCAATGTAGACAATAATCTCTGGATGTTTAAAATTCTCTTAATAAAGTCTCAATACCAGCTAAATGATCCAGTCCTCTGCCACAGGGCAGAATTACATCTAGGTTCTAACATGTGGAAAGACTTTAAAACTTCTCTAGTGAATCTATTTGCACATATATCCAGGAAGGTAGTCAGGTAAATTCCACTGTACATACATACTACAGGGAACCATATATCCTGGATTTTCCTAGACAATACAAGTTCAAGAAAGAAAAATGGGGTTCTAATGAGGTGAGGAAAAGGAGCAGTCATGATTTGGTTATCAGAAAATATGGTCACCATGGCCCTCCGGATGAGTCTAGGAAGCCTGTCTCTCAGTGCATTTTAAACCATTTCTCATACTGTCCTAAGCAAAGGGAAATGGCTATTTTCACTCCTTAAAGATTAAAAAAAAAAATTTATAGTAGTCTGTGACTACTGCAATCTGGGCAGAGACCAAGTATTTTTAATTCCAATTCTTCCAATAAAGAAGCATCACAGGTACTACTTTATTGCTCTTTAACCTTTTACTTTTCTTTTACATTCTTTAATATTTGCTACTTCTCTCTTAAATGGCAGCTACTGGAACTAAACCCAGTGATGTACCCTCTGCCAGATCCAACAACCACAATGCAGTCCTAACCTCTGGATTTCCACATGACTTCTTCCCAACATGCACAACTAGTGTCCAGCTCAGACACCAGGGAATTCATGCTAGAAGCAGAACCAATACCTTAATCTTATGGATATTTCTGTTAGGCTTTGAGGGATGGTATTTATAGTTATCTCACCAAGTGTGGGTGAAGCCAGTGTTCTGGAGACAATGTCTGCAAGTCCAAAGATCCAAACATGCTAGACAGCACTCCTACTTTTTCAAAAAGTATGAGTTCAATTTAATATCACCTACCTTACTACTAGGTTTCTAGCTTGCTAATATGGCTAATTATGGTTTCCTAAATCAATAAGAACCTCTAGAGATATAATGGAGAAAACTGAGACAGTAAAGCGACACCAGGCACTGAAGCTGGAGTTAAGAGGCATCAAATTCTAACTTGCATGTAGCTCTCTTAGTCTCAGTTCTCTCATCTGCAAAATGAAGGGCTTCACCCTCATGACCTTCAGGGTGTCTTCTAGTTCTAACACTTGGAAATAGTTCCTTTGCATATCTATCTTTTAAACATTTTTGGTTACTGCTACTCATAACTGAGTTTTCAGTATCTTATGGCAGTTCACAAATGACTTGCTCCATTTCCTTGTCTATAAATATGACAATTTCTTGTTTTTGTTGTGTTGTGTGTTTTACATTTTTGCAGATATTCAACTATTTTCTTCGATGACAGGGTTAGAATCCCAGAAGATCTTGACAATCTAGAGCACTGGACTAAGATTCAACAAAGATAAATAAAAATTCTTGAACTTGAATTAAAAAATATCACCTCAGTGTGAAGTGGCAGGAAAATTAAAAAAAAAAACAAAACAACTCCAATGTGACTTCAGGCTGCCCTAATGAAGACGCAAGTTTCCAGGGAGAAAGTGACAGCTTCCATCTGGAGTGCTTTATTTAGTGTTCTGTTCTGGGCATCTTACTTTAAGAAGTACATTGATAAAAGCAAACAGGATGGTGAAAGGTATTGGGTCCATATCATAAGAGAATAGGTTAAAACCAGCGGGGAGGGTCTGTATCCTAAAAGAGGTAAGAACTAAAAAGCAAAAGGACCTACATGTACAAAAGTATTTATAGCAGCTCTTTTGTGGGGTAAAAGAATTAGAAATCGAGGGGGTCCATCCATTGGGAAGTGGCTGAACAAGTTGTGGTATGTGATTATGATAGAAGACTACTGTATTAGAAGAGATAATGAGCAGGATGCTTTCAGAAAAACCTGGGAAAATTTACATGAGCTGGTAAAAGGTACTGTGTACAAAGTAACAGCAATATTGTAAAATGACCAGCGGTGAATGACTTAGCTGTTCTCAGCAATACAATGATCCAAGACAATCCTGAAGGACTTAGGATGAAAAATGCTATCCACCCCCAGAGAAAGAACTGATGGTGTCTGAATACAGATTAATGCATACTTTCTTTTAACTTCCTTTATTCTTCTGGAGGTTCTTTTTGGCCTACATTTTCTTTCATAAAATGACTATTATGGATATGTTTTGCATGACTACATATGCATAACCTATCAAATTGCTTGCCTTCTCAATTAAGGGGTGGGAAGGGAGGAAGAGAGAGAATTTGGAACTCAAAGTTTAAAAAACAAATATTAAAAATTGTTTTTACATGTAACTGGGGAAAAATAAAATAATAAATTAAAAAAAAACAATGGGGAGATTTAGCCTAGAGAAGTGATGACTCTGAGGGATATGAGAGTTGTCTTCAAGTATCTGAAAGGATGTCGTGTGGAAGAGGGATTAGACTTGTTCTGTTTGGGCCCCAGAGGGCAGAACGAGGAACAGTGGGGGACCAGTGTCAAGAACACCAACAATTAGAACTACTCCAAAATGAAGTGTGCTCTCTCAGGAGTGGAGTATTCCCCTGTGGTGAAGGTCTTTGAGCAAAAGGCTGACACTGGGGATGTCTTGTGGGGGATTCCTTTCAGATATGACCTGGACTAGATGACTGCTGAGATTCTTTCCAACTCTAAAATTCTGTGATTCTAGGAATTCTCAGTTTTGAGGCATTTAAACTTTCGCAAATTGTTTTACATATATTCTCTCCCTTCATTCTCACAACCCTGTAAGATAGGTTATTATTATTATCCCTATTTTATGGACAAGAAAACTAAGACTCAAAGAGCTTAAATGACCTGACCAGGGCCACCCAGATGGCATCAGAGGGAAGAGTAAAATTCAGATTTCTCCTGCCTCCAAGTCCTATGCTCCCACCACTCACACTACCTACTTTTCTGGATCAGAACTTGGATTTTTCATCTTTGCTTGGAAAAAATCACAAGCCTCCTTCCCCTCCTTTTACAGTCTCTTTATATGTAACTGCTAAAACAATTCTATATACCTACCTTTTGCCCAGCACTGCACCGTCCTCTCATATCCAAAGCTGTATCTCCTTTCATCATTACTACTCTATAGTTGTAATTCCTCCTTTTGTCAGAAGCTGATACGTTTTCATCAGCATCAGACCGAATTTCTATATATTCGATATCTAATATAGTAAGAAAAGAGTTTGAGAGAAAAAAAAAGAATGTTTTCATTGAAGAGAATATTAAACAGTATGGGAATTATTCCAAATAATCCCAGCAACTCCCTAGACCTCTAGAATCAAATATAAGTGCTTCAGTTTAGTTTTTAAGGCTATTCACATCCTGATTCCAGCCTAACTTTGTAGCTTCACTGAACATGATTTCTTCTTGCACCATGACACACTTCTGCTGTGTACATGTGATACGCCATCATCTCCTGTCTCAATGTCTTTGAACAGGCTGCCCTCATGCCTGAATGGAAGTACCTCTATAACCTCACTCCACAGAATCTCTCTCTTCCTTCAAGACACAGCTCAAGCAACACCTTCTACATGAAGTCTTTTTGCCTTCCCCAAATAACTTTTTATTTTCCTTATATTTCATATATATTTAAAGATGTACTTGTCTCCTCCGTTAGAATGTGAAAGGACTGCTTCATTCTTTGTATTTATATCCTCAGAACCTAGCTCCATGCTTGGCATAGAGTAGGCATTTGTTGGTTAACTGAAAAAATTCCTGATTGAATTTAGACAGGTTAGATGACAGAGGATGTAAGTAGCTTTAAGTAGTACTATTAAAGTGGTACTCTGTGTCAAGTTGAAAATAAAATATTTTTTATGCTTCTCTTAAAATATGAAGTTGAATCTTTTTAAAATTGACTGTCAAAGTTAGGAAATAGTAATCACATGATGCCAAAAGTCAGGTCAGGGATGGGACATCCTTTCTGCCCCTTCTAGTTCTACTATCAATTTCCTCATGCTGGTTTTCTCCTTATCTGAGTTAAGCTTACCCATATCTACGTTCTTCAAAAGAAAGCAAGCCCAAACCCTTTTTTTCTTATTACAGATCAGGCTAATTGTTATTTGCATCTTAGCCAAATTATGTAAAGTTTGATCAGGTTGTGAACAGAAGATTTTGCCTTATCTTCTTGGTAGAGGATCTTACCAAGATAAGAAGTCTTATGAATTCTCAGAAAGAAAGTCAGAAGTAATAATGGAAAGGGAGTAAGAGGAGTAGCAGTGAAGGAACAAGGCCAGACCAAAGCCCTAGAAAATAAAGAGCTTCCAAAAATGATTCATCTTAAATGTACATAATGTCAATATTTTTACTAGAGTGTCAATAATTCTAGGAATGGCATAGGACTGTGTGGAAGACAGTAGAAAGTATGCATGAGACTCAGGAAATAGAGTAGAGCTGTTAATTGTGGAATTAGGGTCCTGATAAAGAGTATTAATCAAATAAATATTAATCACCTTGGCCTCGGTAGGTACTTCGCCAGAGATCACGAATAATTTTATTGATTTCTTCCATTTTCATGCTATGAAACTTCATTATTGCACTGAGAAAAGAAAATAATTTGCTAGTAAAAAAATTAATATCACAAACCCCTAATGATAAAATAGCTACATCAATTTATTTTACTTGGTACAAGTTTCCCCTTGTTCCCCTCCAAGAAATCTTAAATTGGTCAGCTTTGTTCCAGGAATCAATTAAGAAATTAATGTTATTAAGTCACTTCTTTGATGTACATTATAAACATTTTACAAAGCATACTTATTCCTTTTAGAAATTTTTACCTAAGTTGTAATAAGTATAAAGTACAAGAATTGCTTTCTAGAGTGGGAACTAAGTCAGGGGGAATTAAGATATGGATAAATCTAATTCAAAGGACAAGTCTTTGAGTCGTCAGTCCCTATCACCATCTGCTGAAGCTAAGAAGAGAACTCACACCATAGCTTATCTGGTAGTTAAGAGTCTCAGGACAACAGCTCTCATAGCTTCTCCAAACTAGACTAGACTCTTGAGGTTTCCTGCAGGGATCTCTGTCTTACTGTCATCAGTAGGTGAAGGATCTCTGATTTTCAAATTATAACAGAGAGAAGACCACTGTTTAACATGAAGCAGATCATATGCTTATTCTGCTAACTCCGCTAACTAAGCAAAGGGAACAATTATTAATAAGAGTCAAGTGCTATGATATTGTCAAGATTTCACAGAAGTACGAAGGAGAAAATTCCTTAAAGACAGAAGAAGCTGCCTGACATGCAATGGCAAAGGTCAGGCTTGGGGGGAGGCAGAGGAGTGTGGAAGGGTTTTCCTGGCATCCCTAGCACTGCTAGTTTCCCCTTTTCACGTAGATAAAGCCTATAATGCTTCAGTTTTTGTTTTTTGGTTTTTTTTCCCCAAAAAATTCTAGTCTGGGTCTTCTAAATTTTTTGTCATTTGGACAACTTGGTCCAGCTGAAAAGCTGTGATGCAAAAGAGATGATATTGTTCAGAGGATTAAGGTGTTGAGATGCCAAAAGGTAAACCTCAAACATCTGTACATCTTAATCCCAAATGTTATTCAGCTGTGATAAATATTCCCCATTTGTGTTAAAACATATTTTCTCAGTTTTATTTGTTAACTGATAGCTTTTCAACTCAAAAGAAAGGAAAAGATAACTACAAAACTGAAGTGATGTGAATGGCTGCAATGAAACTTGCAACTACATGTCACCTTTTAATAAAAAATCCTTAGGTTTGGACAATTTAAGAATCTTATAAATATTACATACTATTGTGACCCAAAGGCAGACATTATTACTCTCAGGGTAAAATGTAGACCAAGGATGTGAGGCGGACCTTACTTCCAAAGCAGGTTTCTTATCTGATTTCACAAAAATGAAACTTAACTTTATGCTACTTACTTCGGCAAAATCATTTCATGATCTTTTGATTCACCAGCAAAAGAAACAAGAAATGACTCAACATTAAATACATTTTAAATATTATCAGATGAAGGATTATAATGCAAATTATAAAAAGAACTGGGAAAAAAAAGTAAATGACTAAAACCCACACTCAGCTTGTTGATGAGGATGCCATCTGTTGCCTTATAATCGCCCCCGTTTTCTTTACTTTATAATACCTATTCATAAGATCTTAGTACTTCTTACTTGTGGGGAGTTTTCTTTCTGTGACAATCATGAAAAAGGACTTCCTATATCTTTTATACCATGAATCTAATATTTTAAAAATACAAATTAATTCATTTAAACTTTTAAAAAAAATGTATTTCAACTAACACTGAAACCCAACTTATACATGACAGAAATAAAATCCTTTTGTCCCCCTCTCATTCTTATCATGAATATGAAGTGTTAGACTTAAACATTAGAACAGAGTTGGAGGAAGAAGAAGGGAGAGGCACTGTCTGATTTTTGCACTCAAAGCTGCTTGGAGATAGGAGATTATTTAATAATCAGAAAGGATCCCAAAGACAATCTCAGAGATCTAGTGAAGCCTGATATGACTTAAACACTTGAAAAAATGTTTTGAAGTCTTAAAGAAAAACCACACAATTCAGAACAATATTGTAATAGGGGAAATATATGGACTATAAAATTCAACCACTTTATTTACTGAGTGAGTGTAAGGCTGGACTTGAAGATGAAGGGAAAACACTTCCCTGGGGGCTTTTACATAATCCAATAGGAGAGAGAAGATGCACCCACAGATACCAATAATAGAAGGCAAAGTACAGGAAGGGAATATAGAATGCTATAGAAAGGTTCCTTAGAAGAGAGAAAGATCACACTAAAGATGGGGAATGATGAAGGGAGAAAGAGTTCCTAACGTGTTAAGGCAGATTTATCTGACAGTGGCATGTAGGATCAACTAGAAGGTAGACTGACTATTTAAGGTTACTGTTAAAAACTGGGGAAAGGCTAACAATGAAATAACAGCAATAGTTGCCATTTAGATAGCACTTGATGGTCACTAAGTGTTTTACATACTCTCACTTGACTATCAACAATTCAATGAAGAAGGTAATGTAAATATTATGATACCTATTTTGTAGATGAGGAAACTGGTAAAGTGACTTAATGAACTGCTAGAGCTATGAAGTCAGAGCCAGGAGGCAAAGCTGCATTCTCTGAGCTCAAATATGTATGATAAGCAACTGGGAAAGCCATGGTTATTCTCTGCAATACAATGATCCAAAAGACGATGAAAAATGGTATCTACCTCTATGGAAAGAAATGACAATGTCTAAATGCATACTGCAGCATACTTTTAAAACTTTGTTATTCTTGTTTTTGGGCTGTGTTTTCTGTTGTAACATGGCTAATGGGGAAATGTTTTAAATGACCGCACATGTATAATCTATATCAAATTGCTTGCCTTCTCAAGGGGAGAAAGGGAAGGCGAGAATTTGGAACTCAAAATTTTTAAAAACAAATGTTAACAATCTTTTGTTTACAGGTAATTGAAAAAAAAAATAAAAATAACCAACCACTAAAAAAAGTACATGGCTATTTCCACTATATCACACAGCCTCTTAGGATGGGGGTATGGTTATGAGTAATGATGAAATGGTAGGACGAAGCAAGGAGGGATCATATCTCCCTGCAGAAACTAATGCCTTTTTCACATTTCTATAATACAATACTTCCCTAAATGCTTAAATGCGTGTTGAGGTCAAAGCACTGTGCCAATACTGTACATCTTCTTTCTTTTCCCATTCCTACACAAGCTATGATTACTTGAAATAAGGAGTCCAGTAATTATTCAGGCTATATTGGCTCCCTGAAAGCTTTATATATTTCATTAACAATACAAAAAGGGCTACAGCAAACAGTTAACTTTTAACAGGCAGATATAGAAAAAAAAATGTGGAAATTTATTTTTTTCAGTGAGGTGGGGAGTCAACAGACATTTATTAATTGCTTACTACATGCAGGGTACTGTCCTGATTGCTGGGAACATAAAGACAGATAAGAATAGTCCCTGTCCTCAAGAAGGTCACATGAAGAAGGTATGAAAAAAGATATATTTGGAGTGGATGGAAAATAATCTAAAAGAAAAGGGCATTAGCAGAGGTAGGGACAGGCCACTTAAAGAGGCTGGATTTGAGCTAGGTCTTGACAAAAGTCTGGAAAACCAGAAGGTATAACTTTAGAAAGAAAGCATTCTAGCCTGAGGAAAGCCAGTGAAAGGGAACAAAGAGAGGAGATGGGATGTCATCTCTAAGGAACTAGTAAGGAGGATGATGATGATGTCAGTGGATCACAGAGTACCTGCAAGGAGTAAAATATAAGAATGGGAAGGTGGGAAGTGGCCAGGCTGTGAAGAGCTTTAAATGTCAAAGACAGAAATTTTTGCGTAATCCTTCAGGTAATAGGGGACAATGGCAATTTATGTAACAGGGGAGTGATATGGTCAGACCGATGCTTTCGAAAATCACCTTCACAGATGAGTGGATGATAGATTAGAGAGGAGCCATTTGAAGTTGAGAAACCAGTTAGAAGGCCAATTTGAGTACAATTGTGAAGTGATGAAGGCCCACACTAGGGTGGCTGCTATGTGAGCAGAGAAAAGGGGATATGTACAAGAGTGGTTGTAAAGATAGAAACAGCAAGATTTGGTAAAAGATTAGACATCTATGGGATGAGTGAGAGTAAAGAGGTGAGGATGACACCATGGTAACAAGCCTGAAATAGGGTGTCTGGGAGGATGGAGGGTATCCCTGACACATAATAGGAAAGCTGGGAAGAGAAAGAGTTTGGAGAGAAAGATAATGTGCTCTGTTTTGGACAGGCTGATTTGGGATATCTGCAGGATATCCAGTTCAAAATGTCCAAAAGTCAGTTGCTGGTGAGCAACTGGAACTCAGCAAAGAGACTAGAAATGGATATATAAATCTAGGACTCATCCACATAGAGAAGATAATTGAATCCATGAGAGCTGATGAAATTGCCAAGTGAGATAGAAAGAGAAGAGAGCACAGAACAGACCACTTGTGAACATCCACAGTTAGTGGTATAATGTAGATTAAAAATTAGTAAAGAAGACTGAGGAGTGGCCTGACAGGCAGAAAGAGAAACAAGGAAGAAGTAGTAGGACAAGAAAAGTGATCAATAATGTTGAATCTCACAAAGAGGTCAAGAAAGGTCAAGACTGAGAAAAGACTATTAGATTTGGTGATTAAGATTAAGCATTGGTAACCTTGGAGATGGCAGTTTCAGTTAATGATGTCCAGGAATCATTCTTTCTTTCACATTTTCAAATTTTCTTTCACAAACATGTACGAAATACCTATCCTGTGCAACATACAGTGCTAGAGACAGGAGATACCTTAGGTAAGCAATTCATGAAGCTGCCAATTAGTAAGGGGATAACACATAAACACAAACAGCTGTGATAAACAACATTACACGATTAGTGTATTAGAGAATTACAGAATAAAGTGCTATGCAAGGTCCAAGGGTGAAGACCATTACCTTCATAAAAAGGTTAAGCTGTTACTTAAGAGTTCACTCTCAAAGGATTGTTGCTTGTCCTATACCTGGTTCTGTAGGCCCCTTCCTATCTTGTCACACAAAAACTCATGAGACAAAAGAGAAAATTTGCTCGTTGCTTAGCAATATACTCCGGATTCAGGCTGAATAACAATTGATAATTATAGGCCCCAAAGGTGAGGGGGAAAATGGTATAACGCAATGGATTTTTTCTTATGTACACACTTAGACTTAAGATTCTCTGACCACTGGAGATACTTAGTCTCAGTGATTTTTCCGATGATTACTAATAACAGATGTTAATCAGTTTTTCTTAAAAATGCAAAGCTAATTTCCTGCGTTACCTTAAATACACAAATGCAACACTAAACTGAACTCAAATTTAACTCTAAAAGAAGGTTAACTGGGGCCATATTTTCTTGAGGAGAGAAAAGTTGCATTCAATGTTTACAGGAAAACTTGTATAAAAAGGTGTTGAGTTCCCTCCAGTTTGGTCTAGTAATTAAATCACTGAGTTCTTACACTGCACAAGGCATGGCAAAGCTTATAAATATAAGTATGACTGTCATTAAATAAATAAGATGAAGGATAAAGATAAATGTAGAAATAACTGTAATACAATGCAGAATACAGTCAAGAGGCTCAAGAATGGTACAAGACAAGTAATGTGCTCACAACGGAGAGTGGGATCACATCTAGGAAGGGTTGATGAGGCAAGCCTTCACAAAGGAAGTGGCCCTTGAGATAGACCCTGAAGAATGGGTAGGATTTCAACAGAAGACAAGGGGAAAGTGAAGGGGAAGGATGGAAGGGAATGGGTACTTTCGGAAGAGGAAACAGCATTGAAGAAAGGTACAGAAGGCAAAGTAAGTACAGAAATGATGGTACTTTGATGTGAGTGTAGGAGAGTAAGTGAAAACAGGTGTGGGTAATTGTAGGGGGCCTCTTGAATGCTGGAATAAGCAATCTGAACTTTATCCTTTTATCAGTTGAGACTCACTTAAGTTCTCTGAGCAGAACACTGGCCTTCACTCTTTTTCCAATATCTTTAATTCTTTCCTCATCTCACTTGTTTTATCCAACCCTTTGCCAGACCCTATCATCTCTATTCTTTCTTCTTTACTCCCACTGCCATCACATTAAGGCCTCTCACTCAGATCATCTCCTAAGGAGCCTCCTAATAGGTCTCACCATCTTCAGTTCTCTCTTTCCCTGTCCAATCCATCCAACAGATTCCTGCCACTCCTCACTCTCACTCATTCCACATCAAAAATCAATCAGTTGCTGAGCCTTGTCATTACTATGTCCACAACACAATATGTGTCCATCACTTTCTCTGCACTCACATAAACAACACCACTTCAGGTCAGACCCTTATCACCTCTCACCCGGACTACTAAAACAGTGTTCTCATCAGTCTCCTTACTTTGAGTCTTTCCTCACACCAATCCATCTTCCATACACTTACCAAAGTGATTTTCCTAAATCACAGGTCTGACCTGGGTCCTCCTTTACTCAAACTCTAGTGGCTCCTCTATTACCTCTAGGAACAAATCTAAATGTTTATTTTTGTAAGGCCCTTCACAACCTGTTACTTCCCTTCACACGCTCTATGATTGAAACCAACCTTCTTCCTGTTCCTCATACACAGCACCCTATCTCCTGTGTCTTTGTCCAGGAAAAACAAGAATCCAGGTACAGACTGTGAAATATAAACTAAGTTAAGTGCCTGCAACTGCAAAACAGGACTTGTTTCTGCAAGGAAAAGGTTAGTCAGGAAAAGCTTTGCAACACCAAGACTCATTCTCTTTCTTCTTTCAAGCTCTAAGCTTTCATCTTCCATCAATGAACAGCATCTATTCCTTAGAGCTCCTCCTTCACTGGTGAACCTAATATCTCTCTAGTTTTTTCTCTCTTGCTCTTCCAACATTGATGGGGATATTCTAACATTCAGAGGCTTAAAAACACATGTCAACATAGTGCAGGAAACTGGATTATAGAACTAGATCCAGAAGGTCCTTAGAGACCACTCAGTTCAATAAATTTTAGAGGTTAAGAAGTTGAGCCCCAGAGAAGTTTTGTAATTTCCTAAGGCCATCGAGGCAATTCATGTCAGAGGTAAGCTCTGGGCCTCTGGCTCCAAATTGTTGCACTTTCTGCTGTAAGGTACTGCCTCTCCAACATGTACTTAACTGAATAGTTCTACATCTTAAAATGTTGATCAATCAACTTTTAAAAGGTTTAGAAATCAGATTCCATTACAACAAAAACTCTTATGCTCTTTTGTTTCAAACCACAAGACAACAAAATATTAAAATAAAACACACAGTCAGTCCCTTTAAGTTCCTAAGACTGGATGTGAAGTACATGGGCACTTATCTTCAACCATTCTATGATGTAGATAATGGTTCTGTAACTCTAAAGCCCCATCCATGTGCAATCATCTCATGACTTCCATGTGCCCTGTGGAGTCTGAGCAACACTTCTTTGTCATTTGTTTTTCTCCCACGTTTATTCTCCTTTTATATACCTGAAATCCTAAAGTAAAGAAAACCTGCTAATATACTTCTTTGAGCAGAGGCCCAACTGATATAGTTCTCGCTTTATGTATATTTGCATTATGCAAATTCAACTTTACATACAGAATTCTGAAAGAAATACACATTTTAAAAAAACACCTAAGTTAACTTTACTGAATAGTACTGTGCTCTTTCTCTCCACTCCTGCTCCTGATCTAGGTGCTCCACGGCCTGCTCCTCTCCCTCCCGCAAAAACCGTCCAACTGAAAGCAGAACAGATTCCAAGAATGGCTGCTGATAGATTGGGGGCTTGGCCTGAGATGTCCAATGCCAAGAGAGGAGACCTTGACTCTGACTCCACCCACATGTCCCACTGTTTGTCCCCAGCCTGTATGTGTCCTCTCCTGTCTGTCCATATCCAACCCCTTCTTGGTTCCCAGTCAACCTCCCACCTGGTTGGCCCTAGAACTGTGTGTTACTCCTGCTCTAGCACCTGTGTCCCTGGTCCCTGTGTGTCCTTGAACTATGTCCCTCTCATTCCCTCCACAGGTCCTCGGGACCCTTCTTATATCTTTTCGTCCTTCTCTTCCCCTGGCAAATTTACATTAAAGTAAAAGTCTCGTTAGTTAGAGATCTGTAGAATAATTCACTTCTGCAAAGTAAGAATTGTCTGTAGTTTATGCACAGGTGAAGATGTAAATATCTAAAGAATTAACAAAAAGAACAGAATAACTGGAGAACTGTGTATTTTCTGGAGGAAATGGGAATCAGGTCTATAAGATGACACTTACTGGTCCAGTGCCTTGTAATAAATGTCAAGGTCCTTGTTCACAAGTTCTGTTGTTCTCATCACAATCATCATTTCTCTGTACTTTTCCTCAGCATCAGAAAACTGAGGTTCCCGCAGCTCTCTCTTAAAATGAAGAATTTCTTCCTCATAGCCTTTTTGTCGTCCTAATGCTAAACTGTGATTTCTTTTCAGTGTTTCTATTTTTTCTTCTAATTTCTGATATTCACTGTAAAGGAAGAAAAAATTAAAAAAATTAAAATTGCACTGAAGACCACTGTGTGATTGACAATAGCCTCAAGTGAAAAACCTGCTAACAGTTCAATTTGCTCAGTATTTAGTAAGCATCTCCTCTGTAAAAAGCACTATGCTGGGGCTAGGGACACAAACAAGAATAAAACAGCCTCTGATCTAGAGGAATATACAGTTATTATGTGCACACACATAACTAGAGTACAATGAAAGTTGAAGAGGAAGAAAGCCTTAATATAGTAGATCAGGGGAAGGTTTCATGAAGAAAGGGGCACCCGTGTTAAGTTTTAAAGGAACTCAAGGCTTCTCATGCATGGACATGAGGAGTGATTTGTGGAACTGTTTAGAAACAGGATATGGAGTATCAATTTTGGTGAACAGTGGCTAGTCCAGTTTCACAGAGTCATAGTCCACCAAGTGATGGGAGGGACCTCCAAGAAAATCTAGTCTAGCCCATACTCTCTGTGGTACATGACTGACACACTGGGATGTCCTATCTGTTGTAACTATTACATATATACCTTGAGGGGAGGGGATGTACCATATTATCCTCAGGAAGTCCATGTTATTTTTGGATAGCATTAGTTGACAGGAATTTTTTCTTTCCCTCAAGCCTAAATTTGCCTGTTTGCAATGTCTAGCCATTGCCCTTATTTCTGCCCCCCACCCCATCTCCTGGGCCAAGAAGAACAAGTTTATTCCCTCTTCGATGTCGTAACCCTTCAAATACTTAAAGTTATTACACAATACCCCTTCCCCCTCCCTCCCCAATCTTCTCTTCTTCAAGATAAACATCCTCAGTTCCTTCAAATGATCTTTGTATGGCCTGAATTCAAGGTCCTTGACCATACTGACTGCTTCTTCTGGACACATTTCCGCTTACCAAAACTTTTCCTAAAATGTGGCCCCTGGAATGGAACACAGTGCATACATGATCTTACCAAAGGTGAAGATCCATCAAAGGAGAATCAAAAGGTTAAACAGGCAGAGATGAAAGAACAGGGGGCAAGATCAGAGAAGGAATAAGATCAGGGCCAGGAAGGAAGCATTTATGAGCAATAAAGATCTAAGGTATAACTATCCCTATTGACAGCTGTGGCAGAATGGAGGTTAGTTTCATAGGAATTGAGGAGAATGATGATGAACTGGGTGACCAGAATAAAATGGTAGATTGAGAATGGTAGATTTAGTTGGAAGGGACATTAGAGGTCATTTAGTCCAACCCTCTCATTTTACGGAAGGAAACTGAGGCCCACTGAAGTTAAATCACTTGCCCAACATCACATGAGAATCAGAATGTGAACCAAGGTTCCCTGACCCCAAAGTCAGCTGTACCAACCTATCTCCCTCCCTTTGGGAAAATGTAAATCACTTTTAATCACTCCAAGGCACTCCCCTGAAGCAAAAATTTACATTTCTAAAAAACATCGATGTTTTTACAGTGAGTGCTATGAATCATGGAATAAATATCACAATCTTCAAAAAATCAAAATTTCAGGTAAGCCAAGGGTCAGTGGAAAGAGGTAGAGTAGTCATTCCTCAATTGATAAATGATCAAAGGCTATGAACAGGCAGATTTTTGATAAAGAAAACAAAACTATATAAAAACTATATATAGTCATATGAAAAAACACTCTAAACCATTATTAATAAGAGAATGAAAATTAAAACAACTTTGAGATATCATTTTGATTGGCTAAAATGGGAGACGGAAGGGATTATAGAGGGGATGCAGAAAAATTGGGTCACTAATTCACTGTTGGAACTGTGAACCGATCTAGTCATTTTGGAGAACAATCTGGAATTATGCCCAAAGAGTTATAAAGCTGTGCAATAACCTCTGACCCTGAAATGCCACTATTAGGTATGTTTCCCAAGGAGATTAGGGAAAAAAGGAAAGGACCTTATATCTTTTAGTGGTGGCAAAGAACTGGAAATTGAGTGGATGCTCATTTATTTGGGAATGGCTAAACAAATTTGTGGTATATGATTGTGATGGAATACTACCACACTACAAGAAATGATGAACTAGTTGATTTTAGAGAAACATGGAAAGACTTGCATGTAATAATGAAGAGTGGTATGAGTAGAAACAAGAGAATGTTGTATATAGTAACAGCAATATTGTTCCAAGAACAACTATAAAAGACAAAGTCATTTTGAGTATCATAAATACTCAAATCAGCTACAAAGGTCCTATGAAGGAAGATGCTATCCACCTTTAGAGAAAGAACTGGCAAATAGGGCAAACAGATGTATAGCATGGTACTTGTGTCTAATGATGGCCTTCTCTAATGGGGGGTGGGGAGGGAGAGAGAAAAAAAGTGCACAGCAGAGAACAAAAGGAAGCAAAGAAAAGTGAGGTAGCTTTGCAAACAATGTGTAGTATTTATTACATAGTTTTTCAAAATAAGTAAACTGTGTGAAATGAAGATTTATGGTTTCATATTGAATTCTCCTTTTGTACTGTGCTTTGTATAGGATTTTTTGTCTTTTGTATTTAAGTTCAAAATAAATAAAATTTTTTTTCAAATAAAGGCAAAAGTTTATTTGACCAGTACTCAATAATAATCACATTACTACATCCATATATAAAATATACATTTCATGGAATTATTATTGAGAAAGTGTATATGTGTGTTTGTATATATCTATAGGGCTTCTAAGTTCTACCTTGTGTGTGTGTGTGTGTGTGTGTGTGTGTGTATGTATATTTCACAGAACTATTGTTTGATAAAGTATATATACCTAACCCACATACACTGATATTGTTCAGTTGTTTCAGTCCTATATGGCTCTTAATGAACCCATTTGAAGTTTTCTTGGCAAGGATCCTGGAGCAGTTGAGGCACACATGGTTAAGTTACTTATGCAGGGTCACATAGCTAGTAAGTGTCTGAAGATGAGTCTTCCTGACTTCAGACCCAGCGCTCTACCACTGTGGCACTTAGGAGACCAACACAAACAGACACATGCATATGCATGTGTGTGTGTGTGTGGAGAGAGAGGGAGAGAGAGAGAGAGAGAGAGAGAGAGAGAGAGAGAGAGAGAGAGAGAGAGAGCGCAACCTTTAAGGGTTTACTTTCCCAAATAAAATTTTTTAAAAAGAAAGATGTAGAGTAGATATAAATAAGTTACAGCATTACTATCAACAACTTATCAGCAAGGGGCATAAAATATCATTCAAGATGTACATGACAAGAAAAGGAGGAGGGTTAGTTATGTAAAAAAGGTAAAGAATAAAAGATACATACATATATATAAAATATATATTTATATATATATATATATATAAAATCTTGGGAATTGAGGCTGACAATCACTTACCAAAAGCTAATATAAATTACAGGCCTTCTCTTAGTTTCCCCTGTCTCTAAAATGGGGATAATAGCACTTAACCCACAAAGTCACGTAATATACACTTTACTTACGTACATATACACCCATGTGTATATACAGCACTTTGCAAAACATTAAAACGACATACCAGGTTAGCTATTAAGTGACACATAACTAGTGACTATGGCAAGTCCTGAATTCAGGTACTCCTAACTTTATATACTAAGCCCTGAAAATCAATAAAATAAAAAATCCATTTGAGTATTTTGTTCTTAATGTTACATAGAGGGAATGAAATCTACAAATAATTCCACTTAAATGGATCTGAGAACTTGTCAACGTGGGTACTCCCTCCACTGGTATAGTCTGTCCAGGCTTTCCATCTTACGTTATTTATGTCAATATTTTTCCATAAATTCTCTTGGCACCTATCCAAAATACTGGCAGTGTTCCTCTAGTTCTTTTAATATTTTGTGGCTACTAATGAAGCACACAGGCTGTCTATCCCTTGTTCATGCTAAATGAATGGTCAGTTTTCTTTTTGCCATATGCAATTCTGACTTTTAAGATATTATAGTTTTCATGATTCACAAGACTACAGCATCACCATCATGAGGCTTTTGTGGCCGAGAGAGGACTAAGATCACTGCAAGATTTACCAAATGCTATGCAGTAGGATCTTTAAAAAAAAATCCAGACCTGGCACTCTATTTATCTTTGGTACCCACTTAAGCAAGATCTACATACCAACAGACCAACTCAGGTAGCATAACCTGGGTAATATGCACTCTTTTTTTTTGAGTGTGAATGTTTAGACTGATCTCTTTCAAGTAACCATGGATCTCAGAGAAGAGGTCCAGTAACATTCCTGATCATAAAGAAGTTGGCACAATGTTATCCATGGACAGAAGTAAGGAAAAGAATGCTATGAGAAAGAATCCTATGTCTGGCATCATCCATGACACTGGTCAACATGTTTCCTTGTTTTTTATGACTTGCTGATACTCAATAGATTAATGAAGTTATTCCATGATTGAATTCAGTCATGAAATCTTTTTTTAAACATTTTTAAAAATTAATTTTATTTATTTTCAGTGTTCTACAATCACTACCATATAACTTAGATCTTTTTCCTCCCTCCCTGCTCCCTTCCCACTCCCTCCCCAAGATGGCATACAATTTTATATAGATTCTACACACACATTTCTATTAAATACATTTTCACTATAGTCATGCTGTATAGAAGAACTAAAATGAATGGGAGAAATCATATGACAAACCAAAATGTAATAGAAAAGAAAATGATCTGTTACATTCTGTGATTGAATTCTATAGTTCTTTCTCTGGATGTGGAAGGCATTCTGCCTTAAAAGACCATTGGGGATTTTTTTAAGTCCTTACACTACAACGAAGTTCTAAGTCTACCAGAAAAAACTCTTGCACGCTATGGTCGTTGCTATGCACAAAGTTCTCCTGGTCTGCTCCTTTAGCTCAGCATCAGATCATGCAAGTCTTTCTAGGCCTCTCTGAAGTCTTCCTGTTCATCATTTCTTATAGCACAATAGTATTCCATTACATTCATATACCATAATTTATTCTGCCATTCTCCAATTGATAGGCATTCCCTTGATTTCTAGTTTTTGGTCACCACAAAGAGTCAGTCATGGAATCTTGTATGATTTAGACGTATAGCTGGGAGACACACTGGTGTTCAGGAAACCTTCGTAGCTATATTGAAATAAGCTGCATACCATTTTTTTTAAGTAATCAACAAATAGCAAATACAGCACAACCTTATATTCTCTACACCTCTCAGGTTCATGACTGTGAAGACACTCTCTGTTATAAAAACATCACCTACAAAAGCCTGTTTCCTTATTTTTTTTTATAGGGGTTACCTTCAATCCATGTATTGTCTATTTCCATGAAATTTTAGAGAGATGAGCATATGAGTTGGTAGCTATTTGTGCCTCTCTCAGCTCTTTTTTTCCCTTCAAGAATATTGTCCACAATTTTTTTCTATTCTTTCAGAATCTTCTCTCCTTTAAATTATCTTTGAAAATCAAGGAGTACTTTAAAAATTGTGTCACTTTCAGTATGAACATCTTCAGAATGCTTTGTTCAGTGTTACCACCCCATTTCCTTACAGAGGAGCACTGGGTCCAGAAATGGTGACAGAAATGGTGCTGTGGAAATTCTGGAACTCATCCTCTTTATTGCTCTCTTTCCAGTTTCATCTACAAACGTTATTGCAATGACCTGACCTGACTTAGAACAGCATCATGAGAGAGATGGAGAGAATCCTGGACTTGGAGTCAGGAGTCCTGAGCAGAAAGAAATCTTGCTTTCAGACACTTCGTAACTGTGTGATAATAGGCAAGTCTCATTAAAGCAGACAGTCTCTGTCCCATTTCACACATGCACTAAGAGCTGGAGCATACTCCTCCTGAGTTCTGCTTTTCGACCTTAGCTGTCTTCCAGGCTCAGCTCAACCACCACCTCGCATGCTAAGCCTTTTTTGATGTCCCAGATATTATGGCTCTCTTTTTTGTCACCTTGGCTCCTATTTACTTCTCTGTGTACAGGTTCCATCTTCTGGGTAGAATATAACTTCCTTGAGCGCAAGAACGGCTTCTTTTTCTCTTTCTCTCCAGGGACTAGTACCTACCTATGCAGATTTGTACCTCATCCATAATACATAATCTTAGAGAATTGCCTGGGATGGGTATGCAACACTGAGAGATTAGTCATTTGACTATGCTTGTACAGCCAAGGTCAGAGCCTGGACTTGAATTTAGGTCTACTTGACTCAAGGCTGACCCTCTAACCACTGTACCACAACGCTTTCCTCTTGCACCTAAATGTGTGATCCTTAATAAATGCCTGCTTAACTGAATGGAATATTTTAGTTTTTAAAATTCATATGCTTTTTAAAACCCTAAGTTATTTAGATTTTTCTTTAAAACGCTTTAAACTTAGCTTACTATTTTTGTTGAGAATTTATTGCTCCACTCATCTGAAGTTCCTCTTTGTTTGCAAGGATCTTTTCAATTTCAAGCTGTCATCAATAAAAAGTTCTTTAAGTTCTTTTTTTTGTTTTTTCTCTGCTTCTATTCTTTGGCAGCAAGATGAACCAACTCCACGGCTTGTGCCAACTCTTGGATCTTTCTAGAAATTTCTCCCAGTTTTTTTTTTAAATACTGCACATTTTTTGATGAACTCAAGAATTCTTTAGTTTTTATGTCTATTTAAAATATATCAAAAGTTCAGTCTAAGTGCTTTGAATTCTTTTTCACTAAGAATTTTTAAACAAATTAAAGAATAAACTTTTAGAAACTCTTACTTTTTCAGATGTAAAACCTGCATTTGTCCCATTTCCTTTAAGTGCTGTTTTCTTTCTTCTTCAACCTCTTTCAATTCCTCATTTCTCTTCCTCAGAGTAAGATTATCTTGTAGCCACCTTTCCTGCACCTAGAGAGACAGACAGTGTAAGTCAGAGTCTGTATATGGCCATGGCCCACTGATAGAGGGGGAAATGCAATTTTTCCCTTGACTTAAAACCATATTACACACAATAGGCTGGCAAATTTAATACAGAAGACAGAAAGTAGGATATGGAGTCTGAGAGCGTTGGTTCAAATTCCGGCCTTGTCACCTAATGTGACCCCAGACAAGTCTCTGGGCCTCAGTTTCTTCATTGATAAAATGGGAGGGCTACACAGTGAGAGAATGGTCTTTCCAGTTCTAAATCAGTGATCTTATGAAACCAAAGTTACAATATCCCAATCTGACCACTCAACAAATAAGCGTTTGCTGAATACATGGCAGTGAAAACACAAAGCAGTTTTTTACAAGTCCTTACCGGCAATACTCTAAAGAGCCACGAGATGGCAACACCATGCTATAGGATCAGAGGCTCTCCCAACATCTGACAATGCTGTATTGGAATGATCAACAACCTCTCCTAGATTCTCCTCTCTGGGTTATCATAGAATTGCTCTCTCCTGGGTCTCTTTCTACCTATCTGATCATTTTTTTTTGGTCTCTTTTGCTAGACCTTCACCTAAGTCATGACCATTAATGATAGATGTCTGTCAAGGGTCTGTTCTGAGTCCTATTCTTCTCTTACCACTTAGTGAATCACATCAGGGGTTCGATTTTTATTTCTATGCAGACGAATTCCAGATCTATATATCCAGACTTGGTCTCTCTCCTGAGCTTCGGTCTCACATTATCAACTGTTTTTTTTTGGACATCTCAAAAAGATGCTACACAGATATCTAAAACTCAAAACATTCAAAACAGAATTCAATCTTTCCCCACAAACTCTTCCAAACCTTCCTATTTCCTATCCAAACCCTGGATTCAGTTTCCCAGATTTGTCATCTCAGTGTTGTACTTGACTCCTCATTCTCCCTCACCCTACATACCCTATCAATTACTAAATATAATGCTTTCCATTGTACTCTCCTTTTTTTCTGTGAAAATGTTTTTTGTCTCTATGTGTTGGGGGGCTGGGAGGGTGGGCAGGAAGACAGAAACAAATAAAAAATCAGTTCCTACCTAATAGCATGAGAAAATGTACCCAAATAATTGCTGCCTTGTCTTTTACATAAATATAAATGATGATTCCTGTTTCTGTGTGCTAAATGAATATATTTTTTCCATTCTTTTTCCTATATATTTTATATTATGTATATTTATTGAACAGATTTTCTGTTCTTTATTTTCAGTTTTTAAAAAGTTCATAAGTAAGGTATTTTATATTTCCCCTAAAATAGAGGTCTCACCCATGTAAAAATTGTCAGAAAACAAAGGGACCAATCATCAACTCAAATTCTAAGACTTTCTTGGAGTAATAATACTCAAATTTAATGTGTTCCTCTAGTTTTATAGAGAATCTTCCTATGATTCCACGCTCTCGTGAAGCAAACATTTTTATCTGAAGGTAATGTTAATACTTAGACTTACACAAGACAGCTGGCCATTCTCCCTACTGAGACCAATTCCTCCACTTGGAGCCTCATCTCCTCTAGAACCTTGTCTCAATCATTTCCTTTCTCATCTCTAATCTCTCCTTATTCTATCCTGCTGTCCACAAAAATGCCCAGGTTGTCACCTTAAGCAATCATCCCAGACCATTTTTCCCTTTCCTAGACAAACTTCTAAAGAGTTGTCTACATTTGCTGCTTCCATGCCCTCAGGTCAGCCTCTTATGATCCGGCTCCCTACCATACTATGCTATTGACAATAACTCTCCCAAGTTATTTATATTTTAACTGCTAATACAATGGCTTTTCTCAGTTGTCCTTCAGCTTGATCTCTTTGTAATTTCCATGGTCAAGCATCCTTTCCTCATGGTTACTTCTTTTGTTTCTATGATACTGCTTCTTCCTGGTTCTCTTCTCACCCTTTGAGAGATCATCTACTAACTTCAACCCATTCAGGTGGTTGAACAAGGTTATGCTTGAGGACTGTTCTCTCTTTACACTTACTCTCTTGGTGATCTCATCATCTTAACAGTTATCATTTCAACACAGATGACTCCCTAAAGAGTTAAACCTAATCTTTATCCTAAACTTCATCTTGTCTTCACCAACTGGGCATCTCTACTTGGATGTCCCATCAGCTAGGTGGTCCAGGAGATATCACTTAACTGTTTGCCTGTTTCCTGAACTGTAAAATGGGGAGCACTGAGCTCACAGAGTTGTTGTGAAGATCAAATGAGACATTTGTAAACTGCTTAGCTTTATTATTATGATCATCCTCCAAAAAGGAATTCTCTTAACCCCATCACCAATCCAAACTTACCTCCTTTTGCTGAGGTACAAGGTACCACTATCTTTCCAGTTACCTAACCAGTTAACTATGCAACCTCAGAGCCATTTTTGTTTCTTCCCTCTTTTTTGCTTCCCATATCCATTCAGATGCTGGATTTTATCTACCTCTAAAATACCTCTCACATTTATTTCCTCTCTGTTCACATGATCATTCCCCTAATTCAGACTCCCATCAACTCTCACTTGGACTTTTATAATATCTTAATAGATATTTTATAGATATATAAGATGTATATCTATAAAATATGTAATATATAACATTACATGGTATATTATATAACACATAAATATAATATATACAAAATATATAATATATAAAATATGAGAAAATAAGATATGATATTTTATAATATCTTAATAGATCCCCTTCAAATCTCTCTCTCCACATCAACCATCTACATGTCAAACTTACGCTCAAAAACATTAAGTGGCTCCCTGCTCCCTTTAAATACACACACATATACACATGTATACATGTACGTACACACATACAGAAAGAAAGACAGAGAGAGAGAATTGAGCAGCCTGGCATTTAAGGCCCCCCACAATCTGGCTCTATGTCCATTCTCAGACTTAGTTTATAGTATTTCCCTTTGTGCCCTACATATTCTAGACAAACTGGCCTACTAGCTTTTCCGTCTAAGCTGACATTCCATCTTTTATTTCTGTCCATTTGCAAGACTGAAATGCCTTCTTCATTTCTGCCTCTTAGAATGATTAGCTTCCTTGAAGTTTTTTAGTTCATGTGTCTCTTTTTGGATTAATCAGTCATTTATTGAACATCTTTCTGTCAGGTACTGTTTTTCACAAAAACTGAAATGATCCCTACTCTGGTGAAGACAGAATTTAGTGACTCATCTAGAGCCACCCAGACACTGCTTGAAACCAGATTTAAACTCAGGTCTTCCTGCCTCTAGGTGTTTTCTAAGGTTTCTTCCAGTTTCAAGATTTGATGGTTCTAGTTATTGTCCAACTGTACCAATATTCTACCCTATTTTATATGATTTAGCATCCAACTTATAAAAGGTCAAAGATTTGAAATCTCATTGAGTTTCCTATTTAGGTAGGCAATTTCTTCAAAAGTTGCAAATATTTTTATACCTTTCACTGAAACCTATAATAATTAAGCATTGTTATACAGTTGTCTTGATTTTCACAATTATATAAAATACTTTTTTGAGCATTTAAAAATTACAGCCAGGATACTCTTTAAATTTGATATTTCACTCATATTCATAGAAATTCCTGGGTTTACAGTCAAAGGAGGTGCAGACAAGCTTCCTGGGACAGCTTTCATAGATAAACTTACTTACAGAAGCATTTCCAAAACAAAGGATGATTGTATCAACTAGTTAGCTGCACCAAGCATTAAAACAACAAATTCAGGGTAGAAACAGCAGGAGCAAGAGACTAATGGGTGTACACAGAAACTAGGCAGTTACATTTAAAGAGCACTAGCTCTGGAAACACTGGAGCTGGGCTCAAATCCTGGCTCGGACACTGTGTGTGGTCTTAGAAGTCACGTAACTTAAATGAGGGGGTTGGACTAGATGGCTTCCGGAATCCCTTCCATTTCTAGATCTACGATTCTGTATCTCAGAAATCAATCTTCTGTTCTGGTGGAAAATATTAACTCTAAATAAATATCAACAGAAAAATAATTTGACAGAAAGAAGTATTTACAGTACCTTTTAAGAACATATTTGAGCACATCATTTAAACCACATAGTATATGCCTTACCATTAAGCCACAGCCAACAAAGAATACCGACCTTCTGCATATCAATGTCTTGTCTCATTGTTCCCATTTCCTTACTTATCTTGTCTTTTTGTTTTTCACATTCATTTAGCTGACTTATTACTTTATTGAGTTCAGCTTCTTTTTGCTACAAAAAAAGAGACAAATTTGTAAGTACACTGAAAGTTTCATAAACTTAATCAAGCTAATTATTTTTAGGCTTTAAATTACCATTTTGTAGCTGTCTTTTCCATCTTGAATATAGTTCTCAATGTCTTTCATGTAACTAGATATGTTTTTAACCTTCTCTTTGATATCATTTAACTGTGGAAAGACATTAATTCGTTAGTTTAAACTATTTCTTAGCATTACACACAGACACATACAAAGTATTAAAAAAAAATTTTTTTCTCATGAAATGCTTAACAGCATGTCTGGGTATGAAGAGTACTGAACTGTAGCCAAGCTAGGACCAAAAGGTTAAGTTTCAGCCTCCTGCACGGCTCTGCATTGGTTATGACCCATCACCTCATAAAATGGAGGAATTCAACAAGTGATTCAAAGTCCTGTCAACTCTAGCATCTCATAGTCCTATAAATTGCAAAATCTAATATGATAGGACCATGAGATAATGATAAAAACTGCCATTATAACTTTGATCAACTTACATGAAAATATATTTTCAATGTGAACATCAACTTTTCTCTGCTTTTTGGAATAATGCAACTCAAAATTATACATCATCTTTTTAAATAAGATTTTATGAACAACTTCATATCCTAATTTGATGTTGTCTTTGTCAGCTATCTCTCTCCACCTCTAATTAAGTTGGGTATCTGCTCACTAGAAGTTTTATAAGTTCTTCTGAATATAAGTCCTTTAGGCCACTAGCAAATTGGGTGAATTCCCTGTGACAAACTTCAGAGGGAACACAGACAAATCATATAGGATAAGCAGGCAAGATGGGCTGCCACTTGCACCAATGGAGGAAAATGAATCAATAAGATCAGCGATCTATTACAGGATATGTATAAACAAGACCATTTTGTGATACACTGAAAGATCCGTTATTTTAATAGTAGGGCTACTCCGAGTCAACCTTTTGTGATGAGTCTAGCCTTTCTTAATCTTTTCACCCAGGCTGATCCTTAAACATACTTCTGATTTGTTTCTAGGCCTATGTTCAAGGCTTCTCTGGCTTGGTGAGTTAGATCCAACAGAAACTGTGTTTTGCTGCAAAGGTCTTTTAAGAATCCAGGGCCACAAAAGTAAGACTCAGATAAAGAATGTAAGACCTCAGGACAAAAATAATCTAAACATTACTGTTAGAATCAAAGAATGTTAAGTACCAAAGGCACTTCAGAGATCATCTAGCTCAACACTGTCATCTGAAAGAGGAGAAAACTGTTCCTGAATGTTTTAAAGTAAAAAGCAATTTCATGAAAAACATACACTGTCTTTACAAGTGAAGTCTTACTTTTTCCTGTACTACACTGTTATTTGTATTCTTTTTGTTAATTAATTCTTCTTTTTCTTGCTGCAATTTTCCCAGAGTGGCTTCCAAAGGACACAGCTGCTCTTTTGAATCCTAAAAGAAAAAAATGCATATACATTAAGGAAGAATGGCTTCATATTATTCTATGACCTTTACTATGAAATGTCTCTAGGATGATTCTTAGGGCCATTTTAACACAGATTTTACAGGCAAAGTGGTTTGTGGGTGAGATGGTGTCCTTTATTTATGTTTCTGACTTGTTCTTGTTAATCTACATGTATAGAACTATAAAGGCATCCTGTAATGCAGTTCTCAAGGCTTAATGAATATAACAAATAACTCTGATAGTAAATCTAAAAGTTTAAATAAAATGCCTCCATCTCTCAAGTTGTAATTCAATCCCACAAGCTTAAAAGTTGGAAGTAACCTTAGTCTGAGGGCTCTTAAACTAAGGTTCATGACACTCTTTTATAAAATATTTTGGTAAGTGTATTGCACAGTTAAGTGGTTTTCTTTATAATTTCATGTATCTGTTTTATACAGTTAAAACCATCATTCAGAGAAAGGGCCCAACAGGCTTCACTAGACTGCCAAAGGGTTCACAACATAAAAACAGTTAAGGACCCCGGTCTGATCCAACCCAAGCAGGAATTCCAGTCCCTAACAGGTGGTCATCTAGCCTTTACTTATATAATGGGAATGTTACTGTCTAATAATGAACTGACTCTACTGTTGACAATTTAACTGTTAGGAATTGATTCACACTGAGCTGAAATCTGTCTCTCTTAACTCACAGACACTGATCCTACTCTTGCCTTCTCAAGCCAAAATATGCTTATACCTTCTTTCACATAATAGGTCTTCAAAGATTGGAAGACATTTATCATGTCTCCCCTTAAGTAATTGTGCTAACTGAGAGGGTACAACAGGGAAAAATCAAATAACAATAATCCCTTGTTAGTTTCCAAACTGTTTTCACGTATGTTGTATGTCAATTTACATATCCTTACTTTTATTTCTCGATGTAAGGACTGAACTTCCGTAGACAAATCTACTGTCTGTTCCTCTAGTTGCTGTCGACGTTGCAGATTACTAGATATCTGAAGTTTTTCTGATTTAAGTTCATTTATTGTACTTCTTAGGTGTTGGATTTGTTCTTGCTGGTCCTGTATAAGCTTACGATTCAACTCAATTTTACTGGAGACTACAATGAAAACATATTGTATCACTCAACATTTACCACTTAACTATTAGAAGTCCATTTTCAGCCAAAAGTCCTGTCAGACTACATATTAATCAATTTAAAAGCATTTATTAAGCAGCTAGTTATGTGCTAGATACTAGGGATACAAAGCCAAAATAAGACAGTTCCTATCCTCCAGGCACTTACATTTTATCCAGGATAGCTTGGTGGTGGGCCTGGCATCAGAGAAACCCTGAGTTCAAATCCAGTGATCTTAGGCAAGGCAGTTAAGCTCTGTGTGCCTCAGTTTCCTCAATAATAAAATGAGGATAATAATAGCATCTACCTCACAGGGCTGGGGTGAGGACCAAATGAAATCGTATTTGTAAAGTACCTGGAACATAGCAGGCACTCTATAATTGTAAACTATTATTATCACTGTTAGAGACATCATGTACACATAGGAGTTAGTACATTTCCAAGGAATGTTGTTATGTAGAGAAACATCAAGAGAGCCAGTCTGTCTACTCTAAAGGGAGTCATATATTTACAATAAACCTTGAAACTGGAAATTGGAGTCAGATTGTAAAGGGCTTTAAGTGCCAAAAAGAAGAGTCTGTATTTGATCTTAAAGGTCCCCATAGAGAATGAATGGAGCTTACTGAACAGGGAAGAGTTATGGCTCAGAATATCACTTTGCATCCTTAGAGGATGGACTGAAATAGTCCAGGTGAGAAGTAATAAGGATGTGAATTAAGGTGGTGATTGTGGGAGGGGAATGATATGGAAGCAGATGCAATAAGACTTGACAACTTGCGGCAGCTAGGTAGTGCAGAGGATGGAGCACCAGTCCTGGAGTCAGGAGGACCTGAGTTCAAATCCAGCCTCAGACACTTGGCATTTACTAGCTGTGTGATCCTGGGCAAGTCTCTTAACCTTGTTTGCTTTTACCCCACTGCTGCCCTCCAAGAAAAAAGGACTTCATAAATCATTGAATCTGGGGGATAAAGGTGAGTGAGAATCTCAGAAATAAAGTATTTTTAATTAAAGTATGTACATTTTTTTTAGGCAAAATACCATTACAAACTTTAAAAGACTACAGTACAGTATAAACATAACTTTTAAATGCACTGGAAAACTAAAAAATTCATGATTTGCTTTATTGTGATACTCACCTTATAGAAGTGGTCTGGAACCAAATCTATAATATCTCCAAAGTATATCTGTATTTTACTCTATTCCCCATCATATGTATTCTACATTCTGGCCAAACAAGGTTACTGGCTGTCCTGCATTCTTCCCTTTTCCATGAATTTGCACAGACCATCCCACATCCTTAGAACATATTACTTCCTTATCCTTCACCTATTAAAATCCCACTCTTCCTTCAAGATTTAACTTGGGTGCCACATCCTCTCTGAAGATTTGACAGCTTCAGCTGAAGATAATCTCTTCCTTCTCATGTAGATACATTCATAGCTATCTATCTATATGAATATGAATGCACATATATGACAGACTAATAAAAATAGTTTTTTCTAGACACCCATTCCTTTGCCCAGATTATATCTTTTTATATTCATTTGGGTGAGATAAGGTAGAATCTGATGTTATTTTTCATATTGGTATCCCACATATCTAGAACAGTGTAGGGGCTAGATAAATGTTTGTTTAATTGAATGGCTGCTTAAGTTGACATATCATCATCAATCTGAAGAAAGTCAGGTGATAGAAATTTCTTTTGGGGCAACAAGGAAGAATAGGTACAAAAGGGATTTATACAATAAACCATCATTTTGGGAAGATTGAATATTTTGTCTTACCGGTGTCCAATCTATGCTGCTTTTCTTGCTTTTCTTGATTTACTTGTTGAACAGTTCGATCCAAATCTACACCTTGTAGCTTAGCTGCCTGTTGTGCAATTTTTCGTTCAACATCTCTAAGCTCCATCTTAAAAATAATAAAATTATTTCATTAAAAATATTTTGCACAATAAAGTGTATGCATTCTGTTATTCAGAATCTTCAAATTGAACACGTATAACAGAACAGGTACAGTGCTAAGTGTAAGTATTAGAAGTGGGGTAACACTGGAAAACGCCTCTAGTATAAGGTGTCAAGCAGCACAGGTAGGAGGGACAGCATTTCAGGCATGGGCGACAAGACAGGAAAAAGCAATGGAGCTAGGAATGCAAAGAATAGCAAGAAGGTCAGTGAAGTTGGATGGTAGGGTGGGTGGAGGGCTGTATAGAATAAGAAAAACAGGAAGGGGCCAGGTTGTGAAAGGTTGTAAAAGCCAAGAAGAGTGTTTTATAGGGAACCACTGGAGGGGGATCAAGGAGGGAGGTTAACATGGTCAGACCTCCATTTTAGGAAAATCTAGCAGTTGAGCAGAAAATGGATTAGAGTAAGGAGACACCTTAGGGAGATTAGCTAACAGGCTATTGCAATAATCCAGTTATTAGGAGATGATGGCCTATATAAGGGTGGCAGAGGCTGTGTGAGCAGAGAAAGGGTTATATATAAGAGATGTTGTGAAGGTAGAAATGCCAAGACTTGAGAGAAGACTGGATATGGATGTTGACAGAGAATAAGAAATCTAGGATAACACTTAGGTTTCAAGCCCTAGGTGACTGGGAGGATGGTGGTATTCTCAATAGTAATAAAGGAATTAGGAAGGGGGGAGGGTTTGAGGAAAATGATAATGTGTTTGGACGTGTGAGTTTGAGATGTCCACGGTTCAAGATGCCCAACAGGGAACTGGTGATGTGAGACTGAAGCTCAGGAGAGAGACTAGGCCTAGATGTAGAGATCTTGGAGTCACCAACACAGACTTCGCTCATGGGAGTTGGTGAAATCACAAGCAAGATGGTACAGAAGGGAGAAAAGGACACAGGACAGACCCTTGGTGGATGCCTACATGGTCATGACCTGAATGAAGATCGGTAAAGAAGACTGAGGAGGAACAGACAGGTAGAAGAAAAACCAGGAAGAAGAAATGTCATAAAAACCTAGAGAGGACAGAGTAGATGGTGAACAATCATGTTAAGGATTGCTAAGAGTACAAAAAGGGTGAGGGTTGAGAAAAGGCTATTAAATCTGATAATTAAGAGATCACAGGAAACTAGGGTGAGAGCAATTTCAGTTGAATGATGAAGGCCGAATGCAAGAGTTTTGAAAAGAGTGAGAGAAGAAAAAGTGGAGGCACCAATTGTATATGACTTTCTCAAGTTTAATCACAAAAAATTAGAGAGATATAGGTTGTGTTTAGAATGACAGTCACAAAGTCTTCTAGGCTTTCCATGAAGCCTTTCAGTCTGGCAAAACCTGTCAGAGCTTATACTCTGCTGGTATAACTCAGAGACCCATGGTTTACAAGTTTAATTAATTTTTAGGAAATTAAGTTAATGAAACAATAAAAATGTTAGTAAATATAAATGTCAGTAAATAAAAATGTAGTTCGGAATGAAAATGACATACAAAGGATAATAAAGAAATGAAACAGAAGCTGTTAATTTGTTAACAAAATGAAATTTAATTTTTATACAGTGCAAAGTCAAAGACTACAACAATGAAATTCTGCTTTCTAATTTTGAATTTGATGTACTGCTCATCTTTCCTCTTTAATTTTAGGTTAACTTACCAAATGCCCAAGCATCATAAATCCCTTATTTTCCAGCAGATTCTTTTAAATTTAAAGGTGTCATTTCTTTATCCATAACGTTTCATCATTCCTATAAAAGATGCCTGATGCCATGTGGAGACTATAAAGCTATGGCTATGAGGATGAGCAGCAAGTCTAATCGCACTCCAAGCTTTCTTACTGAGTTCATGTTACAAGCAAGACTCTTCCAAGGGGAGGTCCCCAACATGTTTTTATACAGTTACATATAAGACTTTCCTAGCAAAACATTAAGAACAAGCTCTATTTCAGTATTTCCATTTAAAATCACACCATGTTGACCCCTTCCTCCTCATATAAAATTTATCTATAATCAGCTGCTGGAAGAGATCAAAGGATAGGATAAGGGAACTGAAGAACAAGAGGGTAAGAGCAAATCAAAATGTTAGCTTGAGGGATCAATGTGCCTACAAGTTAATGGATATAGGATACTTGATGAGGATAATGACCAGGGAAGGAAACTATCAAAATCATAAAAAATTCTACAGAAGTATTATCAGGCCCCCCAAAAGCAACTTTCCATACCTGTAACCTTTCCATGATAGTGACATCTGTTAAGCATGCTTTAGCGCTTTCCTCTTCAGGTATTATAGTACCTAAAAGGGTCTCTTGTTCTTCTATTTCACCCTTGAGATGCTGGATGTCCCTGTTCACATTCTGTAGTTTATTCCTCAATTCTGGTATTTCTCTTTCCTTCAAATCAATTATGTTTTGTCTTGAAAAAAAAAAAAACCACACAAAACTCTAAGTAAAAGCTCAGTTCAACAATTATATTCAACATACTTACTAAGTTATGTACGATACGCAAAGCATTGTGCTACATTTTTTTAATATTAAAAGTACATTTGAAGCTGTTATTGATGCCTGATACTATGGCCATTTCCCAACATATTTCCCCATCTCACTGAAGCCTTTCTTGTAAAAAAGAAAAACAGTAAAGCGAAACCATCAAACACAATTAATTACATCAAGCCACATACGCAACATTCTTCACCTACAGTCTCCCACTTTCAAGCGATCATTACAGTAAATCAGAATTTGGCTCTTTCAGTGTTGTAGTCAATCATGTATACTGTTCTCCATTTCTGTTTACCTAGTTAGATTTATTTTCAAGTAAAAGGTTTCTAAAAAAGCCATATTGTTAGAGGAGTACCCCAAAGGCTATATTTCAACCAAATCAAACTCTTTTTGTAATAAACAAAGTGGCATTACTCTCTAATGCACACTGTCACAATCCATATTTTGGGGGCTTAGCCTATTGTAACAAGCCATCTCTGCTCTAGACATGCTCTTTGACATCTATAATCTTCCATGACAGAATCTTCTAATTCATCACAGACAGGAGACTCCTTGTCCATGCCCATCAGAGGTGGAAAACAAATCAGATACCCTGAACAATCCTTCTCCCCTCTATAAAACCCCTGGTCTTCCACTGTATCACTAAATAGCTCTATGGTGTGGAGATGGGAACCTAGTTGAGCCACATATATCAACTAAATTTGCTTCTTCACAACTTATGCCCATTGTTCCTAATCCTACCTACTGAAGTCACAAAGAACAAATTAAAGCCTTCTTCCACATGAGAGGCCTTCAAATACTTTGTGTTCTTCCTAATACATCTTCAATCTAAACATTCTCACTTCCTTCAACTAATATTAATATGGCCATGATCTCAAGGCGTTTTATTATCCTCTAGATAGTCTCTACTTAAAAATGTCCGTCAGGGGACACTGACATAAACATAAAACAGAGGAAGCAGAAAATGAAACTCTAGACATGGTCTGACCACAGCAGAACACAGAAGGACTAGTCCTTGATATAGCCTCATTAAATGCAGTCTTAAGGTTAAATTAGTTCTCTCTCATCCTGACCTTACAGTTTTGATACTCAAATCTTCTTCTCAACTAACTCTAAATTACCTCTCCCCTCTGACTGGAGGGCTAGAGGGCAAAGCATTAAACCTCTCCCAAAGCCTTCCTTTATAAAGGGCTTAGCAAGTTTCCCGGTAACTCCATTTTCCATTAACAGCTCTGCTTGGCTTCAACTCCAGGGAACACCACACCTCAGTGTCCAGTACTCCATGGTGGATGCTTCTCCTTACCTCTCAGCTTTCCAGTTTTTTTTTTTTGTTGTTGTCTTCCCCCATTAGACAGTAAGCCCTTTGAAGTCAAGGACTTTTCTTATTTGTATCCCTGGAACTTAGCACAGTGCCTCACCCATAATAGGTATTTAAATAAATAAATGTTTATTTAATAAAATAAAATATTTAATTTAATAATAGTCCACTAAAAACTCAAAGATCATTTTTAGATAAACTGCTATCTAACCACTACTCTCCAAATTCCATACTCATGAAGTTGAGTTTTTGAACCCAAGTAGAAAACCTTACATTTAAAAAGAAGCATGATATAATAAATGAAGTGAAGGACTTGTCAGAAAGACGGGTTGAAAAGTGTGTGATCCAGGACAAGCCAGGTTACCTCTCCCAGTCTCAGGTTCCCTATTTGTAACATGGGAGTCATTTTATCTGTTGCACTATTCTTTCAGAACTGCTGTGACACAGAAATGAGAAAATATGTAAAATGCTTTATAAATGTCCTTTCTTATTATAATATACTGATTTAAAATTTGCTAAATAGCTCATTTGAACTTCATAATAACCCTATGAGGTAGATACACTACAGAAATGAGAAAATATGTAAAATGCTTTATAAATGTCCTTTCTTATTATAATATACTGATTTAAAATTTGCTAAATAGCTCATTTGAACTTCATAATAACCCTATGAGGTAGATACACTACAGATGTTACAGTCACAGAGCTGAAAAAACCTCAGAAGTCATCTAGTTCAACCTACATTTGAAAAGGAACCCTCCTGACCCAATCAGCCACGGCAAAATGATCATGTGGCCATTGCTGGAAAACTAGCTCACTACCTTCTAAGGCAGCCCATTCCACAATAGAAAGCTTTTGAAATTTTCCCTTTCCTTCCTGATCTGCCCTCACGGGATAAACAGAGTTAGTCAATCCTCATTTTACATAAAAGTTCTTCAAATATTTGAAGCCATTATGTGGTTTCCTCCTCCTCCCAACTCTTCCCTTCTCCAAACTAAAATAATATTCCAGATGTAATCTGAGCCAGGGCTAAACACACAGGAATCATCACTGCCTCATTCTTGGGAGCCATTGCTTTCTTAATAAAACCCAGGATCACATTAACATTTTCTTGGTTGTCACCCAAAAATGATTGCTGATTTATGGTAAGTCTACTAAAACCCCTAAATCTTTCAGTACTTAGTATGCCAACACAGGGCAAGCCCTCACACAGTGATCAGAAGAAGCGAATTATGGACACTCTCAAGGTCTCTCTTGAGAACTTTGGAACTGATTGTGTAACAAGAGAGACATTTGGACAGGACTGCCCAGTATGGCATGCCTTCATCAGAGAAGGGGCTGTGTGTCCTATGAGCAAAGCAGAATTGGAATAGTTTAAAAGAAACACAAGATGTGCAAAGTTGGGAAACCCACTCCAAATGTTCACATGGACTATTTGTACTTGACCTGTGATAGAACATTTTGAGCTTGTATTGTCTGATCATAGTCAGAAGCACTGTAATATGACTAACATAGTGACATCATTCAGTCCTCTGAGAACAGAGGACAACAATCAACAGTGTCTGGCAGAAAGTAAGTAATTTTGTAAAAAAATTACATTTTTGTCATCATGTGTATAAAACATCAAGAAACAGGGTTATGTATATGAAACTGAAACTCCTTTACCTACAACTTAAAATAAATTAGTTCCAAACTAATACCATTTGTCTATTTCCTTCTGAACCTCCTTATTTTGTCTTCTGTGCATTTTTTTAATGGTCCACTGATTTTTCTGGCATTACTTTTCAAATTTTTTAATTGGCAAAAATCTGTTTTCTTACTTTTCTACCCCTTCTGGAACTGTGGCTGTCATCACACTAATCTGAGTCCCTAAAGTTGCTTGACTTTAATTAAATTGTTCTCTTGGTTCTGTTTACTTTATTCTGCATCAGTTCATAAAAACTTCCCAGGTTTCTCAAAAACTATGTCCATGTCTTTGTATACTAGGGTACAAGTTGTGTTTTTCCAACATCTGAGGGATAGCCCAGGCTGGGGACCTATAAGATTTCTGTGTTCTTTCTGTAAGCTTTTCCCGGTCTGATCCAGATTACTCCTCTGCTGCTCCTGATCTTGATTTGGGTCTGAGTAACACTCATGTGGGCTTTGTCCCAGGTTGGAAGTTCTAGTAGACTGATGCTGGACTCAGCCACTATCAGCCAGCTGGGAAGATGTGCTAGTTCACAATGACAGAAGTGCAGGATCCCCTTTGCTCTGGGATTTCTACTTTGGTTAGTCCACTGCAGGCTTCATATTGGGCTAGAGGCTAGTTCAGAGGTGCTGTTTTGTTTCTGATTTCAGAGCCACATGGCTGCCATTTGTTTCTGAACTTGTGCAGTCCCCTCCTCAGTCTACCCCAGATCTGTGACTCAGAGCTGGGTGGTGAGGGACAAAACTGCCAGTTGGCACCTGCTCCCACTCCCTGTACAAGGCTGAGGTGCCACAGCATAGGTCTGAGACCATTTTTTGCTCTTGAGCTCAATCTCAGGCCTCTTTCAGTCCCTGGGTTGTTGGAATGGTCTCAGCTGAGTGACTATAGCATGCTTCTTGACAGACCCTGTCCCAAGAATCTATAAACCTCTTTGTCTGTCACCCAATGATCACCTAGGTCAGAAAAACGACTCCTCCTGACTTTCTCATGGACTTCCTAATCATGATTTGGTCTGGTGAAATTTCTAGATTTGTTTGGTATTTTTTATTTTATTTTGTTGTTTGGTGGGGTGGAGTCTGTGGGGGGAGAAAGGAGGGGAACCTTGTTGTATTTCTTCCTGCTTAATAAAAAGCTTGTTAACCTGACTTTTATTTTGCAAAAATGTATCCCCTAGAAGTGACTCTGAAGAATTCAGAATAAAAGCTCATCTGTTTCATGACTACTTTAAGAACTTTTCACTAAGAAGGGTTTACTTTTGAAATAATAGAATTTCTTTTAACAATAAAAATAACAGCATGAGGCAATGAATGTCAGCCTGTAGAATTCACTAGGATGCCTAATACTTTATTCTGGACAAAAAAAAAAGAATGGTAATTTAACTTTTCATCTCAACTTTATTTTAAGAAAGGACTAGCTAACAAATACTTGGTTTGGATGGGTGCATTTTTATATTTACAGTGCTACTATGAGAAAAATGTTCAGTTTGGGTTTTTTTTTTACCTTATTGGTTTAAGCCCCATCATTTCATCACGTCTTTTTTCTCTTCTCTTCAGCTCAGATTCTGTTGACTTGAGTTTGTCTGGAGCAAGGCGTAGCTTAGATTGCAAATCACTTATCACATCTTGTAGTTCAGCCTCCGTCTGAAAGACTCTTTGACATACAGGGCAACATGACTGATTTTCATCAGTTAGCTGAGTAATAAACTGGGAGTAAACTGCTGTGGCTCCAGCAAGCATTGCTGTTTTTAAGAAAGAAAAATGAAATTTTCTAAATTTAGTATTTTATAAACTAGATTTCAAGTATATGAAGAGGAAATAACAGAGCTGTCTTCTCTTCTATAATGAGTATGATTATTATAATACAGATGATAATAACTGAACTTACCTCCCAAAGTTGTTCTGAGGATCAAATGAGATATTTGTAAAGCATTTAGCAAAGTCCCTGGCACATAGCAGGCACTATATGAAATGCTTATTCCTTTCCCTTTCCCTTTAAAAGGACCAAAATTCACTTATTTAAATTTTCTTTCATCAAAGATTCCTAAATATCATTTGTAAAAATTGCTTTTTTGATTTAAGGAAAAAGTATAATGATAAAGGAAACTCTAAGCATATTTTTAAATGGTCAAAAAAATTATAGATTTTACCTCGTTGTTTAGAAGATTTTTCAATTTCATCCATTAGTTTGTCTAAATCACTTTCAAAATCTTGACTCCCACAAACATCAAATAGTTTGTCTTCATATTTGGACAACTGTTCTTCCTTCTGCTTGAGTTCATTGTTGATGTGACTTTTATTTTGTTCTGCCGAAGCTAGTTCTTTACTGAAATAGAAATGGATCTGCTTTTAAACACATTGAGTTCTTAAAATATGTAAAAGAGAAATAGAATTAGAATAATTTAAGATATATAGTTAAAACTGAATCAAAATAATTCTCCATGAAAAATATATGTATACATATATCAAAGAAAATATGACAAGAGGATATAAAAATAACTAAGGGAACTGCTCCTTGATGGGGGGGAGGCTGCTGAACAAGATAGGCAAAAATGTGCTACTAAGCATGATAAGTAAAAATGAGGTTAGTGACTAAAGCAGGTATATCAACAGGTAACTACAACAACAAGGTTTGAAAGCACTTGGTCAGGTTAGCAAGAGACAGATTTAGTACGTATGATAAAGCAAACAGATCTAGTGAATCAATCAGTCAGTGAACAAGCATTTTTGTCCACTACAGTGGTCCTTGTGTCAAGGACCCCTTCAGCGGTCTGGTGAGATCATGACCCTTTCCTAGAATGTTTCTAAGCAACTGAAAGAAATGCTAAATTTCAGTGAGAGGCTAGTGAAAATAAAGATGCAATTTTTTTCCATCCAAGTTTAACCCCTGATTTATACTCTGGGCCATGCACTATGCTAGGTGCTGGAGATACAAAGACAAAAAATGAAATGGTCCCTTTTCTTAAGGGCAGTATAGTTATATATAAGTATACAAAGAGTATAACCCATCCATAGCTCTTACTAGGCCTACCTCAAGGAGACCAAAGGAGAAAAAGTATCTACATATAAAAAAATTTGTAGCAGTTTTTTTGTATTATAAAGAAGTGAAAATTGAGGAAGTATCCATCTATTAGAGAATGTCTAAATAAATTATTGTACACGAGTATAAAGGAGGATTAATAGAGTGTAAGAAATGATTAAATACAGACTGGAGTGAGTAGAAGAGAACAATTTATAATAACAATATCATTGTTTAAAACACCAGTTTTCAAAGACCTGAGAATTCTGATCAATGCAAAGATCAACTGTGAATCCAGAGGATCGATGATGAAGCTACTTTGTAACAGAGCGGTGATAGACTTAAGATGCAGAATAAGATATACTTTTTCAGACACAGCCAATGTGGCAATTTGTTTTGCTTGACTTGCAGATTTTTTACAAGGGATTTTTTTCTTTTTCTTTCTTTTTTTTTTTGGTTCCAAAAGAGAGGAGGTAAGGAAAGGTCACTGAGATACCATTTTTTTTAAAAAGCAAGGAACAAAACAAAGGCTAGAAATAAGAAACCATATGCAAGACAACTTCAAAAGTTAGAAGTTAAATTTATTATATAAAAGAAAAGCAATATATATATAATAGAGACCTGCTGTTCCATGTACAATCCTCTTTTCTGGTTCTAATATATATATATATATATATATATATATGGAAATGCCTGCTTTTTTGTGGGGGGTCAAGTTAAAAATAAAAATTAAGTTCAAAAAATAAATTCAAAATAAATAGAAGGTGTTTCAGGGAGGGAGGATATCAGCACCTTGGGGTAGGGGTCAAAAAAGGTTTCATATAAAAGGTAGTGCTTTAGCTGCGCTTTGAAAGAAATAAGGGATTAAGGAAGGAGTACATTCCAGGTATATGGGGATAACCAGTGCAAAAGCACAGAGATGAGAGATGGAGTTCTATGTGTAAAGAAGTACAGCTTGGCTGGACCATAGTGTGTCTGCATCAGAGTAATATAAAATGAGTCTAGAAAGGCAAATGGAACAAGATTGCGGAAGGCCTTAAAAACCAAAAAAGGGGTAAATAATTTATTCTAAAAGCAAGAGAGAGCCACTGGAAATGATATGGCCAGACCTGCACTTAAGGAAAATCACTTTGGCAGCTATGTGGAAGATGAATTGGAGTGGGTGAGATTTCAATCAGGGAGATTGATTAACACTTAACTGCAACAGTCCAGGAGAAACAAAGGATTGAAGTAGTAGCTATGTGGATAAGTAGAAATCATCAGATAAAAGATAAGAAATGTCAATGGGGTATAAATATCAAGATTTGACAACTGATTGAATATGGAGGATGAGGAAATTTGAGGAATCAAGATTCTTAGGTTGTGAAACTGGAATTATGATGATTCTCTCACTTACAATAATGAAGTTCTGAAAAGGGCTGTGTTTATGGGTAAAGATAATTCTGCTTTGGATATGTTGAGTTTGAGATGTCTATGGGTCATCCAGTTTGAAATGCCCAAGAGGCAACTCATGATGTGGTACTAGAGCTTAGGAGAAAGACTGACACTCACACCGACCTGTGAGTCATCTACACAGAGATGATAAAGCCATGGAAGCTGATAAGGGTCACCATGGGAGAGAATTTAGTAAGAACACGGTATAAAGGACAGTCTTGTGATATGCACGCTTAGGGGACATGGTGTGGATGATTCAGAAGAGAGAGGAGAAATCAGGCAGGAAGAGAGCTGGGAGAAGGGAGTGTCATGTCAATTCAGAGTATTGAGGAAGAAAGCATGGTCAGCAGTGTCAGATGCTACAAAGATCAAGAAATATGAGGACTGAGTAAAGACCACCAAATAATGCAATCAGAAATCATTCTTAACCTTGGGGTAAAGAAGCTTCAGTTGAGTGACAAGACTGGAAATTAGACTGCGTGAAAGCAAGTGCAAACAGCCTTTTTCTTATACTCATAGTATGACTGAGAATTTGCCTAAGACACAGAATGAGAGCTTGAAGGAATAGTAGCTCTAGTGAAGGCTTAATCAACAAGCCAAGTTAGGATAAGAGAAGTCAAGAAGCTGAAACAAGAAAGTGTCTGGCCCAGAGCAGTTCAGGACTCTCAAGTTCACATATAGCAATGGTTATTTTTAATTTTAAAAGAGGCCTAAGAGAACTGGTGCAGCCTTTCCCCTCTGAGGAAGCAATTTTGTTTTCCTTGACCCAGAGGTGAAATCCTCAAAGTATGAAGAAGGCAGCAAGGAGGGAAGAAGTTCTCAGAACAAGGAGACTTGAAAGAGTATGAGATCCTCGGGGACCTTGATATCTATTTAGGTTTGCTGGAGGCCTCAGGTTAGATGTAATTTTTAAAAGTAGCTTATTATAACAGTGTTTTCTTAATTTACCAAAAACAAACAAACTCATTTATAAGTCACCCACACACACCATAATATACAGCATTTATTAAAAAGTATCCCTTATTAGTATCATAAAAACTAATAATGAAAACATTATGAATCTGATTTTATTGGTCTCTTAAACAACTATACAAGAATTCATAGGGAAAATAGAACAAATCATCATTATTTGCCTATGTGACTGCATAAATTCATATATATAGATATATGAGTATATAGGGATAAGAACTAAATCTATGATTTCATTGGTATGGATCATTTCCAAGTGAGAAAACTCCTTCTATCAATGCAGGTTGGCATCCCTTTTGCAATATATGGTCTTAAGAGACTTGCCTCTAGCACTGAGAGATTAAGGGACTTGCCCTGGGTCACACAGCCAGTATACATCAGAGTCAGAGCCTCAAGGATAGCCCTCTCTATTCACTTCACTATGCTGCCTGTTTCTCAATACATGAACATATACAATTTGCAAAATACAAAAATATCCTACTGAATGTGTCAAAATAAGAGTCAACATGGCATGGAGGAGTCAGGAAGACTTGGAGTCAAACACTGCCACAGACACTAGGCTAGGTGACCCTAGGCAAATCACTCAACAAAATTCCTCATCTCTGAAGCTGGGCTAATAGGTGTCTACCTCAGAGTTGTCATGAGGATGAAACAAGATAATGTACCTCAAAAGCATTTGGCAAATTTGAAGATGATATTTGATACCAACTATTACAATATGCCATTTTACTAAAATAACTGATTTTAGGAAAAATTTTAAAAAACTGGTCCAGTATAAAAAAAAAAAGACTTCCACGATAAGTATCAAAAGAATTAAATTTACTTACTTAAATTTGGCAAGTCTGTCCCTTGTTTGATTAATTTCTTTAGATTTACTATGAAGCCAGTCTTCAAGTTGCTTTTTGTTGGGAAAATAGCCTAACAATGAAGTTAATTCATCATTGTGTCTAGATTTTATTTTTCTTATTTGTTCATCTTTGTCAGCCTATGGGGAAAAACATTAAGGCTATTATTTTTTTTTTAATGGAAATGCATCTGACAGTTTTGATATGTCAATAGTGACACCAAATGAAATATCATTATCTCAGTTACTAATTGGATTGGACCTGTGATTTCATTGGTATAGGGACCTCCCAAATGAAGAAACTCCAGCTACAACACACTTAGACATCTCTGCACTTTACAGTCTCCCAAGAATTGCCTATAGCACCCTCAGGCAGTAGTTTTGTTTCGCCCATGGTCACATATCACACAGCCACTATCTGCTGGAAGTGGGGCTTGAACCCAGGTATTCTTGGCTTCAGTGTCATCTCTCTATCTACTACAATACACCGTCTTCATCAGTCACTAATGCCAAACAAAAATTTCAATGCTACATTAATATCACTAGAATGATACGATACAGTACTTTGTCTCTGGTCAACATTTCCATTTGGGTTCTCGTCATGGTGTGGAGGTTTAATTGTTCCATCTCCTGGTCTAATTTACGAAGGCTTCTGTCCAGGTCTCCCTTCTCCCGTAGTAGTGCTGGTACTTCTTCTTTCAGTGCTGCTACATTGCTGTTTTCCTCTGCCTTGCCAAGTTCAAGTTCCTAAGGAAAAAAAGCAGCACAAATTTGCCCTCTGTGCAGAAGCAAATAACCAGAAGTTGTAAAGTCCATTAGAAAGTTACTGAGCACCAAAAAGGGGGCAGAAACATCTAGGTTTGACCAAAAACACAGCCCACGCCAATTGAGGAGACCCTCCTACTGACTCATGCGATGTGAGCAATTGGCCAAACCCCATGTAAGGAATGTGCTGTGTGTATTTTGGTGACAATTTCATGAAGAATATTCCTACCAGAAAGACAACTACTAAGAAAAATAAACAAACGGGTCCAAAAGGAGTGGAAAAAAAAAGAACCTTCTTGCCATCATCTCCCATCCTGCCCTCCTTTCACCAGGCTCTGACAAAGAGGGACAAGGCCAGCCCTTCCTCCCGTGTCCATGATATCCCTCTCCCCTGTCCTCTGCATCAGCAGTCACCTTAAGTTTTCATTTTCTCTCTGACTACTGGGTTTTTCACTGATCCCTTAAAATATAACAAGATTATTAAAAAATCTTCACTAGATGCCACCATCCCCTCAAGCTATCATTCCATACCTCTCTTCCCTTCCTCAGCCAAACTCCTTGAAAAGAGTTGTCTATACTTGCCTCTCTCACCTCCTTTTCTTCCTACTCACTCCTCAACCTTTTGCAATCTGGCTTCTGAGACCTCATCACTGAACTGAAACTACTCCCTCCAAAGTGGCCAACGCTTTCTTACTTGCCAAATTGGATCTTTTCTAAGCCCTCATCCTTCCCAAGATGGGCACTGGGCACATGTGATATTGCTGACTACTCTTTCCTCCTGGATGCTATCTCTTCTCTGGATTTTCAGGATACCACCATCTCCTGGTTTTCTTCTTACCTATGTGCCAGCTTTTCTGTCACGTTTGCCAGCTCATTATCCATACTACATTCCTTACTGGTGGGTGTGTACCAAGGTCTTACATGAGACCCTCTTTTCTTCTTTTTACAAGTCTCTCTCTCAGTAACCCTGTAAGTTCCCATGGTTTAACTATCAATTCCATAGAGATAACTAAGAGATCTACATATCTAGTTCCAGTCTCTCCTCTGAGCTTCAGTCCCACATCACAAATTGTCCACTGGACATGTTAAACTGGATGTCCCAGAAACATTTCAAACTCAATATGTCCAACAGAATTCTTCACCTTTTCCCCTAAATCTTCTCTTCCAAACTTCCCTATTTCTGTTGAAGATATCACCAGTCTTCCAGGTTTGTAACCTCAGCGTTATCTTCAGTTCATTATTTGCCTTCACCCCAAATCTAATTAATTGCCACATCTCCACATCTTTTATTTCTTTCCTTCTCTCTACTCACATAGCCACTTTAGTTCAGGCCCTTATTATCTCTCACCTAGATTAGTGTAAGAAATGGTTCCTAATTGGTCTCCTTACTTCAAGTCTCTAATCTCGAGTTTCTCCTATAAAATGCTGCCAAAGGAATTCTCTTTTATGCACAGAACTGACCATGAGACTCCCCTGCTCAATCAATTCCAGGTGCTCCCTACTGTTTCCAGGATCAACTATCAGCTCCTCTGCTTAGATTTTAAATCCCTCACAAATTGGCCCTAACCTATCTTTCCACCGTCACTGAATATTACTCCCACCTGTGCTCACCGATCCAGGTAAATTGGCTTTCTTTCAGCACACAGCCAACACTCTACCTGCGGTCTCCACACCTTTGCACTGGCCATTCCCCATGTTTGGAATTCACTGTCTCCTCAACTCTACTGCACAGAGTCCCTCTCTTTCTTTCAAGATGCATCTGAAGCACCACCTGTTGAAAAAAATGTTTTCTAATCTCCTTCCCATCAGCTGCTAACATGCTCCTTCCCTGAACTATTTTGCATTTAATTATTCTGTATTTATCTACACTTATTCATTATATATTTATTATGCACATACTCAAGTATGCATTTGTTTTCATTAGGATATAAGATCAATTAGAATTGTTTCTTTCTTTGCAATGGCATACCAAATACCCATTTCCTAAAAAGTAGCCTAACTGAAAACTATTTTTAAAAAACACAGGAAATTATAAGAAATGTGAGGAAAAAGGAACTACGATCTCCCAACAGTCTGTTTCCATGTACCTGTATTTTGACTTTTTTTGTTAAAAGCTGAAAAACACTAAGAACATCTAAAAGTCTATTACCAAAGGCTGAAATAATTGTTTTTTCAGGGGGACTGCAGCTACTCTAAAGGTTTGTACGTGGCAGACTTGGGGGTAGGGTGGTGGTTGAGTGGTGGGGAGAGCCTCTGGGTAACTTTCCTACCAAGGTATGCAAATTAATGCTTCTTTACACTACCAGTTTGTATGGGTTCTACATTGCTTACCACATTATCAAGTTTGTGTGTCAACAAATACAATAAAACATGGATGTAGAGCAGATGAGCAAGTCATAAGGTCTATTCCTTAATTAGACGAATATCTTACGGTTTTTCCAAGTTCCTGGTCCAGTTCAAGAATTCTGTCTGAAGATCCCTCTAGCTCTTGCAGTTCATATTTTACATTTTTCAGTTCAGTCTGTTTCTTATTTTGAATTTCTAATTTTAGTTCAATTATTCTTTCCAGGCCAGTTTTCTTATCCCTTATTTCATCTATCTGTTTTTGTTTCATACTTTCTTTTCCTGCAAAGTCATTCTAAATACAAATATAAAAAAAAGCATTAACAATTTTGTCATTATATACTTAGATATATATGGGAAATTCATTTATGACTGTTAAAACATAAAGATTTCAATCTTTTTTCCTTTGACAATAAAACAGGTTCCTTTAATGTATATCTCAATAAGAGTTTTAATATATCTTATAGCCAAGATATATATTATCTTCAAAGATCTCACATTAAATGCCACTTAAAGATTAATACCTAAATTAGACAAACAATGCAAAAAGATGAAAAATACCACAGATTTACATATTACAAAATGTTTACCATCATTCTCCTATTAGCTTCTGTTTCTCTTTCTTCTATGTCCTTCACAAGTTTCTGAAAATTTTTAATTTGTCTTTCATTAAATGGTGCTCGTTCATAACCATCTAATTCTAAATGTGTTGCCAAAGACTGTATTAATGAATCTCTGGATCGAATGTTCTGCTGATGGCGATCTGCTTGTAGTTGTAGACGTCCTTTACGTAAAAAAAAGTACAAAATCATTAACAATTCTATTCACATAAAATTAAAACCTAAGACTTTAATGTTTTTATAACTCATTCTTTCCAATTACATATAAAAATAATTTTTTTTAAAAAGTTGAGTTTCAAGTTCTTTCTCTCCCTTCCCTCCCTGCTCCTTGGGAAGGCAGGCAATTTGATATAGATCATAGATGTGCAGTCATGCAAAACACATTCCCATATTAGCTATGTTTCACATGGACCAAAAAAACCCCAAGAAGCCCAAGGAATATAAAAAGTTAAAAATGTGCTTCAATCCACCTTCAGACTGCACCAGCTCTTTCTCTGGAGGTGGAAAGCATTTTTCCTAAGTCGTTTGGAATTGTCTTCAATCACTGTCGTGAGTAGAGTAGCTAAGTAAGACTAATTTTAAACACGACTCCAAAAATAAATGATACTGTGGAAAAATGCCTTGGACAATGCTTTTCAATAGTTGTATTACTCTGATTTTTGGGGGATAAAAAGTATTTTACAAGCATCACCTAGAGGTAGAGCATTATAGTGGGGAGAGTGCTGGGCCTAGAATCAAACAGAACTGGGTTCAATCAAATTCCATTTTATGACATTTATTAGCTAGATGACCATAAATTACTTAAAATCTATGTGTTTCAAACAAACGCCTATACCTTATGATCTAAATCCACTGACAGGTTAGGATTTGCTTCAGTAAAGGGAGTTCTCACCATCTAAATCATGGATCTTTGGAAAGTGTCCTTTCACCTACATGTTTTAGTAGCATATTCTTAAGGAAAAGCATAGCACTTAGATTACTGGCCTACATGTTTCTTAATTATTATCCACTAAGCAACTTGGTAAGTGTCACGGAGCATAGTATTATACAAATATTATTTTCTTGTGTATTTGCTGGCATAATTAAGAAATTGATTTTCCTGTACAGCTGTGATGCTGTTGTTTTTTAAATATACAATCTTCAGATTTCAAATTGTCAAATAAAGTTTTTATACACCCTTAAAAAGTTTAATTCCCAAGATGTGTGTTAACAGTACATCAATCTTGATTTCATCAAGATTCTGCAATTTCATGAGTTTATCAGGGTAGGATGAGAACCCTTTCTTACCAACATAGACTGCAACCTATACAGAATGAAATGTAAGTCTCAAATAAGAAATTCTTAGCATGGGGCCTGTGAATGTGGATTAAAAAAACTTTCCCATAACCATATTTCAGAGTAATTTGTTTCCTGTCTAATCCTAAATATTTTATTTTGTGCATTTAAGAACATATTCTGAAGAGTCCATAGGCTACACCAGACTGCCAAAGGGGTCCATGGACACAAAAAAGGTAAAGAACATCTGGCTTAGAGAGGTTAAATAAACCACTTATGGTCACATGACCAGGAGATATCAGAAGTATGATTTGAACCCAAGTCCTGCAGGATCCAGATCCAGTATTCTATCTCTTCCCCGACAGTTATCTCTCCAGTAATAACACCTAGTCACACTAAATACACTGTCGCAATGAATAAAGCTCAAGTCCACTTTACCCTGTTCCACAAGCAGTTCGGATTTTTCATGATTCAGCAGCTTAGATTCTTTATCTGTTCTATCCAGCTCTCGCTGACAGTCAATCAGTCTCCTTTCCTTTTCTCTTACTGTTCTCTGGTGATTATGGTACAAATCATTGAGCTGTTCATCAGTCCCTTGAAATACCTAGGCAAAACCAGAATAAACAGCTTAAAAATAAAAATGAAAGGGGACATTAGCATTACTTTAATTAGCAGTAACTTGTGTATGTATGCCATTATTTTGAGAGGGAAAAAATCCAAAGCTCCTAACCTCACTATCACTTATACAAATAATATTAACATAAAAATAATGATCTTTTTCAAAAAGAATAAGGCAATGTCATGGTTTAACATAATAATCTCTTTCATATAACATATTCTAAGGTAGAATAAAATTTCAACACCAACCTTCTCCATTTTCTGCTCCAGTTCATTGTTGTCCTTTTCCATTTGCTTCTTTCTGCTCTCCAGAGCTTTAATGTCATTGTCAAGCCTCACTATTTTAGAAAGATTCTGTTCAATTTCTTTTAGATGAGTCTGAAAATGAAATAAGGCTCTTCACACATGAAACTCACCATAACTTAATTTTTTCATTTAAAATATTTTAAATGCTCATAGAACTTAATTTAACTGAACACACTGCATTTAAGGATAGCAAAGAAGCCTCTATAGTAGGAAATTTTTATTTTAAGTGAAGCAAGAATTTTGAAGGAAATCGGTCTTTTGACATACCCCAAAAAAACAGCAACAAGTATTTCCAGCCCAGAAACTAAAAGAAAGAGAAATACCCTTTACAAAAACTATGAAAAATATACATGGGCATTAACTTAACACATAAGACATACAAGAGGTCTACATAAAGATGACTTCAAAATGATTTTGACAGAAATGGAGGCAGAAAAGATAAAATGAAAGAATATGAGTAGATAGATGGTGTAGTTAAGAAATCACTGGGCCTGGAGACAGGAAGACCTGAATTCAAATCCAGCTTTTCAAATATTAGCTGAGTGACCCTGGGCAAGTCATTTAACATCTAATTTGCCTCAGTTTCCTCATCTGAAAAATTGGGATAATAATGTCATCTACCTTACAAGGCTTCTGTGAGGATCAAATGTATAGTGCTTAACAGAGTGCCTGGCATACAGCAAGCATTATATAAATGCCAGCTATTGTCATATTCCTATACATCATTAGGTCAAACAAATATTATACTTGTCTTACTTGCTAATTTATGAAATACAAATCAAATTATTAACTAAAAACAAAATAAAAAACCCCAACTGTCTAAACATGAGATCAGGCTGGTACTATACTTTCAAAGTTGAATCACATAGCCCCCCCTTTCTATTAATCAAATGGCTTTAGAAGATGACAGGAGGAAGACAGAAGCGATTTCTATCAGCTAACATACTAAAAGAAGGCTTCATGGAAGAGGCCAGTTCAATTGGATTTGGATGCCTATTGTGTCCATCTACCTAGGCATTACCTTCAGTGGTCCGAGTTCATTGTCATAGGACTTGACAAACTCCTTAGAAGATGCTAATTGAGCTTCCTTGCTGACAATCTGATCTCGAATCTCACAAGCTTTTTCCTTATTCTGTTTCAGGTACTTTAGTTCAGTCTGACATTCTTTTACCCGAATGCTTTGGTTGTGACGCACTGAACGAAGAGTCTCCAAGGCTTTAATATACCTGAAAAAAAGGAATAAAAAGAGCATCATTTTAACATTTTTCTGTTACAGTAGTTAAAAGCAACACAACTGAATCAAATCTTAAAGGGCTAGCAACATTATTTAAACGGATGAATTTTACTAATAAACTAAGTATTTTGTGGAGCTATAAAATGTTACACACCTTGTTGCTGAAAAGATTTCATCAAATTTCTGTTTCAAGGCCTTCCCTTCACTTAAAGGCCAATTGGAATCTTCTTGATGGCAAAAAATGACATTATTGAGCACAGATTTGGAAACACCAAGGGAACTGATCATCTCTCGGTCAATTTCTGCACACTTAGAGCTGAGGCTCACCTTTTCACCATGCCTATAGATGATGATGATGAAGAATATCTTATATTTGTATAATGAATTACAAATTAAAATTTCACATGCATCATTTTATTTTATCCTCACAACAAACCATGACCTAAGTAGAGCATGTATTACTATCACCTTCATTTTACAGATGAGGAAACTGAGGTTCAATGAGGATAAGTTATTTGTCCATGATCAACAAATAGATGAAAAGCCTGAATTAAAAAAAAACCCAACAAAACTTAAGCAGATAGAGCCTGCAAACTAAATACTGGTGATCTTTATTTCTACTTGTGACAAAATTTTGGAACATATTATTACGGGGATGGGAACCATTTAGAAAAGATGGAAACCATTTAGAAAAGAATGCACTGATCAAATAGAATGAATCATGCCAAGCTAACCTCATTTCCTTTTTTGACAGTTACTAGACTGGTAGATTAACAGAATTTAGTAGGCAAAGTACTTAGATTTCAGCAAAGTATTCAATAAAGTCCTCCAAATTACCCTTTTGACAAGATGGAAGGAATGTGGATTAGATGAAAATAAAGTTAGGAATATTTGGAAATGCCTGAATTTCTTGACCCAGAATGGGTCAATTTGAAGTGAGGTCCTCAGTGAAGTACAATAGTACTATGCTGCTTAACAGAAGGTATAGAAGGTCTCCTTATCAAATTCTCAGAAGATACAAAGCAAGGAGACACAGATAACACAATGGATGACATACTATGGATCCAAAAAGATCTTGACAGCTAGACCAATGAGCCACAGCTAATAAGATGATCTTTAATAGAGAGAAAAGTAAAATTCTACACTTGAGCTTAAAAAAGCAACTTCACAAATACAAGTGGGAAAGAATAATTACTGTCACATAAAATAAATTCCAGCCAAACTTGGCCACTATATATTCCTGGAACTTAGTATGTTTCTTGCATCTGTGTACTTACACGTATACCTAGAATGCATGTGTTCCTCCTCAATTCCAACTACAGTTATTATCCCTTCCACATCATGACTTTCCACGTTGTGACTTTCTCCATCAGTTTCAATATATTGTGGGTGGGCATAAGAAATTAAATGGGAATTTTGGGGGAGTTTTGCAGACGTCACAGATGACGTACAAAGGACAACAGATGACACAGAGCATATAACCAAATACTTAACCCAAATTTAAAATAAGGTATTGTAAATACCCCATAAAATAAAAAAATTCAGACCTTTTTTCTGGTATGAAGGCAAGGTCAAAAAATTTTACACAGATTTTCTAGATCATGGGGGTGCTAACTCCCTAACCCCCACAACGTGGAATGGATAACTGTATTAGAAGCCTTTGCTTTCTACTTTTTCTTCTGCTATCTCCTCTATAGAGCCTTCTCAATCTCCCTAAACTCGTGTTCTTTTCAACCTCAATTTCAACCTCATGGATCTCTCCTGTCACCATGTCTCCCTACCTTGTTTTATACTAATCTACCTATACATGCTGTAATCCCCCTAAACTAGGTGTATGTTAGTGCCCTAAGGATAAGAACTACACTATATTTTATCTTTGTATCCTTAGGGTATACAGCATGGCTTAATGGTTATAGAGGTACACTTAAAGCTAGGAAGACTAGGTTCAAGCTACATTGCTAGTATCAGCTGTGTGACTACAGAAAAATAATTTCCTAAGCAAGTCTTTAAAACTCTAAATTATAAACTAATGCATTGTTGGTGGAGTTGTGAACTGATCCAACCATTCTGGAGAATAACTTGGTACTATGCCCAAAGGACTACAAAACTTTGCTTATCCCTTGACCCAGAAATACCACTTCGAGGGCTGTATCCCAAAGAGATCACAAAAATGGGGACAGGACCCACATGTACAAAAATATTTATAGCAGTTCTTCTAAAGAATTGGAAATTGAGGGGGATGGCTAAACAAATTGTGGTATATGAATGTAATGGAATACTATTGTGCTATTAGAAATGATGAGCAGGCAGACTTTAGAAAAACCTGCAAAGACTTGCATGAATTAATGCTGTGTGAAGTGAGCAGAACCAGCAGGACATTGTACGCAGTAACAGCCATATTTTGTGATGACTAACTTACATAGACTTGGCTCTTCTCAGCAATGCAAGGATCTACTACAACTCCAAAAGACTTATGATGGAAAATGTCATCCACATCCAGAGAAAGAACTCTAGAGGCTAAATGCAGATTGAAGCACACTATTTTGCTCTCTTTTTTCTTTTGCTTCTTCTTTCTTGTAGTTCCTTCTATTGGTTCTAATTCTTCTTTAATATATGACTAATGTGAAAATATGTTTAATATGAATGTATATGTAGAGCCTATATCAGATTGCGTGCTATCTTAGGATGGGGGAAGGAGAGATAGAGGAGAGAAAATTCAGAACTCAAAATCTTATAGAAGTGAATGTTGAAAACTAAAAATAATTTACTGAAAAATGTTAAAAGAAAAATGAATGCTAAAAATTGTCTTCACATATAATTGGAAAAAATAAAATACTCTTTTTAAAAATAAAAAAATAATAAAACTCTAAGTTACAGAGAACATGTCAACCTGGGTGAGGAATTTTCCTCACACAGAAGTTCTCTATTGAACTAAATCACAAATCCAGTCTCTATCCATATTCTTTACTCCCAGAACTTAGTTCTTTGCAAATAGTATATACTTCATGAAGGTTTATAAAATTGAATTTAAGAGTGTACTTTAAAAAAGCAACATATGCCTACTTTTACTCATTGATTTGCCACTTTTTTTGAAGTATGGAAAAAATTTCCCTCTAAAATGTGTAAAAATTGCCTCTCTTGTCTAAAAATAACATTCTAATGATAAAGTCAAACAATTATATATGAGTTTAATAAGGCAGTAATGTGGCATAGCTTAGAATAATGCTGATACTCTTGTTTTTTACAACCACAATACATAAGGGAAAACAATACTTTAAAAACCACCAGAAAAACAATGATGAAGCATGTCTTTTGGGAGAGACAGTAGACTACAGCTATGTAATGATACATAATGGCCAATATGCTCATTTATTTTGCTTAACTGTACTTACTTGGTACAGGGGAGAGTTCTATTTGGGGAAAATATTAAAAAAAATCCATAAAACATTTTTTAAAAGGAAACTAGAAACCTTGTATCATTAACTCCCTTTGCTGACCTATTCAAAACTGTTCCCCACCCAAACCAGTGTGCTCTTCCAATGTACTCCAATCTCTTTTGAAAAAGTGGACCTTATCCTTGCCAAAGTCAACCCCTTTACTTGCACTCCTGACTCTAACCTTCTCCATCTTTCTCTAGGAGCATGTCTTTCAATCTTTATCCTCTTTAATTTCTTCTCCACTACTCGTTCCTTTCCCATCTACTGGATGTACAGTAGTCATATTAAACTCATCATATCTGAAACAGAACTACTCATTCCCGCCCCCCCCCCCACTTCCCTATTACTGTAGAACAGCACTATCCTCCCAGTCCCTCAGTCTCACGACATAGGAGTCATCCAGAGTCATCTCAATAGCTCACCCTACTCCCACCTCCCATATCCAATGTATTGCCAATGCCTGTCAACTTCATCTTTGCAAAATTTCTCAAATAGATTCCCTTTTCTCCTCTGACACTGCCACCACTCTACTGCAGCCTGATCTCCTCACAATTGGATTATTGCAATAACCTGGTGGTGGATCTGCCTGCCTCAAGTCTCTCTACTCCCATCTATCCTCCATTCACTCACTAAGTGATTTTCCTAAAGTGCCCACTACTCAATAAACTCCAGTGGCTTCCCAAAGCCTCCAGGAGCAAGTACAGAATGTTGTGTTTGGTATTCAAAGTCCTTTATAACCTAGCCCTCTCCTACTTTTCTAGTCTTCTTACACCTTACTCTCCTCCATGCACTCTTCAAACCAGTGATACCAGCTTCCTTGCTTATTCACAACTAAGACACTCTTGGGTCTAGGCAACTTCTCTTCCACTCCTGGAACACTCTCCTTCACCCACACTGTGATTACTACCCTCCCTGACTTCCTTTTAAGTCTCAACTAAAACCCCACCTGCTATAGGAGGCCTTCCCTAACCCATCTTAATTCTAGGGCCTTCCCTCTTAATTATTTCCTGTCTGTCCTTTATGTATCTTGTTTGTACATATTTGTTTGCTTGTTGGTTCTCCCATTAGATTGTAAGCTCCTTGAGGGCAGGGACTGTTTTTAACCTCTTCTGTATCCCTAGCACTTAGCACAATGAATAGTAGGTGCTTAATAAATGTTTATTAACTAACTGATTTACTTATTTATGTATGTGATGTAGTACTCCCAGTAAAATGTAATCTCCAGGGTGGCAGAGGGCATTTTATGTGTCTTTGTATTCCCAGTGCCTGACTCAGTGTCTTACCCACAATAAAGAAAAAATGACAACATAGCAGTTTAAGGTTTGAAAAGCACTTTTCATACATGATCTTACTTGATTTTTATAACAATCTTGTAAGATGTTATGATCAACCACATTTTACAGATGAAGAAACCACAGAAGAAAAATTATTAGGAACTTTTCCACAGTTACACAGATGGTAAGTGACATTGTTGTGTTGGAGGCAGGATTCAAACCCAGAGCCCAATGAATCCAAGTCCAGCACTGTTGGCACTACATCAGACTGCCTAGCAGGTGCTTCAAATATCCGTGGACTTTATGTGAAATGTCCTATTTACCTTGTTTCTCACCTCAACTATTTGCACAATTCCCCAATGATTTTTTTTTTCAATTCAACATGTGAATTACACCATAGAAGCACGGCAAAATTTCCTAAAGCCTTCCATTTACTATCATTATATATTACGTGATATCTGATCTGTATCCCAAAGAGATCATAAAAACAGGAAATGTACCCACATGTGCAAAACTTATAGCAGCTCTCTTTGTGGTGGCAAATAAATGGAAATTGAGGGGATGCCCATCAACTGGGGAATGGCCAAACGAGTTGTGGTATATGAATGAAATGGAGTATTGTGGGGCTATAAGAAATGATAAACAGGCAGACTTCAGAAAAACCTGCAAAGACTTATATGAACTGATGATAAATGAGGTAAGTAGAACTAGGACATTGTACACAGTAACAGTCACAGTGTGGGATGACTGACTTTGATAGACTTAGCTCTAAGCCATGCAAGGACCTAAGACAAAGCCAAAAGTCTCATAATGGAAAATGCTATACACCATCCACAGAAAGAACTATGGAGTCTGAAAGCAGACTGTTTGCTCTCCTTTTCTTTTGTTGTTTTGTATCTTCTTTCTAGTGGTTCCTCCCATTAGTTCTTATTCTTTTCTACATCATGACTACTGTGAAAATACTTTTAATATGAATGTTCATGTAGAGCCTACATAAGATTGCAAGCCATCTTGGGGGGGAAAAGGGAGAGAAAATTGAAAACTTAAAATTCTATGGGAGTGTGGAAAACTAAAAATAAATTTTTAAAAAAGGTACCTTCTATTATTCACATAAGAATAAAGTTCATGAACTTATGCAGTGGAAAAAAAATATTCTTCTTGTGAATACAAAATGAAAAGGAAATGGAACCTGAAACAATTAACTTACTTTGTTCTAGTGATGATTCCTTCCAGGGTTTTAAATTCTGTTTTTTTGCTTTTCTGAGTACACACCATTGACCTCTGTACAGCTACAAGTTCCCCATTGACATCACGAAACTGTAGACGAATCTGAGCTTTAACATCTGTTTCTTGAGCAATCTTTGATTCAAACCAAAGAAAATAATCAATTTTTCAGAAAAAAATTCATTTCACCCTTTATACTTTCTGTAATGATGCAATATCAATTTAAAGATATGTGTACCAGGAAATACTATTTCAGCTTTAGTTCCCCTAAATTAATTATAATATATATATATATATGTGTGTGTATATATATATATATATAAATATATAAATAAATTATAATTATTTAAGTACATAACCCCCCCACCTGGTGTCACTTTGCCTTTTCAGAATTTTCACACTGCTCCCTGACTTACAATGTATGCTCCTTTTCTTGTTTTTATGTACATTTGCTCACATTGTTCCATAAACCTAGAATGTCTTTCTTGCCTTCTTGGTGTATTTAAGCTCATCATTTAAAGTCCAATTCAAATGTTACTAACTACTTTCATCAAACCTTCCTTGTACTCTCTCCATGCACCAGCCCCATCCCCTCTTAAGTAAAGAATTTTTACCTCTTGGAATTCACACGGTACTTTGCCTATAATTCCCTTAAACACTTGTGAAATTTCTTGTATTATGCTTATCTATGAATAAATCATATCTACCTACCAGACTCTAAGCTTTATGAAAGCAAGAAACTGTCTTGCCTAAAGTTTCTTGCTTCCCAAGCACCTAGAACAATTATTTGTTAAAATGGACCCAAAAGTTTGACAAAAGCAAGGAGCTGGTTTTCTTTAAAGAGCATCTCCTATCCCTGAGGTCAAAGGCAGGAAATCTTTTTATCTACTAGAGGCCACTAACTTAAAGAAACAAAAAAAAGAATTGAAAGATACATAAATGAATTACAATTTAACTTAGGCTTTCTTTTTTAAAGTTAATATAAAACATTTCACTTCCTCACTTTTAAAATTAAGAACTAATAAAAAAAGTTATTACATAGACACAAAATCTTTAAGGAAAATTTAAGAGAAATGATTTCTAATGAGGACAAAGAGTCTAGACTTTGGACAAGTCTTCTGACTTCTTTGGACATCAGTTCTGTCACCTATAAAGGAGGGAAAAGAACTAGATAAAGTCCCTTCCAGCTCTATGACACTTTTAAAAGGGCACTTGATCCAAAGAAATCCCACAGATACAAAGGAACTTGTGAAATAACCTGGATTGTTAAAAAGACAAGTAGAGAAGATAGGAGCAAGGGCAGATAAAAGGAAATCAATACAAAAGTCTGTCACTGTCCTGTAAAAGTACCAAAATTGCTAAAGCTCAGAATGAACTGGGGTTCTCAAAGAAACGTGAGGGCAACAAAAAGAATTACTCTAGCCATACTGGAGAAAGCAAAGGGTCAAGGAAGACACTGCTCTAAGATGGGGCAGTGTTTAAGGCAAAGACTTCTAGCCTCTTATTTTGCTTTTCTTTACTTTGCTGAGGAAAATTAACTCCAGACTAAAAAGTTCAGAATAAATTTTCCAAAGAGAGTTGAAACTAAGGATGAACAGCAATTAACAGAGAACGTAATTGCTTTTGATAAGTTCAAGCCACAAATCCAAACAAATCACCTTCACTCGCTTATTTGATCAGCATTTATTACATGTCTATTATGTGCCAAAACAATAAGCTAAGCACAGAGATTTCAAAGACAAACATGAAACAGCCCTTGATCCCCCCAAAAACTTAACTGGGGCCAATAACATATGCATAAGTAGATATAAAATAAATACAAAGTAAATAGAAGGTAATTTTAGCTAAGTAGTTACTAGTAAGGGGGAGAAGAGGACAGGAAGAAAAGGGAAAACAACTAGGAATTGAGAGTACAGAAATAAAAAATAGTCTCTGTCCTCAAGGTGCTTATATTCCAGGAATTAAAAGAACTGGCATATGTGATTGCTGAGCAACTAATTTGTAATCTTTAAAAAAAACTGTAAAGCACAGAAGAGGTACTGTAATACTGACATGTCCCAATCTGAAAGACACAAGTGGGTAGGATCTTCAAATTATAGACCAATGAGTTCAATTAATATTCCAGGCAAAATTCTAGACTTATTAAAGTGAATGAACATCTAGAAAAGAAGTGATGATCACAGACTGTCAGAGTGGATTCAATAACCACAGGTCCAGCCAGACTAATACATCACTTAGTTTTTGACAGCATGCCTGGGAAGGAAAGACAGCAGACATAGTTCACCTATCTAAATTTCAGCCAAATATGCAATGAAATCTCTCATGCTAATAACCTTTTAGATAAGAGAGGCAAATAACTGTTAGGTGAATTTGGAAGTGGTTGAGTAGTCAGACCCAAAGAGTCTCTGATGGCTTGATATCAATTTGGATGGAAGTCTTCAGGGGATCACCTGAGATCTGTCCTTAACCTTGTGCTGGTTGACACTTTTCTCAGACTTGAATAATGGCATGGATGATATGCTTATCAAAAATGTAGATGATATTTAACGCTTGAAGGGATAGCTAACATTCTGGATGACATACCTGAACCAAAGACTGAAACTAGAAAGATGAAATTTATTATAAATGTCAATCTTATGCTCAACTCAAAACTCAACTTCATAATTATATGTGGTAGATAAGCATAGTCTGAAAACGATCTGAGGTTTTAGTGGACTGAAAACTCAGTGAGTCAGATGCATGATATATAGCATCAAAAATGAATGTTCTCTGAGGATGCACTGAGCGAGGCCTAGTATTTAGGACCAAGTTGGTGATAATCTTACTGTACTCTATCCTGGCTAGACTACAAATGGATTCTTAGGTTCAACTGTGATGGGAGGACATTGTAGGAAGGACAGTGCTAAATAGGCAATTATCCAAGTGAGGACCACTAAGATAATTAAAGGACTAAAGATCATGCCAACTGAGAAGTAGCTGAAAGAACTAGGGATGTGTAGCCTGGAGAATAGAAGTAAAGGAGAGTCATAATAGCTTTCTTTTAAGAACAAGTTCTTCCAAAAGTCTTAGTGCAGTTTTAAGACTTTGGGGACACCCTATTTATGAAGGGCTGCCATATGGAAAAGGGATTAGATTTATCCTCTTTGGTCCCAGAAAACAGAATTAGTTAGATTCATCCTCTTTGGTCCCAGAAAACAGAATTAGGAACGATGGGCAGAATTTGCAAAGAAGCAGATTTAGGCTTAATATAAGAACAAGTTCCTAACTAGTAATATCTGTGCAAAAGTGGAATGAGATATTTCAGGTTTGCTTAAAGAACTCCCTTGCCAGAAGTCTTCAAGCAAGGACTGAAGGGGGGTTTTCAAAGAAAAGTGAGGCAACAAAAACAGAATTATTCTACCTGTATTGGAGAAAGCAAAGGATCAAGGAAGACACTGCTCTAAGATGGGGCAGTGTTTAAGGCAAAGACTGCGAGCCTCTTATTTTGCTTTTCTTTACTTTGCTGAGGAAAATCATTAGTCAAGTATATTACGTAGTGGGAGGGGATTCATATGCAGGCACAGGTTGACCTAAATGGTTTTAAGATCCCTCTCAACATGAAGATTTTTGTAATGGTATACCCTATAAACACATGAAAGAGTGGCACAAGTGAGTGATTATGACATAAGAGAAATACAGTCTTACTATTTTCTTCAGAACGTTATATTTAAAAGGTGCTCCAATTTCTGTTATACTACAACCTGTATTGTAAGTTTTATTACTATTTCTGTTAATGTTTTTTAAAAAGTTTATCAGAAAAATACAAATTATCTTTCCATATATACTCTTCTTACCTTTGGATCATAAACAAATGTATTTCCTTTGGTACCAGGCGGGAAATCTCCAGTAGAAACATACCTGAGACATTCAATGATGGTCTAAATACATGAAAAATGATATATTGCATAAGATGGGCTATTCAAAATGGATTTCAGTGTTCTTATTTGAGCATGTTGAAATAAATTACCTCTAACGTTCATTCTAGCTCCAAAGCTATAACTCTATAATCAAGAGACAACATTTGCAAGTACATAGCACAATGCCTGGAACATAGTAGGCACTTGTAAAAATGCTTGATCTCCTCTCCCTTATAATCCTGTGACAAAACATTATATTCAATTTGTTTATTACATATACTGCAAAGTCACCTAACAAATACCTACATCAGAAATGCCTACTGCATGCAGACCTGTGCACATAGGGCTATAAGGAATAAACAAAATACAATGTATGATCCGTCACTATACATAAAAACCATTTAAAAACCATCTGTTGAAAGCCTTCTTTCAGTTTACTTACAATTTAGTTCCCATACACAAAATTTAATAACAAAATTGTCTTGAAAAAGGCAATACCAGAAATACCACAAGATAGGTTAAATATGCCAAATGAATGGTATAAACAATAAATACAAGGACATAGTAATATATATTGGGTATGCTGTAGGTAGCAGATTAGGGAAGTTTGAGAACACAAAAGGTAGTCTGGGGTCAGACCGTAGATAGTCTTATACGTGGCAGATTTATTCATTTAAGTGGAAAAGACATTGTTGATTCTATCACCACAACCTCTCAAATGCATTCCCTGTCCTTTTCGCTCTTAGGTATCCAAAACTCTACCTGAACTATTTTAACAACTCTTGACAGGTCTTCCTGCCTTTAGTCTCTCCCATAAAGTACCACTCTCATCATATCACTCTCCTGATCAAATATTTGGTTCACCACTGCCTACTTAATAGGTTAAGTCCAAATTCGTTATTCTAGCATTTAAAACCCTCTCTAACCTACATATGACTAGTATCCCTAGGTTTACTTTACAATATTTCCTTTCATACACATTACAAATTTCAGTATACATTTACTTTGTATAATTACTTCTTAATGTCTTGTCTCCTCTTGTCTACCTATTAATCAGTAACTTGAATTCAGGAACTATGTCTTATTCATCTCTGTATCCTTAGTACTTAGTAGTCTTTGCAAATAGTAGGTACTTAGTTTGTTGAACTGAAGTTTTTGATGGAATAAGACTATTCTCATAATCACACCTGGATTTTTAATTTAAAGTAGCCCTATTTAATGCCACACAAGTTTAAAAATGGCTTAAGTGTCATTTCACATTCAATTTGCCTTTGTTTTATTATACGTTTTTCTATAATACGTATATGGATTTTCACTTTATTGTTTTTTAAGCCATATATTACACACACCAACAATACCAGAAGTATGCTTAGTAAGCTAAAGAAATAGTACAATGACTTAATAAATATTATATAATCAAGTATCAGACCAAAGGAGAGACTGGCTATCTTAATAAATATTTTTCATTCATAAATATAAGGGCCTTTCTTCATAAAACCTGACTCAGGTGGGATAAGATCATAGCTAGAGATGAAAGGATACTCAGAAGCCATCTTTTTACACATGAGGAAATTGAGGCCCAAGGAAGTTAAATGACTGACTCAAGGTCACACAAGTAGTTTTAGAGGTAGAATCTTAACCAAAGTACTCTGGTTGGAGTCAGTGCTCTTTCCCTGTATTGAAGTACTTAGGGACAATCTATGACAAAAATCTTTCTAGTTTGTTAAATGAGTAGACACTCTTATTAAAGTCCAAGAAAATAAATCTTGAATGAATTTTATGTTTTAAAATAATAAAACACTTTAAAAGATTAACATTACATAATTCATTCTTTCATCATTTCATCATTACATAATTCATTCATTCAATCCATGGTTTAGCTTGTATTGAAAATACCTGAGATGACTTACCAGGTCCCCCTCCCTCTCCCCCCTTGCTCAGTAAACTCCAGTGGTTTCTTATTGTCTTCAATGCTGTTTGGCCTTTAAAGCCCTTCATAATCCAGCCCTCTCCTACCTTTCCAGTCCTCTTACACTATACTCCCACACAAGTACTCTTCCATTTAGTGACACTGACCTAATCCTCCCAGGAATCCTCTCTGTTCCCCCAAGCCTGAAAGACTCTCCTTCCCCGCCACTCTCAATACTGACCTCCCTGGCTTCCTTTAAGTGCCCCCCAAAATCCCACCCTCTACAAGAAGCCCTTCCCAATCCCTCTTATAGTGCATTCGTTCTGTTATTTCCTATTTATACAGCTTTCTTTGTACATGTTTGCATGCTGTTGCCCCCATTAGATTATAAATTTCTTGACAATAGGGATTATCTTCTGCCTCTTTTTTACCCCCAGCACTTACCAATGTCTGGCACACTGTAGGTGCTTAATCAGTGTTTACTGATTTATCAAACAGATCTTGTCTGCAGCACAGCAGAGAACCAAAATTGTTATGGACCTTAAGTCAAAACTGGCTCATTTCCGTCCTATAGCCCAATAAGACTTACCGTCTTGCCTGCACCATTGGGTCCAACCAAAATTGTTAAAGGACTGAAGAAAGTGATAACTTGCTTATCCTTGTCCTCTATTCCAAAACTCCTCACACCCATAATGCTCATCTTTTCAATCTTAGACATGTTTTCAATTTTTTTTTTCCAATATCAAAGGTTTTGATGACCTAAGCAGAAAAATATTTTATTTTATTTTTGGAGCACACTCCGGATAATCTCCACCGTCCAGTGCTCTGCTTTGCACTCAGCTCGAGCACCAAACCGATGGACCAGAAGCCTTGACGGTAGGGACGGCTACATTTTGCCACTGAGACCCAACACCTCACACCTGAAGCTGGGGCTCCAGGATAAGTGAAAGGGGGCGAGGCGGGAAGAGGGGATGCAGAGGGGCCGGGGTCTTTCAGGCCGGAGTTGGGGTGGTGGGCCCGGAGAGCTGAGTGGATGGATGTAGGTGAGGAAGGAAGAGCTAGGTAGCGGAGCAGGGATATGGGACAGGAGAGGTGACGCTGGGGGGCAGGAGATGTAGTCGGGGGTTAGGGGATGGAGACAGGTGGGGAGGAGGGCAGAGGAGCACGGCGGGAATGAGACGTGAGGGAGCCCAGGAAACAACTCTAGGCGAGAGCACAGGCCCCGCCGCTGGGGCTCAGCCGGGACCCCCACCTCCTACCGGCTACTGTCCTACGGCCTGAGGCGAGGTCGGGGTCCGAGAGGGCGCCCCCCGCCACCAAGCCAGCAACTCCGATACCTTCAGTGACACACCCGCGAGTCCCGCACGCCTCCGCCCCTCCCCTTTCCGTCGCGCAGTCCCGCCCCTTCCGGGCTCTTGCGCGCGCTCCTTCCCCCGCCTCTTCCGGGCCGTTTCCTAGTAGACCGGAAGTCCAAGGTTTTCTCCGCCCCCTCGAGGCGGGGAGGACGACTGAGGCAGCCCAATCCTGCTAAGTGGTCTGTCGCGGGACTGGGGCGGAGCCAGAGCTATCTGGGCGGGTTTCTGTGCCCCTGTGTGTTAGTCCTTCGTTGCTAAGAAGACCATGCCATCAGATAAATAGGGACATGACTTGTTTTGAGTGAGGCAGGGCTGCGCAGGTCACCAGCCTCACTTCTCCAGAGCCATCTGGATCCAGTGACCAGATATTCATCAGGATGACTGGAGATGACCCAGGATGAGGCAGTTGGGGTTAAGTGACTTGCCTAAGGTCATACAGCTAGGGAGTGTCAAGTGTCTGGGCTGAGATTTGAACTCAGGTCCTCCTGACTCCTGCAGTGGTGCTCTATCCACTGCACCACCTAGCTGCCCCCTAGCCTGAAGCCCCTGGGGCGGACCGTAGGGCACTCCCCACTCCAGGCTGGAGCTTAGAGAAGGGAACGAGACCAGGGTAAATATGCCTCGAGCCAGGATGGTCCAGCCCGCATTTTACAGAGGAAGAAACTGAGGCACGTGGAGTTGAGGTGACCTGCCCAGCGTTCGCATACACAGCTAGTATAAGCGCCCGAAGCGGCCTGCCAACCCGAGTCCAGCCCTCTATTCTCTGTGCCCTGCTGCCTCGGTAGTAGGGTTTTAATGTCTTGACATTTTGAGTAGCCGGGAAAAGCCGCAAAATTAAACCTTCGAAAAGTTAGGAACAAGTTGTTGATTATTATTATTATTTTTTTGCTCAAAATGGATGGGACTTCATATGTCGTTTTGCTTTCTACCTCTCTAAATGCATCTTCCATGTGATACTCATCTGTTCATTGCCTTCCAGCATCATTGTAACCAGTGAATTTCTATTTCTTTAGCATAAAACTGGTTGAATAGACCTTTCTTGTTTCTGACACAGGAAACGTCTTTGTACATTGAGTGAGGCTATGGTCAGTATGCAGAACGTAGGAAAAGGATAGGGACTTTGATTTTATTGGCATATTTACCAATGCATAGGGACTGCCCTATCTAAGCTTTGTCTCTCTCATCTTCTCTCAGGGCTTTGTATCAGGGCTTCAGTGTTTGATAAATATCTAGTGAATGAATAGAATGGCAGATATTTTTCAGCTTCCCCAGCGAATTTCCAAGTCTGCCACTTAAAACCTGTATGGCCATAACCATACAACCTCAGTTTCCTTATCTAAGGATGTTGAACTTGATGGCCTTGGATATCTTTACTCATATTGAATTTTAAATTTCAAGATTATCTGAAAGATTAGACACCGGATAAAATATCAGTAATATAAGCTTTCCTGTCTGTGTCAAAAAACGTATCAGTTGAATTTTGGCCTGCTTTTGTGTTGATTTATTGACTGATTAGGAACACTCTCTCAAACCATTAATCTAAGCCTTAATGTTCTTCAGGGAACCCCTGATCAATTGAGTCCCCTCAACCCAGTCAGTGAAATTACAGAATGAAAGGGACAGGCAGTTGAAACATAAAATGTAAAGGTTCACTTTTAAAGTTTGACCTTATCTTTGAATTTGCCCTTTGTAAAGGGTTTTCACCTTTCAGACTTTAGTTGTCCATTGTCAAGAAAGTGTAGGGGCAGCTAGGTGGTATAAGACTCATCTTTGTGAGTTAAAGTCTGGCCTCGGACACTGGCTTTGTGACCCTGGGCAGGTCACTTGAACTTGTTTGACCCAGTTTCCTTATCTGGAAAACGAGCTGGAGAAGGAAATGGCAAACCACTCCAGAATCTTTGCCAAACAAACCCCAAATGGGGTCATAAAGAGTCAGGCAAGACTGAACAACAAAAAAGGAAGTGTAAAGGAGGGTTTATCCTTCCTTATTCTCCTTTAGAAGGTGTGAAGAAATTCACAAATCACTGTGGACTAGCCATTGGCTGGCTGAAGGATCAGCCACAACCCTGGTGACCTTTAAAAAACCAGTTCGAGATCGAAAAGAGAGTCATCTCTGGCTGTCAACGAGGCTAGTTATAGAGGAAGGAACTCAGCCCTTCATATTTCTCCTTGTACTTTATTTGTAGTGCAGCAGGAGGAGGGGATTTCTCTGCTATCTTCCCTCCTCTTGAATCGGCATCTTGTAGTAGAAAAATTTGGCCAGGAGGAGACGCTGCTTCCAACAGAGAGCAGGTCCACAGAGAAAACGAGCAGACTCAGAGAGTACAGTGGAGTGACCTGTGCATCCAGGAACAGCAGTGTAAGGATATCATTAGAAAAGGGGAAAAAAAATCCACTGTGCAGTATTGATGATGTGTTGCCTTGATCCATTGTATTCCTTACATGTTTGCCTCTCTACTAGTGTACTCTATGTAACCATTTTTCGTACTCTGTATATTTGTGAGACGCTGCACCCTTGTTTATGGGGATCATATGGTAACAACTGTCATAAACTACTGTTATGTCAGTTCAACAAATGCATTTGCTTTGAGCTAATTATGGATAACTATGTATGGAAAAATAACATGTGGGGACTTTTTTAGCTATAGTTTTAGAAGTGCAGTACCATCTTTGTTTCCTTGGATATCTTAAACCTGGAGTAGTCATCCTTCAGGAAACCCAATCTATGCAAGCTGGGAGGTAGATCAGAGAGGTCGCTACGCTTGCTTCATGAGTACTATTTATGATTTTTATCACTTTCACATTGTGGAAATTTAGTCACAGGATTCTTTTCCTCCAGTACTTTAACGACTGTGTTGAGAGGCCATAGAAAGGAATTTACTCATTACAGACTTAATTTGAAAAACATACATTCATTGTGCTGAAAGATAGACATGATTTCCAAGTACTTCATCCTCTCTCTTCCCTTTCCTTCCCCCTAAGCTACCACAGCACCTTTGATCTCTTCTCACCAGGAGTCATTTCTGGTAACAGTCCTTAGTCAGTTATCTTCTAAATTTAATTGTTGCCCAAACAAAGGAAGTTTGCCTGTAAATAAAAATGGAAGGGAGAGGAAAAGAATCAGATCCTACATTAAATGTCTCTAATAAATTATCATTTGTCTCTGAATGGGTGACATTTTCTAAACTTTTCTCTTTATTACATCTCTGTTGTTGTGACACATATATTCAGTGAGCCCAAACTAAATAAGTTACTATGAGGGATAATTAGTATGCTGAATGACAAAATCAGAATCCAAAAACATCATTATAAGCTGGAATGGTAGTCTGAAGTTTACACTAGGAATTTAAAAGAATAAAGTTCTCCACATTGAATTTTAAAAATCATTTACAAAAGTACAGGACAGAAGAGGCATGGTTCATGTGCAAAATGCCTAAAGGTTTTTAATGAATTGCATGCTTAATATGATTCAGCAATATGATATGCCATCCAAAAAAGCTAATAACTTTAATATGCTTAAGAGTTTTTTTTCCAATTTTATGTGAAAACATTTTGTAACATTTGTTTTTTAAAATTTTGAATTCCAAATTCTCTCCCTTTCAGGAACAAATACATTCCTCCAGATTAAGGGTGCCACCCTATAACTGACTTATAAATGAGAAATGCAAAAGTGGATGACAAACTTTAGAAGATGAACCCTATTTCTCTCCCAGAGATATGAACAATTCTCCAGACTTACAGTTTCACTTTGTAATTGAGACATCCCCAGAAAGTAAAGGTACTTGGAATTGCTAAAGGCTCAGACATGTCATGAGATATCTCAGTGTGATGTTAATGAGTATGTCTGTACTTTCCATGGGGGAGACATCTTTAAAGATAGAGCAAAGACCTCATCCTGTGATTTCGTCAATTTAATCCACCTCTCAGAGTCATATCTCCATAGACGTATACTGTCTAAAGCTAAGGGAGGAATGATAAGAAGTACAGAGCCTCCATACTTTGCCAGGATCAGAGTACATCTGGAATATTATATGTAGTTCAAAATGGTATGTTTTAGAAGAGACTGACAAACTGGAAGGAAGCCAGAGGAGGGCAATCATAATCCCCCTGGATTATGAAGGGACTCAGAAACTAACCCATGCTAAAATTAATTGAAGGAGTAAAGGAGGAAGAGGAGGTGTAATAAATCTGGAGAAAACTTTGAGGAGACTTCATATATTGGAAAGGCTGTCATATAGAAGAGAGATTGGCCATTGTATAATGGAAAACATCCTGAACTTGTGGTCAGAAAAGACCTTGGTTGGATTCCCAAGTTTGACTATTAGCTAAGTGGCCATGGGAAATCACTGGGGAGAGAAGCGTTTTCTATCAAGTTCCCAAACTGGGAAAGGAAAACCCAAGTTGCCTCAACCAATGGGATACAAATGACTGAAAGTTAGACAATTATTCCTTGGGGTAACTCCTTAAAAGCTGCCTATGGTTCTAAATGTTTGTGGGAACCTCCTATTAAAGTGTGAGAATACTGGATTTCTGTGCCCACAGGAATTATTGGCTTCCTCCTCAACTGCCCAACTCCAGACTGGGCCTCTCCAGCCTTGAAGCCTCAAAATAGTGACAAGCTTAAGATTCAGTTTGTTCCAGAAGCCTTTCCTAGAAGGCAAGGAATATGAGAACCTGATAGAGAAACCTCCCCAGGGAAGAGAAAAGAATGTAAAATGAGTTCACTTCCTTTTGTAGCTTGAAATAAATAATCCATATGATTGCTGTCACTGGAAAATACTAATTGGAGCTGGTCTGACCAAGTGGTCATCGGCAGACCCTATATGGAAAGTAAGAGCAGTTATCTAACTAATGGGGAAGGTGTATCTAGAAAAAAGTTTGTGTGAGAAAGATCTGAGGGCTCTAGTGGGCTGCAAATTCAATATGTCAACAGGACAACATAGTCCCCTTCCCCTCACAAAAAAAAGTTGATACATATTGAGGTCGCAGAATAAGGGAGGTAATAGACCCATTGTACTCTGCCAAGATTAGATCACACCTACAGTACAGTATTCTACTCCAAAGACATTCATAAATTGGGAAGTGTCCACAAGAAGGAACCATATTAATGAGAGACCTTGAGATTCATAAAAGGATCCATAAAAGAACTGTAGATATTTGACTCATAAGAGAAAAGACATGGAGAGGCCCGATAGCAATCTTCATATGTTTGAAGGACTCTCAAATGAAAACAGAATTAGACTTTGTGTACGGGGTCCCAATGGGTGGAAATTGGAGAGGCAGATTCAGCTTCAATGTAAGGAAAAAATTCCCTGACAGTAAGAAGTATCCAAAAGCAGAATGGGTCATCTTGGGAGGTAATGGGTTCCCCTTCACTAAAGAAAAGTCTTCAAAGGGAATCTGAGTGACCACTTGGGAATATTGTAGAGGGAATTCCTATACAAGCTATAGGAGATGGCTTCTGGGGTCTCTTCCAAGTCTGAGATTCTATAATTTTGTAGTATCCTGGAGTTCAGTAGGACCTCTCCCTTCTTACAGGGTTGTTGTGAGGATCCAACAAGGTAATGTTCTTAAAGTGCTATACTAATGTTCTCTGTGACTATCTTGCTGGACTTCTTATGGAAGAACGTGGTCCAAGAGAGGTGGAGGATGAAACAGATCACCTCAAAATGAGGAAGAATTTCCTAACAATTGGAGTATCCAATTACATTGCTTGGGGTAGCTTATGTGTTCTCTGTCACCAGAAGCCTTTCAAGCAGAGACAGGATAACTATTTTCCAGGAATAGTGTAGACAGGATTCATGATTTGAATACGGATTGGACTGGATGACATCTGTGGAGCCTTCCATCTCGGTGATTTAACACCATCGCCAAACTTCCATATTCCTTCCAAACTAATTTTTTAAAACTCATATAAAACCAAGCAAAACTAAAACTTGGAGGTGAAAAGTTCAGTGTTAAAAGATTTCTGTTCTAGTTTAGATAGCATCAATGCCGATTAGTGCTAGTGTTATTTCTAGTGTCTTTTCTTTAACATAGAACAACCTAAACCAGGTAAAGCAGGGGACAGAATGGTGGATCTGGAAAATTAAATTCAAATCCTGCCCCAGACATTTACTAGCTGTATGGCCCTGGGCAAGTTGTCTGACCTCAGGTTCCTCCTCTATAAAATAGGGATAAAAATAGCACCTACTTTACCAGGTTGTTGTGAGAGTAAAATGAGATAATATTTGTAAAGGACTTTAGAAACCTTAAGCATTTTGTAAGTACTAGTTATTATTATTTATTATTAATAGCTTCAAGAGTAATAAAATTTAGTTGCCTTCTAACCAGTTTTCTTAAGTCTTGTCCTTTACTGTCTTGGTTGTACTTGTTTGCCTTTTGGAATCTATTTGATTTTCTACGTAGGCTGATGTTACTTTTTGACTGAGAACCACTTTAAGGATGACCAAGGACAGCGGGGATGGTGACTGTCTAAAAGGAAAAGGCTACCCATTCCTTCATCCTAAAGGTGAGGGAAGAGCAGAAATCTCTAAGAGGCAAGAAGATAGCAGGCATATTGAGGGAAGGCTGTGAGAAGCTCCAGCAGAACTGCCTTAATCACTGTTCACCCTCAAAAAAAAATAAGCACTTACTTAGGATTCTACGTTGCTAAGAACTCACCATTCCCTTTAGACTAAAAACACAATCAGAGCTGTTCTCATGCAAACTCCTTCCTAATATAGCTTCAACCTAGTTTACCGAATTGATTACACATTTCTCCTTCTTATGTACATGGCTTTAGCAAACCTTACTTATTTGCTACCCCTCCCATGTTCCATCTCCTGAGTCTATACCTTTGCCCAGGCTCTCCCTCATGCTTGGAATGCTGTCTCCCTCCTTCCTCCCTTCTGCCCTTGGGAACTTCAAGCTCCCTTCAAGACTCCACTCAAATACAGTATCTTTCTAGACGCCTTTCCTGCTTTCCTTACTTATTAGTGTCACACCACCCTTCCCTCTCCCCCATCACTTTGATTTTTTATCTAGTCTGTGTTTATCTGTAAACATATTCTAGACTCTAGCAGAGTAGAATATAAACTTCTTGAAGGGATTATCTCATTATAGTATCCGAAGGGCACAATACCTAATCCATAGCAGGTACTTCATAAAAGCTTATTGATTAATTCGATGGTTGAGATATTTCAAGTCATTCTAACCTTAAGGAGGCAAACTTCTTATTTTAGGAAGTATAGTCAGGAGACTGGGTGGTATGAAAGAGGTGGCATGGAAAAATGGACAGAGAGCTGTTCTTGGAGCCAAGAACACCTGGGTTCAACTCCCATGATACATGCAGGCTATGAGGTCCTGGACATGTCACTTCACTTAGCAGTGCTCTAGGCAATGCTCTAAGATGATGAGATACTGAGAAGATGCCAGCCTGCACTGGTAGAAGGGAGTTTCCTCGATAATATTGAAATTCTAGTCCCTATCCCTATGAATCATTTTAGTAAAGTTAAGAACAAGTTATATCATTTTATGAGATAAAAACAAAATAATTAGAGAAGAGAAATGGAAATACTAAGTTCCATGATGTGCCCCTATTGATAATTCCCTATCAGTAGCAAAGATCACTAGAAATTATTCATTTCCTCAAAGAGAGAGAATAAATTGGTTGAGGATATAGCCCAGTAGTACACACTTTCTTTGCTGGAGATTAACCTTGAGCAGTTCAGCATGATGAAAATACTTGTGTGTCTTCCACTGCTGACTCTCTGTGCAGGCTGTGTTTATGGAATCGCAACAGGAAATCCAGTAAGCAGACTGGTCGCAGAAACCCTATCGCTAATCACAGCTCACCGAACCTTGCTGATAGGCAATGGGGTAATTTTCAGTTTATTTAAGAGATTCTTTTTAAAATAGTGTCATAATTTTGGTGTTTTGCTTACCATTTATTGTTGATATTAATAATGAAGTAATAGAATATTTTAGAGAAAAGTTTTGACATTGACATGTAACAACTAATAATTAAAGCCACCCTATTACTGTCAGTCACAAGTGCCAAATAACTCAAAAAGTAACCCTTGTATTTGCTTTTATTTTTAGACTCTGAGGATTTCAATACCTGACCCTCAAAGTGTAAGTGAAATTGTAGTCATAGAGTAATCATCTGTAAACAAATGTCACATTTATATAATGTAAAAAATGGCAATTATCATCTGGGGCTAAGTGCTCCAGGTACCTTCTGTATGTTAGTTCTTCCATATGGTTTTAGGATTATGAAGAAGAATTTTCTAGTAATTCCTCATAATTGAGAGGCAGCCTAAGAAGTGGAAAGATGACGTCTTGGAGTCAGAAGGTCCAAGTTACAGTCACAACTCTGATACTAATTGTGTGACCGTGGGCAAATCACTTAACCTGTGAGCTTCAGTTTTCACATCTATATATAGAGGAAATATTTGTTTGTCTACCGTGAGGAAATTATTAATATTATTAAAATAATAGAAATTATTAAGATTATTAAATGATTTAAAATAATATAAAAGTTTGAGCTATTATTATCATTACTAAAAACTGCTTAAAAATAGAATGAGTTGCTTCATGAGATAGGGAGCCCTACCTATCAAGGATATCACATAGTAAATTCTTTCTTAGCATTATATGGCCAATTCCGTTTCTTTTAACTCTGAGATTCTGATTGGTTTGTGTGTGTGTGTGTGTGTGTGTGTGTGTAAGAGAGAGAGAATGTGTATATGCATCTTTCTTTGTGTTCCTAGTGTTTACCATAGGGCTAATGGTAACTTAAAATATGATATAGTATAATATATGGTATAATATAAATGTTTGTTGACCAATTGACTCATATTTGTCTAAAGTACTTACCCATGTATTGATTTCCAACAGTCTTAGTGATTTAAAGCTACATGTATTACACACATATATGCATCTTAATATAAATGATGACAACCTAACTGAATTAGCTTTAAGTTTGTCATTATATAGTTATGTTAAAATCGTAAAATGTCTAAATCTAGTAGGCTATATGTGTTAGTTATAATATGAGAAGTGGACCTAGCAAAACTTTGGGGAACTACAAGCACATGATACTGCCAAATGAAGCATATATTTTAAAGTATTTGCCCCTTGTTTTTGGCTATGCCTCTTTCTAGCATCCATTGTGTATCGAAGAAATCTTCCAGGGAATAGAAACACTGAAGAACCAGACTGCTGAAGAGAATGTGGTGGAAAAAATTTTTCAAAACTTGTCTTCTCTAAAAGGATACATAACCGCCAAAGAAGTGAGTTGTGAGATCAATGATATTTTTGCATGATTGTGGTCTGATAAGGGTTTGCCTCTAACAATATTGTTCTTTTTTTCAGAAACAGTGTGGGGGAGAAAGAAGGAGAGTTGAGCAGTTCTTGGACTACCTGGAAGAATTTCTCCGGACTATAAACATTGAGTGGAACACTGAGTGGATGGTCGAAAGTTGAGAATGAAAAGGGAGGCTACGAAGGACTGATCTGGAGTTGGTAAATGAGTCCTGCCTGGTCCGAATGGAGGATACTTCCACAGCTCTTCCAAAACAAATGAAATCTTTTGGTTATTACACACATTTTATATGAAACAGAATGTCTTTATTTTTATGATACTCTTTCTGATTTCTTCTTCATATGTTCAAATATTAGTTTTGTCAAATATTAGTTTTGTCCGACTGAAGTTTTAGAACATTCTGGAAATGAATTGATTCCTTTAAAAATGTAGAGGCAAGCCGTACTTGAATGATGCCTTCTGACCCAGTGCACCTTACTGACTGGCAATTTTATCTGCCTACTTTCTGCTCCTAAATGCAGTTATAATGCCTATTTCTATCTGGTGTTTTCCTCATCACTAGCTACAGAGTTCCTGGCATTTGTGGCCTCAAGAAATTATATGGTCATACTTTATTTATTTGCTTTGATATATTTAAATGTAGGGCCACTTTGACCCTTCCTGTTTGACTGTGGACTTGTTACTTTCTGAGCTTCATTGTCTTTATGTGTAAAACAATGGATTGTAATGTAAACTGAGATAACAGTAAAAAGCAGTGCTGTGTACATAGGCACAATGACCAATCTTCCAGAGAAGAAATGAAGGAAATTCTTCTCTTTCTCTAGAGAGGTAGGGGACTATGGGTATGGTATTTTGAATACACTGTCAGAAGTGACCAATGTATCGGTTGTTTTTTGCTTCTCTTTGTTGCAAGAGAAGATTTAGTGGCCAGGTGTGAGGGTACCTGTGTGTATAAATATGCCCCAAAATAAATGTGACAGGGAAAAAAAGCATCAATAAAACTTTTTTAAATTAGAGGTTTAGACTAAATAGAAGCCATTTATTCCTTCTTCTCCCCTGTTCTACATATCTAAATCCCTTGATATCATCCCCTATTTTCTCTTTCTATTCACCAGTCTTTATGGAGAAGTAAACCTGTTCCTCATCAAGGCCATCTCCTCTGCTTATTGTCTGGAGTTAACTACTCTGAGCATTTTCTGTATTTTGTTTCTCCCTTGCCGGTTTTAGGATTATGAAGAAGCACTTACTAGTAATTCTTTCTTTAAAATTTATTTTATTTTTAATTTATGGAATAAAACAAGCATTTCTGTAACAATGTAATTTAAAAAAAGATGATTGCACATGAAACTGAAAGACTATTATGTACAACTGGCTGTTCATTTTAAATATATAATAAAGTTATTGTGTAAATTTCTTTTTTATTTCCTTCTTTTCTCTTCCCTCCCCCCCTGTTCTGTTCTAATTGACAAGCCACCTGGTGTAGTGGAAAGATCACTTGTTTTAGAGTAAGAAGACTTAATCTCCAGTCCCAGCTCTGGATCCCATCCTCTCTAATTTTCAATATCTCTTTTTTCTGGTCCCTGCCCTGCTGGTCACAAACATGTCCAAGTTCCTCTAGCTTCAGGACAAAAACAAAACAAAACAGAGCAAAAAACTGTCCTTCACCAGACCCTTTCATCTACTCTAGTTGCCATCCTGTATTTCTTTCTTTCTTTCTTAGCCAAATTTCTAAAGAATCTGTCTGCATTCTTTGCCTCCACTTTCTCTTTCCTCATTCATTTCCTAGTCCTTTGCAATCTGTACCTCATCACTCAAATCAAAATTACTCTCTTCAAAATTAACGATGATTTCTTAATGACCAAATATGATGATCTTTTCTCAGTCTTTGTCTTTCTTGACCATCATCTCTTCTCTTAAGTGTTCATGACACTACCTTTTCCTGGGCCTTCTCCTAACTGTCTGACTACTCATCTATATTCTACTTGTAACTGGGTTGCATGCATTCCTGGATAACCTAAGACAAGGCATCCATGTGGAAGGAGGCAGGGACTTGCTTCTGGAAGAGACATACTATGCTCCCCTGCCACATAGGTGGAAACTGTCTCTTTGCACTGGCTAAATAGCTAGAAGAAGGTGTTTCTTTAAAACTACCAGACTGGGATAATATCCTTTCTTTTCTGCAGTGTCCAAGGGGAAAGGTCCTATTTACCTGAAGTTTAGGCAACATGCATTGAGCTGGATGTGGGGTAAGAATGATCTTCTCCATTTCTCTTTTAGGCACTGGCATTTTTTTGTTTGTCCTTTCCATTTCTATATTCAGGAAGTTCAAATCATGGTGGGAGGAAAGTTTTACTCCACTGCATCAGTTCAGGATGTCCTCAATTCATATCTTTATTGAATATCTCCTGCTATGGTTAAATAAATATGCTTTAGCTCTTTCTATATGATCAGTTCATCTTTTTTTTTCCTGGCTCTACACTTCTTCAGTGGCATTCTATACACCAATTCTGGGTAATTCCTAATTTGTAAAGTTCACAACCATCATGTGCTTCTCTATTGTCTTTTGGGAAATTCTCCATTTCAATTCTGAGATAGCAGTACATGACTCAAAGCCATATGATATCACTGGAAATTTATTGGTGTTAAAAAGATGAGTCCATAATAAGTTGTCAGTGTGTTATAAGAAGTGAAAAATATGAATACACAGGAGCATGGGGAGAATCATGAACTGATGCAAAGTGAAGCAAGCAAAACCAAGAAAACAATAGGAATAATTATAACAATCTAAATAAGGACAACAAGAGCAAAATAATAAAAAACTGAGTGCTATGAAATTACAGTGATCAAGCTAGGCCCCAAAGAAGAAAGCACCTTCCCCTGCTTTTTTTTTTTTTTTGCAGAGGTTAAGAGAAAATGGGTATGGAATACCATGTGTCATATTTTTTTTGATATGTTGATTAGTTTTGCAGGTGAATTTTTCCTATTTTTTCCTCTTTGTTTTAAAAATATAGCATTTTTAGAGGGTTACTGGGAAATACAGGTGATGTAAAAACAAAGTATATCAGTCAAAAAATTCTTTTTTTTTTCATTTTTAAGATAGGCCATTGTTTCAAGGAGAAACTTGGAGTCTTAAAAAACAGCACAATTTTCCAAGGGCAACCCAGGTCACACTCTTCCAACTGTTGAATTCTGAATTCAAATCATTCTTTATTTGCAGTGTCTATCTAAGGTACTGATGAATCAACTCTATTTTTATATGAGTAATGGGTGCTCTTCATCACTTTAACCCTCAGTGATGCACATCCATCCTTTTGCTCTTTTCTGATTCATTCTCTATCATAGTTTATGATCCCCCTTCTCCTTTATTTTGCTCTATACTGGAGGAACGTGTGGACCTTGCCTCTGTGACTACTAACTCATCTCAAGTCTTCTTGACATTGGTCTTTGATGACTTGGGAAGAGAAAGTGAGTCTGCTGGTTTTGTACAATTGCCTCATTTAAATCCAGTTCACAAGCAAGTCAAGACATCACCCTTGTGATTGCTCCTCTTTGAAAACAAAGAGCAAACAATGACTCTTCAACTTCTATCCCCCTGTCTTCTCTGGCGGCTTGCCACTGTGATCATCCGTCTTCTCTTCCAAATAGTCAACCTTTCCTTATCTATGTTCTTTGTCATTGCCTTTAAATGTGCACAGATCTTTCCTATACTTAAAAAAAAAAACCCTTCATCTAAACATACGAGTCCCTCAATCTATCATCCTATATCTTTCTTCTCTTTCTCAGCCAAACTCCTAGAAAAAAAACACCTGTCTATTCTCTTCTCTCTGTTCTTTCCTTCTTCCACTTACTTCTCAACCTCTTGTGATATGAATTCTGTTCTAGCTACTAGGTTGAACTTTTGTGGTTCAATCATATCTGACTTTTCTTGAGCCCATTTGGAGTTTACTTGGCAAAGATACTGAAGTGGTTTGCCATTTCCTTCTCCAGCTCATTTTACAGATGAGAAAACTGAAGCATAATGTGAAATGACTTGCCCAAGGTCACACCACTAGTGTCTGAGATCATATCTGAACTCACATCTTCCTGACTCGAAGTCTGGCACTCCATCCACTGCAGCACCTACTGCCAGGTTAAAACTACTCTTGACAAAGTCACCAATTATCTGTTTATTGCTAAAGCCAATGACCTTTTCAGACTCTGTCCTTCTTGATCTCTCCATAGCATTTGATATTGTTGACTACCCCCTCTTAATAGAAATCTGTCTGGGTTTTTGTGACATTGTTCTGTCTGTATTCAATATTTTTCTTCCTGTATGTAAGGCTGATCCTTCTCATTTTCCTTTGCAGGATTATAATTCATGTCCCACATACTGTGCACAAGTTCCTCTGTCCTGTTAATATAATCAACTCTCTTGGATTCAATGATTATCTCTATGAAGATAGTTCCCAATCTATATATCCAAATTTTGATTCATTTCTCTCCTGAGCTCTAGTCCTATAACTCCAACACTCTGCTTGATATTTCCTTCTGCATATGTCTATTGGCATCTCAAATTCAACATCTCCAAAACAAAAATATTTATCCCCCTAATCTAGCATTCCTTTTAACTTCCTTATTTTTACTAAAGAATCATTCCTCCAGTCTCTGAGTTTCACAGCTTACTAACTGTGCCCAACTTCTCCCTTACTCACTGTCCCCATATCCAATTTTTTGCTTCTGTTGATCCCGCTACCTCAATATCTTTCACATGTGTCCCCTTCTCTTCACAACCACCTTAGTCTATTCCATCATTTCCTCTTTTTTGTTTTATTGAAATAGACTCCTAATTGGTCTTCCTCTCCTATTTTCAATCCATTCTCATACAGACACCAAATTGATATTCCTAAAAGATAGATTTGACTGAACAAAAAGCTTCAGTGGTTTCCCATTGCTAACAGGACAAGAGTTAACATGGACTCTGTGAATGTTTTTAAAAATGCTATTTCTTTTTTTAAATGAAAAATATTTTATTAAACCATTGTTATGTGCCAGGCACTGTGCCAAGCATAGGTGATACAAATATGTGTTCATCCTTCATTGCCGAGGAAGACTATGCCATCAGAGAAATAATGACATGACTTGCACTTGACTTTGTTTTGAGTGAGGGAGGGCTGTGCAGGTCACCAGCCTCACTTCTCCTCCAGAGTCATCTGAATCCAGTGTGACTGGAGATGAAACAGGATGAGGCAATTGGGGTTAAGTGACTTGCCCAAGCTCACACAGCTAGTTAGTGTCAAGTGTCTGAGGTGAGATATTTTTGAACTCAGGTCCTCCTGACTCCTGCACTGGTGCTCTATCCACTGCACCACCTAGCTGCGATACAATTATGAACAAGGAAGATAAATTTCCCCCTCTCAAATATATTACTATTTCAATATATTTGGTTTCCTTTGTAATCCTTTACATTTTACATTATGCATTTAAAAACTGCGTTCTGAGGAGTCTATAGGCTTCACTAGTCTCCCAAAAATGTCCATACACAAAAAATAGTAAAGAACCTCTGCTGTAGGATAAATAAAAACTCCTCTATTTGGCATTTTAAGACTTTTACAATCTGGCTCCAGTCTATCTTAACAGGCTGTTTACATAGTACTCCTCTTCTACTCTACTCTCCAGTCAAATGATGTATGATGTCCTCCATAATCCTCATTTTATTTCCTGCCTCCATATCATCTTTCTAGGAATGGACCTTTCACAGCTCAGCACAAATTCCATCTCCTTCAACAGATCTTTCCCGACTCCTTGAGTTGTGATTCTAACCTTCCTCCCTTTCCACCCCAGTCACTTAGTATTATACATACATAAGTACTCAGTTACCTCACTCAAAGTGAGAACCTGGAAAAGCCTTAGCCTAAAAGGGCCAGGGTCTCCCATTGCATCCTGGGTCATCTCCAGTCATCCTAATGAATATCTGGCCACTGGACCCAGATGGCTCTGGAGGAGAAAGTGAGACTGGTGACCTTGCATGGCCCTCCCTCACTCAAATCCAAGTCAACTGAAAGTCATGTCATCATCTCCCTGATGTCATGGTCCTCTTCAAAAAAGGACAAGCACAACAACATAAATATACACAGTGTCACAAAAGTCAGCATAGTTTTATACCATAATAACTTCAGAAATATAAATGCTACAAACTTAACAAAAACCATAATTTTCCATTTATATGAATAATATATTAAAATTTTAATAAAATGGGCCAACCTGTCATTATGCATTACATGGGTAACAATTTTTGGATGACACTTTCTGAGACTGGTGGACCAGTAGAGGAAGTCCTAGACTTTTGGTATACTTTTTTACCCTTGGAAGCTCAAAATCTTATAGCTTGGTCCTTCCTATCTCCAATACTCCTTCACCTAAGAGCAGGAAATAATAGACACAGTAGAGATAGAAAAACATTTGTGTCTTGCTTATGGACATTGGTAGACCCATTGGGAAAACAGTCACTAGTACTACCTCTTTCTTCCAACTGAGAGGCACTCTTCCTCTTAATCACCACTATGAAAGAGAGAGACTGATTGCACCAATTAAAGTCTTTTGTATGCATATTCAGCTCATTCTTAGCTGCCAATCAAAAATTTTCTTCACTAAGCAATAAGTAGATAGGAAGCAGTCATAAAACACCTATTCATGTTCTGAAGTATAGAGACCAACTCCTCCATTCTACATTATTAAACACTTCTGGAAGCAGTCTCACCAAACATCCACATGGGTCTCTTGTGTATGTATACTCACCGGACTGGGACCACCTTGACCAGTCTCCCATTGTTGTTGTTTGTCCTTAGTTCTCAAGGAGGACCATGGCATCAGGAAGGGGATGACATGATATGCAAGTGGATTGGATTTAAGTGAGGAAGGGTTGTGCAAAGTCACCAACCACACTTTCTCCTCTGGAGTCCTCTGGGTTCGGAGGCAAGACATAGATCCGGATGACTGGTGGAGATGGCCCCTGATGCAGTGGGAGATATTGGCCTTTTTATGCTAAAATCTTTCCCAAGTGTCAGTTTGACTGAGGTAATGACCATTCCATGATTGGGGCTAGGTAAGAAATGCGGCAAAGAATGGTCTCTTTTCCCTAGTAAAAAAATCAGTCTGGGAGGGGAAGACCCTCAAGGTTTCTGGTCAAAACAGAAACAATTGCTACTTACACTCTGATAAGCTAGCTTTTGCCTTATTTTACCAGGATGCATATTCATAGTAAAGAATTAAAAACAAAGTAGATACCCATTGACTGAGAATGACTAAACAAATTGCAGTACATAAATATAATAGAATTTTACTATGCTGTAAGAAACAATGTATACCAAGAATTCAGAGAAATGTGAGAAGACTTATATGAACTGATGTAGACTGAAGTAAGCAAAAGCAAGAAAACCTACACACTGATTCTGCATGTAACACTTATACTGTTAGTATGAGTAAACAGAATAATAAAATGTTTTGTAATTATAATGACTTGCTGAATATGAAATACTATATATGTTGCCAGAAATATGGATTGGTTTAAATGAACTAATTTTGCTTTCCATTTTACTATTTGTTACAGTAAATGATCTTCAGGGGAGGAGAAGTGAGGATTGATATATATGAAAATGAATGTTTTGTAAAAAATAAAAAACATCAATTTTTAAAAACAGAATATAGGCTCCTTGAAAACAGATCCTGAATCATTTTTATATTTGTATCACCAAACTCTACTACAACACCTAGAACATGATTGGTGCTTAATGATTGCTCCACTTGGTTTTTGTTGTGTGAATAGTTAAGCCAAACTCTTTTGAATTAACATAGATTTAATTTTGGTTCCACAATGCTCTGGAGTTTGAGGCAATCAGCACAATGTCATCTCTAAATATTTACATGTGCCACTTTAAATGCAGGAGAATCTGAGGAAAGAGAAAAGTCTGATGAAAAGGATTTTCCCTTACATATTGTTTCAGAGTAATATAGTTATAGGTTTCCCACTGTGAGCTTCTTTCTACTTTTACTAATCAGATACTAGTGTATCTGACACATAGAATCTTGATAATTCTTGATAAACATTTGATAAATATTCTTTCTTCTTGGCAGCCCACAAAGACAAATAAATTTTGCTTCTTGAGCAGTTTTCCTACAATTATTTTGCCCAGTCCTTTAGTAGGTGAACCCAGTAACTTGAACGGAAAAAACAAACAAAAAATGTTCCTTTCAGAACCCTTCCAACTTCTCTTTCCCAGTCCAACTCCCAATTGTCTTTGGTCACCAGGAAGGATCTCTGTTTCCTAACCCTGGAATGGCACTTATCCAGTATATAGCTTGTTTGTAAGTATTTGCACATAATCTTCCACATTAGATAGTGAACTCCTTGAGGGCAGAAACTTTTACCTTCCTTTGCAGCTCCAGACCTTAGCACAGTGCCTGGTACATACTAGATGTTTAATAAATGCTCATTGACTGACTAAGTTATTTGTTGCTTCCTTCCTTTCTAATTCCTAAGAAGTAACTTACAAATAATAAACCCTACTCTAAAAAGGGGGAAGTCCCTTGACTATGCACATCTCTGTCTCTCTGTCTGTCTGTCTCTCTCTCACACGCACACACATATACACACAGCTTCTTGTTACTAAGCATCTCTGGGGGTGTTGGATTCATAATCATCAGTTCAGGGATTAATGCCCAGGATATTATAAGTACAGTGAAGGGGGAAAATGCATATATCATGCGAGTAGGCATCCTGAAAACCTGTGTTTTCTTCATGTTCTTTAAGTAGCGTAATCCCTAAATGCAACATCTACCGCCAATATTGCTTTGTAGTCCTCTAGAAATGGAGATAATGAGAGCCCCAGGATGAAGGGTTTTTCTCAGTAATTGAGGAGGCAGAGAAATCACAGGTGCCATTGGAACTGAAACTGTCTCCTAACCCAATATCATTTTCTGTCTTCCACACAAAATCCTCTCTCTAAAAATAAGTTACTCTGAACAACTGAGATCTGAGCAAGACCACAATAAACTGCACAAAAAAACTGAACCCTGACCTAGACATGGTTAATTTAGGATACTCATCTTTCATGACAGCAAGCCAAAGCTGACTGATGATAAACCCTCAAAGCCTTTTTTTCCTCTTCCTACAGGATGCTCACAACACTGGGAACCAAACAATATTCCCCAGGGGGATCATGCTCATGGCAGCTACAGTTGGAACTAGGAATGATTGTGCCTGCACAAGTACCCCAAATCCTGCCTGGGACAAGTAGTACCAAAGAGCTTAGACTAGTGTAAAGAGTACTGGCTTGGAGTCACAGGAGCTGAATTTAAAAAGCTATACTGAGCCTTACTACCTGTATGACCTTAGGCAACCTACATAACTTCTCTGTGTCTCTGTTTCCTCACATATAAAATGAAGGGATTGTACTAGATGGTATCTGAGGTTCCTTCTGGCTCTAAAGGCGTTCTCACCTGGGGGTGAGGAGTTGTACACCATACTGTAGGAAGAGAAAGAGACTCCAGGATACTTCAAGAATCCTCCATGGATGGTTGCCATCCTCCTCCCAAGAGGAAAAGGAAGCCACTAAGTAGTCCTATTTAAGTCAATGTTCCTGCCAAGTTATAAAGAATAATTAACTTCTCGGAAAGAGATTAGGAATGTGATGAACAAGATGGAGGACTAGACATTTTCTTTGAGCCTCAAAAACCTCTCAAAACTCTATAAAATAGGAATTATGAACAAGAGATAACTGTCTATGTGTTCCAGACACCAAATGAAACTCAATATACTAAGGACAAAGAAGGATACTCACTAGCCCCTAACATAGTCAGCACCCTCTCCCCCACTTACCACACTCTGGTAGCAGCTTGTTGTGGCTGGTACAGCCACATGGTAGTGACTATGCTACAACAAAACTAAGCCAGAGAACTAAGGGCACTGGAGCAGCACATGTGTGTGTGTGTGTGTATGTGTGTGTGTGTGTGTGTGTTTGTGTGTGTGTGTGTGTGTGTGAGAGAGAGAGAGAGAGAGAGAGAGAGAGAGAGAGAGAGAGAGAGAGAGAGAGAGAGAGAGAGAGAGAGAATCCAGCTGGGTCCAATTCAGTATCCCAGAAGTCACTTGGTATAGAAAGAAACTGAGGCCTATGGAATGTGAATTGTTCAATGTGAAAAGAGGCTGAGATACCTTTGAGGTCTAACTTCCAGGAAAACCACCATCCAAGGGGAAGTATTTGGAAAGTGAGAAATAGAACGTAAGGAGGATGAAAAGATTGAAATGACCAAAGATCTCAGGAGGTTAAAAAAAACTAACCCAAACATCTCAGTTAAAGACCTTGAGAATAAGCAGGCAAGTCAATAGGGAAGATATTAAGAAAGAAATATGGACTCCAGATCACCTAAAACAGAATAGAATCTATGAATAAATATCCTAAGAATCAATACTTGATGAGGCAGAAAACCCTGTGGGTTCCCATGAGATTGTAGAACCACAGCAGGATGTTCCTAAATTGTTTAAAAGAGAAATAAGTATTGTAAAAGTAGAATTTATAGTCTGCACAGCAGAAATAACTGGCAGAATAGAAAAACGAATTCATGGTAACAACTCTCATGGAGAACAACAAAAGAGAAATTAAATAATTGGGAATACAAGTACACAGAATGGAAGAACCGATGGAAGAAAAAGCAATAATATTGAAGACAGAATGCACAGTGATAACTTAAGAATTACGTCTCCCAGAAGAACATAACAGATTAAAAAAATAAACTGAACATCATAATGCAAGAAGCAATAAAAGAAAACTACCTAGAACTTTTCAACACCAAAAACAAAGTATGAGTCAAAATCATCTCAAGATAGCCTCCAGGAAAACAAAAAAACTTATGCTACAATCTCTAAGATGCATAGTAGTGAAATTGAACATTTCCAGTGACAAACAACAAATTCTATAAGATATAAAGGAAAGGAAAAACGAATAACAGAAGACTATTTTTCAACTGCCAGAAGCCACAGGAGGGAAATGTGTGATGTGTTCTGAAGAGAAAAGCAGCTCTACATGAAACCTGAGAAAATGTATTCTGCATCTCTGAGCCTGATGACAAATGAAAAAGACTTTCAAAGCATTTTTAAAAGAAAACCAGACGTGAACAAACTATTTGCTTTGAAAACATCTCCAAATAGATAAACAAGAAAAGTAAACAAACACAGCAGCTAACAACAAATAACAACAGAGACAACACGAAGAGATCTCTTTCCGAACGCACATGAGGAGACAGCTAAAACCACAAGTTAAATAGAAGCGATGATGGAGACACAGGCCTGACACGTTATAGACTAAATCTGACAACATATCACATACAAGTGAATAAAGGTTTTATGAAGGATTAAATTACAGAATAGGAGAGTGCATAAAAGATGAAGAGGGAAAGAAGAAAATAGAGAGGAATTTATGATTAACACTGATCAACTTAAAGGCTAACAATGAAGGGAAAATAATTCCTGTGATCCCTCAAGAAGAGGAGACCTTACAAAAAACAGGGAAAGAGGCAAATGGAAGGGTTGAAAGGAGGCCAATGAAATGGGAAAATATTGTCTTAGTGAAGGGAAGACGTACCATTGATGAATGCTTCTGTGGGAGTAGAGAAATAATCTTTAAAGGGAAACTGGGACTTTCAATGGATATAATTTGCAAAAATTTGGTGCTTAGAAAGACCACTTATTCTGCCTGAGCAGAAGGGGAACCAGAGCCTTTGGGAGCAACTGACACTCAGAAAAGTAGGACGGCAAAGACTTAAGCAGGAGATTTGATTTTGAGATTTGAATGAAAATGACCAAAAGGAAGGAAAAAGTTAATAGTGACCTGCACGAATAAGTACATAAGAAAATTCATACAATGAGGTGATAGCCTCTCTATCATTTGCAGAAAAATTGTATTTCTAAGAGTAAAGCATAATAGAAAAAAAAAGGCTGTGTGGGGTACTATCTACAAGACAGTAACATACAAACTGCTTAGAAGGAACCTGATGGAGATAGGATCTTAGAAGTTTTAATTCCATGAGGAAATAAAGAGACTAAAGGACTACATAAATATAAGGACCAGGAATCAAAGAATAAAGTCATGGGATAGGCCAAAAAAGAAGATAATGAATAAAAAAAAAATTCCTTTTAGAAAAAGGCACAGAAGTTCTAAAAGACTAATAAATAAAACAAGTTGAAGGGGAGGAAAAGAAAGGGGAGTTTTACTTGACTATTTAACTGAGAGAGAAAAGAAAGGAAGAATAATTACTTAATAATTAATAAGATAAGAGCAAAAAATAAAAAGGATCTAATAAGTTAACCAAAGCTCCAAAACTAAGGAAAGGAGTAACAAATAGGAGGTGGGAAGCTAAGTTTGAAAGTGAAGGGGAGTCAATGTGAAGAGTTGCCTTAAAATAGATTAAGGTAAAATAACTGAAGAGGTCTAGTCCTGTGTTTGCCTGAGGAGAAAAAGAATCCTAATATGGGAAAAAAAAAACCCAACAGTATCAGTGACATTGAGAGGAATATATAAATCTAATTCTCATGACATTAAGTATAAATGGATTAAATAATCTAATAAAATAAAAAAGTCATAGGATACCAAGTAAACTATTAGCATTTTTATATATTACTAACAAATTCCAGCAGCAAGAGAAACTGAATTAAAAGATACTATACTAACAGAGAAACTAAAAAAGTATAGAAATAAAACTAAAAGTTACTTCTTTGACAAAGAAATAAAATCAACGAACACTCAACCGATCATATTAAAAATAAGAAGGAAGAAAAATCACCAAAACAACAAGACCAGAAGAAATAAAAAGAATAAATAGAATCTATTTAGTATAGTTATATATTAACAAAACTGAGAAAAAGAAATAGAGGAATACCTTAAAAAATACAAAATACTCAGACTGACAGATGATCAAATAGAGATCTTAAATAATCTAATTCCAGAAAAGAAAACAGAACTATCTCTAAAGGAATTATCAAAAAAAATTCCTGATGAATTTACAAAGAAAATTCTACCAAACTTTACAGTTAGAGCAATGCTATATAAATTATTCTCAAAAATAGAGAAATAAAACACCCTGCCAGATTCCTTTTATAAGACAAATATAATTTTAATATCTAAATCAAGGAAGGAGAAAGCATAGAAGGAAAACTATAGATCAATATTATTAATGGATATGTCATGTGAATACAATCAGTACCTTAAGGGTTAAAAAGAATAATTAAGAGTTGTTTTTTCCAGTACTTTGTGAAGCCCCTCCTAAGTGGGGTTGGGGTTTGTTCTGTAGCTTATCCTGTAACTTGAGGGCGTCCTAAAGTCCGTTTTTCCTTATCTTGAAATACTACAAAACTTCTCTTTCTCTTGTAAGACCAAAAGAATTGCTTTTCCCACCTTATCCTGTGTTCCCCTGACCTTATCTTTAACCCCCATAAAAACCTCTAAAACTACATCATCATTCTGAAACCGCTATATAAGTACAACTCCCCCAAATATTGGGGTCTCGATTAGCTTTCTTGCCAACGAGGCCCACGGTGCTTGCATGATAAATACAACTCTCAGTGAATGGCTAAGAAAGAAAAAAAGCAACTCTTTTGGTCTTACAAGATAAGGGAAGAGAGAACTTTAGGATGCCCTCAAGTTATAGGATAAACTACAAAATGAACCCCAACCCTTCTCATGCAGGGCTTCACAAAGTACAGGAAAAGCAACTGTTAATATTCTTTTTAACCTTTGGGATACCATTTTTATCCACATCACTAGTATTATTGGATATAGTCCTAGAAATACTAGCAACAGCGATAAGGTAAGAAAAATAAATTGAAGGCATGAAGATAGGTAAAGAGGATATAAAACTACTTCTATTTGCTGGAGATATGATAGTTTACATAAAAATCCTAGGAAATCAGCAAAGATACTAATTGAGTTCATTAGTATAGCAAAATTGTAGGCTACAAGAGAAACACTCAAATTTCTAAAGTATTCCTGTGTAATAATAACAAAATTCATGAAGCAATAATAGAAAGAGAAATCCTATTCCAAATAACTATAAAATATATAGAATATCTAGGAATCAATATAACAAAGTATTCTATTAGATTCTGTTACAAAGTGTTCCATAAAGAAATAAAGGATTATTTAAATAGCTAGAGGCATATTTATTCATGATAGTTGATCTGTGCTAATATAATAAATATAGCAATACTACCAAGGTTTTAATGCTATAACAGTAAAATTATTACAAAGATACTTTCCAGGTCTTGATAAAAATAATAGTAATTCATTTGAAAAAATAAAATGTTTAGAATATCAAAGAAAAGAATGAAGACATCGGATTTGGATAAAGGGGGAATAGTATTTCTAGACCTCATACTATATTATGAAGCAATAGTCATCAAAACCATTTGGTACTGGTTAAAAATAGAGAGGTAGATCAATGATACAGACTAGACAAGAAAGAATCAGAGGCAATTGGAACTCAAGAATCCAGTGTTTGATAAACCAGAAAACATAAATTATTTGGGAAAGAATTCCTTATTAGATAAAAAAAATTATTGGAAACACTGAAATTAGTGTAGTAGAAATTAAGAAGTTTAGACTAATAGCATATACAATATTCTACAACATATTCTAAATGGTTATGTGACCTTAATACCATTATTTTTTGGTTCTTTAAAGAACACTAATTTTTTTCTTTTTTTTAAATCAATTTATTTATTTATTTAACTTTTTACATTCATTTTCACAAAATTTTGGGTTCCAAATTTTCTCCCCATTTATCCCCTCCCCCCACCCCAATACACCAAGCATTCTACTCTTCCCTATCACCAATCTGCCCTCTCTTCTATCATCCCTCCCTTCTCTTGTCCCCCATCTTCTCTTTTGTCCTGCAGGGCCAGATGACTTTCTATTCCCCATTAACTGTATTTCTTATTTCCTAGTAGCAAGAACAATACTCAACAGTTGTTCCTAAAACTTTGAGTTCCAAATTCTCCCCATCCATCCCTCCCTCCCCACCCATTCACTTTGGGAAGGCAGGCAATTCAATATAGGCCATATCTGTGTAGTTTTGCAAATGACTTCGATAACAGTCGTGTTGTATAAGACTAACTGTATTTCCCTCCATCCTATTCTGCCCCCCATTGTTTCTATTCTGTCTTTTGATCCTGTCCCTCCCCAAGAGTGTTGACCTCAAATTGCTCCCTTCTTCCATTGCCCTCCTTTCCATCATCCCTCCCTCCCTGCTTATCTCCTTCTTCCCCATTTTTCTGTACTGTAAGATAGGTTTTCATACCAAAATGAGTGTGCATTTTACTCCTTCCTTTAGTTGAATGTGATGAGGGTAAACTTCATGTTTTTTTCTCAGCTATCCTCGTTTTCCCTCCACTAAAAAGTTTCCTGCTTGCCTCTTGAACGAGATATAATTAACCCTATTCCATTTCACCCTCTCTCCTCCCACTACATTTGTCTCTCACCATTTACCTTAATTTCTTTTAAGATATGGTCCCATCCTATTCAATTCTCTCTGTGCTCTCTGTCTCTGTGTGTGCATGCTTGTGTATATGTGTGTGTGCATGCATGCATGTACATGTATGTGTGTGCATGTGTGTGTGTGTACATCTGTGTGTGGTCCCATCAACTACCCAGATACTGAAAAAAGTTTTAAGAGTTACAAATATTGTCTTTCCATGTAGGAATGTAAACAGTTCACCTTTGGTAAGTCCCTTATGACTTCCCTTTGCTGTTTACTTTTTCATGTTTCTTCTCATTCTTGTGTTTGAAAGTCAAATTTTCTTTTCAGCTCTGGTCTTTTCATCAAGAATGATTGAAAGTCCTCTGTTTCATTGAAAGACCATATTTTCCCCTGAAGTATTATACTCAGTTTTCCTGGGTAGGTGATTCTTGGTTTGAGTCCTAGTTCCTTTGACTTCTGGAATATCCTATTCCACGCCCTTCGATCCCTTAATGTAGAAGCTGCTAGATCTTGTGTTATTCTGATTGTATTTCCACAGTACTGGAATTGTTTCTTTCTAGCTGCTTGCAATATTTTCTCCTTGACCTGGGAACTCTGGAATTTGGCCACAATGTTCCTAGGAGTTTCTCTTTTTGGATCTCTTTCAGGTGGTGATCGATGGATTCCTTCAATACTTATTTTGCCCTCTGGTTGTAGAATATCAGGGCAGTTTTCCTTGATAATTTCATGAAAGATGATGTCTAGGCTCTTTTTTTGATCATGGCTTTCAGGTAGTCCCATAATTTTTAAATTGTCTCTCCTGGATCTCTTTTCCAGGTCAGTTGTTTTTCCCATGAGATATTTCACATTCTCTTCCATTTTTTCGTTCTTTTGGTTTTGTTTGGTGATTTCTTGGTTTCTCGTAAAGTCATTAGACTCCATCTGTTCCATTCTAATTTTGAGAGAACTATTTTCTTCAGTGATCTTTTGAACCTCTTTTTCCATTTGGCTAATTCTGCTTTTGAAAGCATTCTTCTCCTCATTGGCTTTTTGAACCTCTTTTGCCAATTGAGTGAGCCTATTTTTCAAGGTGTTATTTTCTTCAGCATTTTTTTGGGTCTCTTTTAGCAAGGTATTGACCCGTTTTTCATGCTTTTCTTGCATCTCTCTCTTTTCTCTTCCCAGCTTTTCCTCCACCTGTCTAACTTGATTTTCAAAATCCTTTTTGAGCTCTTCCAAGGCCTGAGCCCACCGGACATCCACCTCAGATGTCTGGGATAGAGAGGCCCCGATCTCCACATCTTTCTCTGATGGCAGGCATTGTACTTCGTCATCAGAAATGAAGGGGGGAAGGAACATCTCTTCCCCAAGAAAGTAGCTCTCTATGGTCTTATTCTGCTTCCCTTTTCTGGGCATTTTCCCAGCCAGTTACCTGACTTCTGAGATTCCTCTCCACCCCTGCCTAGATCTACCCAGCTAGTGCTTGGGGTCTGAGATTCAAATGCTGCTTCCCAGTCTCAGGGCTTTCTGTGGCGGGAGCAGCTGCTATTCAATGTGAGCTTAAGTTCTGGTGCTTGGGTGGGGGCAGGGCCACCTCCCAGGCTCAGTTCCCTCAGGAGCTTTATGCAGAGACCTTCAGTGATGGAGCAGGTGGGGGCAGGGCCGTCTCCCAGGCTCAGCTCCCTCAGGGGTTTATGCAGAGACCTGAACTTCTGCCTGCTGCTCGGGGAGTCCTGGGTGCCGCCGCTGCTGCCTCTGCTGCTACCCCTGCCTCTGCCTCCGCTGTTCCCTCTGCCGCTGCCTCTACCTCCCGAGGGGCCCCGAGTCACGGAGACACCCCACTCCCCTCTCGGCCAGCCCAGACGTCTCTCTCACTGACCTGTAGCACCTGTGGGTGGAGGGACCTTCCCGGCTGCCAGAGATTCCGTCCCTGAAGCCTGCTCGGATCTACTCCTCTGGGGCTGTGCGGCCAGGGCGGCGCTGGGGTGGACTTCGCTTTCCGGGGCGCGATGGACCCTGGGGATGGCTCCCTAGGGCTCTCTGGAATGGAAATCTCTTCCACTGTGTTTCTGTGCACCTTGCAGTGATCCAGAATTTGTGGGAAGTTCTTCTTACAGGAAATTTATGGGCTGTGGATTAGGAGCTAGCATACGTGAGTCTTTCTACTCCGCCATCTTGGCTACTCCCCCTAATTATTTTTTAATACATTTTTTCTTTTAAAACTGAGTTCCAAATTCTCTCCTTCCCTTCCACTATCTCCCACTCACTGAGATAGTAAGAAAAATGATATCATTTATACAAGAGATATCATGCAAAATATATTTCCATACTAGTCAGAGAAAGAAAATTACATTTCAATTTGCACTCTGAATTCATCAGTTTTTTTTCGAATCAGATATAACATTTTTTTACATCATGAATCCTTGAGAATTGTCTTGGATCATTGTATTGATAAGAGTAGTGAAGTCTTTCAGAGTTGATCATCATTACAACATTACCCTTACTGCACAATATGATATCTCTGTTGTTCTCACTTCACTTTGCACCAGTTCATATAAGTCTTGTTATGGTTGTTTTTTTTCTGAAACCATCCCCTTGTCATTTCTTATAATACGATAGTACTCCACCACAATCATTTGCCATGACTTGTTGAGCCACTCCCCAACTGATGGGCATCCCCTCAATTTCCAGTTCTTTGCCACCACAAAAAGAGCTGCTATAAGTATTTTTGTACAAAGAAAAAGGTTCTTTCCCTTTTTCTTTGATCTCTCTGGGGTACAGATCTAGTAGTGGTATTGCTAGATCAAAGGGTATGCATACTTTTGTTGCCCTTTGGGTATATTTCCAAATTGTTCTCCAGTATAGTCAGGACAGTTTATCATTCCAATATCATTATTAATCTCAAGATCATTCTACAGAAATTTAGAAAAGAAATATATCATATAACACTAACAGGTATGAGTAAGAGATGCATTCTTAATAAAAAATAGAACAAATTATAGAACATAAAATAAATAATTTTGATTATATGAAACTAAAAATTTATACCAACCAAATTAATGCATCTAGGATAAGAAGAGAAGTAACCAAATAGGAAAAAAGTCTTTTAAATAAATTTCTCAGTTAAGAGTTTAGCATCCAAAATAAATAAACAATCTATCATATATATATACACATACATACATACATATAGACATATAACATATATCATGCATACATTTACATATACATGTATGCACATCCACATATATCAATATATATATTGCACAATACACATTATATGTATGCTTACATGTGTAGGCATGTATGTACATGTCTATATACTTATATACATATGTGTGTATATACATAGTCAAAGGATATGAATAGTTTTAAATGAAGAATTTCAAACTATTAACAACCATAAAATGCTCTAAATTATTAATAATTAAAGAAATACAAATCAAAACAACTCTAAGATTTCACTTTTTACCCTGAAAATTGACCAAGATAGCAATAGTCAATGGTGGAAGGGTTGTGGAAAGATAGGGATATAGGTGCACTGCTGGTGAATCTATAATTCGGTACAACCATTTTGGAAAGCAACATAGAATTATGCAACTAAAGTGACCAAAATGTTCATACCCTTTGAACTTGAAGGTGTCATACCTAAGGAGACCACTGATGAGAAGAAAGTCCTCACATACCCTAAAATATTTCTAGCAGCACTTTTTGTGATAACAAAGAATTAGAAACAAAGTCGGGTCCCATCCACTGAAAATGACTATGGTCTATGAATATCATGGAATATTATGGTGCTAGAAGAAATAAATGATAAATATGATGATTACAAGAAGCATGGAAAGATCTACATGAAATGATGCAAAGTGAAATCAACCAAGACAAGAAAACAATATACATAATGGCTATAACAATGTAAATGGAAGGAACGATCACAAAAAAATCAAAAGTGAATATTATAAAATTATAAAAAAACATGCTTAGCTTGAATGAAGATAGAAGAAGACACTGCTACCATACCTCTTTGCAGAGGTGAGAGGTCCACAAGTGTTGCACATTGTACATATTTCCATATCTTTTTCATGTATTGATCAGTTATGCTCATTTTCCTCTTTTTTTAACCTTTACATTTTTTTTGTCTTTAAAAAATATTATTTGTTATATGGTATGGTTTTCTGAGAGAGGGAAATGGAGGGATACTGGGGAAACTATGGCAACCAAAAAAAAATCAAAAGAGTTTATTTTTAAAAGGAATAATAAGTTGTTTCTTCACAAGATTCCTAATTACTAAGGGTGGGTAGGATTTGATGAGGGGAAAGTGGTAAATACAAAATTTTTCAGAAGAAATTTAAAGAAATCTTAAAAGTCAAATTTTCCAAATCTTCAAAGTATCATGTTAGAACTGAAAGAGATCTTAAAGATTATCTATCCATCTCCTTGGAGCAGGAAAACAAGGTTCCAACTAGTGGACCTAAAGACTTGCCCAAGGTCACAGAGAAAGGTTCATTCATCTTTTATTGAGATTGAACCTGAGTTAAAGCAAAGATAAATGGAACACAAATTTTATAGAGTCACAAATCTTTGGAACTGAGAGACTTTAGAGACCACCTAGTACAACCTCCTTATTAAAAAAGAAGAGGAAACAGCCCTTGAGTATTTGTCTCCCTAGCCAAACTCCTTTTAAAGACTAGCTAGGAAGTGATGTATCTAAAAATTTTTTTCCATCTGCATTTAGATAAGAAAAAGTTTCACTGTCATTTCTTTTATTGGGATAATTGCGTTCTCTTGATTTTCCTATTTTTAATTTGGACCCCCTCCCCTCCAAAACAATTAGCCTTTCGGTCTCTAGAAAGTTTAAGAAACTAGGAAGGAGAAGCTATTGGGAAAAGAAAAGTTTACCAGGATCTCCTCCTCCACATTGTGGCCAAAGGGAATTTAGCCAAGCACAAGGCTGACCATATCATTGCACAACTTAGTGAACTACAGTGGCTCCGAATTACCTCTAAGATCAGGACAAGAAGGGAATAAACACTTGTATAGCACCTGCTATGTATTGGCCATTGTGCTAAGCAGTTTCATTTTATCCTCACAACAACCCTGGAAAGCAGGTGCTATTATTATCTTCATTTTACAGTTGAGAAAACTGAGGCAAACAGAGCTAAGTGACCTGCCCAGGGTCACATGGTCAGAGAGCGTCTGAAGCCAAATTTGAACTCAGGTCTTTCTGACTCTGGGCCCAGTGCTTCAGTATAGTTCTAACTGCCTCTTAAGGACAAACTCCTCTATGTGACATTTAAGTTTTTCATAATTTGGCTCCAACTACCTTTTCAGACTTATTATACATTACTTTCCTTCATCTGTCCTAGAGCCCCATCAAACTGGTTTCCTTGCTGGTCATCATACCTAACATCCCATCTCTCCCCTCCTTGCTTTTGCATAGGCTCTGCCTCTTACCTAGAATGCATTCCTTCTTTACCTCTGCCTCCTACAATCCCTCATTTTCTTAAAAGCGCAGTTCAAATCACCTTTTTCACGAAGACTCTCCTAATTTTCCCAAAAGCCAATGCCTTCTTCCCCAACAAAAAATTACTTTGTATTATGTGTGTGTATATATATATATGTATATATATATATATATACATATATATATACATATACATGCATAATATTATAGGTAGATAGTTACATACACATTGTCTTTCTCACAGAACAACGTAAGTTAATTGAGGGCTGGAATCAGTCCATTTCTTCCCTCTTCTTCCTCTCTCCATCCTCTACCGATTGAATATAGGTTGGGGAATGATGTAACATGATGTCTCTGGTCTCCAGTCTTCCCCCTCTCCCCAGGTGGCTAGATGTGATATGTGAGGTGGTCCTTAAAGTACTACCTACTGTCTGCACAGAGGGGACCGGTGTTGGGCAAGGGATGGGCCTTTCTCTCAACCTCTAGATGGGTCCAGAACTTGGATCTCACCACACTCTGCCTTTGCCTAAGGAATGCTTCTAGACAAATCATTCAATCCGCTTCCCTGTCAAGAGGCTCTTCTAGGCTCTCCTCTGAAGAACTCATCCCTGCCTTCCCCTGGCTCCAAGGAGGCTCCTCATCTCACTCCCACCCTACTACCAGGCATTATTTACCCCTGCTCTGCAACCAAATCAAGCTCCAGTCTTCTTGCTCGGAGGAATATAATTAATTGTCCGTGATTCTTTACGTTTCCCACCCTGGGACGAATTTGAGGGGAAAGTCCCAAAGACCCACATTAGATCAAACTCAGGATGACTCCCCAGCTCACCACACCCCGCTTGGTTCTACCCCTTGATTTCCTGAATACTCTGGAAAAGAAACCTAAATGGAGAAAGAAGTTACTTCTGTCTTGATTCACAGAAAACAATCATTTTTTATTTTTTCCTTTCTAAGAAGTTTACTTTGCCCTCAGTTTCACCCTGGGAATCCCCACCAAAGAGAGAGAGAAGTTTATTTTCTCCTCCTCCCCCCACCCCCCCCCAACCTCCCACCTCCTTCCTCCTCTGCTCCACCCCTTTTATGTCACCATCCCTCAAGGTCATCAGTCTCAGCTTTATCACTTACTACCTGTGTCACTCTGGGCTAGCCAGTTCACCTTTCTGGGCCTAAGTTTCTTTATCTGTGAAACGAGCGGGTCGGTCTAGATCTGACTTCTAGATTGTACATCTGATGTCAGTTCTAGTTCCAGACCTATGATTCCATGTGTAAAGTTTCCAGCATTTCCAGCAATCCACTTAGCTTCTTCCGGGTGAGTCAAGCAAACCACCCACTGAAGCCTGGGTTCAGTTGTAAAAGTTCATGGACTTTTATCCCAGAGTGATGGTTCTCAGTGTGTGGTCCCCCGACCTTTTCAGTGGGTCCATCAGGTCAAAACTATTTTTATAATAATAAGATATATATACATAGTATATATCTAATAAAGTAAATATCCATAGACCTAATCCACACAAACAAAAGCTCTTAGAGGAGTCCTCAATAATTTTTTAAGAGTACCAACGAGTCCTGAGACTAAACTGAGAATCTCTGCTGTAGAGTTTCTGCTGTGCCAGAGAACATTTTATCAACCTCTTTGACCCCTGTTTATGCTAACCTGCAAAGACTGACAGGTAAAACATAGCAACTCAACAAATGAGATCACAATTCTGGAAACACTTCAGATACTTATGTGACTCTGGGCAAATCACTTAACCCTGTTTGTCTCAGTTCCTCATATGTAAAATGAGTTGGAGAAGGAAATGGCAAACCACTCCAGTATCTTCACCAAGAAAACTCCCAGTGGAGAGATGAAGAGTTGTACATGACTGAAATGTATAAAGAACAGTGCTAGGAACCAGGGATAAATTTTTTTTTAAAGACAAAGGTACTTGGTGTCTGAATATCAGCAATACCAAGAGGTCATTCCTGATGAAGAGGGGGAATCTGAGATGGAAGAAGGGAAGGATGAGGCTTAGGGACATCTGAATACATTATTCATCTTAAATGAATTGTATACTGTTGTGCTTCCCCATGGTATTTCTATTTGTATACTATATGGTGCTCAGTTTTGCTGTTGTCAGAAGTTAATTGTTGATGTAATAATATGGAATACTTTTAAAATATCTATATTAAAATACCTACATTCATAAAAGGCTTGCATCTTAAAAAAAAGACATAGGTACTGCCCTCAATGAGTTTACTATATATGAATAGCCATTGGCTGCAATTACACAATTAGAACTTGAGATGCCTTCGAAAGGCCTTATTTGGCCTCAATCCTCTCTTTTGCTTAGATCTCTACTCCTGGTTTAACTCTTTTGCTGCTGGTACCTGGTGAGCGATAATGTAAGGGGAGAAGCCTTGGACCCTTTCCTCTATAAGGCCAAAATGTGACCCTGTGAACATGGGTCTTGATTTTTTTTTTGCTTACATTAGTGTTTATTCTTTTGTTTTAGGTGAAAGTGAGATGTAAACAGTCAGAAGATTTAGCTGTCCAGACATCTGGGTATCTGAAAGTCAAAGTGTCTAGAAGTTTTGGGACTCTGGGAGTCAAATCCATCCTGGGTTTTGCAGACAGCCCATCATCAATGCACTGTGGAACAACCTTTGGGATCCACCTCAGCAGTAGTTGAGACAAGGATTCAGCTGGAAATGATATTACAATTGGATATAAACTTGGTAAAACTAATACTATGGAGAAAATATGTCAAATTTCAAGGCACTCTCCCCAGAGAGTGTATATACCTGAGGAGTTGGGGTGGGGGGGGAATGTTTCTGCTTTTATTGCTATATCTTTGAAGTAAATATCCCTTTGTAAAAAGGTAATTGATACTAAATGAAACCAGGATTCTTCTGTTCATTGGTGGACAAGATAGTCACCTAGAAGGGCAGATGGAGCATCCTGGCTCTGAGATAATGAGTCAATATACAGCCAATGCCCTCCCTCTAAAACTCTCTTTTATTTAACTTTATTCAGTTGTTTTAGTCATTTCTGACTCTACAATCCCATTTGGAACTTTCTTGGGAAAGATACTGGAATGGTTTGCCATTTCCTTCTCCAGCTCATTTTATAGATGAGTGACTGGGACAAATAGGATTAAGTGACTTGCCCAAGATCACACAACTACTAAAGAGTCCTGATTTAAACACAGGAAGATGATGAGTCTTCCTGATTCCAAGCTGTATCCACTTTGCTACCATTCTGCTCTTTATTTAACTACTCTGTGTGTGTGTGTGTGTGTCTGTGTGTGTGTGTGTGTGTGTAGAACACAGGATGGAAAGTAATGTACAATAATTCTGGAAATACAGAATGGGCTTATGGTGTGAAGGGCTTTAAAAGCTAAACAGAGTTTATATTTTATTCTAGAGGAAATAGAAAGCCACTTTTAATGAGAAGGGGAGTAGTGTGGTTAGACCAGCACTGAAGGGAAATTACTTTGACAGCAGTGTGTAGAATGGAATAGGGAGAGACTTGAGGCAAGGAATTCAGCCAGGAGGTTGTTGTAATACTCTAAGAGAGAAGTGATGAGATTGTGTGAATAGAGAGAAGCTGTTAGTAGGAAGAGTATAAGATGCTTTCAAGTTGTTGAGCCCAAGTACCTAGGAGTATAGTGGTACCAAGAAGGAATAGGGAAGTTGAGTTTCTTGCTGATTTCAATGAGATGGGACAGCTAGATAGTGAAGTGGATAGAGCCTTGGCCCTGCAGTCAGGAGGACCTGAGTTCACATCTGACCTCAGACATTTACTAGCTGTGTGATCCTGAGCAAGCCCCTTAACACCAATTGCCTCCACCAATTTTTTTTTGAATGAAATGAGGTCAATCTCATCTTGTTTGATTGATGATGGAATCTGAAGTTGGTGAGATATCTAAGTTCAGGCACATGGAGATGGAGGACAAGTCCAGGGAACAGACATATGATTTCTGATCAGAGCTTCACACAGGCTACTTCAATTATATAATTTTCTATCAAAATTCCTAATGACTCCCCAGCATCTGCAGAATAAAATCCAATTATTTTAGCCTGGGTTTCAAGAGTCTCCTCAGTCCACTTACGTTCTTACTTTCAGATCTTGTCCCCTATTTCATCCCTATATGTCCTCTTGCTACATTTGGGAGCAACCCCTCACTTTACCCCATGTTACCCATCCTCCAATCTCATTCCAACTCTACATCTTTGCTCCCAATATTCTCTTCTACTTGAGAAAATTTTCACACACTTCCTACCTATTAAAATCCTATCTATCTTTCAAAATGCAGCTCAGAACCCAACTCCTCTTTGAAGACCTCCTCCAGGTTTCATTGATCTTACATTCTCTTACAGGACTCACAGTTTAAACTTCAAGGTAGCATTTGTTTAAATGCCATCATGCATCATCCTTTAGTTCTTTTATTAATGCGTATGAAGGTGTCTTCCCAACCATTGTGTGAGCACCTTCAGAACAGAAGCTGTGGCTTCTCCTTCTCTTGTAAACCCCATAGCATGGAAGAAGAGATATGATTTCTTGTTGACTCATCAAGGAAGGTGGTGAGCAGAGCCTTATTGCAGAAGCAGGTAGAAAGAAGAGGAGAAGGAGTGATATCACAGGGAATAGTGGTCAAAGGTTAGTCAGGGGCAAGAGCTGGGGTATCTGATATAATAGCAGTTGAATTTCCAGTGAACGCTGAGGGCAAAAGAAGACAACAATTTCTGAGTTACTGACTACGTACTTCCAAGAAGACAAATTCAAAATCAAGATCTACTTTAGGAATATGCAAACTAAAGAAAAGAAATATCATCATTCAATATCTCTATTACTAAATAACAGTCCTCTAAAAAAGTGTTGATTTCTTCATTTTTAAAGACAATCTTTTTCTTTTGTCCTCACAAATTGAAACAGGGCCTAGTTCAAGAAATGACTCTCAGAAGGTAGCAAAGAACAGTTATTTTAAGTCACAAGTAAAATGAACTTAGTAGTGTTTCTTATCACCTTTTACAAATCCAGTCATATGTAATACTATTTCCTGTTTCTCAGGAGCAGAAGCCAAAACAGTTGTCTTTTAAAAAGAACTGAGAATATTTACCCCCAGGGACCTGCCTTATTTATTGAGACTAACTCATAATTTCAAACCATAAGAACATCCCCAGTTTCTAAGCTCCCTGGATTGGGTTTCCCATTCAGTTTCAACACTGAGAAAGAGACAGGAAAACCAACAGATAGGGCATAAAGATGTAAGCTAAATGAGGTTCCTGATGGTGAGAGATCGTGTAGGCTCCTTTGAACACTCAGAGATACCACAGTGATAGGAAATGCAAACTCGGGCATTTTCAAAATAGGTCATTTTACTAAATAAATAGATCAGCATTGCTAAGTAAGAAAACTCTGAAGTTGCTGCTGTCTCATAGCTTCCTCCCCTACCCTCTTCCTCTTCAGCTTCTCCTTCCCAAAAAGGAAAAGGACCAATACGTACAAAAATATTTATAGCAGCTCTTTTAGTGATGGCGAAGAATTGGAAATTGAGGGGATGCCCATCAGCTGGGGAATGACTGAACAAATTTTATATGTAATTTTGATGGAATACTATCATGCTATAAGAAATGGAGAGCAGGATGGTCTCAGAAAAACCCAGAAAGACTTACATGAGCTTATGCACAGTGAAATGAGCTGAACCAGGAGAACCTTGTATAAAGTAACAGCAATACTGTATGATGGTCAACTGTGACTTAACTATTCTCAGTAATACAATGATCCAAGACAGTTCTGAAGGACTTATGATAATATTCTCCTTCCCTCCCTCCATGGTAGTTCATGATGTTCCTTTGTGATTAGGATCTAGTCTTTCCTTCATTCAAGAACTATGCGTTTAACATCGTCTATGTGCAAAGCCTATACTAACTTCCTACTTCCTGCCTTCAGGTGGTTTACAATCAAATAATGAAGAATAGTTATAATGTAGAAGAAAAAGAGAACAAAAGAAAGGTATGTAGTAGGTGCTTTTATGAGAGAGACATAAAATATGGGTGGGTAGGAAAGGGAATCAAGGAAGGAAGCCTTCATGGAGGAAGCAACATTTGAGATGAAATCCAAAAGATAGGTGGGAATTCAATAAATGGTAATAGGGAAAAGGTCAGCTAGTTAATCAATATTTACTAAGTACCTACTATGTGTCAAGTGGGATGGATGAGATGTTCAGAGAGCACTAGCACCTTTGGTATGAGGGCTTGCTAAGCTCTCTTTGGGGCTGCTCACCCACCTTTGGTATCCACTTCTTACCCAACTCTCACTTGTGGCTGTAAGAAGCTATAGCATCTGCAGTGGCCATACCCCAGTAAAACCATCTCAGCAGGCAGGCTAAACTAGGCTGAGGGTAACAGACAGGGGGCCTCAGATCTGTCAGTGAATTAAGGGGATGTCTACCTCCAAAATGTGAAGACTTCTCAGGTGGAATGGGTAGATGAAAACAATTTGTTCCAACCACCATAAAGGTAGCTGAAGCAGGTGCTTTGGAGTGCTTAGAGCTTGGTCAGACATCAATGATCCCAAGGTCTTCCACTGCATCCTGGACCATCACAAGCCATTTTGACTTTTGTCTTGACACTGGAATCCAATGATGCTGGAAGAGAGAATGAGGCTGATGACTTTGTGGAACTCTCCTCACTTAAATCAAATTCACAAATGAGACAAGACATCACATTCATAATATCATGGCTCTTTTTCAGAAAAGAAGGGTGTGCCATATGCTGAGATATAAATATGAAAAAGAAAGACCAACTCTTCCCTCAAAGAGCTTATTATCTAATGGGGGACAAATAAAACAAAAGAAAGATGAATGGGAGGAGAAAGCTTAGTGGAGGAAATGGGACCCGAACCGTGCTTTGAAGTGACAAGATTTCTTTTTTTTTAATTGATTATTTTATTTCCCCCCAATTACATGAAAAAACAATTTTTAGCATTTATTTTTTTTTAAACACTGAGTTTCAAATTTTCTCCCTCCCTTTCTCTCTTTCCCTCCATTGAGAAGGGAAGAAATTTGATATAGGTTATAGATGTACAGTCATGCAAAACATATTTCAGTGTTTGTGGTGAAAGAAAACACAGACCAAAAAAAAACCCAAGAAAAATAAAGTTATGAAAAATTATGCTTCAGTGTGCATTCAGACTCTATTGGTTCTTTCTTTGGAGATGGATAGCATTTTTATCATAAGTCCTTCAGAACTGTCTTGGATCATTGTATTACTGAGAATAGTTAAGTCACAGTTGACCATCATACAGTATTGCTGTTACTTTATACAAGGTTCTCCTGGTTCAGCTCATTTCACTGTGCATAAGCTCATGTAAGTCTTTCTGGGTTTTTCTGAGACCATCCTGCTCTCCATTTCTTATAGCATGATAGTATTCCATCAAAATTACATATAAAATTTGTTCAGTCATTCCCCAGCTGATGGGCATCCCCTCAATTTCCAATTCTTTGCCATCACTAAAAGAGCTGCTATAAATATTTTTGTACATATTGGTCCTTTTCCTTTTTGGGATATAGACCTAGGTATTGCTTGGATATAGACCTAGAAGTGGTATTGCTTGATCAAAGGGTATACTTTTGGAGTTTTTGTTTAGCCCTTTGGATATAGTTCCAAATTGCTCTACAGAATCAGTATACCACTTCACCAGCAGTGCATTAATGTCTCAGTTTTCCCACATCCCCTTCAACATTTGCCATATTAGCAATTTTGATAGCTGTGGGGTGTTAGCTCAGCATTGTTTAATTTGTATTTCTCTAATCAGTAATGATTTAGAATATTTTTTCATGTGACTACAGATAATTTGATTACTTCATCTGAATACTGTCTGTTCACATCCTTTGACCATTTATCATTTGAGGAATGGTTCTTGTTTTTATAAATTTGACTCAGTTCTCTATATATTTGAGAAATGAGGTTTTTATCAGAAAACAGTATAAATTTTTTTTCACAGTTATGATAACTATGTGTTTCCTTTCATTCTATTTTCCTCATTTATCCTACTCTCTCTTTCAACTTTCACCTTGTTCTTGCTCAAAAGTTCTTTGCTTCTAACTTTACACCCCCCCACCCTACCCCCTGGTCCCTGCATCTGCCCTCACTTCTACCAGCATTTTCCACCCTTTTCTTATTCCTTTACCCTCCTATTTTCCTGTATGGTAAGCTAGATGTATCCTAGCTGAGTGTGTATGTTATTCTCTCTTTGAACCAATTTTGATGAAAGTAAGATTCTCATGCTTCCCTTCCCTATCTCCTGCATCTTCCCGTACACTGAAAAAAGTTTGCACCTCTTTTATGTCAGATAATTCATCCCATTCTACCTGTACCTTTCCTGTTCTCCTGGAGTATCTCTCTTTCTTACCCCTTAATTTTATTTTTTTAGATTATTATCACATCATTCAACTCACACTTATGTCTTCTATCTATGTATACATCTTCCAATTGCTCTAATAATGAGAAAGTTTTTAGGAGTTACAAGCATAATTTTCCCTTGTAGGAATGTAATCAGTTTAGCCTAATTTTGAATATTCTATTCAGTTCTGGGCATTTTATCAGGAATACTTGAAAGTCTTCTATTTCATTGAATGTCCACTTTTCCCTTTTTGCTGGGAAGATGGTTCTTAGTTGTAATCCTAGTTCCTTTGCCCTCTGGAATATCATATTTCATGCTCTCTAATCCTTTAATGTAGAAATTGCTGAATCTTGTGTTATTCTAACTGTGGCTGCACAGTATTTGAATAATTTCTTTTTGGCTACTTGCAATACTTTCTCTTTAATCTGGGAGCTCAGGAATTTGGCTACATTGTCTTTGGAAGCTTTCATTTTGGGATCTCTTTTGAGAAGTGATCAGTAGATTTTTTCGATTTCTATTCTACCCTCTGGTTCTAGAATATTGAGGTAGTTTTCCTTGATAATTTCTTGAAAGATGATGTCCAAGCTCTTTTTTTGATCTGGACTTTCAGGTGGTACAATAATTCTTAAACTGTATCTCGAGGATCTGTTTTCCAGGTCAGTTGTTTTTCCAATGATACTTCACATTTTCTTCTATTTTTTTCATTCTTTTGATTTTGTTTTATTATTTCTTGATATCTCATAAAGTCATTTCTTCAATGAGCTTTTGTACTTTCTTTTCCATTTAGCCAGTTCTGCTTTTTAAGGCATTCTCTTCATTGAACTATTGTACCTCTTTTTACCATTTGTCCAATTCTGCTTTTCAAGGCATTCTTCTCTTCATTGGATTTTTGTGCATCTTTCTACCATTTGGACTATTCTGCTTTTTAAGTTATTATTTTCTTCAGTATTTTTTGTGCCTCCTTCAACAAATGGTTGACTCTTTTATTCCATGATTTTCTTGCATGATTCTCATTTCTCTTCCCAATTTTTCTTCTACCTCTCTTAGTTGATTTTCAAAATCCTTTTTGAGCTCTTCCATGGTCTGAGACCAATCCATATTTTTCTTGGAGGCTTCTGATGTAGCAGTTTTGACTTGTTGTCTTCCTCCAATTTGGTCTTCCCTGTCATCATAGTAACTTTCTATAGCTGAGATCTTTTTCTACTGTTTGCTCATTTTTTCAGTCTATTTCTTGACTTTTAACTTTATGCTAAAGTATAGCTCTGCTTCTGGAGTGGAGAGATATTATTTTTGGTTCTTTCAAGGTGGTATGATCTAGGGAGAGATGTGTTTACGACTCTCTTGGCCTGTGCTCTGGTCTGTGAGCAATCACAAGCACTCTTTTTAACCCTGGAAGTATGACCACAGTCTCAGCTACCGAGTGATCACAAGCTCTGGTATTCCAGTGCTCCTCCTCAACCTGGAACTGAGATCCACGACTACAATACAGAACCAAGTATAGACAAAGCAACAGAGTCCTATCTCTGGTGCCAGCAAAGGGACCCCTGTAATCTCCTTGTAACCAGTTATCTGACTCCCTTACTGTCTGTGGACTGAGAAGGCTGGCAAATGCCACTGCTACCACTGACCCAGTAGCTCCTAAAACCTACTGCTGGCTTACTGGGACACACTCTGCTGTGGATTGTGCTCCACTCTGACCTTGGTACAGCAGGCTTTTCCTGCTGACCTTTTCTATTGTCTTGGGCTGAAAAATTATTTCACCCAGTCCTTTTTTGGGTTCTACAGCTCCCGAATTTGTTTTAAGCTATTATTTAAGTTGTTTGGAAGGGTTGGGGGAGAGCTCAGATAAGTTCCTACCTTTTCTCTGCCATCGTGACTCTAAAGATAATTTTTTTTCACTTACAAAAGGATTTATTACATTTTCTTTTTTATTTATTTTAATTAATTAATTATTTTTTAGTTTTCAACATTCACTGCCACAAGATTTTGAGATCCAAAATTTCTTCTCATCTCTCCTCTCCACCCACTTCAAGACAGTGTGCATTCTGATTCCCCTTCCCCCAGTCTGCCTTCCCTTCTCTCACATCCCTCCCTTCGCTTATCCCTTTCTGCTCTATTTTCTTGCAGGGCCAGATAGATTTCTATGCCCCGTTACCTGTATTTCTTATTTCCTACTTGCATGTAAAAACAATTTTTAACATTCATTTTTAAAACTTTAGTTCCAACTTCTCTCCCTTTCTCTCTACCCACCCATCCCCATTGAGAAGCCAAGCAATTTGATATAGGTTATACATGTGGAGTTATGAAGTAACAGTCATCTTGTGAAAGACTAAACTTCCCTCCATCCTATCCTGCCCTCCATTTATTCTATTTCTCTCTTTTGACCTCGTCCTTCCTCAAAAGTGTTTACTTCTAATTACTCCCTCCTCCCATTTGCTGTTCCTTCTGTCATCCCCCACTCCTGCTTATCACCTTCCCCCATACTTTCCTGTAGTGTAAGATAGATTTTCATATCAAATTGAGTGTGCATGTTATTCCCTCCATAAGCCAGATCTGATGAGAGTAAGGGTCACTCTTTCCCTCTCACTTTCCCCATCTTCCCCTCCATTGAAAAAGCTTTTCCATGCCTCTTTTATGTGAGAGATAATTTATTCCATTCTATTTCTCCCTTTCTCCTCCCAATATATTCCTCTCTCACCCCTTAATTTTATTTTTTAGATATCATCTCTTCATATTCAACTCACCCTGTGCCCTCTATCTATATATATTATCCCTCCAAATACCCTAATGCTGAGAAAAATCTCGAGTTAAAAATATTATCTTTCCAGGTAGGAATGTAAACAGTTCAACTTTACTAATACCCTTATGATTTCTCTTTCCTGTTCATTTTTTTATGCTTTTCTTGATTCTTGTGTTTGAAAGTCAAATTTTCTATTCAGCTCTGGTGTTTTCATCAAGAATACTTGAGAGTCCTCTATTTTATTGAATGACCATTTCCCCCCCTGAAGTATTATACTCAGTTTTGCTGAGTAGGTGATTCTTGGTTTTAATCCTAGCTCCTTTGACCTCTGGAATATCATATTCCAAGTCTTTTGATCCCCTAATGTAGAAACTGCTAGATCTTGTGTTATTCTGATTGTGTTTCCACAATATTTGAATTGTTTCTTTCTTGCAATATTTTCTCCTTGACCTGGAAGCTCTGAAATTTGGCTATAATATTCCTAGGAGTTTTCCTTTTGGAATCTCTTTCAGGAGGCAGTAGGTGAATTCTTTTAATATCGATTTTACCCTCTGGTTCTAGAATATCAGGGCAGTTTTCTTTGATAATTTCTTGAAAGATGAAGCCTAGGCAATTTTTTTGATCACAGCTTTCAGGTAGTCCAATAATTTTTAAATTATCTCTCCTGAATCTATTTTCTAATGAGATACTTCATGTTGTCTTCTATTTTTTTCATTCCTTTGGTTTTGTTTTATTATTTCTTGATTTTTCATGAAGTCATTAGCTTCCATCTGCTCTATTCTAATTTTTATGGAATATTTTCTTCAGTGAGCTTTTGGACCTCCTTTTTATCTGGCCAATTCTGCTTATAAGGCATTCTTTTCATTGACTTTTGGATCTCTTTTGCCATTTGGGTTAGTCTATTTTTTAAGGTGTTATTTTCTTCAGCATTTTTTGGGTTCCCCTTTAGTAAACAGTTGACTCATTTTTCATGATTTTCTTGCATCACTGTCATTTTCTTCCAAGTTTTTCTTCTACTTCTCTTGATTTTCAAAATCCTTTTTGAGCTCTTCCATGGCCTGAGACCAATTCATATTTTTCTTGGAGGCTTTGGATGGAGGAGCTTTGACTGTTGTCTTCTTTTGTTTGTATATGTTGGTCTTCCTTGTTACCAAAGTAAGATTCTATAATCTGATTCTTTTCCTGTTTTTGCTCATTTCCCCAGCCATTTATTTGACTTTTGAATTCTTTGTCAAGGTAGTTCTGTGTTTCCGGTGTGAGTAGGGGGTGTATAATCTGCTGCTCAATCACCCTACAATCTGCAGGCCTAGTGCTCCAGGAACAGCTGCTGCTGCTGCCCCTGCTGCTGCTGTGGCTGTAGGGGGCTTCTCCACTCCCTCCACTGCCCTGGGACTGGGGCTGGACCACTCTATTCTCCCACACAGGTCTGACAGGTTTTTTCCACTGACCTTCCAATTTGTCCTCTACGTTTTTGCGTCCCAAAGTCTGAAAACCACCACAAATGCCAATGATTCAGTCCCTTCGAGGCCTGCTCAGGTCCTGTCTGTGCTGGTGTGGTCCACGTTGGGCTGCACTCTGCTCCCAGCACAGTGCCACAGATACTTTCTGTGGACCTTCCAGGCTGACTTGGGCTGGAGATTTGCTTCACATCATCATTCTGTGAGTTCTACAGTTCCGTAATTTGTTTAGAGTCATTTTTTACAGGTATTTGGCTGGGTTTGCAGGGAGAGCTGTAGCACATCCCTGCTTTTACTCCATCATCTTGGCTCCATTCCCTCTAAAGACAATTTATAAAAAATAGAAATAAAGAGGGAAATTCCAGCCATGAGAAATGGATTGTGTAAATGCAGAATTGTGCAAATGCACAATGCAGAGAGACAGAAGATAGAGTATCAGTTTTGGGAAGTAGTTCAATTTGACTGGAATATTGAGTTTGGGAAGGAAAGTAATACAAAATAAGGCTAGAAAGGCTGATGAAAGTAGCTCATTCCTCCTTTTTAAAGAGGATCAATGGCATCACAGGATGATGTCATGACTGGATATAGGCAGGGCAGAACTGCACAAAGTCATCAGTCTCACTCTCTCTTCCAGAATCACTGGAGTCCAATGACAAGACAAAAGTTAAGATGACTCATGATGGCCTGGAATGCAGTGGAACAAATTGTTCTCATCTGCCCAAATTTTCAAATACTTGAGGTAGTCATCTCCTTACCTCACTGACAGATTTGAGGTCTAGTTGTTATTCTCAACCTGGGTTAGCCCATCTGCCAGATAGTTTACCGAGATATGGTTGCTGCATATGTGACAGATTCTTGGAACCACAGGTAAGAATTGGGTGCAGGTTGCATACATTATCCACGCAGCTTAGAGGGTATTGGACCAATGATCTCAGAGGTCCCTTCCAGCTCTAAGTCTATGATCCAAAATAGCTTAAGGAAAGATGAAGATTGTACAATTAAAATAAAATATTAAAAGCAGTCAGAAATGAGGAAATAATATTTCTGAAATGATGATGCAAACTAGTGGAAAAATGGAATCCAATTTATAAAGAACTAACTGATTCACTCACAATTTTACTAAAATACACTGACTAGATCAAGTAAAGTAAGCTAAATAACATTACCCTAAAAAAATTTTTTTTGAATTCATTTTGAACAAAATAAATCATTTCCATGTAGACAGTGCAACATAGAGAATTCAATATAAAACCATGAATTTACATTTTAGATTGTTTACTTTTTAAAAACTATGTAATAAATACTATAACTATAATAATTATATTAAATATGTAAACTATATATAACTATAATAAACTATGCCATATATATGTATGTACATATAGTATATGCATAAAACCATACTATACATACTTCTGTTATCAGTTTTTTCTCTGGAGTTGGATAACTTCTTCCTTCATAGGTCCTTTGTAATTGATTTGAGTACTTATGATATTTAGATACTTAATTAGTTATTCAAAGTTATCCTTAGGACAATGTTTCTGTTACTATATACAATGTTCTCTTGGTACAGCTCATTTGACTTTCCATTATTTTGTGCAAATTTTACCACATTTAAAAAAAAATCAACCAGCTCATTATTTCTTATAGCATTGCAGTATTCCATCACATATAACACAGTTTATTTAGTCATTCCCTAATTGAAAGGTATCTATCATTTTAGCCAGTCTCATAGGTGTAAAACGGTATCTCAAAGCTGTTTTAATTTGTATTTCTCTAATCAATAATGATTTAGAGCATTAATCAGAAAACTGCTGGTTCAAATTCTTTGACCATTTATCAACTGGGAATAACTTATATTCTAATAAATTTGACAAAGTTCTTTATATATTTAAAATATGAGAACTTAATCTGAGAAACTATCTATAAAAATTTCCCCCAATTTTCTGCTTTCCTTCTAATCTTGGCTACATTGGTTTTATTTGTGCAAAAACTTTTAAATTTAATGTAATTGAAATTATCCATTTTCCACCTCACAATGTTTTCTATCTCTTGTTTATTCACAAATTATTCTCCTATCCATAAGTCTCATACATAATATGTTCCATTTTCTTCTAATTTTTATTATGATATTTAGGTCATATATCCATTTTAACTTTGTATTGGTAGATGGCATAAGATATTGGTCTATATCCAATTTATGCAAGCCTATTTTCCAGCTTTCCCAACAATTTTTACCAAATAATGAATTCTTGCCCCCCAAATTTAAATCTTTACATTTGTCAAACACAAGGTAACCATAATCATTTACTATTGTGTCTTCTATGTCCACTCTGTTCCACTGATCTACCTTCATATTTCTTAATCAGTGCAAGATAATTTTGATAATTACTGCCTTATAATATAGTTTAAGATCTAGAAGTCCTAAACCTCCTTCCTTTACCTTTTTTTTTATTAGTTTCTTTGAAATTCTTGACCTTTTGTTTTTCTAAATGAATTTGGTCAACATTTTTTCTAACTCAATAAAATAATTGGTTTTTTTGCAATTTAATTGGGATGGCATTGAATAAGTAGATTAGCTAGGTAAAATTGCCATTTTTATTATGTTGACTTGGTTGACCCATGAGCAGCTACTATTTCTCCAGATTTTTCTACAGTTATTTTCAATGAGGTATCCTTCACTATCTCTTCTTGCAGGATTTTGTTGGTGATATATCAAAATGCTGAGGATTTATATGACTTTATATCCTACTACTTTGCTAAAATTATTACTTGTTTCAACTAACTTTTTAGTTGAATCTTTAGGATTTTCCAAATTTATTATCATAAAACCTGAAAAAAGAAATAGTTTATTACCTCATTTTCCATTCTGATTCGCTTGATTTCTTTTTCTTCTTATTGCTATTGCTAGCATTTCTAAAACAATTTGATATTATTGTGGCATGTAGTATAATTTCCCTGTTTATCTCTTTTAATTAAATCTATTTTAGCTTTAAGTTTGTCTGAGATTATGATTGCTATCTCTGATTTTTTAAATATCAGCTACAGTGTAATCAATTCTACTTCAGCCCTTCATTTTAACTCTGTGTGGATCTCTCATTTTTAATGTAATTGTAAACAACATATTGTGAGATTCTGATTTTTAACCCATTCTGCTATCTGTTTCTGTTTTATGGGTGAGTTCATCCCATTTACATTTGAAGTTATACTTACTACTCATGTGTTTCCCTCTATTCTATTTTTCCTCACTATCCTTCTCACCCTATTACCCCATCCCTCTGCAGGCATCTAATTTGCTTTTAACCACTACCTGGCCCTCCTATTCCTTAATCTATACACCTCTTTAAGAGTACCTCCCTTATACTTTCTCCCTACCCTCCTACTCCTTGATTTATGTGTGTTCATCCTTCCTTGCCGAAGAAGACCATGCCATCAGAGAAATAAGACATGACTTGCACTTGACTTTGCTTTTTTTTTTTTTTGAGGGAGGGAGGGCTGTGCAGGTCACCAGTCTCACTTCTCCTCCAGAGTCATCTAAATCCAGTGACCAGATATTCATCAGGATGACTGAAGATGACCCCAGGATGAGGCAATTGGGGTTAAGTGACATGTCCAAGGTCACAGAGCTAGTGAGTGTCAAGTGTCTGAGGTGAGATTTGAACTCAGGTCCTCCTGACTCCTGCACTGGTGCTCTATCCACTACACCACCTAGTTGCCCCTTCCTTGATGTATAATACCCTTCTAAAAGTCCCTCCCTCATCCTATCCTGTTGCTTTCCTTTTTCTTTATAAATTTATAAATACCCTTCTACATGTATATACTCTTTTTAAACCCAGTTCCTATGTGAGTGAGATTCCAGCATTACCAGCCCTCCAACCTCACCTACTTCCACTGTAACAGTTCTTCCATTAATGCCTTGTTTCTATAATTACTACATTTCACTTCTCCCTGAACAACTTTATTTTTTAGAGTCATATCATCATACTCAACCCCAAGTCTTTTATCTTTCAAACTATTCAAATAATGACAACAATCTTAAAAATACAGATAATATTTTCCCATATAAGAAGTAAACGGTTCAACCTACTGAGTCCCTTATGATTGGTCTTTAACATATATTAGCATTCATAATCTGCAACAACCAACCCAGGTCATTTGGAGAATCACAGGGATCAGATCCAGTGAAATATACAGCAATAGCTCCCTCTTCTGACAGACCAGCCTGGGTTTAGAAATTGGTTCCTTACAACATAAGCAGAAAAGGAAACTCAAATATTGAAAGAATTTTTTGTCCATTTTGTGGGTATTCCAGGAATTGTTCTTCTTCACTTTTCCTTTCTCACACCATGTTAGTATAGTCTTCCAAGCCACATTCAGGTTCATGGAATCTATTTGGGTCCAAATTCTATTGCTCATAAACCCTTTCTTCTCCTCTGAATCTCATGACCAAAGTTATGCCCTCACAACAGGACATTTACTTCAAATAGAAATGTTCAAGGTAAATAATAAAGAATTATCATAAGCTACAAATATAGTTGGCACTCCTACTCTAATCCCTTCAAACTTCTCTGGGGACTCTTGCTTTTTACTGAAGCCTCCACTGTTCATACAATCTAGTAGATACAGGATACAGCCAGTCAACTCATGGCCCAAGTGATACTGGTCAGTAATGGTAGCAGTCTCTCACTGAAGTATTTCCCATCTCATGTCGTGTGGCTGCTTCAGGTATATAGAATAGTAAGCACTAGAATTTTGCAATGTGGCAGGCTTAGAAGCATTCTCTTTTTTCTGCCACACCTAGAATCCTTTCTGGTCACACCCATGGTCCCTTGTTTAGCCTTGTCCAAATACTTACATTTCTTTCTCTTTTATCTCTCTCCCTACTCATTTCTGTTCTTTCAAAACATCTTCTCTCAGAGATAGTTCCACACTATATGCTTACACGGAGGCTTCTCTGAGAGCCAGCTCAGGGCCCTCTCCCCAGTGAAAGAATTTCATTGGACCCAAAGAATTGTGGGAATATGGCAGTTTTTTTAAAAAAGTCTCTTCATATCAACAGTGATCTGGATTGGGAAGAAGGACATGCAAGGCATACTTCTTGGGGGAGAGAGGGAGTTCTGTCACATTGGAGGAAAGTACGTAGGCTAAAGAAATTTGTGAATTATCCTCAGATCAAACTTATTTATATTTATATCATTTATTTATATCCATGTTTATATTATTTATTTATATCCATGAATACTTGTTGATCGATTATCTATTTCCTTTTCCTTCTTTTTCTAGGATAATTTAGAGTAGCCATACTCTTCTAGGTTTGGGGTTGTAAGATGTTGGTTTCAACATTAATACTATACTACATGTAGTTGGCATTAGTGATATGTGTCAAGTTGTCACTTCTTACCTCCCTAGGAGGAGCAGCTGGGGATACCATTTGGGAGAGGGACAGGTGTCCAGCACAGACTACCAGTATTGTCCATCAGAGTGCAGGGCATAGCCTAGAGCAAAGGAGCTATGCAGACATCTGGTGCTGGAGTCGAATGAGAATGATCAAGAGAACTCCTGCCATCTGTTATAGCCATGAAGACTCATCAGAGGCAGGCTGAAGAGAAGCCAGAAACATTGCAATAGCCTTGGGACCCGTGATTCCACTTAAAATGTTGGGACTTCATGTTTTTTTGAGTTGGTGGGGATGATGGATCAACCTTCCAGAAAGAGAAATGGTTTTCTATTGCATTTTTTCCTGAAGGTCAAATATCTAGTTCTTCTATGCTCATGATTGAACTTAACTAAACCTGTTCTATGATGAATGCCTTTGTTGGTGTGAATGCTCGTAGGGGGTGCTGAAGGCCCTTGGAGATTCTAGAAATAGACTCAGATGCTCCCAGGGAAGATCCCTTGGTGGTAGGGTAAGCTCCTGAGACTATTATTAGAGAGAAGCTCCTGATATTGAATCCAGTCTGTTAGCTCAGAAGTCAAGATAGTAACACATGGATTACATATAGACAGGGAAAGGGCACTAAATGTTACTTATAAATTTATTAAATGATTTCCTGTTAATAGTCATCCCTGCCCACCTCTTTTCCTCCAGTGTCATCCCCTCTCCAACCCCCTTTGCCCCCAGTGTTAAGCCCTGCAGTCTTGGATTTGGTATCCGAAGGCTTGACTGAATGGTTCTGCCATTTACTAGCCGTCTGACCTCAGATAAGGCACTTTATCTCTCTCGGGCTCAATTTTCTAATCTACAGTTTGAGGATGATAACTACTTCCTTCACAAGTTAGTTGTGAGAATTAAATGAGTTCAAGGATGTGAAATGTTTTTCAACTTGTATGTTAAGATAGGCTTGGCACACATATTTTAGTATTCATATGGTATTAAATGATATAAATTAATTTTAAAATTAATTTTATTATAATAAAAATAAAATTCATAATTTTAATCAATAAATTAAATGATTAATCAATCATGATATTAAAATCATGAGCCGTGATGAGGATCATAGAATCTGGATGTTTGGATTGGATTGGGAGAACTTCAAGCAATGGTTGAGCACAGACGACTTTTTTTGTGGTAAATATATCAAACAGTGCAACAAATAAGGACGATACCCTGTCTTCCCTGCCATTTAATCTTAAATTTAAAAAATAAACTTTTTATCATTATTTTTATATCACCTTCATTTTTCCAAATTACCTTGTCCCAAGTTATCCTTTATAATAAAGAATAAACGTGAAAGCTAACAAAAAGCAATTCAACAAGAGAGCCAACATGTCAACTGTGCTTGACACTACATGCATATGCAAGGTTTCACACACAGGGCCTCCTACCTCAGCAGGGGAGAGAGGTGCCATTTCCTCATCTCTTCTCTGAGGGCAAGTTTTGTCATTATAATTACATGACATTCCGTGTCTTTTGGGTGGCTCTTTCCATTTACATCGCTATTGTCAGGGTGTATCTTGTTTCCCTGGTTCTTCTTACTTTACTTTGTATTGATTCATGTCTTAATCAAAGATAACCACTTTTTTTTATACTTTTAATGCTTTTTTTGGTGTGTTTGTCCTTCGTTCTCGAAGGGGACCATGATTTTTGATGCGATCTTGGGTAAATGATACGACCTTCCTATTTCTTTGCAAAGAAATCTGAGCTCTAAACTAGGGGCCAGGTCATAGGTGGATCCCGAGTGGAGGAAAAGATGAAGGGATACTTGCTAAGGAGTGTTGCTCAATGTCACATAGATTTCTTCAAAAACTGAACAGAGTTGAGTGGGTTTTTGAGGGTCAAGTGGGATATACATTAGGTGTCAAATAAAGTTGTACTAAAAGCATCCTCCTAGGAACAAGAGCTAATGCTATAACAGTCATGATGAGGAGAGGGCACTCGCCAATGGGATCTCAGTCCTTGGAGCATCTGTAATATTCTCTGCCTGCTGCAAATCCATATAGAGGCATCTGAGACTGCCTCTAGATATGTGTGACGATGGATTCTGCTCATCATTCAGAGTATGTGCAGATATTCCACAACCATTTCCTTTCCACTAAACTGTGTGGTGAAGAAATTTTTTTTAATTCACGGCAGAGCTGGAACTGAGTGTGCCTGCAAAAGTCATGAACAAGAAAAATCGCCCTCTCTTCTCTGGTGGTTTTGCGACGAAGAGGAAGCGCTGTTATAAGCCTCCTGGGGGAGAGGGGAGTGCTGTTTCAGAAGGCTTATCTCTCCCTGGGCCACTATGTGCCACGAATGCATGGCTCTGTCTTTTGTTTCTTCTTACCTGATCTTAGGTGAATGAGTATTAGAGACATGATGGACTAGGAGCTTTGAAAGGGGGGCAGAGCCATCAGAGGTACAAGAACTGGAGTTCACAGCAGAATTTGCCTTCAGTCAAGCATAGTGAGGAGAAATGAACTGCTTGATCCATTCTAACAGTGGACTGGCCTGGTAAATGAGACACGATGTCCTGCAAGTAAGCTTGTCCGCTGGCTAGGTTGCACCTAGAAGCGAATTCCTTTAAGTTTGAATCCCCCACATCCCAGGGACCAAGACGATTCAGGAGATTATGCTTTGGGTTTTAGTGGGTTTTGTATTTTAATTGTTGCTATTTCTGTGTCTTTTTTTCCTCTGAGATCATCTCCTAGTTACATTGTATATATCTTGTATGTACATAATTTTTTGCATGATGTCTCTATTAGAATGAATTCACCAAGGGGAGGAACCATGTGTTTGCTTTTCTTTGTATCCCCAGTACTTAGTATGGTAATGGTACACAGTAGGTGCGTGTTGACTGATTAAATATCCCTTCATAAAAGCTAATTGACTTTAATTGATTAATAGTGATGCAGAGGAGATTGATCAATGATCACTGGGGCTGATCAATCAAAATTGGGGCAGTAATCACTGGTTAGATGATATCAAGGAAGTAATAACTGATTAGTTGATATTGGGGAAATACTAATTCATGATTGATTTTGGTGAGAGGGGGTGGGCATTGGTATAGCTCATATAAGTTCTGGAGCTACTCTCCTAATTTCTTTTGAGACTAGAAGATTAGATCCTGGAGAAAGAATAGTAATTCTCCCTCAGGTTTCTACTAATAACTCTGAGGAATTTGGTGTGTCTTTTTTTAACACCAAAGCTTACCAGCCCCTTTCTTTTATATTCCCTTTAATGTCAATCATTCAATCACCTTAAATCAAGAAAGAAGAAACACAATTATGATAGAAAAAACAGAAATGAAGCATGCATTCATAGCCTAGGTAAGAAGATAAAGCAGAGCAGGTAATGCTGCTCTTAAACCCCCTGCCTAGAGGCTTAAAGAAGTTTTCTTCCACATTCAAAAGCAACCTGAGAAGATAAGTCAATTTTTCTTATTCATGTCTTTTTTAAGTACACTAGGTTCCAACTCGGCAGCCAATTAAAAAGGTTTTTCTTCCCCAGATAGTAAGAACAGGAAATAGTCACATATTACCTGTGCATTCTCACAATCGAGAGCAGAGTCCCCCTGTTATACAATATCAAACATTTCCAGAAGTAAATGTGGAAGCCTCCATTCAGATACTCATTAGTTGGAGAATACTATTATAATACAAATACTAACTCTAAGGCCTAGACCCCTATTTCAATACACTCGTATAGAACTTTAAGGTTTAAAAGTATTTTGCATACATTATCTCATTTAACAATTCTATACTGTAATTACTGTTGTTAGGCTGTGAGGACAGGAGAAGAAAAGCTAAAAATAAAACAGGAGTTCTAAGGATCTGATCTAAACTTCAAAAATGCCATTTTCCCCATAATATCTGGCCAAACCAGAACGATAAGGGGATGGGAGTAGGCAGAAAGCTTGACACAACCCTACATACATCTGGGTATACTGGGTATTCCTGGACATATCGTGGCTATGTCAGATGTGTTTCAGCAGGGCTGGAGGAGACAGGCTGGAGCTCAAACAACCCAGAACCAGAGCTAGCCTCTTTTCTCCCCTACCCCACAAATTCCCCGGTGCTTTGAGGCTCTTAGGTCAAGGCACATTTCTCTGGTGGCCCCTAGAGGGCAGCATTCAATGGCTTTTCAAAAACACCAGCCATTACAGTTTATGCATTGCTAACGGCTATCATATTTAATAGGAATGATTTAGGTCTCCCTAAAATGCATTGAAATTACTTAAGAATCTGCTGGTAGTAAACATCCCTGCATCATGTGCTCCAGAAGGCATCTGAGGTGCATTCCAAGAATTGGGGTTGGCTCTGATGTTTCTCCAACTACCTGCCTGAGCCCATGAGGGCACTGGAAGTGAATTAATAACTGGAATGCTCTGTGGTTGTAGAACCAACAGATTCGGCCCAGGGACAAATTCAGCCACTCTTAGGGGGCCATAGTTTCCTCCCATTGTGAAGTCATGCTTTTTCAAACCAAGTTAAAGGATTACAGATTTAGAGCTAGAAGAGACACAAGAGCCCATCTTGTTCAACCCTTTCATTTTATGTATAAGGAAATTGAGTCACAGAGAGGTGAAGCAACTTTCCTAAGTGGCAGAGCCAAGATCTGAACGTAGGCCCATTGACCCACTATACCATACCACTAGAGTCTGACCTGACTTAGTTCTCTGTGTGTTTTTAAAAATTTTACAAACATAATAATTATATTAATTATTATATTAATTAATTATTATATTAATTAATGACTGTTGATTTGAATGGACTTTCCCAATTTCAGAGCAAAAGAAATGGAGGAACTAACTTCTCAGAGAGCAGTGTGTCCCCAGCACAAATGCTGATATGATCTGACTCTAACTCCTGCTGTAGACACATTGCTGCTGTAAGAGCTATTTGAAATAGACATCAGGTTGGAACATCAGAATCCTTGATAAGCTCTGGAATGAGGCAAGTACCTTGAAGGTAGTATATTCCCAGCACTTAGCAAAGCGCTTGGTACCTGGTAAGCACTTAATATATATTTGTTGATGTAACAGATTCCCATCAGGGCATACCTCTGGGCCTAAGTCCAGAAACAGGATTAGGATCCTGTCTTTCTATCTCTTAGACTCAGATGCTCATAGGGTGAAAGCTGTTTGCATATTGAGGAACCTCTTTCCCTCCTTCCCCAATATCAGCATGAAATAAGTCACATAATCACAGAAGAACTAGAACAAGTCACAAAGCCTATTTTAAGAAGTAAGAAAAAAGATTGAGGGGGTTGTTGAAATGCAGCTGGTCATGGGACCTACTTCCTGCCTCATTCTTCTACTTGGGGTGAATCCTTACTTCAATGCAGCCACATGGAGATTCCCAGGGTGTAAGTCACCAGGCAGCTGGGGAGGGAACACTAGCCAGGCCTTGTGATACGTGAGGAGCACCTGCTTCACTATTATGACATCTGGAGTTTCCCTGGACATTTTCCAGCCTCTCTGGGCCAAACATCAGTCATAGTTTGCCATTACATCATCCTGACCACTGGAGTTCAAAATTTCTTGGCAATCCTGGTAAAGGCTGGGTCTGGGCACATGTCTTCATACGACCTTGCTTGGCTATCTTGCTTATTCATTTATAATGCTTCCTATTGCCATCTCTAATTTCAGTAACTTAATCACTTGGCTCTAACTTCAGGTCTAGGCGGTAGGGTAATCTTTCTAGTTGTTGTTAAGAACACCTCACCACTTAGGGATTTTTTAACAAACTTTTAGTCATAGACAACATAAAAGCCCAATGTAGCCCTAGCAAAGAGACCCCTAAGATGGCCAATATGGGATTTCCTGAAGTCAAATATTTAGGACCAGTAAATCTATTGACATTTCCCAAATCTGATGGGTGTCATCTATGTCATTATGGAAGTCAATGAAAATTCAAGAATCCCAAGGATGAAGATATCCCCTTATTAAAGGTCTCCATAGGATACCTTCCAAGTGGATATAGGCCCATTAATCACTTGACTCAATACCCCCCATGTTCTTAAGCAATTTTTCCTCTCTGCAGAGACAATGGGTTTCATTGCCTGATTAGAACTGAGTTATTAGAGGAAAAATCATGAGATGTAGCTACCAAAAGGGAGGAGGCCAAAGACTGAGAGAGACTGAGGGGATAAGAGCTAACTCTTGGTCACCAGAAACTCCAACTGAAGGGCTCAGGGTCAGAGACACTAGGGTGGAATAAGGGCAGGAGCCTCTCCTTGTTACAGCCTGTTGTTGAGTTCTGCCTCTGACTTGGTCATGGACAATGAACCATAGTAAGAAGGTCATGGTAAGAAGCCATCAGCAGGCTCTGCTGGTGACAGGACACAGAATGGAAGGAAATACAAGATATCATTATAAAGAAAAGGATCGCTTGTTTTGGGAGAAGTTAATGGGTATTTCATTTCATTAATTTAACAAAATAAATAAAATAAAAATAGTGCAACTAAGTGGTGCATTGGATAGAGACCTAGACAAGCACTACAAAGACCTGAACTCAAATCCAACTTTAGACACTTATTAGCTGACCCTGTATGAGTCAATTAATCTTTTTTTGCCTTAGATTCCTCATCTGTAAAATGGGGATAATAACAGTGCCTATACTATAGGGTTGATGTAAAACTCTAATGAGATAATAATTATAAAGGACTTAGACCAGTACTTGGCCTATAGTACATGCTATTTAAATATTAGTTACCATTATAAACATACTTGGTGTTAAAGATCACAAAAATAAATAAGTCCTAATTGTTGCCACTAGAGAGCTTAAAATCTATCATCCTTGTCCACACACTTCAATTGTATGATTTATATTTTTGACTGTCCCTTTTCCCTTTAACAATGATCCAGTATAATCATGATAGATCTGAAAAAGAAAAAAATACAACTGTATGTTTCCAAGAGGCTATTGGTCTAGGATGAATGAATAAATCAGTGAATGAAAAAAAAAGTATGAAATGCTTGCTATGTGCAAAACACTAGATACAAATAGAAAATTGAGACAGTTTGTACTTTCTAGAATCTCATATTTTAGCAGGTGGAGACAAAACATATGGATGAAATCAAGTTCAGTTGGATGCTAGGCAATTCTGGGGGAAAAAATATTGTTTTGCCTTGGGTTAGCCTCCTCATTTTCAATCCTGAACAGAGAACTTGGTCAAAAATCATAGTAAATGGGTATGGAGTTAAATAGCAGCTTCAAGTAATATAAAAAAAATCAGCATTAAAAACAATGGAGGTTGTGATGGCTACAAGGGGAGGAGTAGGGAATGAATACCTTTATACACATATACACACACACACACACCCACTCCTCCTTTACGAGTCAGAGAAGAAATGGGAAGTGAGGTAAACAGGGTCAAGGGTACTGGATTCCTTAGGCAACCTTCTAGGGAAGGGGGGCAGGAAAGCAAAGAGGGCTAGAGATAAAATTCTGAGTGATTTACCAAACATTCATCTGACGCATCTCTCATCTGTTCCTCTGGCTAGTCTCAGTCCTTCTGTGTCTCTCCTGTGTCTAGTCCCAGTCCCAGCCTGCTCACCTCTGTTAGTGGTCAATAGGTGGGTATCAGGCACCATCTATTATTCTGTTCTCCATTTCTGTGCCCTAGCAAGTGTTGGCCAACATGAATTCTTCTTCTCTGTTAGTCTTCATGTCTGACTTCTCAGAAGTTGGAAGGACCTGCAACTTTTCTGGGGTGACCTGTACACTACTGACCTTGGTCCTCCTCATACTGGCTGACAACATCTCTGGAGGAGTGGTTACATTTCTTAAATGGAAAAATCCCTTTGAAGTTTCTGATTAGGCAAAATCATGACTGTCAGGGCTATGCCCATGAAGAATATTTTTCTTCCTGTTGCAGAGAGACATGATAGTGTTTCTACAAGAGCACTAGATTTAGAGATAGAGGACTTGATTTCTAATCCTAGTAATTAAATTTTCACCTTGTGAAACTTCTTTGCCTTGTTTAAATTTCTAGCAAGCTTCAAATATGAACTTCCTTCCTTTGATCTTTCTTAAAATCTACAGACTTGGAGGAGGTGTGTGGATGATGATGAATGGGGAAATCTCTTTAATTTTATTTTACTCTGTCCAATAAATTGTGTATATCATGATAAAAAATACAGAAGGTCATGTATGAAAGACCCAGAAACTGGGATGAGCTCTTGAAAACAGAGAAGGGAGGGAGCATTGCAGTAATTTTGGAGTGTATGCTGTATCATACCCTAGAATTCAGAACCTAGGCCAATGGGGGCTTCCTTCTTGCCTAGTCCTTTCAAGTTGTTAAGGTCTTTCCCAGGTCTCAGTTTGACTGAGGCAATACCCATTTAGTAATTAAGGCTAGGTAAGAAATGAGGCAAAGAGCCTCTTTTACCTAGTGAAAAAAAAAATCAATCCAGGAGGGAAAGAACCCCAGAGTTTCTGGCCAAAACAAACAATTACTATTTACACTCACTCTGAGCTACCAGGGCCCAAACAATGCCCAAGTGAGGCTTGGGTTGGGACCCATTGTTGGCTAATCAATGAGAGTAAGAGTAATTATGGATTGAAGGCATGGTCCTTAAGAAAGAAATCTAGCTGATAAACTCCAAGAGACCTTTCAAGGTCTGCACAATCAAAATGTATATTCCTTTGGGCAGAACACCTGCAGTAAGGGTATGCTTCCTCATGTGGGGGAAGGAAGGAAAGAAGGAACAAAAGAAAGGAAGGAAGGAAAGAAGGAAGGAAGGAAGGAAGAAAAGAAGGAAGGAAGCTATGTTTGCCCAACTGGTACTGGCCGGTTGGGCCCCCAATAGGAGAGCTACCACTACTCACAGGTTGTTAAAACGGTCAAGGTTTCCCATTGCTTCAGGGGCCATCTCTAGTGGTCTTGACCTACATCTTGCCACTGGATCCAGATGGCTCTGGAGGAGAACGTGAGGCTGGTGACCTTGCACAAGCCTGCCTCACTTAAATCCAATTCACTCACAAGTCATGGCATCATTTTCCTGATTTCATGGTCCTCTTCTAGAATGAAGGACAAACAACACTCATTTCAAGGCAGAGGTCTGATGGGTTTGAATAATTCATAGAGATTTCCTTCACTGGTTAATTAATGTATACAATACCTTACAGACTTATAAGTGAAATAAGCCTGGTACAGACTGTTGTTTCTCTAGTAGCATCTCAAGTGTCATGTTAGAGAGGGAAAATCTCCCAAAGTCACACCAAGCCTGTACCCTAACATCACTTCTATTTTGGGCAGACACTTCAAATGGGCAGTAAGCTGGGCTCATAATTGAATAGGAAGGCTGCGTGGGATTGCCATTAGGAAATTACAAAACTTCCTAATGTTACTTTTTGAAATAAAGGTCTGCATTTCTAGTACTGATAACTCTTCTGATGGATGTTCTCATATGATTGCACGTATTAGAATTAGATATTACCTCAAAGACATCTTTTGGCATTGAAAACCCATCATAACTCGTTCCAGCTTGGTTCCCTTTATACATGATTGTAATTTTCCAATGATTCTCCTTCCTCAGTAGAATACTCCTTTATACTAGGAAAGTACAGTCCAGCAAAAGTGGCCATGTATGAAAATGTAAGTTTCATTATGAACCTATTATCTACTACCTCTGGAATAAGTTGTAGGAAACAAGATTTGCCATCAAATGCTATAAAGTCATAATTTATTACTTCATTGACATATGTTTTGATGTATATTTTTCTCTTGGTTCTGCTTACATTAACCTACATCAGTTCTTCTACGTGAAAAAGGTCATGTTCAGATCATCTAGAATGTAGGAACCCTCACGTCCCTTACCACAGGCTGGCCATCCTGGGACCATCTTTCTCTTCTGGCTCGCTTTTTCCTTTGAGCTTTACTTTGGCTCCACGAAATGGGTCTGGGGTCCTTTGCTTTATGTTATTTGTCCTTCTGCTTCAGGTGCTGGTGGTAATCACCACCAGACCCAGGAGTTGGAGTCACCATAGCCTTGTAACCAGGATTACTGGTAGGAAGTTGCAACCAGCCAGCCCACGCAAAGAGGTCTAGAGAAGTTAGGATGCCTGAGACTCAAGTCCCAGACATGCCTTTTTTATGGGCGAGAGCAAATAATAGCCAGCATTTATTAAACAACCATTACGTGCCAGGTATTGTACTAAATACGTTATCTCATTTGAGTCTGGAAACCACTCTAGGAGGTAGATGCTATTATTATCCCTATTTTACAGATGGGGAAACTGAGGTACAGTTAAGTGACAGTTTAGACATATCCAGCTTTTCTTGACCCCATTGAGGGTTTTCTTGGCAAAGATACTAGAGCGGTTTGCCATTTCTTTCTCCAGTTCATTTTACAGATGAGGAAACTGAGATAAATGGAGTTAAGTGACTTGCCCAGGGTCGCACAGCTAATAAGTGTCTGAGGCTGAACTGGAATCCGGCTGCCCTCAAACTCTACCCTAGTTCAAGGAAGCCGCAGACCACAACTCTTGTCCCAGCTCAGGGTCTCAGAACCTCAGGAGAGCCAGCACTATGCACGGAACCCTGCATCCTGCGTCCACTGCACGCCCGCAAACTCTCCTCCTGGTAACTTCTGGAGTCTGCGCAATACGTCCACCACCGGACGCGAGGACACAGCGCACTGAGAGCCGGGGAGCCCCGCCCCCACGCCAGTGCCAGAGAGGATTCCCATGCGCCTGCGCAGCCCGGGGAGGGGGAGGGGAGTGGGGCGCTCCAGCCCCAGACTCCTCCTCCCGTCACTTTCGCTTTCACTTTCCCTACTGCTGATTATCTTCTGCCTGGTCTGGGCAGAGATGGAAAATGAAAGGGGAGGCTTTGTGCCTTTCCCTGACCGCTGGAAGCCGGCCTTGACCCTTGCCCGCAGCGGGCCGACCCTCGCGAGGGAGCCGAGTGAGTACCCTCCTCCCAGGTGGGAGATCCAGGACAGGAGGGGGCTCGGGATAGGGAGACGGAGGGAGGAGGGGTTCTGGGGCGGGGAGGGAGCATCTGCAGGGGAGGGTTGGGGATTGGGTGAAGGAGCTTGGGCAAAGTAGGGCTCCCTGGTGGGGGACCCCCAGCCCCCCAAGAGCAGAGGGAGAGGCGAGTCGTTTAATGGGTGCCCCTGGATTGCAGCTCCCACTCATGCCTCGAGGGGTAGTGACCTTTTGAGAGAAACTGATTAGCTTCAATTTCTGTGACCATAAGTGGAAAGAAAAAAATCCTTTTAGGTGACTCGGTGGCCCTGAATTTTAAAATTACAATTTCTTCTCCTCTCCCCCCCATTCCTGGGTTTACTGAACCTAAAAAAAAAATCACACAATGAAGGGAATTATTTGATTTTTTTTTGCTATCGGTGGAATGGAGTTTTTCTTCCCTATCTTTTTTGATATTTCTTTTCTGGTCTCTGCCATCACTTAACAACATGAGCTTGTAACACTTTCTGCCTTCTCATAGTAAAAGAATGCAGGAACTGAGGCTAGCACCGTGGTTTTGATACCCAGTTTTTTCCCCATTTTTAATTTCTTGAATATACACACTGATAAGAAAACTTCTAATAAAGCTTTGTTTTGGGGTGATACTAGGTTGCTGCACTGGGATTGTGCATTTCATTGTGAATTTCTATGATTCCATTATAGGAGTGGGTTTCTAACTTAGATCTTTACAGCACCAGAGTATGGGAGAAAAAGGAAAAAGGGAGCTTGATGTAGTTTTCTGTTAAAAGGCCCCCTTTGGGGGAAAAAAAAAGGAAATTTCTTCGTTATTTAGAACTTACTGCTCACTGCGGGTGATGATGGATGTGGGAAGAAAGTACTTGCCTTTTTTGAACAAAATGTATTTCTGGAGAAGCTATTGATATTAAAAACCTGTTTCTTTGAATCCTTCTGCTGACTCCCTTGTTTCTTCATTCCTAATTACTCTTTGCTGAGATCATTAGGTTCCTTACCGTAGATGTTAAAAAAAATATTTCTGCAGCTAAAATGTACTTTGAGAGCTTTGGTGTTTATAGCATTTAAAATGGATTTAATTAAAAAAAAAACTTTGCAGTTCAGTAATGAAGTATTTAAGTCCATGGCATGTTGCATTTCTTTCATACATGATACTCATTTCCTATCTCCATGATTTCAGCTGTCAGATCCCCCACCCACCCCCTTGTCTTGTATGGTTTTCCTCTTCCCCTCCCTCTTGTGGCAGTTCTGGTTTTCTTTAATGTTTCCAATCAAGTACCGTTTTCTAAGAAGCCTTTCCAGGTCTCCCCCTCAGCGGCGGGGAATCTGTGGGCCTCGAGGCCACACATGAGGCCTTATTCTGTGAAGTTTGGATTCAAAGGGCCACACTTGAGGACCTAGAGGGTCACATGTGGCTTGAAGCCACAGATTCCCCACCCCTGCTGGACACTGCTATCCCTCTTCTAAGGTTACTCTTCTGTGTGTTTTGTATATGTACATACTGTCTTTTCTGTGAGAAGGTAAGCTCCTTAAAGTCAGGAACTCTTTCATTTTTGTTTTTGTATCCCCAATGCCTGCCACATATTAGGTGTTCAATAAGTGCTTATTTGCCTATTATATAAGTGAGAGGAGGTGGTTGAAGTAAAAGCTGAGTCTCTCTTTGTATCCATACTTTTATCCCCTCCCCTCCTCATCTTCAGCAGATAACTACTCCCCATTATTCTCCCTCTCCTCACCCCCGGCCAGTTTTCATTCTGTCCCAGTCTACTGGTTCCTTCCTTCATGCCTAAACGCACTTTTAGCCATTTATGTCTTTTCTTAGTGCCTCCTTCCCAACAGTCTGCTGCATTGGGCACATCCTCTCCTGCTGAATGTTGTATCAGTAAGCATTTATGAAGCCCTTACTATGGGCCAGGAACCATGCTAAATGTAGGGAATACAAATCCAATCAAAAAGAGAGTCTCTGCTCTCAAGAAACTTATATTCTAATGGGCAAAAGACCACATGTGAGAGGAAGCTGAAAATGGAGGGACCAGAGGAAAGGAATTGAAGGTATGTGGACCAGGGACCTGGTAGAGAAAGTCTGGGAGAATCAGGAATAGAGCGTGGAGAAGACTGAAGGCATAGTGAACTTGGACTGAACTTGGATTCCTTCAAATGAAGGTTCTGGGAGGAAGCATCCAATCATAGGGAATGGCCTCAGGGCGAATTCTAGAGCTGGAGTGAGCTACTGGATGAAGAGATGTCTGGGGCATGGTAGAGAAAGTCCAGCAGAGTCTGGACTCGATTCTGGAGAGGAATGAACCCTCCTTTCTGACTTGTCCAGTCATCCTCTTTTTTTATTCTCCTCCCGGGTCTGTTTCTTTTCCCTCTCCTTTGACTTATCATCATCCAGATGTGCTGCTCTAAGTGCTGGTGTTCCCCTAGGCCAGGGGTGGCATTCTGTAAAAGCTGTTAAGACTGGGTCTGTAAAGGTTTGTTCTGGGCAGTTTGGATTCAGTCAAAGGCCTTCAGGGGCCACATGTGGTCTCTGGGCTGCAGGTTCCACAGCCCTGCCCCAGGCTTTGCCCTGGCTCTCTTTTGTTTTTTGTCTTCCACTTTCTCTTATGACCTCATCAACTTTAATGAATCTAATTATCATCCCTCCGACGGGTGATTCACAAATCTTTGTTTCTAGCCTCAGGTCCTCTACCGAGCTTCAGTCTCATTATCCATTGCTTCGTGGACATTTCAAATTGGATGTGTCGGAAGCCTTCCAAATGCATCAGAAACAGAGCTCCAACCTGTGCTTCTAAACCCATCCTCCTCCAAACCCCTTTATGTCTATAAAAGGTACCAGTAGTCTTCCAGCATCCCAAACTTGAAATCTCAGTCTCTCTCCTTCACCACACAGCTAATCAGCCGCCAAATCTTGCTGTTTCTTGACTCCTGTAACATCTCACCTCCAGCTCCTTCTTTTTGCTCATGCAGCTGCCACCTGCTTTTTGCCTAGATAGTTGCAGAGGCCATTCCTGTCCTTTCTCTACGCTATTGCCGGCCAGAGTGATTTTCCTAAGTGCAGCTGACCATGTCACTCCCCTAATAAGCCCCAGTGATTCTCTAGTCCTAGAATAAAATATAAATTCCTGTGTTTAGCTTTTAAAGGTTTTCACAAATCTGGCCCCATCCTATCTTTCTAGACTCATTTAATATTAAGTATTTCCTGTCCTGTTCTCTGTGATTCAGTTAAATTGGCCTTCTCTCTCTGTTCCTCAGTCATAACATTTCAACTCACATCTCTTTGTTTTTGCATTGGCCTGTGCCTGGTCCTTGTGCCTGAAATATATTCCCTTCTTTCCTTTGAATCCTGGAGCCCACCTAGTCCTTCATACTTCAGCTCAAACAGCAGCTGGGGCAGCTAGGTGGTGGAGTGGATAGAGCATCAGTGCAGAAGTCAGGAGGACCAGAGTTCAAATCTCACCTCAGACACTTGACACGCACTAGCTGTGTGACCTTGGGCAAGTCACTTAACCCCAATTGCTTCATCTTGAGTCATCTCCAGTCACCCTAATGAATATCTGGTCACTGGATTCAGATGGCTCTGGAGGAGCCTAGTGACCTGCACAGCCCTCCCTCACTCAAAACAAAGTCAAGTGCAAGTCATGTCATTATTTCTCTGATGGCGTTGTCTTCTTCAGCAATGAAGGACGAATGCACTCAAACAACAGCTTCGTAAAGCCCTTTCCTGATCCTTCCTGCTGCTAGTACCTCCTTTCCAAACTACCTAGTATTTATTCTTTTTATATTTATTCTGTGTACACTCATCTATGTTGTTGTTTCCCCTTGAGAGTAGACTGTTCCATTTATTGTGTTTGTATCCCCAATACAGGGCCTAAGCACATAGAAAATAAAAATATTTGTGGGTTAATTGGCATCATTCACTTTGTGTCCTTTATGTGGTTCTCTCTGTGTCCCCTACTTCCTTACACCCCTGTTTTGAGTCTCCTCTACTTTTGTGGAATAGGAGCACTGGGTCAGTGATAGATTGGGAAGTGGAGAACAGAGGAAAGAGAACTCTAAAATGTGGACATTTCTGAGAAAGCAGTAATAACATTTTTGGTTGTGGTCCGGACCTGTGATTTCATCAGGGTTTGGAGCTCTTTGGTAAGAAAACTCTCCCTAGTGCAGAGCTGCAATGGTTGTGCAGATTGAGTAACCTTTCTAGGTCTTGACTAGGAGGAAGTAATTATGTAACTTGCCCAGGGTTATGAAGGTGGTAGTAGTGCCGGAGGTGAGGCATGGACCAGCTATCCCTGACTGAGGCCATGATCGTAACAGCATGAATTACAGTCATTATACTTGGACCTAGCCTTAAGGTAGCCACTGGAACAGCACCTTGTGCTAACCTCAATGCTTTTTTCCCCTCTTCAGCTGTTTTTACCTGAAGGTGGCACCATTTTCTAGATTTGCCTGTTCTTCCAAGCAAGAAAGGGTACCCATTATCTTTTTGAGGATATTTGTTATTTCTATGTAATTTGAAAATTCGATCTGAACTTTTCTTCCAGTTACTTTAGTGTAAGAGTTAATGTAAATCAAGGATGTTCATATTTTCAGCTCCTGATTGATTTTTCAGGTTTTCTTCATGATACAAATGAAACCAAAGAATATTATAAGGTAGGATGATGCTGCATATGTTAGTTTCCCCTTTTTTCCTCCATCTGGGGCCCTTGATTTGGTCACCATTGAGAGTATACTTTGTTAAAGGATATGAATAGGCAGTTTTCTAAAGAAGAAAAAAAAAAACAATTTATAGTCATGTGAAAAAATGCTCTAAATCATCACTAATTAGAGAAATGCAAATTAGAACAACTTTGAGATACCATTTTACATTTATCAGATTGACTAAAATGATAGAAGGGGGAAAAGACAGATGTTGGAGGGGATGTAGAAAAATTGGGACCTTAACTCCTTGTTGGTGGATCTGTGAGCCAGTCCAACCATTTTAAAGAGACATTTGGAAGTATTCCCAGAGTTATTAAACTGCCTATACCCTTTGGCCCAGCAATATCACTATTAGGTCTGTTTCCCAAGATGATTAGGGAAAAAAGCAAAAGCACCTATACATTCTAAAATATGCATAGCAGCTCTTTTTGTGATGGCAAAGAACTGGAAATCGTTGGGATGCCTGTTGGGACATGGCTAAACAAATTTAGGTATATGTTCATGGTGGAATATTAACTCTTCTATAGGAAATGGTGAGCTCAATGATTTTTAGACAAATGGAGAGACCTCCATGAAGTAATGAAGAGCGAAATGAGCAGCATCAAGAGAACTCGGTGTTGTTTTAAGAAAAGATGAAGTTATTCTATTATAAATACCCACATTAATTGCAAAGATCCTATGAAGGAAGATGCTGCTTGCATCCAGAAAAAGAACTCATGCACACACATTTGTGTCTAATGGTAGCCACCCTGAAGTTTGTTGTCTATTTAAAAGGAATAACAAGTTGTACATAATGGATCTGCAATTTCAGGTGCAATCCTCTGTTTTTCTATTCCACTTTTTTTTAAATGAAAATACATGTTTTATTTCCTAGTTTCAGAATACAATTTAAAAATTGCTTTTCTTTTAAAAAGGGGGGGAGGGAAGAGAGTATCCTTTGTACCCAGTATAATTTATCAGTTCAGTAAATATGTATTGAGTTGTGCTTAGCACTGTGCCAGGAGGAAGCAAACAGCACTAAAGCCACCTCTAATGATTGTATATATTCCAAACTTTATTATCCTTGACTATTAATTGAATTTGAGTCTTGTTTTGGTGAATTTAAGGTAGAGGACCTTCTCTCATAGCCACAGCACAAGGTAATGTCATAATCATTTTACATGCTGCCTCTTTCTGTTCTAGAGGTGTAGGAACGAGAGGCAATATCAACAGTTGTTAGTTGTTAGGTTCACTGTCGTGATACATCGGATCAGAAGATAACCTATGTGAGCTAAGAAGCCACTCTGGGCCCTTGTATTCATGGCACTAGGAGTATTCACAGTGGGCTGTGTCAACTTGGAGGATACTTGGTGTTGACTTAGATCAATGACTGAGAGCCAGGGGAGCCAGTGGTCCTCTACTTAATGGAGGTTTTTATTCTGTATTGCAGAGAAAGGACTGAAACTTTCTAGCAAGTTGTGTGGGTATGATCACTTCCCTATATTCTTAAACTGAGTTCTTTCTGTGATCAACTTGGTATAGATGGCCTCCAAAACATTGTAGTAGTATAACAAAAATAATAGAATCAGCTGATATCAATTATGATGATTTGGAGGTAACGTGTTGTCTTGAATATAGTGCTAGGCCTAAAGTAAGGAAAAGCCACTTTAATGTTCTTCTCTTAGGTTGCTAGTGGAAGAAGTTTCCTATCCCAAGAGTACTTCATGCTTAAATAAATCACCAGTCCTCCTCTATTTATGTTACTATAATAGTACCAATACCTGACAAAAATGTTTAATAGTTTAAAAACCATTTTACATTAGTGACTTTATTTTGCAGAGGCAGCATAACAGAACAGATTGGGTGCTTATTAGAAGAACTGTAGAAGTTTCAGCTCTGACAGCAGTCATATGTGGGCAAGTCACTTCACTTTTCAGAGGTCCCGGTAGTTTCCCAAGTCTGATCAGTCTGTGCTGGTGGAGTATAGGCCTCACATACAAGGTGACATATTGACCCTTTTGGAGGCACCATGGTACATGTAGTCTGTAGAGAGCTAGTCTTGTACTCAGAAAGATCTGGAATTGAATTTCACCTCTTCCTTATTATGTGACTGTGAGTATGGTATATAACCTCTCAGCCTCAGTTTCCTCATCTCTAAATGTGGATCCACCTCTCAGAGTTGTTCAAATGAGATAACATATGTCAAATGCCTTGCAAAAAGAAAAAGCCATATGTATCCATCAGACAATCAAGAAGCATTTATTATTATGTGACAGATGCTAGGGATACAAATACAAAAAATGAAAAGAACCATGCTCCCAAGGAGCTTATCCTTTAATGAGGTAGACAGTGAGTATGTAGGTACATACATACAGATGCACGCAAAATAAAAAACAAAGAAGGGAAGGCGGTACTAAGCGATTGAGAGAATCAGGATAGCTACGTGTAGAAGGTGCTGTTTGAGTTGCATCTTAAAGGAAGAGAGGTGTAAGATAGTACAAGAGGAAGGAGGCCAGTTTGGCAAAGGTTGTAGGAAGAGGAGTGAAATATATTGATGCTCCAAAAGTAAGATGGACCAGATAGTGAAAGTCTTTAAAAATCAAATGGAAGAGTTTGTATTATATGACGTTTTTATAGTTTTTTCAAATGAAGATCTATCTTCTCTCCACCGTTTTCCTACCCCACAATCACAGACATGTATAATCAGGCAAAAGAAATTCGTGAATTGACTGTGTTCAAAAAAATTATGTCTCAATCTGCACTCTGACTTTCTTACCTCTGTTAGGAGGGAGGTAGCCTGTTTCTTCAAGAGTTCTCTGGAATTGTGGTGATGTTCATATGTTCCCCTGTGATGTGGTGATGTTCATATGTTCCCCTGTGATGAGCAGAGTTTCTAAGTCTTTCCAAGTTGATAGTCTTTCCAGTAATGCTGTTGTCACATACTTTGTTCTCCTGGTTCATCACTTTATTCAGAGTTTTTCCTAGTTCCTCCAAAATCAACCCCTTGATTGTTAATTATATAACAGTTAATTACAGAATAGTGTAGCATTCCGTAACATTCATATAACTCATTCAGCCATTCACCAGTTGATAGGCACCCCCTCAGTTTTCAATTCTTTGTCACCATATATAGAAATATTTTGGTACCTATGGGTTTTTTTCAGGGTCTTTGGGGTGTAGAACTAGTAGTGGTTTTGCTGGGTCGAAGAGTGTATCTTATGTGATCCTCTCTAAACCTTGTTTGGTCATGAACTCTTCCCCAATCCATAAATCTGGCAGGGCATTTGCTCCTTGCTCATTTAATTTGTTTTTGATAGTACCCTTTATGTCTAAGTCATGTACACTTTGGAGCTTATCTTGGTGTATGCTAAATTGATATTTTATCCTAGAAGCAATAGGAAGTCACTGGAATTTATTAAGTACGGCAATGACATGGTTAGGTCTTCATTTGGGAATATCACTTTGGTGTGGAGGTTGGAAAGGAATGGGGACAGATTTGAAGCAAGGCAACCGGTTAAGAAGCCATTGCAGTAGCCTAGGCTAGAAGTGATGAGAACCTGAATTTAGGTGGTGGACAGAGAGAAGGAACTCGGTGAGATATTGTGGAGGTAGAAATGGCAAGATTTGGCAGCTGATTGGATATGTGGTGAGGGACTGGGAGAGACCTTACGATTGGGAGACTGGAGTACTGGTAGGGTCTCTGATAAAAGTAGTAAAGTTTGGAAGTGAGATAGGTTTGGGAGCAAAAATAATGCATTCTCTTTTTTTTAGGCAAGCTGAATTTGAAATGACTTTGTGCAGTTTTAAATGTCCAAGAAGCAACTGGTGATAGGAGACTGAAACACTGGAGATTTATATATATATATATATTTCTGTGAATCATCTGTTTAGAAATGATAAATAAACTCATGAAAGTTAATGAGATCACCAAGAAGGATATTATAGAGAGGACAAAAGAGAGCCCAGGACCGACACCTATAGTTAGGGGTCTGATGTCGATAAAGTTGTTTTTAGGTGAAAGATTAGAAAATTTAGAAAGAATAATGTCAAGAAAATCTCTAAAGGAGAATATTTAGGAGGGGGTCCTGAACAATGTCAGTATGTTGTTGAGAGGGATGAGTTCAGAGAAAAGACCATCAGATTTGGAATTGCAAGGTCATTAGTAACTTTCGAGAGAGAAGTTTCGGTTGAGTGTTGAGGTTGAAAGTCAGATTTTTAAGAGTTGAAGAGTGAGTGAGGGAAGAGGAAGTCATTTGTTACTGTCATTCTCATTTTGTGTCATTCATTCTCATTCTCATTTCGTAGATAAGGAAACTGAAGTCTGCAGATGTTGTGGCTTTTCCAAGATCACTGTAGCATTAAGGACCATAATATTGCCGTAGTGTTCTTTCTGACTGTATGCTGGATAGATTTGTGATGGTTAAATCTTAAGCCCTGTTTAAAAAAAGTGCTATTTTCATGCTGAAGGAAATATAAAAGGGGTATGAATTTTTTCCCTTTTTGCTTGGCAGGGTTTTGTATTAAGGGAGGGTGCTTCCAAGATTGAGAGATTAAAATTCAAAAGAAATTAGGTTTACCTTTTCCCCAGGACAGTTAGATTTTTCTTACCTATTCTTCCTTTGTTAAAGAAAAAAGACATTAATTTCTGATCTAGATATGCTCCTCCATTGATCTCTTTTATTTTTTTCCCTGATTGCTGGTGAAAAAATTTTATTTTTTTAACAAATTTATTTATTTTTAGTTTTCAACATTCACTTCCATAAATTTTAAATTTTTTCTGCCTCCTTCCTCTTTCCCCTCCCCAAGACTATGTGCAATCTGATATAGATTCTACATAGACATTCTTCTTAAACATATTTTCGCATCAGCCATGTTGTATAGAAGAATTAGAAAGAATGGGAGGAACCATGGATCTCTTCCTTTTGACAAGGACAATAAAACTGACCAAAGGAGGGAAAAGTGTTGGTCTTGAGGATGTATCTGTTTGAGGCATTTCACATAGCCTCAAATTAGATTTTACGGAAATAGTGCAAAGATTTTTCTTTCCATTTCAGCAAGGTAATCCTCATCTTTGGTAGCCTGAGGAAAGAATGAGAGCTGTTATACTCATGTATGGAACAGAGGAGACTGAAAGGATTTAGCAGAATCAACTTCCCTTTGGAGTTACTAGGCTAAGCTGTCTTTCCAGGTTGCATCAAAGGACTGGACAGACCTGTCTTATTCTGTGTGTTTGCTCATTCACTTTCTGGAGGATGTGACATGTAGCAGCCACATGCAGCAACATTCCATTGGCTTCTATTTCACCCTGGACCTGATTCCTTGAGTGCCTCTTTCATTCTTTTGGTTTTTAGTAAAAGCAGGTGCAGTGTAGAGCTGTTCTGAAAGGAGACTAAACCTCTGCAGAGCTTTTGAAAGACACAGTTCTAAAAAACATTTCCGGACTATTTAAAAATACCAGTTAACATTTTACAGTTAACTGTGTTTTCCTTCCTGAAATCTAGTATGTGAGGGTAATTCTTATGATTTATTCATAGATATTTCCTCTGCTGAGTTTGACTCAGGGAAATAGAAGGTTGTTTACATGGATTACTTAGCATTAAATGTCATCTTGTTACCATTAATGAGTTCAAGTCACCAGGTCTGGACAAACTACATCCTAGATTAGTGAAAGAAATGTCAAGTGTGATTGCAAATGTCGGTTATCTTTGAAGGATCTTGGAGGATAGAATATGTGCTTCTGGGCTGAACAGGGGTGATCTCATCAACTCCCATGGATTTAATTACCATCTTTGTTCTGATGAGTCTTAGATCTACCTATCCTGCCCCAGCTCCTGTTGACCTCCAATCTCTCATCACCAGCTAGCTGTCTTTCAGACATCTCAAACTGGATGTCATGTAGACATTTTAAATTCAGCATATCTAAAATGGTACTCATTATCTTTTCCCCCTCCCTTCTACTTTTCCTATTGCTGTAGAGACACCATCTTGTCATCTTTGACTTGTCACTATCTCTTACCCTTCCCCCACAATCAGTCTGTTGCTAAGTGTTATTGACTCCACCTTTGCGATGTCTTTTGAATATGTGCCCCTTTCTTTTCTGATACTGTCATTTTGGTGATGTGGCCCTCACTGCCTCACATCTGGTCTTTTTTCAATAGCCTGGTGGTAAGTCTGCCTTCCTTAACTCTCTTCCCACTCCAATCAATCTTCCATTCAACCACTAAAATGATGTTCCTAAAGTGTGGGTTCAGCTATGTCCCCCACTTACTCAATAAACTATCTCCTCCAGGATCAAATACAAAATCCTCTGTTTGGCACACAAAGCCTTTCATAATCTAGCCCCCTTCTACGTTTCTGAATATTTTATAGCTTACTCCTAATCATGTGCTTTTCAATCTGGTGACACTGTTCTCCTGGTGATCCACAAATAAGATACTCTATCTCTTGGCTCTGGGCATTTACTCTCTGTTCCCCATGCTTGGAATGTTTTCCTTCCTCATCTCTGCCTACTAGATTCCCTGGCTTCCTTTAAGTCCAAACTGAAATCTTCTATGGGAAGCCTTTCTCAATATTCTCTTGATTCTAGTGATTAATCTCAGTTAATTATTTCCTATTTATCCTGAAGTAAGCTTACTTACTGTTGTTGTTCAGCTGTTTTGCAGTCATGTCTGACTCTCCATGACCCCTTTGGGGTTTTCTTGGCAAAGCTACTGGAGTGGTTTGTCATGTCCTTCTCCAGCTCATTTTACAGACGAGGAACTGAGGCAAACAAGGTTAAGAATCTTGCCCAGGGTCACACAAGCTAGCAAGTGACTGAGACTGGATTTGAACTCCTGAAGATGAATCTTCTTGATTCCAGTACTCTATCCACTGTGCCACCTAGCTGCCCCTGAAAGTTTGTGGATACACACTCATACCCACACACACACACACACACACACACACACACACACACACACATACACACATATATATATCCTGTATACACATACATATATGTGTATATATACATACATATATACTGTACATTTTGTATATCCTTTATGTAGCTTATTTGTGCGTATTTATTTGTTCTCCCCAATTGGATTGTGAGCTCCTTGAGAGAAAACAGTCTTTGGCCTCGTTTTGTTTTTTTTTTTTTTAAATTCCCAGTGCTTAGTACAATACACAGTGCCTGGTACATAGTAGGTGCTTCATGTTTATTGACTGATTTTCAAAAAAAGGAAGAGGATTGAATCTACCAGCTGTAGGCCAATGAGCTTAATAATATCTGGCAAAATTTACAATGTTTTGTGAACATTTAGAAAGTGAAGCCATTAGTGAACATGTTTGTGAAGCCATGATAAAATAAAAAAGCCAATGTGACTTTATCAAGACCAGGTTATTTCATTTCCTTTTTTGATATGTTAATGCTACAAAATCCTATATGGAGATGACCCTGGGTTCTTAAAAGCTATGTCAGAGCAGTACAAATTCTATCTACCATGTTGGAAAAACTCCAGATGTGATCTTACAGCAGAGTATGTCTACTTTTCACTTCTGGAGCCATAATTGAATCAGTACTGCTATTGAGGGTTGGAAAGGTGACTGGGAAGGAGGTGTTGGAAGGGTGTGTTATGTTACTCCCCTATGGCTTTACTTCTAGCCAAACTCATAGCCATAATCCAGGGGAGTAAACTTTCTGGAGAAAGGTATCCTCCTTCCCTCCTACCACCATCACTACTACCTGCTAAACATCTGCAGTTGATGGGAGAGGCAAGCCATCCTAGTTGAAGAAGTAAGGTATCCTGAGGGAGAAAAGGAAAGCATAATGTGACAGGCAGCTCCCTTTAAAACCCAGTGGAAAGAGCTTAGGACCTGGAACCCAAGATCCCAGACCACTGGTCCTTTTTCCAGCCTAGCCTCCATGGACATTTATCAGTAAGAACAATCATAGTAGAGAAGGAGCCCACTCTCCCTGTTACTACCAATACCAGCTGCTGACCAACTGTTGACAGGTAGGGAAATCCAAGAGCCAAAGGAATAGCAGTGCCCTTAGACCATCGGCCCTGCTGTTAGCACAGCCCCCTCAGTCATTGTTCAGTGGAGAAGGTACCTGTCAGTTTCTTCTATAGGTGCTACAGACCTTTTATTCTTGGCAGCTATAACTATAATTGAAGACTTGGAAAGGGTTTCATCATCAAAGTCCTTGGCACCTTCAGATGGTTCATCCTCAGAAACAGACATGGTTGTGTCAGTGGAAATGATATTAAAGAAGATGCATTAGCATCTCCTTTGCCATTGCACTTTAAAAACCGGTAGGCCTTTCCATCTGACTTGCAGGTAAAACTTCCTATATGTGTTGTCTTCAGCTATTGGAATGTGAGTTTCTTGAGAATGAGTATTGCCCTCCTTTCTGTTTGTATTCCCAGCACTTAGCACAGTGTTTCACATATAGTGAGTACTCACTAATTTTTTTTTTCATTCATTCACTTATAGTCTTTGGAACTTTAAAGACCAAAATACCATTTCTGGTCACCACTTCCCTAGCTCTATGTGTTGTCTCTTCCTATTATAATATAAGCTCCTAGAGAGCAAAGCTTGTTTTTGCTGTTGTTTTGTATCCTCCAGTACTTTGTGTCTATTAAATGCTTAATAAATGATTTTTCATTCATAGCTTAGCTCGGTATGGAGGGATCCCATCACCAATGAGTTGACCACCTGATAGTGAATTAACAACCTATAGAACCAAGAAAAATACAGGCTCCTTTTCAGTACTCTGTGGCTCTTCCCAGCTTCTGGAGTGAAAGTTGCAGAGTGGTGGGAAAGGGAACATAGTTATTGGGACCATACTTGTAGTCTTTCCAGCGTGGTAGAACCTATGCTCCCTTGGCAGAGCCTTCAAGAACCAGGGTTACCTCAATGCTATGAACATAGAAAGGAAAAGAATTTTGTCAAATTACTCTATCAGATGCTAAACTTGGAGTTTTTAGACCATCTAGGAGTGTTAATTATTGGTATTCTAAACATGACATCCTTGCCCAGTAATCAACAGATGGAGGAGCTGAATCTTAGCACTCTTGACATTACCATTAGATAAAACCAGAAGAAAAGAGGATGTTTCAGCCAAATGGAAGGATAGTTCACAAGTTTTCCTTGGAGAGGCAGATAGAGGAGTTGATGGAGTTGGTTTCAGAATATCATTCATGAAATATTTGGTCATCTTAGATTGCATTGTTCATGATAAGTGTTTGCAAAAAGATAACCACAAAGATAATTGCAGCCTATGTTCCAACAGCTATTGCAAAAGATGATGAGATAGAAAGTTTATAAATACTTAATATAACTCCAAATAAAATCAGCATGTACCTTGATACTCTTTTGACTTCAATACAAGATAGGTATAGAAGAGGACAGTGAAAAATATTTTGGGAAATATGGGTTGGGAATAATAAATGAGAGAGAACCCTAATCTGTAGAAGATAGAATCAAAGAATTTGACAGTAGGAATGAGCCTTAGTGGCCAGCTAGTCCAAGCCATACATAAAAGAAACAATCACTGTAGTGACTTGTGCTTATCTAGCCTCTGTTTGAAGGCCATCAAGGAGGAATCCTATACCTTCCATAAATATGTGTGTGTGTATGTGTGTGTGTGTGTGTATACACATACACATATATATACATGTATATATGTATATATACACACACATACACACATACATATATATACATATATACACATATATATGTATATATATCCTTTTTGCTTCCATTTTTTGTATATTTTGTATATTTCTTTTTTATGTAAATCTGTTAATAAGTTCCTTGTTTATCTACATCAATTTCTTTAGACAAGTTCCTGAGCCTGAGCCTCCCTGTCTTATCTAGACTAGTAGTACAGCAGCTGCTCATAGGTCTGAACCTGATATTGCTAACGCAGAAGCTTTAACCTGACCCCCCTCCCTTTTTTTTTCTGACCTGGACCACTTCACCCCTCCTTATGAACTCTGGTGATTCTTTGCTCACCGAGGCTCACCATGTTAGTACAGAACTTAGTGGAGATACCTGGTGAGCTTTTAGCTCAGAGTTCCTGAGTTCAAGGGATCCACCAGTCTTAGCCTTTCCTAGTAGCAGATGTTACAGATGTGCGTGCAACCATATTTGACCTAGAATTTCCTTCTTGAGCATCGCCAACCTTCTTGGGCTAACTTCCTCTGAAGTATTTACTCCATGGAATCCTACCTATTTTTTTTTTAATCTTTTGATCTTCCAAAATCTGGGGTGCTTATCAGCGTATTTCCTGATTTCCTCTCCCCTTTAACAAACTTTAGGATAGATTGACCACTTTCCTTCAGGGTTCTCACCCTCTGCAAATGGTTTCTTCCTGTTAATGAGAATCACATTCAAAATAGGATTTCCCTTTGTTGGTTTCTTTACCTTTTAAAGGATAAAATTCTAACCAGGGCATATTAAGAAGTTCTTAGCCTTGCTTTTTTGGGAGTAGAGCTCTAGCAAATGTTTTAGTAGAAACTTCCTGCATATATATTGAACCAATAATTTCACAAAAAATAGAATTGTATTTTTGCAGAAAACTACTACTGCTTCTGATGTGGGAGTAATTTTTTTTAATTTAATTTTATTATGATTATTTTTTAATGTTCTACATTCACTACCTTAAAATTAAGATTTTATGCCCCCCCAAGTAATTTTTTTATATGTAATCTGTCCATGCATAGTCAGACTTTCAACTTGCTAGAAGAAATAAAATCAATGCCAAATTAGAAGGAAGAGTTAAAAATGAAAACATATGGTGTGCAATTGAGGCCACTTCAACCTAACCTATTTTGGTGAGGTTTTGACGTTGAAAGATGGAGAAATAAAGGAATGGTCAGGAACACAGACCACTGCCATTTCCTTTTGGAAGTTTGACCTGTGTAAGTCAGTTGTAATATTTGAGTAGTGGGGGTGAAGAGGGTATGATGCTAGTTTTATAATAGAGCATCTGTGTTAGACAAATACTGTGAAAGGACAAGGAATTGAACCCAGAGTTAGATGGAAGAAAGAGAGTGGACAAATTGTCTTTGGGAAATTATACAATTCCTTTGATGAGTTTGAGTTTCTCCCTGAAACAAAGGCCTAGCTTTTTAACATCTATATTCTTCCAGCAATACTTTATGATTGAGAATGCCAGTCTCCAAAGAATTGAAGGTATGGTTTACCCAAGATTAGATGGAGAGTTAGATGGGTATGAGTAGATTGCATCTTATTACTAACAAAGAATTGTACTTGAGAAGTGATGTGGTCAGTATCATCAGGTGGATGTATTACCAGAAAGGGAAGTGGGCTGGTTACTTAGTAAGAGCAAGGGATAGTCAATGGATAGTTCACATGCTTCACTGGTAGTCTGTGCAACATTGGGAGTATTGAAGGCTGGCTCCTAGCATGTCCAATAGATCCTCTCTTTATGGGAGGATATGTGCAAGATTCACATAGAATGAGAGTCTTCACATATAGACACGTGCTCCTGAACCAAGTTGGAGAAAAGCATGCAGCCATTCTGATTAGGTCCATTATAAATTTACGTTGCGCAGCCTCAGCAGGAATCTTATCGCTGCCAGGCAATCTTATTATACCTACTGTATCACTTGCAATCCCACTCTCTAGAGTAGCTCTTCCAAACATGTTCATCCCTCCTCAAATCTCCCCATCTCTTCTTCTGCTCATTCTCAGCTGAGAACCTTGTCTCCTTTTATGAAAAAACTGAGTCCATCCATTCACCATGAGCTCCCTGTTCTCCCTTCATCCTCATTTCCTATCACTCAGGTGCCTTCTGTCACTTCCTTCTCCTTTTAGGTGGCACATCATAGTGTAAATCCATATTGAATTTGCACTAAAAGCCTCAAATCTTTTTTCACATGAACACAGATCTAGTACTTGAGACATGCAAGGGAAGCAATCATCTTGATCCATCTTTGGAGAAGGAGTGTGGCAAAGTAGGGAAAGTGACGTCACGAAGACTTGGGGGTAAATTGTGCTACTGACAGTAGGCATGTGATTTGGTTACGTCACTTCGCCACCACAAGTCTTAATTTCTTCATGTATAAAATGATACCTAACCAGCAAAGTTAGTGTGAGAATCAAATGTAAAGCACTTTCCAAAAGTTATAGCTTACAAATATCACCTGTTACTCTTTTATCTTATTTCAAAGTGTAAGTCAGTCAGCACACATCTTGGGAGCTTCAGTTGTGTTCCATCACTATGCTACATATTCTGGGGATGGTAGGAGGCAAGATACAAAATAAAGAAGATTTTATCCTTTAGAAATCATCTGGTGGGTATTAAAGACTAATACAAATGAAACAGATAACAATAGAAAACTTGTAAACAAGTGAGAGTGTGTCACAGTTTAGGATGTGGAGTGTGTTTTAGGATATATATGGCTGCTATAGGCATGTAGAGAGAGAGGGAGAGAAGAAAAAGTGAGTGATTCTTTCCTTGGGTATTCAGGGAACCCTTCATGGAAACTGTGTTTGAACTGATTCTTTAAGGATGGATCAGTTTTGAATATATGGGTAGTAGGGGAAAGGGGATTTTAGATATAAGTAAGGGTACAGAATGGAGAATATATGCAAAGACTCGGGACAGGGAAGAGATTAGCCTGGAAAAAGCAAGTTCCTCAGAAACGAGTATGAGGGGAGTTTGGATTTGCTGCCATCAGAAAGGGTACTGGACTGGGAGTGAGAAGACCTGGGTTGTAATCCTACCTCTGGCAATTGTTCTGTATGACCTTGGGTAAGTCACTTGACTTCTCTCTGCCATGGTATCCACATGAATGAAGTGAGGGGGTTGGACTAATAATCTCTAACTTGTCAAGCTCTAAATTCTGTGATTTTGTGTTTCAGTAAAAATTATATACTGGTCATTCACTAAGCATTTATTCAAGTAAGTCTCCTTTGTGCCAGGCACTGTGCCAAGCACTGAGATAAAAACAGCTTTCAAGGAACTCACAGTTTAATGAGGAAGACACCATTCAAGCAACTACATATAGATAAGATGCATACAAGATAAACTGGAGATAATCTCAAAGAGAAGGCACTAAAATTAGGGTGGACTAGAAAAGGCTTCTTGCAGAAGGTAGAACTTAACTGCTACTTGAAGGGAACTGAGAAGCCAGAAGGTGGAGATGAGGAGGGAGGGTGCTCTAGGCCTTGGTAATAGCTAGCAGAAATGCTGGGAGTTAGAGGATGGAATGTAGGAGGCTAGGAATAGCAAGGAGGCCAGTGTCACTGGATTGCAGAGGGAATGGAGGGGTGAGGGAGTGGTGTGTTGGTAAGGTGTGGGATAAGGAGTGGGGGTGTGTGGTAAGAATGGAAAGGTGCAAAAGGACCAGGTTATGAAGGCCTCTGAATGCCAAAAGGGACTTTATATTTGTTATTGGAGGTGATAGGGAGCTACTGGAGTTTATTGGGTGGGGATGTGTGTGACATGGTCAGACATGCACTTTAGGAAGATCCCTTTAACAGGTGAGGAGAAGATGGACTAGAGTGGGGAGAGACCTGAGTCAGGGCGACCAACCAATAGGATGTTGGCAGTAGTTTAGATGGGAGGTTCTGAGGGCCTGCACCAGGGTGGTGGCAATATTCAGAAAAGCGAAAGGGGCCTATAGGAGAGATGTTGTGAATATAAAGATGATAAGCCTTGGCCATTGACTAGGTATGAGGGGCGAGAGACTATGAGAGGAGTCAAAGATGACACGTATGTTTCCAACTTGAGCTACTGGAAGGAAAGTAGTACCCTTGAAAGTAATAGGGAAATTAGGGCTTGGGGGAAAATAACGTGCTCCATTTTGGATGAGCTAAGTTTAAAATGTTTACTGAACATCCAGTTTAGGATGTCTAAAAGTTGAGCTGTTGGAACTTTAAGACTGGAGGTTGAGAGAGAGGTTAGGGTTGGGCAAATAAATCTGAAAGTCATCTTCATAGTAGGATAATTGAATTCATGGGAGCTGAGACTGTAAACGCCCTGCTCTTAAGGAATTTATGAATCAAGTGGTACATTTTCAAGACTTTTTGACTTCTTCCCCCCGCACCCCCGGCTTTTATTTAATGGTTATTTCTTCTCTTATTGCGAGTTTCTTGAATCTGAATTATAGATAATTCCAGAGTTGGATGGGACATCAGAGACCATCTGGTGCCACCCACACCTGAATAAAAACCACCTGTACAACACCCCCAAAATGTGACCTTCCAGCCTTTTATTGAAGACCTCAACTAAGGGTGAAGCACTACTTTCTGAAGTACAACATTCTACTTTGGGATACTTCTAACTATTAGAAAACAAAAAAACAGTCCATATTCTATTTCAGGGATAGGAGAGGATACTACAATATGCAAGCATAAAATTATATATAAACATATGGTAATTTGAGGATGAAGGAGAGAGTATCTAGAGGAGTTTATATATGAGTTGAATCTTTAAGAGTGGTTGGGATTCAGAGCTAGGGAGGCAGAAGTAAGGAGAGAGTATGTTCTACGTATGAGAAACTGTCTTTGCGAAGACTTGGAGAATGAAAATGGAACAAGTCTTGGGAACATCAAATAGTCCAGTTTAGCCTGAATATAAAGTGTATGAAGATGAATAATGTACAGTAAGCCTGAAAAAGGCTGGAAGCTAGATAGTGAAGGGCTTTAAATATCAAGATCAAGATTTTGTATTTTTTCCCAGAGGCAAAAGAAAACCCCAGAAGCTTCACAAAGTGAGTGGTGCTTTAGGGAGGCTATTTTTGACAGATATGTGGAGAATGGTTTGAAGAGAAGAGAGACTGGAAGCAGAGAGAGCAGTTAGGAGGTGAGAGGTGTGGAGTACTGATTATTGATGCAGCAGAAGAGACAGAGGAGAGTGGATTGCCTCAGGAGGTAGTGAGCACCTCCCATCATGTCCAGCAGTTTGGGCAGTTACTTGCTGAGTACATTGATTAGAGATTCTTCTTTGGTTATGGATTGGAACAGATCTCTGGTGAAGTCTCTTTGAACTCCAAAACTGATTCTGAGTCTGATGTGATTGGAAAGATAGTGGTACTCCCAATAGAAACAACCTTTTCTGCAGGGTTAATATCCACTATAACTTAAAATGATCCTTACGTTGCATGATTTTGAAGTCCTTCATCTTTGTCACTTCTTTGGGCACTCAGCAAAAACTGCCCTTTCTGAAGCATGGGCCTCTGAAGTGAACACTGTGTTCCAGATGAAGTCTGGCTAGGGCTGAGCGGAGCTGCTACCCCTCTTATTCTGGATACTAGGCCTCAGTGCAGCTGAAGATTGAATTAATTTTTTTTTTTACTTTCACATGAACTGTTGTAAACCCCTTCTTTCCCCCCTACCCCACTTGTACTTTTGATGTTGGTTTTTTAACAGCTCAAACATAGGCATTTACATTTAAAGGATTCAGCCTGGTGTAGAGGAAAGAATGTGGGCCTTGAAGTTAGAAAGTCCTTTGTTTTACCACTAGTAAGATCATGGGCAATTTACACAATTCCTCTGGACATATTTCCTCCTATATAAATTGAGAACATTGAACTTGATCTTTAAGGTCTTCTCTTGCTCTAATATTAGATAGGAATGATTCCTCCATGTCAGGAACTCTAGAAGGGTAAAGATGAGTAGAGGTAGAAGTCTCTGTGTAGGGGTTATCTGCAAGGCATCATTACGAGTTGGCAAAGAGCAAGCAAAGCAAGCCATGACAGCGTCCCAGGAGACTGCCCAGACAAGTGTGTCAGATCCTTGGAATCTGCTTCAGTTTTCCTCCCTTCATGAATTTTGCATGAAATTTGATCGTCATGAAGCAGAATGACTGTATTGCTTAGAGCCACAGCACAAGTCATCTCATGTTTGTTACCAAGCCTTCCAGATTTTAGGCCAGTGAACTGCCTGTGAAAATTTGGTTGAGGCTAAACCCCTCTGGGCCCTTGATAATAAACATTCTGGTCTGTATTCTTATCTGTTGTGTCTTAGCTTCTAGGTGGAAAAGGAATGTTTACTGGACCCTCCCTCTCCCTTACTTACATACTGACCTTTGTTTTAAGGGGAAGGATGGTGCATTTAAAAGGTCCAGTCAGTCCAAGCGTTTTCCTTGCAGGAAGTCAGCTTTGTGGTGGGTTATTTCACCACCATTTTTTATCTCTTTATTTAATATGATTTTAAAGTTTTATTGATGCTCTCCCCTTTTATTCACAATTCTTAATGTTTTCATCCCCTCTCCTAGCATTTCACTGTCACAAAGAAAAAAGTTAAAATCAGTGATAGAATTGTTGAGGTTTTAGGGGTATGGAGACCTTGAAATAGACATGTGGGTCCTGCCCAAATGAATTCGACCCAAGCCTTCTTTTCAGTCAAATAAAAACAAAGTTTATTAAAAGTCCGCCATATTGGGTAGACTCTTAAGGAATCTGAACATTAATGTAAGAGGGTCAGATGGAGGCCGAGATGGATCTTATACACAGAAAGACTGTGGGAGGGCTCTAGGGTTGGCCAAGTAGTCTGGGGTGACTGGAGGTCTGAGGCGTAGAACTGAGAGAATGGGATTTTGATAGGATTAAGGGTGGATCTTAGCAGTAGGGGATCAGAGATAACAGACTATGGAGGGCTAGGCTAGGTTAAAGGCATCTTGTGCGTGGTGATAATGAAGAGCTTATAACCTCAGGCGAACTCCAGATCTAATGGGAAACCTCAAGGAGAGTAGAGCCTGTACCCCTTCACAACTACTGAGTGGTTGTTCGTGACAGTCATTATTCATATTCCCTTACTTTTATGAGGAAATATGGATCATAAACTTTTCTTTAGAGTATTTATTAGTCCTTGTTTTAAATTTGAGTTGCCTGTTAGCATTGTTTTTAATTTGTTGTAGTCATTGTATATGTTGTTTTTCATGATTTTTCTTACTTGCTCTGCCTCAGTTCAAAAAATCTTGCCACATTTCTTCAAATCTCTTGTTATTTTTTATGTTGCAGTATTATCCCATTACATTCACATACCCCTGTTCTTTCAGTCAGTCCTGGGTTGATGAGCACTTAGATATATTGTTTTTGGTTTTTGTTACTACACAGAGTGCTTTGTGACTGAGCAAGTCCTTTAATTTCTCTGGGCCCTAGTTTCCTCATCTGCAAAATGGAGATTGATTGGGGCTGGAATGGGGTTGTGAGACCCCCTCAACAAAGACCGGAGTTCCAGGGGCAGGTCGCCTGGAGAAGAATTCACAAACTCAAGCATTGTTGAGGTCAAGGTAAAGATTTATTGCACTTTTCAGAGGGAAAGAGTTCTTAGGGAACCTGCAATACTGGAGGGGTATGGGTAAATTTTATATAGCATATTCTGTAGTGAAAAATGTGCCAAAAATGCTAACTGGGTGTTTTGAGGTAGAATTAGGGGAGTGGTTAAGGAGTAGTTAGTTCTTAAAGGAACATGCGTTTTTGGTATCTACTGCGCAAGTATTTTACCGAAAATTCATCGGGGAAATAGCCCAAAGTGGGGCTACTTGGAGGTGTGGTTTTAGGCCTGAACCGTCACTAAGTCAACCACAGGTCAGAGCTGGCTCGGAAATACCAGGTTGCTCTCATCAATATCTTGTTAGACAAAATAAATATAAGGGAGCATACGTATATCTAAATCTAGGATACATACGACTGGTCAGTGAGTAGTAAATGTCATTATGACCCGGTGCACAGCCCGTTCAGCCAGTACACAGCTAGTTCAAACTAGTAAGTTCAATGGCTGCTATATCAGGAAAGGAGATAACAGTTGTTACCCGGGCAGGCTGTGTCCTTGGGCTGGGGAGAAACTGCCTGGGATAGTATTTTGAGGCTAGGGAAAAATGTGATTTTTAAAGAGAGATGTGCTTTTAGAATTGGGGCCCAAGCACCCCATCAGGATAATAACATCTGTATTATTGGACTTCTATTGGAAAGATTTGATTCAAAAATTTTTTTTTTCCTCATTCAACCATTTATTGTAAGCATATTGACTTTCTTTTTTCTTCTCATGTTGAATTTTTTCAATTTTTTAATTCTTCATTTAAGAAATAAAACAAGCATTTCCATAATGTGATAGAATAGATAAAAAGATGATTGCCCATGAAACTGCAAATTTATTATGCACAACTTGCTGTTCCTTTTAAATATATAATAAAGTTATTATGTAACTTTTTTTTGCCTTCCCTCCCTCTGCCTATCTCCTACCCTAGAGACAACTACCGTTAGACACAAGTATGTCTATGTTGGAGTGTGTGTGTGTGTGTATACGTAAAGCCATTCTATACGTACTTAAATTTATCAGTTCTTTCTCTGGATGCACATAGCATCTTCCTTCATTAGTCCTTTTTAGTTAATTTGGGTAGTTATAATAGTCAAAATGACTTTGTTGTTCAGTCGTTCTTAAAACAATATTGCTGTTACTGTATACAATGTTCTCTTGGTGCTGCCCATTTTGCTCTTTTGTGCAAATCCGTCTATGTTTTTCTAACATCACTGAGCTCATCATTTCTTATAGCACAGTAATATTCCATCATAATCATATACCACAACTTGTTCAGCCATTCCGCAATTGACGGGTGTCCCCGCAGTCTCCAGTTCTTGGCCACCATGAAGAGAGCTGCTGTAAATATTTTAGAACATATATGTCCTTTTCCTTTTTGCCTAATCATCTTGGGAAACAGACCTAGTAAGGGTATTTCTGGGACAAAAGGTATAGGCAGTTTAATAACTTAACTCTTTGGGCATAATTCCAGAATGCTCTCCAAAATGGTTGGATTAATTTACAGTTCTACTAACAGTGAATTAGTGTCCCACTTTTTCCACATTCCTCCCAGCATTTATTTCTTATCACATCTATCATTTTAGTCAATCTGATAGGTGGGAAATGGTATCTCAAGGTTGTTTTAATTTGTATTTCTCTAATTAATGATGATTTAAGACTTTTTTCATATGACTATAAGTTATTTTGATTTCTTCATCAGAAAACTGCCTGATCATATCTGACCATTTTTCTATTAGGGAATGACTTGTATTCTTTTAGATTTTACAAAGTTCTTTATATATTTGATATGATAGTTTTACCTGAGAAACTCTATAAAATTTTTTCCCTAATTTTCTGCTTTCTTTTTGACCTTGGCTGCATTGGTTTTGTTTGTACAAAACCTTTTAAATTTAATATAATTGAAAGTATCCATTTTACACATCACACTGTTCTTCTGTGTCTTACTTATTCATAAATTATTTTTCTTTCCATAAGTCTGATTGGTAATCGGTTCCCTGTTTTTTATATCTTCTTGTACTATCTCCCTTTATATCTAGGTCATGTATCCATTTTGACCTTATCTTGGTAGATGATGTAAGATTGATGTCTATGACTAATTTCTACCAGATTGCCCAGATTTCTGAATAACTTTTACCAAGTTTACCAAAACTTTAGTCTTTACACTTGTCAAACACAAGGTTATTATAGTCATTTGCTGCTGTAAATTGTATGTCTACTCTGTTCCACTGATCTACCTTTCTATTTCTTATTTTAAGGCTTAAAAAATTTTGTGTATTTGAATTGCCTCTTGTTTTGTGTGATTTCTTCTCCCTTTTTTGTTATAAATGTATCAAATTCTTTCCCTAAAATCCTTTGGGTACTTCCGTTCATCTTGTTTTTAAAAATATGACCTTTTATATTTAGATTGCTTATCCATTTGGAACGTATTGTGGTAGATATTGTAAGAAACCAATACACACCTGTATTATGTCAGATTGCTTTCCAGTTTTCCTATCAGTTTTTGTTAAATGGAGATTCTTTCCCTAGTAGTTTGTATTTTGTTTTATTGAACGACATTCGTTTGCTTCTAGAACTGCTTGTGTCTTCTGACCTAATGATTTACTTTTGCTAGTTTAGTAATTTACTTTTACTGTTTACTATTGCTAATTTACTTGGCTAATTTAGTAGTTTACTATTTACTTTTCTAATTTAATAGTTTGGATGACAGCTATTTTTAACATTGTTTGTAATCTGGTAGTACTAGGTCCACTTCATTCTTGCACACTTTCATTATGAAACAGAATTTCTATTAAATATACAGCTAGTTTTAAAAAGTAGATATTGAATTTAACTCTGATATTAGCCTGCTTCTTGGTTTCATTCTGATTTTCATTCTGTCGTCTGTTTTTAGATTTCTTGTAATACTTTGGCTATATCTCTCTAATCTTTTATTTCACTTTTCCATATACTTCTTTATAGTTTGTGTATCTCTCTTTGTACTTCACATGAAACCTGGCTTCACAGGTAGTAGTCATTTAATAACTGGTTAATTCTGGTCAGTCATTAGACGTTTAAGTGCTGATTCTATGTCAGGCACAATGCTAAGTGGTAGACATACAAAGAAACTTAGTAAAACAAAATAAGAAAAACAAGGTCCCTACACTCAAGAAGTTCATATTCTAATGGAAGAGATAACATGCAAAAAAATGTACTTGGAAAGTTATCTCAGAGGGGAAGGGGACTACGGAAAGGGGATAGGGGTTTTCTGCAGAAGGGAGGATTTGAGCTGAGTCCAGAAAGGGCTTAGGGATGTCACGAGGTGGAACTTTCTGGGAAACCAAGATATGCCACATTGGTAGCAGGGCAGAGAAGAGAATCCAGCTTTCCAAATTCTCTACTTCTGTCCTCTGAGTTCAGTTTGGTTCCTAGGGGACCAGAATCTCTCATCCATTTCTCTTTTCTCATTGCAGCCTAGGCCTGCTATCTTATGCTATAGAATGTAAGCTTTTTGAGGGGGGCAGGGGTTTTTCCATTTTTATAGTTATACCCTTAGCATCCAGCTAGAGACAGTGTCTGGCACTTCCGTAAGTAGTAGTTGATTGATTTGGGGTTGGGGAGGATGAGGATGTGTGTCCCTAAATACTAAGTACTTCACCTAAGGGGGAAGAGGGAAAGGAATTAGCACATACTCATCTTCATTTTGTCCCAGTCTTCCCCCATATCTGGCCAGCTTTCCTTCTCGCGTAGAAGTAAGATTGTAGTAGAGGTGGGCCTTTTTTGTAGACCTTTAAACTAGGAAGGCTGGCCATCTCCCTTTTTGATTGTAGATGTGAAGGAAGAAGCAGACATGGTGTAGAGAGGAGTACATGTCTCCATGGCGGTGACTGAGGCCTGGAGAAGACACCAAGGGATGGAAGACTGGTCCCAGAACAAAGTCACGTTCTTCATGTGGCTGAGAGGCTTTTTCCTGGAAAAGTCACAGCTAGATTTTTTTTTTGCTGCCAAATTCTGATGAGCAGAAAGAAGCCACCTTTGCCTTGGCCTTACAGCAGCTTCCCTCCCTTCAAGCTGAGAAGGTTCTGGTTGCTGTGTTTCCTCAACTGCTTGTCCTCTTAAGTGAGCACACGTTTTCCAGAGCAGCTCCCTTCCAGAAGCAGAGGGCACTTAGGGAGATTGGGGACTACACTTCAGGCGTGTCAGTGGGTGGTCCCCAAATGCGGGTGTAAAAGGTGTCTGGTATGGCATGGCCTGTAGTTACTTCTGTTTGTGCTTTTATAAAGAGCTACGGAATTTCGAGCTGGAATTATGTTATAATTTATAAGTATCTCTTAGTTATTAGGACCTCTGCCAGTGTGTAGATCACCCAGGCCCATTTGCTTCACTTTCCATTTTGTCAGCCTTTAGGAGACAATGATGAAAAAGCACCAATTTCCTGGAATCCTAGAATTAGATTTTGAAAATTCTATCTTCTTGCCTAAAGAAAAGCACACAGAT